>OX333071.1:14330892-14936159 GCA_946863875.1 Alloplasta piceator | reverse complement strand
CGGGGTAATCCTGCATGAGTTATTCGTGTTCAAAGTTCCGAGTTTCTCGCGGACTTTGCGATACCTGTCCTTCAATTGGTAGACTGAAAAAATTCGTAGAGTAGAAAAAAACCTTGACGGTACTCTGTAAATTATTCTCTTAAGGTTGTTGAGACCCAAATCGCAAATGATGAGAAAATTCTGAAAATTTGGTATGTTTTTCAATGAAGTATTTAAGAGGTCGTGTAAAAATTTCACGACGATTTGGAAGCTCGTTATCGAATAATTAAGATTAACAAATTAAATAAAATTAAATGTAGTCTTATGGAAACTGATATAACTTTGCGATAAGTTTTTTTGTTGACCTCTCAATTTTGTAATATCTGCAATATACTGAAAGCAACGGAAAGAAAACGAAGTTTATTGATAAATATTTTTTTTATTTGTATGAAAAATTGTTTTTAACACAACGTTAATTTCTTAATAACGAGCTTCCTAATCGTCGTGAAATTTTTACACGACCTCTTAAATACTTCATACAAAAACATAGCAAATTTTCAGAATTTTCTCATCATTTTTTATTTTGACCCTTGAGGAGGTTGAAGTTAATGATGATATAATTCTGAAAATTTGGTATTTCACTACGATTAAGAAGCTATTTATTGAAAACATTTAAAAGTTTCATAGCTTGTAAACAACCTTAAGGGGTTATTTAGAGCAGTCGGAATTTTCAAAATATCGATTATTTAAAAATTTATTCTCGTAATTTACATATATTTAATTATCACACTTGCCCGGAACATCATAATAGTCAGACTGGGTCAATTTGACCCGAGCCAACTTTGAGCGATTACGGAAACAAGACGACGCGTTATATTTCCGTATAAAAATTCGGAGACATAATTTGAATATTGAAAAACATGCTCTCGTTGATGAAACTGTAAATTTGTTATTTGTAAGTACTGAAAAAAATTCCTGAAAAAAAGTGTCTCGGAAAATACGGTTTTCTACTTAAAAATTCACAGCTTTTTCGATTTTCAATAGTTTTTCGTAAAACTTTAGCACGATTCTTTTGAGTTATGGTAGTTTCATAAAAAAATCATTTATATAGTACTGTTAAAAAAAATAGTTCTTCATTTTTTCTCAAAACTGTATTTTTAAAGTCGAGAAGCAAGATTTCTCAGAAATGGCATAATCGATCAGTCTGAAAATTTTAAGGAGCTTTATAGTTACATTTTTTAGTAGTTAATCAAAGGTTTTTTTACCCATAAATATTTTCCATTTTATAAACAATTTAAGGTAAAAATGTTCATCAACAATTGAATTTTTATTTTTGAGAAGCCACCATTTTGTTAAAAATAAATATTTTGCTTATTCCTTCGATTGAATACTAGATTATACCTCATATTAACGAAATCTTTTAAATTTTGTTATTTTGGATGATCCAAGTCAGAGATATCGTGCTCACTGCAAGACGCTTTTTTTAGAGGACCTTTCGGATATCGGCTTTAAGAATCATTATTTAAGGAAAAGAAATTCAAAATAACGTCCAAACTTACATGAATATGGATACAAATTTTTACGTTAATCAAATAAAATAGCTTTCGAGAAAATGGTTGTATTTAAATGGTTTGTCAACGAAAAATTCCCGAAAAAGCATTAAAAAAACAGCCTTTACACTAGACGACCGCCTTAAGGGGACTAAAATTTTTTTCAAAGCGGTAAAATACTTTTCTTCGATGGTATTTAGATGTGGGGGGCGTGGGGCTAGTTGTAACAGGGGTAAGTTGTAACACTCAATTTTGACCGAGAATTTAAAACATTCCGATTTTTTTTTTGCTGAATGTGCTTCTTATAACTCGCAGTATAACATAAACACCGCTAATACCCCACGAGACATCAAAATAAGAGGATATGCACACGAGCTCTATTTCGGCCAGGTTTCGTAAAAAAAAATACTTATATACGAAAATTTTGATTTTGACTATTAAAATTAAATTAATTGTTTATTGTTTTTCCTTGTTACAACGTAAATTCATTTGCTTTCATTTGCTTTGTCCAAAATTATTCTAAAGTTTGTAGTTTTTGAGATATTTCATTAAGTAGACATAACTTGCCCATGGGGCAAGTTGTAACATGTTAGAACTTGCCCCATGCGCGTGTATTTTTTTTTCTGCTCTCTACATGTATTTGTATAAATAATATTATTACAACTCGTAGTATAGTGATTACATAGTATTACAAATTATTTGCGCGGCTTTTTGTGCATTCTTTTACTCTTCTTTACTCTAATATTGTCCAGAAAAATATGCTAAGTTGTTGTATTGTATTTTTTTTTAGCATGAGAGACTACCAATGATTATAATCATCATAAGAATGAACCACGATGAATAATACAAGACTGTGAACCAATAAAAACGTGTTCTTTCTTATAAATGTTGCCAGTCTTTTCATTGTTACAACTTGCCCCGAGCCTGTTACAACTATAAGCCCCAGACATGGGGTAAGTTGTAACAGCTCCCATTTTTTCAAAAAACGTTTGGTGTAAAAGATGGGTAAAGATTTAAAATTATTTTTCAATTGGAATTAGTGCTCAGATATATACTTTACAAACTCTTTTACTCACAATATTAAGAGCATACATATTTTAGGTGTTACAGGCATTTTCCCAAAAACTGTTACAACTAGCCCCACGCTTCCCTATACGCGGTCTCGGTACACGTGGCTGGATCTGAATGTATAACGGGAAAGGCAAATCGGATCGGCCTCTCACTCTTGACCGAAGTCCGAACGAGTTCTATCGCCGCCGCGGACATACGACTAAGCGAAAAATCGAAATTCCTCCGTTTCAAGCGGTACACATCACAGTACACGAAAGGTACGCCTGTGTGTTTGCACAGATCCGCTCACTACCTGATTCTCGCGGCACGACTCCGCGAGATACTATAATCTCAAACCGCACAAGAGTTCTGTTCCTTCGCGGTGTTTTGCTCCATTTGAGATCCAAAGAAGCAGGTTACTTAATCGCGGACAATTGAGGGAAAGTTTCATACTCTTCAAGCTCATTGGAAAAATAATATCTTGCGTACAAATTCCTCGGATTTGTACACTTTTTTCGAGGGAAATGGTAGGAAAGGGGTCATTTCGGGAATATATAAATGATTTGTTCATGCGAAAGTGCAAATTGAAGATGGAATATGAAACGAGGCAATATGGGGATAATTATTGAGAGATGAGGAAAAAAACTCACGAATCAATGTCGAACTTGCCTGATCGCAACGTAACCAGAGAATAATCGAATCTGGATAACGAAGTGGTCCACCCAGACCGGAACCTCCGGCGATTCTTTGGGCCTTGAGGATGTCGGAATGCTTCGTGCCATGAACCTCGAATACTTGGAGAGACCTTGAAATAATAATTATGAAAAACGTTGAATTAAAATTTTGATATTTCATTATGAAAATTATGATGATGGAAATTGTGAGATTAATGGAGAGAAATTGATCATAGTGCAAGAATTGTAAAATTGTCTTTCAATTTCGACAATTCGACAGTTTGAAAAAATAAAATTCCTAAAAAGTTTTTTTTTTTTTTGCATTTTGGCCAAAATTGAATCTGTCCACTAAAATAGGTGTAATTTTTGTTCTACTTCTTTCTTTTGCTTCTTTTTCATGTCTATTGAAATCATCCTTAATTAAAGTACAAAATAAGGGATCAATTTCAACGAATGCACTTGAAGCTCGTAGAGAAAGATTTCGAAGAGATTTATGAAAATGAGGAAGGTGGATGCATTCCTAGGATTTTTTTCAATCCATATAAGGTAAATGTCCCAATTATTGAACAGGTCCCAATTATTGAACACTATCTTGTATTTTTATTATTTCTCATTGACCTTCATGCATTTACTTATTTATGAAAATTTCATTACATATATGGAACTTTTATCTATCGAAATGTTACTTTACTTGTGCAAAAAAAGCTTTAATTAATAGAGAAAAAAATTATTTAATCAGCAACGGTGACCCGATTTGACGTCTCATGGTAACTGCTTATCGTTTTTGCTAAGACGTGCCGCTTCACGCGTAAGGGCATAATAAATTCAAAAACTGTCGCATCTCAAAAAGTAAAGGCGTTTCAGGTTCCTCAGAAAATTTCTTACAAATAACAATTTGAAATTTTGTTTAAAATTAATTATTTGTTAAAAAATACGGTGTTCGATCATTGGGACATAGAAAATGCAGTGTGTCACAATTATTGAACACTCGAATTCTCCAAGATGGCGTCATTAAACCCATCAAAACATCGAGAGAGTTAACGTGTGACAGATCGTGTGAATCGGATTTATTCATACAAAAAACAAGAAAGCTGCGACAAAATCAAACAAAAGCAGAACATAAAAACGAGGAAGTTGAAAATAAAAATAAAATAAAGTTCGAGTTGAAAAGCAAAAATAAACCAAATGCGAATGAACCAAAAACCTGTCAAAAGAGACTAAATATATATTTTTGTATTTTTACATGATTAATAAAAGATTATTTAAGTGTTTGATTTTGCTTTTATTTCTCAATATTGTACCCAAAATGATATTTTCAGAACGGAAAAAGAATTCTCGAGAGTGTTCGATAACTGGGACATGCCTGTTCAATATTAGGGACATAGGCACTTCCAGTGTTCAATAATTGAGACATTTGCATGCTTCACATTGTTATTCTTTTTTTCATTCGAAATCATTTAAAAATAATTTAACGGGTGATTTTTCGAAAGTAAAAATATCAAAGTATCATTTGAACATGAAAGCGATGGTTTTTTCTTGATTTTATATATTTTTTCTCACCGAATTCAATCCCCAGATCCTTAGCTGTTCAATAATTGGGACATTTACCTTATTTCATGATGAAAATCGGATTAATAACGGATATCATATTTATAATAAAGTGAAAGTCTGATTTTTCAATTAGAGGACCTCAAGTACGTTTTATACGTGTATCTATCGCGATTCTCTTGGTGTCTCCTGTCGGGTCTTTCACTCGTCATGTCCCGGGTTCGTTCACACCGGGCATCGTTCTTTCTGTGTCCCGACGACGGCGGACTTTTCTATTTCCGATCGACGACAGCCGTGAGCGAGTAGAACGTCGCGTTTATGTACATCTATTTCGACCCCAAGGGATAGAGGAAAGAGGGAGAGGGGAGGGGGGGTGAGAATCTCCATAGGATATATGCGGAATAGGTGGCGTACGCCCGCGCCCGAAAAATAATTGCAGGAGGTGACAAAAATAATTGAGAAAAAGTGGAATGAACCTTTGGTCACGAGGCGAGAAAAAAAAATGGCGAGAACGCTCGAGATACATTAGGAATTAGTCGTGAACGCCCTCGTCGAGGACCGAGCATGAAATATTTTGCGCGAAACGAAATAGGCCCCCTTCCAAAATTAAAAGGGCGGATCCGAAGGTTGTGTAAAAATTGTTGAACGTGAGAGATGTCTAAAATTGAGGGTGATCGCACAGCGTGACTCGGTGTCGGGAATCAAGACACGCGCTTTTTACGATAGGGAAGACAAATTTATTGACGTAGGTTAAAGTCTCTCACGCGGCTGTCTCAATTTTTCCCTACCCAATTGAGCGAGATGCCCTCAAGCACGCCTGACTAATCGCCCCTAAGATTCTCTTCCACTGGATCAAACATCACGCCTGTATCACGCTCTATAATAAATAAATAGCTATATACCAACGTTGCGCAACGACAGAGACGATTAAACACTATTTTAAACACAAATAAGAACAGCCGGAAGTAACTTGGTCGAATGGTCCTTGGTGCGAGATGAATGACTATGGATGAAATGGTTTTTTTTTCCTTTTTCCAAGAGACTATTTTCAGAGACCTTTGGCCTTCTAGGAAAATGTAAATTGAGGGCACATATCCGTCTGGCAATTCGGCGTGTGCGGCCTGATTTTGCTTCTTTTCTTTTTCTCTGCGAAGTTGTAAGACGAAAATTCGAGCCATGTCTTCTCGTCTGCCAAAAAGACGTAACTCACGGTACCAAAAGCTTTTTTGTGGTCTATTTTCTGTCGTATCCGCGCACCAACAGCGGATATCTCGACAAGCTTCAGAGGTTATGAGTTTTCAATCAATCAAATTTCAAAAAATCCATTTTTCATTTTTTTTGATCTAATAGTATAATATGGCTAGAATATTTTCCCCAAGTTTCAAGTCAATCGGAGTAAAAGTGTAGCAGAGAGAGCTTTTGGAACTTCCTCTCATTAGGCTAGACCGACCGGAAGCCGGAAACCCTAATCGCTTTTTTCTAAAAACACTATTTTTGAAGTCAGAGGACACAATTTACTCTTTTAGAATATTTAGGATTGACTAAGGATTGAACGAAGGTTTTTTTTTTGCAATTGCAGCAAATTTTACAAGGCTAAATTTGGGCAAAATTTTATGCATTGGGAGAAATCAATACATAATTTACTTGATGTTTTTTAGAAATGAAAAGTAGTATCAAATCTAAAAATTTGGGTTAAACTTTATGTATTGGGAGGAGTCAATACATAATTTATTTAATTTTCTTTTAAATTAAAAGTAGTATAAAATCTAAAAATTTGGTTACAATTTTGTGTATTGGGATTTTCTTGATACTTGAGTATGTTTTAGTGTTGCCTAAAAGTATATTGTACACCAATTTTCAGATCTCTAACTATAATACTCTTTGGAATACACCAAAAGTTATATTTCAAACTTTTTGCGTATTCAGCGCTTCGGAGCTTTGACACGGAGCGAAATAAAGTCAAACAAATTCTTTAACAATAGCTTTCGATCGGAAATTTTCTGCGCTTTTCGAAAAAATACCAGCAATTCCGAAAAAAAAAACGAATTCATTTGAATTTCGGCCAAAAACGGAAAAAATTGATTTACAAAAAAAAAGCATAATTTAATTCAGCGGGATCATTTTTTTCATGTTTTGTATATATCTGAGAAGTCACGATATAAATTTCAAGTTGGAACTCGCATCCGTTTACGAATGCCAAGTCTTTTAGTAGAATAAAAATTCATTGTGTTTTTCATATTCAGGAGTTCTCTGATATATTATATAGTTTTTTTAACGAATTTAGAATTTTATAAATTTATTAAATTCAAAATTAAATAAATTTGATTTAATAAATTTACTTTAATAAATTTAATTAAATTAATTTAATAAATTTACTAAATTCAAAATTCGTTAAAAAACGCTATATAATACATCAGGGAACTGTTGAATACGAAAAACACGATATTTAAGAATTTTTATCCTACTAAAAGACTTGGCATTAGTGAACGAATGTGAGTTCCAACTTGAAATTTATATCGCGACTTCTCAGATATATACAAAACATGAAAAAAATTGTTCCTCCGAATTAAACTATGCTCTTTTTTTTGTAAATCAATTTTTTCGGTTTTTGGCCGAAATTTAAATGAACTCGTTTTTTTCGGAATCGCTGATATTTTTTTCGAAAAGCGCATGAAATTTCCGATCGAAAGCTATTGTCAAAGAATTTTTTCGATTTTATTTCGCGCCGTGCCAAAGCGCCGAATACGCAAAAAGTTTGAAATATAACTTTTGGTGTGGTCCAAAGAGTATTATAGTTAGAGATCTGAAAATTGGTGTACAATATACTTTCAGGCAACACTAAAACATACTAGAGTTCCAAGAAAATCGAAAGAGGTCAGCCTAAAAGGGGGTCCCGTTGAGCGGGAATACCTCATACATAATTTACTTAATTTGTTTAAAAATTAAAAATAGTATAAAATCTGAAAATTTGGGTTCAACTTTATCCATTGGGAGAAGTCAATACATAATTTACTTAATTTTTTTTTTTAATTAAAAGTAGTATAAAATCTAAAAATGTGGGTAAAATTTTATGTATTGGGAGAAGTCAATACATAATTTACTTTTTTTTTAAAAATTAAAAGTAGTTTAAACCTAGTGTAAATTGTACCAGTAATTGTAACTTTGCTTACAACTCTGCCAAAAATTCAATTATTCAAAATTATTCGTTCAATCACGAGCTATACTTTATCTACTAGCAGATAAAGTTTGGTTTTTAATTTCAGATGGAGGTATCATAAGTTATCCTGAATACCACGAGGACACTTTTTGAAGGGGTCTCCGGAAACTCTTAAAAAATATTCAGGCCCCACCAGCTGAAATTTTGCAATGAAAACTTTATAAAGTATTGATTCAATGTTGCCCTTTTATATTGATCCTTAAGATTTTGAATAGAATAATTTATTTATCATATAAAAAAAGAGAAAATATTCTTTTTTAACCTCCAAAACCCATGTAACTCCTTAAGAGGGTATAAAAAATCCTCCTGCATGAAAAATCTGCTTTGCAAAAAACAAATAATTCATAATTGACTACACTTTTTTTTCACAGCATTTAAAAAATCGGTTCATTTTGAATTTCCACCGAGACTTTTTTTTTCCCCGGGCCAAAATAGACTTATTTCCCTGTCGAAATCCTAGTGCAGAAAGTATCGAATTGTAAAATATGTAAAAATGTGTCGTTATCTCCCCCTCGGAGTAAAAATGAGTGAGGCGCAAAGAAAAATGAATATTACAGTAATTGGTCGAGTCACTCGGCCTCATTTGACTATCGACGCATCGTGGCGCCTCCGCCGCGCGATGCCTCGATTTTTCTATGCATATATCCACTGATATTTCACTTCATTCACTGTTCGCACAATCTACGATCCCACTATTTTTCATGTATATTCTTCGATCTACATATACGCATTTCCGGGCTCTCACGCGACCGATAATAATTCTTCGGACGCGAGACTCTACGAAAGACCATTGGCCTAATATATGATGCAATTTTTGCGCTACGAAATGTCAATTTTACATTGATCATTGCCCGTCGTTGCGTTCAACGGATATATTCGTGATTTCGATATAATATATTAGAGCGGTTCGAAATAACACGTTTTTATAAAATTAATTTTATTTAAAAAAATCAATCAATCAGATCAATATGGAAACTCGGGGAAATTCCAATTTTTTGGCTGCTTCTAGTTCGAGATTTCGACGCTCATCGAGTTTTCAAATCCTTTTTATATTTAAATACAGTGTGCCAAAATCTGAGACTCATACTATGATATTTAGTACTGCCTCATCGATCTTCAGTCTCAGAGTATCGAAAAATTCTATTAAATTTTCGAAGTGCAATATTAAATATATAATTGGACAGTTTTCCAAATTTGAATGAGCAATCTTCAATAAGAATATGTCAAAAAAATCGATGGGTATGGATATATATTTCAATGTGGGAAATTTTGACAATTTTTGAATTTTTTAAGGGCCGCATCCCTTAAAAAATTGAAAAGGGTGGAAATTTTCTGACATGTTCTAATTTTTACGGAATTTATTATCGTATAAAAACAAACAATTAATTCAATAAGTACTAATTATTATCGTTAGGCCTCAGATTCTGCACACTCCACTTAACTGTAGAAAGCAAAGCGGAAACTCGATGATCGCTAAAATCTTTGAACAAAAAAATTCCGAAAGATTATAATATTCAAAATAATTCTACATTCATAATTTAAAAAAAAACATTCTTTTTGGTGAAGAAGTAGATAATTCTCGATAAAATTTAATTTGAAAAACAGAATATTTCGCACCACCCTAATATGTAGGTATAAGTCTATAACGGGATGCCGACGAGGCTTATCACTCTATTTTCCTAAAGGGGTTTTCCGCAGCAATGTTGTCAGTGTCCTATTTCCCGCGCTACGTATCTCAGACTGATGAACTGATTTTTTTTGTCACTGGAACGAGATATTCTTCTTTTTCTTATCAGTTAAGCAATATTGCGGATTTTTAGTTTTTGAGAGTTTCCAATGGATAGAGTTAATTCAAGGCTGAACGTCGTTTTTCAGGATTTTTATTTTTATTTTTCAGGATCACTCAATAAGTTTCATTTTGGACACACGAGATTCAACTGATAACGAAGCAAATCAATCCGCAACCGACTTGCAAGTGACTCGTTTGTCGTTTTCGATGAACATTCATAAAAATTTTGATTTTTCGAGAGAACTATTGGTAGATTTGTGTTCAGAAGAACAAAATACATCGATATGAGGTTGGAAAAAATAAAATAAACAATTTTTTTTTGCATTTTGGCCAAAATTGAATCTGTCCACTAAAATAAATGTAATTTTTTTCTATTAAAAAATTTGGCTCTAGACTGCGCTCATTCTCTTCGTCATCGTTGAAGCTTCAAAACGCCGCTTTGTTCATCCGATTCTGATGATATTTTCGATTTTTGGCAGATTTTTAAAGTTTGACCATTGATTGTTGCAAATTTTTTAAGGCAAACCCCTTTCCGTTTTTTTCGGCCATTTTCAAACTGCTGTCATTTCTACAAAAATGTATACATCAGTATGAACCAAACGATATTCTCTAAGTTCAGTAACAAGGTTTACGCACGACCAAGAAATTTCCGAATCGGTCGAACCGATCGAAAGTTGTGAGTGTTTGAAATTTCACGATTTTGAGGTTTCTCAGAATGGGGCTAAAATTGAGCAAAAATGTTTTTCATGATTATTCATAAAAATTTTCATTTTTTAAGATAACTTTTGGTAGATTCGTGTTCAGGAGGACAAAATACATCAATATAAGGTTTGAAAAAATAAAATAATTTTTTTTTTGCATTTTGGCTAAAATCGAATCTGTTCACTAAAATAGGTGTAATTTTTTTTTGGTCCCGCTTGTTCATCTGATTCTGCAGATGATTTTTCGAAATTTGTCCCCTATATTCTAACCAGTACCTCTATTTTAACCACTTCTGAGCTCTGAAATAGTGACAATAGTGACTCACTGGCAACCTCGAATTGTATTTATACTTATCGTTAAAAAATTATAATCTGTTGACAGTTTGCGCTCGAATAACCAACGAATACTTACCGTAAAACGGGGCTACTTTGACTTTGGGGGTTACTTTGTGGTTTTTTGCGGCTACTTTGGACGAGCAGCAAAATACGGTAAAAGCGTGTGCGCAGTGAACCCTCGTGACCTTGTGGGGCGGGAGGGGGTGTGAGGGGTGGGTGGAAGAAGAAAAAGTCATTCATAAACTAGGTACACAGATATGTCTAACAAGCCAAGATGTCCGAACAATCGATTATGCCATTCGCAAGGATGGAATAAAGAAGGGCAAGAAGAACGACTCTTGGAGTTACGTCTGTTACATCTGTAAGGCCCGAATTTCAAGTCACAAGTCCTACCTTAAGATCGAACTTTCCATGGAACTCAATTTGGAACTTAAGATCGAACTTAAGTTCCAATTTAAGATGAATCGTAAGTTGATCTAAAGTGCCATTATAAGTTCATACTTAAGTTCAAACTTTAGTGCGAACTTCAGATCGATCTTAAGTTCAAATTAAAATTTGGTTTGAAGTTCTAGCATAAGATCCATCTAGAGCTTAAACTTAAGTTTGATCGTACTTAATTATTGTGACAACTAATTTAAAATAACATGGTTGAGGGAGGCGATGAAAGAAGTTTGATCGAACTTAAGTTCATGCTCAAGGTGGATCTCAAGATCAAACTGCAAACCAAATTTAAGTTTGAACTTAAGATCGATCTGAAGTTCGCATTAAAGTTCGAACATAAGTATGAACTTTTAATGATACTTAAGTTCAAGTTTAAGATTCATCTTGGGTTCGATCTTAAATTTCAACTTGAGTTCAATAGAAAGTTTGATCTCAAGTTTGATCTTATGAACTTAAAATTCAGGCCTAAGTATTAGGTATTTTTATGTAAAATATTTCTTCAATAAAAATGACGAATTGATTGTCAAAAATAGTTGTTTTTCATTTAATTTCATGTATAACGTATAAAGTATTATTGTTTTTCATCAAAATGATGTCAAAGCTGCATTCACGCTTTGGATCTTTGACACAAGAGCAAAAAATAATAATTTTGGTCGTTACAAAAAAGATACGAACAAAAAACTTCCAAAACACGAACAAAGTAGCCCCGGTATAATTTCTGTACTAATAACTACCGGGAAAAATTAACACTTTGAAATAACAAAAGAGCCCTGAATCACTGAGATCACTGTAGAAAACAATTAGTAAGTTGACTGAAGAGGAAGGGTAGAAATTGCAAATGTGACTTTCCTTTCTTTGCACTGAGAAAAAAAAATGTTGAATGAACTAAATCTTTAGTTGCATACGCACGACTAAATATTTATTGGGTCTAACTAAATAATTAGTTTCTTGAATAATTCTGCGTTTCAGTTGACCAAAATATGATTCAGGTAAAAATATTTGGGTTTGTACAACTAAATATTTAGTCGTGCGTATGCGACTAAAGATTTAGTTCATTCAACCATTTTTTTTTCTCAGTGTAACTTTTGTGAGGTTAAAATTAAAGTAAGTTTAAGAAGTATACTTGATCAAACAACTTACATAAATATACTCGAAATGCCAAATTGTACTTTGTATTTTCAGAATTCCTTGTTGTTTTTCCACGTTTTAAAATTTTCATGCCGAACGCCGACCAAAAAAAGGGACATGAATTGGCGGATTGGCAAAAAATACGACCCATTGAACCCCGTCGTTATCATCTTATCCTTATTCCGAATGATTGGACAACGAGAGACCCAAAGATCGCGAATCCTATCGGGTAGAATTTTTTTTCCTTTTTTTCAAAACATACATCAAAAATACAGAAACCGGATGCGGGGATCAACGTTTCGTAGAATATCGCAGTCTCGAGTCAAGTTATAAAATACTAAAAATATCTATGAAATTAAAAAAAGATATCTATGTATGAATTTTCTACAGAATCAACATTTTTGAGAGCGGATCAGAGTTCAGGCTTCAAATTGGCAGATATATGTACCTCGCTGTACTTAGCTAAACATTAATGAACGGACGATAAAGACGCGAACCGAGATTGCAGAAGATCGACCCTTACAACTATGTTTCAAAGATTACACGATGATTAATGTAATAAACGTAATATAACCTGATTTTTTGCCTCTTTCACTCTCTCTTTCTCTCTCTTTTTCGCGGTTCCGTTCGAGTGAGAAATATATTAATGAAAGAATTGATTATACACATCGCGTTACGATTCGTTACGAAACCGGACGAGCTCAGATTGCAAAGGCCGTCCCGGGGGCGTTCGTGTGATAGCTGAAAAACAGAAAGAAAGAAAGAAAGAAAGAAAGAGAGAGATTTTCATTAAACTCGAAAGCGACAAAATTGGAACGAATGAGCGGAGGCCTTGTTATCCCAATATTTTGACCCCCCCATCGATAAAATCCGAAGGCGAAGATTCACGTGTTTCTGATTGCGCAATTCGTGTTCAAAATGCTCTTTCTCAGTTTTTTTTTATCTTGTGATGATTCACAGATCTTTTCGCGGTAATTGCAATCACAAAAAACATAAAATTTTCGCCATTCGCGATTAGAGTTTGGTAGTAAGGATTTTTTATAGTAAGGATTTATTGTCAAAACTTTATACACTGAGAAAACAATATATTTCTATGTACTAGGATTTGTTAAGGTACTAGTCTACTTTAAAAGGCAAAAAAAAAGCAAATGAAAAAAAAAATTCTCTGCTCCTTTATCAGATATGACTATGAAACTGTTATTACAACATTATTCCAGCCTTCGAAAGTACAAAACAGAAATTTATTTTTTATTTTGATTGTTTGAATAATTTATAGAAGGCGCCAAAATCGAAAATGTCTTTTCCCATGGCTGACAGTTAATTTCAGGATTGGCAAGTATGAAAGAAAAAAATAAAAAAGCATTTTAAAGAGGAAGGTTTCTTACACAACAATTTACCACCGTTAATGAAAAATCGATTTAAAAAAAATGGCGGATGTTTGAAATAAATTGTGAAAAATTAAATTTTTATTTTCATTTCAAACATTCGCCTTTTTTTAAAATCGATTTTTCATTAATGCCGGTTAATTGTTGTGTAAGAAACCTTCCTCTTTAAAATGCTTTTTTATTTTTTTCTTTCAGACTTGCTAATCCTGAGATTAACTGTCGGCCATGGAAAAAGACATTTTCGACTTTAGCGCCCCCTATAAATTATTCAAACAATGAAAATAAAAAATAAATTCTTGTTTTGTACTTTCGAAGGATGAAACAATGTTGTAATAATAGTTTCATAGTCATATCTGATATAGGAGCTGAGAAAAAAAAATTAGATGGCTTTTTTTTGGCCTTCTAAAGTAAACCTTACACTGAGAAAAAAAAGTAGTTGAATTTACTAAATCGGCGGTTACGGGCGGCGAAACGAAATTTTAGTAGGAACGAAAAAAAATGTGGTTTCTTCAAACACATTTTGGTCCATCAATGCAAATATCTGTTGAATCAATTAAAAATTTTGTCGGACGAACTAAAATTTCGTTTCGCCGCCCGTAACCGCCGATTTAGTTAATTCAACCATTTTTTTTCCTCAGTGTAACAAATGTAAAGTTGGATATGGAGAAATAAATATTTTTTAACAGTCACCAAATTATTTTGACACAAGAAAAATTTTGTCATGAGACAACGAATATATATTAACGACTAACAAATTTTGTAATAGTCGAGGAATATTTAAATAAAAGTGCCAACTAAATATATTTCTTTACTATAAGCAAACTGTTTTCTCAGTATAAACAACAAAAACTAAAAATAAAATTTAATTTTTACAGAACCCCAATATTACACATTGTAGAAATAATCTACATATAAATATACTATGTAATATGAATAAAATTTGGGTAATTAAAAAAAATCTCTGCTATCATATGATTAGGTATTTTAACAAGCGTTGTTAGAATTGGAAGAAACGAGGGGTACTAACTTTTACTTCCAGGAAATTTTTCACAGCAATATCCCAGAAATGAAAAATTTTATAGGATACCCTTTCAAGGTGATTATTCATAGTTTTTTAAATTCAGTGAATTTATTAAATTTAATAAATTTAATATTTGATAAATTTAATTAATTTATCCGAATTATGAATAGAAATTCATTAAATTTATAATTCGGACACTGAATTCAAAAGAATTCGTTACATCTATTCATGGCGTACGAATTAAAAAAAAAAGAAAATCCCAATCAGCTGATAAGTAATTGAGTTACTTTGCTCCAAAATATCAATGTTCCTATATTATTCCAGAGTTGAAAAAATTAACGAAAAGAATTTTTAAACAAATAGGGAAATAATGAAAAACCTTGACCTCCCTAATTTTGAGACTTTTCTAACGAGTCCAATTTTAGTAGCTTCTCTCAAGTTGTATAAAATGCGAGCAAAATACATTTCGGTCGCCTTAAGGATCGCTTACGAATGGAAAAAAAAAAATTCACATTGTGGAAGATAAAAAATAAATTTTCAAAGTCAACATGGACTCTCATCAAGAGAACCCTATAAAATTGTACGTGACTCGAGGCTTGTATCTGCATTACGGAAGCTAAAATTGACAGCTGTCATTTATTTCATCCTCGCACTGGTGCCAACATTCAAACCATGAAATCTCAAGGATCAATAATTTCATTTTTATTAATTGCATCTACCTTTCTATTCCCACGACTTCGGCTCTCTAAAACTTTGCAAACCTGTCACTGTCAATCTAAAAAATTGCTCATTACGTGCCAATGACCGTATTAATATCGTCTCGGGGGGGTTTTCCGTCTTTCGTTTAACCGTGCCGTTTTTTTTTTTTTAAATTTTAGTATCGCTATATACGACGAATTCGCAATACGGATGACTAACGTTTGGTAGTTTCACTGGCGTTGAGCCAAACGGACGCTTCTACCTCACGTCGAGGTTTCTCTCTCTTTCTCTATCTCTCGAGGGTGGGAAGGAAAGAGGAATAGCCGGAGATTTGTGCAGTAGTAAATTTTATAGTATCTATATGTATAGCGTGTGATATGTATGTATATAGAGAATTCCGGCTTTTCCTGGTTGGCAACCTTGGAATTGCCAGCCAGCAAAAGCCTCTCACACGAGCACCTTAAACTCGTAAGTCGAGTCTCTCTATCTCTCGTCCTTCCTCCCTCGCTCTTTCATTCTCTGTCTTTCTCTGTCCTCCTATCCTCTTGGCGTACATATGAGACACGCTCCATCGCTCAGAGGCACCAGATACAGCTGCATTCTCACGTGGAGCCAATACTGAGACTCCCCCGTCGCGAATGCAACTCTCTCGAAGAGTTTACGCGCACATTTTAAACGCGGGGTTCATTCGCGACAGAGTTGGGACACCATTTAATCGATAGGCTGTAAAGTTTATCATAATTCAATTTATATAAAACTAAATAACTATGACTGACCTTCTACTCTACATTTTCCATCACAAATTTTGGCAACCCGGAGCAGAGATTGATTGAAGGATATTCTTCTAATTGAATTAATCATCGAAATTTGTGCACCTCTTCACCGTAAAATAGCTCCTATGCAGGGTTGCGAAATTTTTAATGAAAAAGTAATGCATTAACCATTACTTTTTTAATGGCTAATGAAATTAATTTCCATTAACCATTAAAATGTAATGGTTAATGAAAATTATTTTCATTAACCATTAAAATGTAATGGTTAATGGATATTATTTTAATTAACCATTAAAATTATTTCCATTAACCATTATATGTTAATGGTTAATGAAAATGCAATTGCATTAAAAAAAGTAATGCATTATTTGCAACCCTGCCCATTACAATGTAGTGTGTAATAGAAAAAATTTCCATTACCCATTGCAATGTAATGTGTAATGGACAAAACTTTGGTTGCAATTTTGGGAATGGAAAAATATAGATGAATAAATTATTGCAATTTTGCATTACATTTTATTGACTTAGGACTTTAGATTTTCAGGTACCTTAAATTCTAAAAAGCATCTATATTATTATTGCAATGTAATATGTAATGAACAAAACTTTAATTGCAATTTTGGGAATGGAAAAATATAGATGAATAAATTATTGCAATTTTGCATTACATTTTAATGACTTAGGACTTGGATTTTCACCTTAAATTCTACAAAGCATCTATATTATAATGCTAAAAATCTAAGTCCTAAGTCAATAAAATGTAATGCAAACCTGCAATAAATTATTCATCTATATATTTCCATTCCCAAAATTGCAATGAAAGTTCAATCACATTACATTGCGTTGGAAATAATTTCCATTAACCATTGAATTTTAGTAGTTAATGACAAAAATTTTCATTAACCATTAAATTTTAATGGTTAATGGTTAATGAAAATGCAAATGCATTAAAAAAAGTAATGCATTATTTGCAACCCTGCTCCTACGGAAGGTGGAATGTGGGAGATTTTTTTATTACTGATGCAATAATAAGAATCTTCTTTTTGTTCGAAAGAATAAAAATCTTTATTCCAGGCCCGTAAAAAACTAAATTCCTCATGGAGAGATAAAAATAAATTCTGCAATTTATTTCACGGCACTCAGATACATATATACATTAGGGTGGTCCTTATTTAGAGCTCAGACGAATTTTTCATCAGACGCCCCCCAAATCGGCTCCAAATAATTCAAAAACAATATCCTAATTTTTTCAGATTTTTATCTAGACTCTAACCCCTCCCGAAAAGAGGGTAGATTTCCCTATTTGAAATACACGTGTTTTGGCCATATTCTCAGGATATATTTTATTCTAAGTGTAATAATTTTTTAAAAAATCTGTAACTGCATGATTTTATTGTTCATTGGTGTTACTATTTGAGGAAAAATTCACATTATGTATTATTGAGGGTCAAACTACACGAATTGCAATTCATCTAGATTGACCCGTATGATAATGTCAATTTTTCCTCAAATAGTAGCAGCAATGAACACTAAAATCTTGCAATTAAAGATTTTTTTTTTAATTATTAAACTTAGAATAAAATATATCATGGCTGAAACACGTGTTTTTTAAATGGAGACTTCTACCCTCCTTTTCGGGAGGGGTTAGAGTCTAGATAAAAATCCGAAAAAATTAAGGTATTGTTTTCGAATTATTTGGAGTCGATTTGGGGGGCACCTGATAAAAAAAATTCGCTCGAGCCCTAAATAAGGACCACCCTAATATACATATACATATACATACATATCAAATCGAGAAAGTAACTGTGCGTCAGCATCTACGATTTTAATCTCGACGAATTGCCAGGCGTCTTATCGTTTCGCAATGTCTTTAATATATATATTTTTTCTAAATTTTATCGCTTTCTCATTTTTCCAATAACCCGAACTCATTATCAGTGAAATGCCGTTGATTATTTTTAGGAATTCGAACATTTTTCGATTATTTTTATCGCGATTGTAATATCGAATTACATGAAAATAAATGATATTGCGAGCAACGAAATTATACACCGTGTATGTTTGCTGTTGTTCGAATGATTTTTCAGTGTTGATAAATCGAAGCGATAAATTGGCGCTGGGTTTCGATGCTTCGCACCGCGTGGTACGCGCCGCTGTCACGGATCTCTCTCATTCTTTCCGATACAGAACGAGGCGCGAGATGATCGGTTATTAATCATCGTCTCGAGGGATAAGATTATCAACTAACTGGGTCGGGGAATCATTGAGCTCGTTGTACATTCGCACAATACATGATAAATTGCATTGTTATTATTGTTATCGTTACATTTGGTATACGATGAAAAGAATTAGATTTTTTGAACAGAGAGGAGAGACGCTGCTGAGGAACAGGAATTTGGCGAGTCTCTTTCGACCAAGTCGAAAAATGAATAAGCATTTGCAATTTGAGAAACGAGACACGCTCAAAATTTATTCAAACTCTCTAATGTAACTTCTAACTTCATTACAACTCTCTAATCAGTGAATGGTGTAGATTACCACAGATTAAAATTTTCAATGCTCCAAAGTAAATTTGTATTGAAAACAAATAGCAAGAAAAAAAACCTAAAACTTAAAATCTGAAAAATTGTGTTCTCGTTATTCGGGTGTTTCTTTTTTTTCATAAATTCTATATATTTTTCTCTCTTTTTCCCAGTTTGGTAATTTGCCATTTTTTCTCGACACAAGACTGGCTTGAAATTTATTTTTAACTCTCAAATTCGTGACTGGGTAGATTTCCCCAGGGTAAAATGTTCTATGCTCTAAAGTGTTGTATTTGAATCATAAATAGAAAGAAAAAACCCAAACCTCATACTGAAAAAAAAAATCTACAAAATTGTATTCTCTTTATTCAGACATTTTTCATTTTTCATAAATTCTAATAAAAATAAAAAATATATATGGGTCATTCCATGTCAAATCGACCAAGAGTTGGAATCGACCCCTTTCAATTTTGATGAAATTTGATCAGAAGTTTTCGTTTTTAATAAAAAGAAGTTCAACGAAAGGAAAAAAGTTAAAACATTTTTTTTCGAAAGTTATGCAAGATTGAAAATTTTACAATATTTTTAATCTTTCAAGTTTATTTTTTAAACATCTCGAAAACTATTATAGTTACGGAAAAATCGTTCTGGGTTCATCTTAAAGAGTATACTTGTGGCTACGAAAAAAAATATTACGAACATTTTTTTTGAAAAATGATGAATTTGGAGAATTTCGAATTTTTAAAAATCGTGCAAATCCACTTTCAACATTAAATTTTTGGTTCAATTTTTAAAATATAATACTTTTTACTGATCTTAAAGAATCCTGAAATTTTCAGAAATGGGTTTTTTGTTTTTTTCAAAAATATGAATTTTGAATTTTTTAAAATCGTGTAAATCCAACAAAATTCAGCGAAATTTAACGATCCATTCTTGATATCTACGATAGGATTTACGATGATAACATCCAAGAAATATTCGCCCTGATCATAAAAATTAAAAGAAAGAACAATGAGGACGTCTCGCCAATTCTAATATATTAATTTTTCTCTCTTTTTCCAAGATTGATAGATTGCCATTTTTCTCGAATAAAATTTATTCAAATTAACTCTCAAATTCGTGACGAGGGTAGATTTCCCCAGGTTAAAATGTTCTATGCTCTAAAGTATTTAAATCATAAGTAGAAAGAAAAAATGCAAACCTCATCCGAAAAAAAATCTACAAAATTGTATTCTCCCTATTCAGACATTTTTTGTTTTTCATAAATTCTAAGAAAAATAAAAATAATATATATTATTTGTATTTGTTTTGAAGATTAAGAATTTGCCATTTTTCCTGCGTTTTCATTTCTATTCTCAACAAACACGTTTTTGGCAGAACGAAAAAAAAAATTTAAGAACTTTAGAAAAATTCAAGACATTTAAAGGATCAGCAGGATCAGCAAAATTTAAAGATCCATCCTTGATAAAAATTAAAAGAAAGAATAATAGGGATGTCTCGCGGGTTTTGGGGTTCATTAATTCGTTCTAGGGCGAGAATTCGTAAGAAATGATCCCATAATACTTTACATGGGACACGAAATAGAATATATTTAACCCGATCAGGTTATCGTTCTCTTCGGCACTTTGTTAGGTTATCATGGGTCGCTGAAGACCCGAGGCATGTTAAAACACGTAATTTGCAGTTAAAAAATCTGATAACATTCCTGAACTCTCTTGAATACTCCTACTTTAAGGGCACACGATGAAGATTGCAAAAAAGTGTAAAAAAATATTTTATTTTTCGTCATAAGCACATCCACCTCTCGAAAATTCAGACATTGACAGGCTCGGGTCTCCAGCGACCCACGATAACCGAATTGGGTTAATTTTGATCGCTCGTTGCACGAAGTGGAACGACAATGAGGTTTATGACTCTTGAAAAGAAAAAATAACATTTAGTTCTATATTGATCACATGGGCGGAGGGGTTTTAGAGTCTCGTCTCGGTAACGAGTCACACACGATAAGAGAGTCGTGTACCAACTTGCGTAGAGAGAGATATTGTCTATCGGTATTGGCGCAGGTGCTTTTCGTATCACGCAGGTGCGTGTCATCGACGCGTATACTTAATCTTTATATATGGGGCATTCCAGGTCAAATCACGTGGTCATCGGCCTGACCCCCTCGGATTTCGTTGCCGAATGTTTTTTTGCATATTTTGCTCCCAAAAAAAGAGGTTATTTTTTTTCCATAACTTTTGAGTAAAATTGAATTACGCCCAGTTTTGAAATTCTGAAATTTTTTGCATTAATTCTATAACTAAAAACTACTATTTTCATCCTAGTTTGAGAGTGGGCCGAGAATAATTGATATTTTTTCTTCAATTAAACAAAGAAAATTTCTTTACACATTTTCATTACACATTTTCTATATTTTGATAATAGTTTTTTTGTTAATAGTTAGATAAAGTTTTTATATTGTTTTCGTGCTCCCTCCGAAAAGTAATACTTTTTTTCAATGCCTTAATGAATCGATTTTATCAAATCTATTACTAAAATATAGGAAATCTATTATCGAAATACAGAAAATATATTATCAAAACATAGGAAAATTTTTTTTTACCAAGACACAATTTATCTTTATTTTTTTTTCCCCTATAGGAAACCATCATTAAAATATTTAATTTAAAAAAATTGTAAACAATTTTTTACTTCTTCAATTAAAAAAAAATATTAATTATTCTCGGCCCACTCTCGAACTATGATGAAAATACTAGTTTTTAGTTGTAGAATTGATGCGAAAAAATTCAGAATTTAAAAACTGGGCGTAATTCATTTTTACTCGAAAGTTATGGAAACAAAATTATTTTATGGGATAAAACAAGTAATCAAAATCTGAAAAAAATAACATCTTTTTTTTTAGACCAAAATATGCTCAAAAAAAATTCGGCAACTAAATCCGAGGGGGTCAGGCCAATGACTACGTGATTTGACCTGGAATGCCCCATATACATATAATTTTTCCACACTTATATGGGGTCTTCCCGCTGAAATTTTCATGTTCGAACCCGGACCCTCTTGAATAATTATGAAAAAAAAAATCCGAAAAGTATTCTGCAAAATAAGACACGTATTTTTTTATTAAGGCCGAGAATCGATATTTTTCATCGTACGATTTTACTAAAAAATTCAAATTTTTCACTGACTCTCTGTTCTAAACACGTAGGATCTTGATAATTCGAGATCCTATCGAAAAACGCTTCAGACAAAACTTCTTCGTTATAAAACGCGTAAAACAATCGAGATTTCTTTAAAAAATTGTGGGCACACGAAAGTTTGTTTTTACTTCATAAAACACAAAAAAAACGATTTTTCAGCAAGTACGTCACCTCGAATTATAAAAGAAAAAAATTGTAAAAATTCTGTAGGAAATCACGAAACTTTTAAGACCAGAATGAGGATGGCAAGACCAAAATCCGCAAAGCTACAGCAAATCAAAGTTTCGTCTTGACCTTATTTTCGAGCCAGATCATGCAGAACTATATGTTCTCGAAAAATTATATACAGAAATACATTTGAATATTTATTTAATTATACATACGTAGATTATTTCATACTTGCGTATATTATTTCATACAAGTATAATAAATATTCAAATGTATTTCTGTACATAATTTTTCGAGAACATACAATTCTGCATGATCTGGCTCGAAAATAAGGCCAAGACGAAACTTCGATTGGCCGTAGGTTTGCGGATTTTGAACTTGCCATCCTCATTCTGGTCTTAAAACTTTCGTGATTTCTTACAGAATTTTTACAATTTTTTTCTTTTATAATTCAAGGTGGCGTACTTGTTGAAAAATCGTTTTTTGTGTTTTACGAAGTAAAAACAAACTTTCGTGTGCCCACAATTTTTTTGAAACATATCAGTTGTTTTACTCGTTTTATAACGAACAAGTTTTCGTCTGAAGCGTTTTTCGATAGGATCTCGAATTATCAAGATACCACGTGTTTAGAATAGTCAGTGAAAATTTTGGATTTTTTACTAAAATCGTACGACGAAAAATATCGATTCTCGGTCTTAACAAAAAAAGACGTGTCTTTTATTTTTCAAAATACTTTTCGAAAAAAAATTTTCATAATTATTCAAGAGGGTCCGGGTTCGAACATGAAAATTTCAGCGGGAATACCCCATATATATATGCATATGGAAAAATACTCTTTTTGACGGGTGCGTGGTCGTTATAGTCGTCGATATACGCACGCACACGGGAAAAAAAAGGTGCGCACAATCGCGTATGGTAAAAGTTGCCAAGAGTGAGAGCGAGAAAGAAGGCAAACGGTAAAATACAGTTCAACCTATATAGCAAAAGTTCTCGAGCTCAGAGTGCGACTTTTAAGGCCGGACGTGAGAGATAGCGGGCAAAAGAGAGAGAGAGAGAGAGAGAGAGAGAGGGAGAGAGAGAGAGAGAGAGAGAGAGAGAGAGGGAGGGAGAGAGAGAGAGAGAGAGAGAGAGAGAGAGAGAGAGAGAGAGAGAGAGAGAGAGAGAGAGAGAGAGAGAGAGAGAGAGAGAGAGAGAGACAGAGACTGAGACAGAGAGAGAAAGAAAGAATTGAGAGAAAGGGAGGGGGTGATTTCGCGTTGAAACGAATGAGCGAGTGCAAGCCCGTTAACGAAGCAAAATCGATATGGCATATAGATAATTTCACATTTGCCATGGGAAAGTCATTCGCGTTTGAAGATAATATTGAAAAAAAAAATTATGTATATATATATATATATATTTACAAAAGAAACGTAAAAACTCCATAGAAGGAAATGGAATTGCGCGAACAATGATGGTGGTAAATTGCATAGGTAACAATCGGACGATCGCGATATCGCGGCGTTGGATAAAACACGCAAAAGCAATTACGTCTCTTTCCACGTGTAGGAAATGAATTAATAATATATGGAAAATGTACGAGAGGAAGTGATAATAAAATGCGCAGTCATTCCGATCAATTTTACGTTGAGCTTCAAACGAATTGCAACACTCCATGCAATGATCTGACGCCCCTTAAGGGGGTCCGAAAATAGTTTTTTAAATGGTAAAGTCCTAAAAAATCTATTTTTATTTATAAACTATATTTTTCAACTATTTTATAATGTTCCAAATGTTTCTTCATGGTCAAGGAAGTTTTCTTAATTTCAGCTTTCTTTCTCGAAGAATTTTTTAGAAACTAAATAAATATATAAATAACAATCCTGATAAAAACATATACAAATTTTGCAAATAGCTATCAATGTTGAAAAATCAATATACAAACTCTAATTTGCACAAATTTGGTTGAATTTTTTAGCTTCATATTTTAGTTACTCAGTTTTCTATCCATAGTTGGAAAATTGCAAACGTTAACTGTTCGAGGTCACACGTTCTGATCGTAACACACAGAAGTCACGGGGGGGTCACAATGACCCCAGCTGAATTTAAACTATTGCCACGCGTCGACTGTATCGTACAGAATGTCTTAAAAAAATGCAGGATAATAGTTTTAACCATGTAAAACGTGAAATGCCCGTCAAATATTTTTTTTTTTGAATTTTTAAGGTGGCGGAAAAAAATCATAAAGGGGTCAATGCCATTTTTTTACGTAAAAAATCATTATTTTTTTCATAAAATTTTAGGTTACTCTTGAGACATGATAAAAAAAATTGAGTTCAGAAGTTACTTCTCAAAATAAAAAACATCCGTATAAAATGATGTTAAAGCTTGCATCCTTGTACTGCAACAAATAAATTTTGTTCAATTCATTTTTAATGATATTTATGGTTTATTCATTTAGCATTTCAAATTCTTGATAAAGACCCCAAAATACATTACGACGACTTTTCACTTTGATAATTTAGGAAGATTTAATTTTATTTTAAAAAAATAAACTATTACCATTGGATTCAAACGATGCAAACTTGAAGGTCATCGTATGAATACAGATGCACAATTTTTTCGACCACCTGATTTGGGATAAGCCACTGATCAATGGTTTCGTTCGTTGAGAAGGAAGGAAAATTTATTTCAAGGATAAAAAAGCGTTATCTATAACCGCGATCTATATAGTTATGGAATTTATTCGAGACCAGCCGAACACGCCCTCGTTTGGACAGCTTGTTTCACTTGCTCAACTATGGCACACACACACACACGCGAGAGTATCGTTATCTTCGTATCAAAAGAGCGCTCGAGTTTGTATATTTTGTAGTTATACTTGTTATATATAGTTATACACGTTGTAATAATGATAGTTGGGCTAATGTCGGATAGTAATACCACGGTGAAAGAGCCGAGTTTCTGTTACAAGTTAAACGAGATATATAGGTATATATCGTATGTGTGGGCGAAAGCGTGTGTATGTGTGTGTGGGTATAGGAGATGGTGGGCCATGTGCTCCAGGCTCTAATTATTCAAAACTCTCGACCACCCTGACTCGCGATTTCTATCTCTAGATATAGCACATACGCACACACACGCACACTCACACACTTACACATGTACGGTCAACTCATATTATCTCTGAACTTTCCTCGCAGATTTTTACTCCTACCATCAGTTATAAAAATAATGAAAACATTTTTTTTTTTCATCGATCCTGACCCAAAATTCACATTTCCATAGTTTTCGTTAATTGAATATGAACAGTCAGACTATTGGAAATTGATAAATGGCACAGTCACTTTTTTTTAGCTCAAGTTATAATTCATCAAATCGATGTTACCATTTTTTTTCCACGAGCGAAAGGTTTCCATTTTGTTAAAAGCTAGAGACACAATGAAAAAAATGAAAACATCTTTTTTTCATCGATCCTGAGCCAAAATTCACATTTCCATAGTTTTCGTTAATTGAATACTAGTAGACAGACTATTGGAAATTGATAAATGGCACAGTCACTTTTTTTTAGCTCAAGTTATAATTCATCAAATCGATGTTACCATTTTTTTTCCACGAGCGAAAGGTTTCGATTTTGTTAAAAGCTAGAGTCACAATGAAAACATGAAAACATCTTTTTTTCATTGATCCTGACTCAAGATTCACATTTCCAAAGTTTTCGTTAATTGAATATTAACAGTCAGACTATTGGAAATTGATAAATGACACAGTCACTTTTTTTTAGATCAAGTTATAATTCATCAAATCGATGTTACCATTTTTTTTTCCACGAGCGAAAGGTTTCGATTTTGTTAAAAGCTAGAGTCACAATGAAAAAAAATGAAAACATTTTTTCTTCATTGATCCTGATCCAAAATTAACATTTCCAAAGTTTTCGTTAATTAAATATTAGCAGTCAGACTATTGGAAATTGATAAATGACAGTCACTTTTTTTTAGCTCAAGTTATAATTTATCAAATCGATGTTACCATTTTTTTTCCACGAGCGAAAGGTTTCGATTTTGTTAAAAGCTAAAGACAATGAAAAAAATGAAAACATCTTTTTTTCATTGATCCTGACTCAAAATTCACATTTCCAAAGTTTTCGTTAATTGAATATTAGCAGTCAGACTATTGGAAATTGATAAATGACACAGTCGCTTTTTTTCAGCTCAAGTTACAATTCATCAAATCGATGTTACTATTTTTTTTCCACGAGCGAAAGGTTCCGATTTTGTTAAAAGCTAGAGTGTCAATTAACTTCGTGATATTTTGTACGATTGTATTTAGGGTCGATTGGCAATTTAAAATTTTTGTTAGTTTTTTTTTTCTATTTAGGGATAATTATAAATATCCATGAATTTGTTTTATTTGAATAAAAAACACCCCTGTTTCAAGATCTACAAAAATTTCTAAACCCTGCTATTCAAGAAGTTATCAACTTTATTTATTTACTTATTTATTCATTGAATACTTTACGAGTACTTTGATACTTATAATACTTTATGGTAACTATTCAATATGGTCAAATTAAAATAATTCTAAAAAAGTAAACAATAATAACGTGAGTTTTTTTTGTTACATTATTGATTAATTTAAGAAATTCAGAAAAAGCTAGTCGGACGAATTGGTATTTCCGGTTTGGCCATTCGCATTAAAGGATTAATCGATTCAGAATGGTTTGATAAATTCATACATAATAATTAAAACATTTGGTAGTCAATATATTTTCTTTAATATTAACGGTAGATCAATTAAGATTAATTGAAATAATTGAGACGAATTTCTAATAATTTTTTATCGGAACAATTTTACATCAACAAAAATGAAGATAAATTTAGATTTGGGCAGGTAAAATACTTTTTTTTTTAAGTATTAAAGAAAAAAAAATTGAAATTATCTGTCCTATTTGTTTCAATAAAATTTTCTAACATGAAGTATTCTGAATCGCGAAACCGTAAAATTATCCTCCCATTTAACAGTGATTTGAGATATATTTTTCGATTAATCCTCGCGCAGTATATTTTTGGAACGTACTTTGTCGGATCTTCCTGATTTTCAATAGTTTCCAGGACTACGTCGGGAGTTGAATTACGAGAGGAATTGTCGTGCATACAAAAACGAATTGCTACGGTCGATAAAATTGCCCTTTATCCGGAGGGAGTACGAAGATTGTGCTGATATATTCAAGAGTTTAAGGGGTCGGCCCGAGACCATCAAACCGTCGACCATGCGTCTCGTACTATTAAGATAATATTTATTACGGAAGCGACTCTTTTTTTTTTGCTCTTGCAAACACGCCTGCAATAAAAATGACGATAAACACGTTGAAATATGTGACAATGTGTGTAATCGAGTAGCGAGGGAGACAGTGTGGGAAAATGGCGATCCGACCGAAGAAAAAAGACGTCGCAACCTCGGTCTGGTTTCGATATTATTTTTTTTTCTTTTCCCATACGCATGATCGAAATCACGAACACACGTGAATACTGGTCAAAATTCAATGAGTCTATTCAACGCTTATTTGGTCCAATATTAAATAGAAGAGAGAGAGAGAGAGAGAGAGAGAGAGAGAGAGAGAGAGAGAAATTATCGAGCACCGCGAGAATTCTATACAGACTCGGTTCTTTTTTATATCGAATCCCTCGGGAGGGTCCTAGACAATTCCTTCGTGGACGAATGCGCCGTTAAGGGGGGGGGGGGGCAGTGTCTGGCACGAACGTCAGGATATAGCTATCATGATTCGAAGGGACCGGAAAAAAGGGCGAAAAAAATTGGCCCGAAGGAGCGAGCGAGAAAACAAAAAATCGAACTTCTCCGTTCTGCGTGGAAAAATCAAACTTGGCACGTCGAACTTTTCACAGTGTGAAAAAAAAAGATGAATTCTAGCCTTTTTCGGCCTCACTCAATCGCGAAAAAGTTAAAGCGTCGGAAAAGCTGGGAATTCATTTTTACTAAAAGGTTAAATCAATCGCAAATATCAATTATTATGTGATTTATCCTTTTATCAAAAAAAAGTGGGTCCAATTGTATATGGGTCATTCCATGTCAAATCAACCAAGAGTTCCAATCGATACCATTCAATTTTGATGAAATTAGGTCAGAAGTTTTCGTTTTTGATAAAACATAGTTCTACAAAAGGAATCCTGAAATTTTCAGGATGGCGTTTTTTTGTTTCAAAAATATAAATTTTTGAATTTTGGTAAGAAATTTTTTTTTACCAAAATACTGTTGCTTTTACTTTCTTTTACTGCTCAGAATTACAAAACTACATGATTGCTCAATTTTAATTAACTGATAAAATTGAACCAAAAATTTAATACCGAACTTGGATTATCACGATTTTTGAAAATTCAAAATTCTCCAAATTCATCATTTTTCAAATTTTTTTTTCGGAATATTTTTTTTTTGGAGCCCTAAGTATACTCTTCGAGACGAATTCAGAACGACTTTTCGTAACTATAATAGTTTCCGAGATATTTAAAAAATAAACTTGAAAGATTTGAAAAATTGTGAAATTTTGAATTTGGCAAAACTATCAAAAAAAAAATTTTAATTTTTTTCCTTTGGTGGAACTTTGTTTTATTAAAGACGAAAACTTGTGACGAAATTTCATCGAAATTGAAACCGGTCGATTCCAACCCTTGGTCGATTTGACATGGAATGACTCATGGAATTGAAGAAAAAAATAAATTTTTGGATTTAAAGCAATAAAATTAATTTCACAAAATGATAAATTAATTGCCATGCAATTTCTTGATTTAGAAAAAAAACTGTGGTTTAAATGAATAGAATAAATTTTACGTTTAAAAAATAATTCAACGTATAAATAAAATTTGATTTCTGTGACTTAGTGAATGATTAGTTCTCCTGTGAATAATTAGTTTATTTTTGGGCTTGCAATATTCAACCCGCCAATTTTTTATTCGATTGATAGTAGAAAAGTTGTGAACCGAGCCAAAAGACGATGAAGAGCAAGGCCAAAGTAAGTGTCGAGAGTGAGCGATGCAAAAAAAAAGAGTATAAAGGGAGCGAGAAGAAGAAGACGAAGAAGAAGAAGAAGAGGAAGGTGTTGGTTTGCGAAATAATAGAGAAGTGGCTGTGAGCAACTTTGTGCGGGAAAGAGAGAAAGATTTAACTCGGCAGGTGATCATCGGCGAACATTTTTCGCGCCAGGTGAACGCTCTTTTGCTCACCGCGATGGTAAACAAACCAATTCTCGTCTTTCTCTCTTTCTCCCTTGCCAACCATCATAAAGACGCCGTTCTATGACTGCGAAAATAAAAGTTGAACAAAAGATGAATTCCTCACACCTTTTACTTGGTTCTTTCAAGGACTCTGGTAAATTATTTTCATACTTTTATCAATTTTTTTCCTCAAAGAGTCACTAAATACCGACATTATCACCTCGAAGCTTTCATCCAGGTTCGTGGCAGAAAATTATTTTTTTTTTATCTTGGGGATAATCTGAAAACCAACATTTTTCCTTCTTAATTGTACGTCGAGTTTAATTATATTACCAGAAAGGGTAATTCTTGCACATTTTTTTCCGCATCATTAACAAAAAAATTTGATTTAATTTTCAAATCTTTATTATTTTAATTATTATTTATTATTATGTTCATTTTCAATTTATTTTTAAAATCTTGTTGGATATTTATGTTTTGTGTTAGATTACATATTTTGACATGATGAAACGATTTTGTAATACAAAAACATTAGTTTCGCGGTAAAAAATATTTGAAATGTTTAATAAGTCACGCACTGAGAAAAAAGTTCAGTTGAAACAACTAAATCCATTAAGTTGAAAAAAATTTAGTTCATTCAATATTAATTTGTTTGAAATAATGGAACTATAATTAATTCAACAAATGGATTTGGTTAACCATAAGACATGAGGTGAACGAAATTATTTGGTCAGTTGCCAGATACAGTTTAGTCCAATTTACACGTTATACTGAGTTGCTGTACAGAAATATTTCGTTGATTTCCAGTATATTTCAACTACACAAATTTAGCTGTAACAAAAAAAAAACAATTCGTATTTTCAATCACACCATTTATTTGGTACAAAGATATTTATTTGATTGAACTGAAACTTTGCCCATTGAAGCAACGACTTAACCGATTTAACTAAAACTTCCACTGTATCTTTGTTGTATTACAAAAATGATCTCGTTGAACGTCCGGAAACAAATATTTGGTTGAGACAAACAAATTTTTGCATTTTCAACAAAAAATTTTTCTCATTGCGGAGCTCGAGATTTTTGTAGAATGTAACTTTTTAAATTTTACTCTGCAACAAGAAAATGAATCAATTTGTTCATACATAATTATGACCGAAGAGTGTAGAACCGATGAAAAAAAAAATTTCCCAATTTTTTTTTTTTTTTCGCCCTTATGGCTTTCCGAGTGGGTCTCGAAAGCCATAAGGGCGTATCGATTTTTTTTTTCAGGAATCGACGTAATTATGACCGAAAAGTATAGAACCGATGAAAAAAAAAATTGGGAAAATTTTTTTTTCATCGGTTCTATACTTTTCGGTCATAATTACGTCGATTGCTGAAAAAAAAATTCGATACGCCCTTATGGCTTTCGACACCAACTCGGAAAGCCATAAGGGCGTATAAAAAAAAAAACAATTGGGAAAATTTTTTTTTCATCGGTTCTATACGTTTCGGTCATAATTACGTTGACTTGAAATTTCGCTATTTTCAGGTTTTTGAAAATAGGCCCAAAATTGAGCAAAACAGTTTTTTATCGGAATGAATGAAAATTTTGATTTTTGGAAAAAACTATTGATAGATTCGTGTTTAGGGGGCAAAGATACATCGATATGAGGCCCGAAAAACAAAAATAATTTTTTTTTTTTTTTTGCATTTTGGCCAAAATTCAATCGGTTCACTAAAATGGCTGCAATTTATTTTCTAGATAGAATTGCGGCTTGAGCATGAGCTCATTCTCTTCGTAATCGTTCACGCTTCAAAATCCCGTTTGGTTCATCCCATTACGATCATTTTTCGATTTTTGGCAGATTTTTAAAGTTCAACAATAGATTTTTGTAAATTTTTTAAGGTATACCCCTTTTCATTTTTTTCGGCGATTTTCAAACTGCTCTCATTTCTACAAAAAATTAGTTATCGGGATGAACTTAACGGCATTCTCTAAGTTTGGTCACAAGCTTTGCGTACGAAAAACAAATTTTGAAATCGGTTGAACCAAAGTGAAGTTATGAGCACTTGAAATTTCGCTATTTTCAAGTTTTTGAAAATAGGCCCAAAATTGAGCAAAACAGTTTTTTATCGAAATTCACGAAAATTTTGATTTTTTGAAAAAACTATTGATAGATTCGTGTTTAGGGGGCAAAAATACATCGATATGAGGCCCGAAAAACAAAAATAATTTTTTTTTTTTTTGCATTTTGGCCAAAATTCAATCGGTTCACTAAAATGGCTGAAATTTATTTTCTAGATAGAATTGCGGCTTGAGCAAGAGCTCATTCTCTTCGTAATCGTTCACGCTTCAAAATCCCGTTTGGGAAATTGGGAAAATTTTTTTTTCATCGGTTCTATACTTTTCGGTCATAATTACGTCGATTCCTGAAAAAAAAAATTCGATACGCCCTTATGGCTCCCGGATGCCATAAGGGCGTAAAAGAGGTGATACGCCCTTATGGCAGCTGTAACGCGATATAAAAATAATTGAACCAAAAATAAAATATGGAACTTGGATTTTCACGAATTTTGAAAATTTAAAATTCTCCAAATTCATCATTTTTCAATTTTTTTTTTCGGAATATTTTTTGTTCCGTAGCCCCAAGTATACTCTTCAAAACGAATCCAGAACGATTTTTCGTAACTATAATAGTTTTCGAGATATTTGAAAAATAAACTTGAAAGATTTGAAAAATTGTGAAATTTTAAGTGTTGAATAAGTTTTGAAAAAAAAATTCAATTTTTTTCCTTTAGTAGAACTCCGTTGTATCGAAAACGAAAACTTCTAACCAAATATCATCGAAATTGAGAGGGGTCGATTCCAACTCTTGGTCGATTTGACATGGAATGATCCAAATACATAATGGAAAATCTCAAAAGATTCGTTTTATCAAAGCCCAGAAACAAAACAGCTGATCCTAATAATTAATAATAATCATAATATAATAATTATCTAATGCTTGTACTTTACACGAACCTTTTCCAAAAGTAATAAATAAATAAATAAACAAATAAAAATAAATAAAATTAGGTAGAGTTATTTGGCATTAGTAAAACGGCTCGAAAGGTTTAGGGGAAAAAATTTCGTTCTGCCGAGGAAAGATGAACTCTTTGATATTACAAAGCTCTCTCTCTCTCTCTCTCTCTCTCTCTCTCTCTCTCTCTCTCTCTCTCTCTCTCTCTCTCTCTCTCGCTCTCTCTCTCTCGCATTCTGCGTTGTATCGGGAAAGAAGATGGCGAAGTAGTTTGGGAATGATATAATAACATTGCCCGGGTCATTTATTCTTCCATTGCCTTGATACCGTCTAGACCGGATAACCGGGAGTGCATTATCCGTCAAGCTAAATCGGTGATTACAAATGACAATGTTTCACGGTTTAGTCCTTACACTTGTCCGACCCTCAAAATATATAAAGTAGAATAATGCCCTCGGTTATAATTCACCGACGAAATGGGCCTCTCTGTATTTTCGTGCTTCAAAATTTCCGCGGAGTCGTTGGCGACGTAGGCAATTGTGATTTTTACCATTTCGCGAAGTCGTTTGACAATTTTAAAAGGATTCTATTGCAGAAAAATGCAAATACGGTACGATTATGCGATATCGTGTTCCGGTTGTTTTCGCGATATTCGTTTCTTTTCCGTTTGCATTACGATCACGACAAATGGAAGATTCTTCACAACGTTCTGCCGCCATTTTTATGCTAATTTCAGCCTCGAATAAGCATTATTCTTCCACAATCGAAAAAAAAAAAATTGTGAAAAATACGATCAGTCGCCAATTGCAACCTTAATCATTAAATTAAGTTTATTAGTGTTATTACTGTAAATATAAAATTTTGAATTTCCTTAAACCTATTTTATTTATGGCAAATCACTTTTCTCACGGTAACGTTCAAGCTGACTTTGGGATTTTGTTTATTCAGACAAGTTGTTCCACGCGAAAAGAGAATAATATTAAAACAACATTCTCCTTTGTATAGACTCCAAGGTCATACAGGATTTACCCCCAAGTTTTTCGTGTAACTTTTTTACGGACAGAAAAGGCAAAAGTTGCCGGCAAACGTCGTCTTTTGTCACGTTAGTGCTTTCGTTCTTGCTCCGATCATTTCTTGTTATTTTTCACAGGAAGAACCCACAAATTTTGAAAAACTTGGTCTCTTTTATTAGGGTTCGTGCTGAATTATATCGAGACTCGCTGCGATTCTTCAGAGTTATTTTTTCAGGTAGAGAAAAGAAAATTGTGAAAAATTCTCGTCTTTTGTCAGCGCGGGTCTTCGGGTGACTTTTGGGTCTTGTATGGATTCTTCCGAGTTTATTTTTTCGCCACGAAGTAACAGAATTTCCGAGTCCATCCCTGGTCCTCGATCATTCTGACTTATTTTTTTTTTCGAGCTTTTCAATTGATTCGTTTACTCCACGAAAATACAATGGTAAACGTATTATATGTCCGGGAAAGGGGGCATGAAAAAACGCGTGGGACGAATTTACCATCCGCACAAGTTGGGAATAAACGATGAACCTCGGCACAGAGCGCACTCCCGAAAGGGAAACTTGCAACATACATTAAGGTGTTTTGAAATAATTTTTTTTCTAGATTATTCTGTGCATCAAGATTTTTCATGAAATTTTCAATTCACCAATTCGTCTCAAGTTTGTCCAAAGTAAAATTTTCACGTTTTTGTACGTAATAAAAAAAAAATTAATTTAATTAACTCCTACCTTCTTATCAAAATCCAATGGCAACATTTTTTCCGGCACTTGAGTGAAGTAAACATTTGTAGTACCATAAAAAAGCATAAATATTCAAGAATTGTTCAATGTATTTCCAATTTCGTAAAAACAGCTGTTTTTGAACATTTCAACATCACTGAGACATTATTTTCAAAAATTGAATTTTCAAGTCTAAGAATCTTGATGAGCAATGACATTTAAAAACCATTCAACTTTAAAGCACCCTAATTCACATTTTATCACGCTGCCAAACGCAGAGAAAGATGTGAAAAGTTTTCAGAGCAGTAGATTTGAGAAAATAACGATATATTGCTTTTGCAAAAAGCTGGGAAATTAATGGACAAAATCCGTAACGCGCATTGCCGAGGGTTCATTATCTGCACTTTTTTGTATGCAATAAAAAATATTAAAAAACTCCGCAAATTGGATATTTGCACATTGCTTCCTCATTTTTACGCATAGTTCACACAGCTTCCTTTATCAAAAAGTATGGCGATCAAATTTGGCTTCCTCATAAAGAAAGCTTTGTTAACTATCGAAAAACATGAGCAATCAATGTGCAAATTGTCCAAATTTTTTCAAATTTGCTCGTTGCCAAATTTTATTTTTGCCAAATTCAATAGCGAACAACCTTGATCACTATTTTAAATGTGTACAAAATTTCAGTGCAATATCTCGCAAATAGCCGAAATTAAAGTACGCTATTTTTCAAAGAAACCAAAATTTGATAAAATTTTAATCCCTCGATGGATTTTCGCCAAATTCAATAGCGAACAACCTTGACTTAACCTTGACTAGTTCCTTACAAAGTTTCACTGCAATATCTTGAAAATTGTGCGGATTAGAGCGTTTATTCACTACCAAACAACCTTAATAGCTATACTAATTTTGTACAAAGTTTGAGTGCAATATCTCGAAAATTGCAGAAGTTGGAGCGTTTACGCCATTATTTTGACACTTCACTTGAATGAAAATTTTAGTGCCATGAAACTGTACAAACAGTCAAGAGCAATTTGTAATTTCGTAAAAACAGCTGTTTTGGAAAACTTCAATAACTGAGGCATGGCTCAAAAAAAATTTTGAAACCCAAGAAATCGATGACCAATGACATCTAAAAACAGTGCAATTTTTGGAAACCCAGATCCAAATTTAATCACGCCACAAGATCCAAAAAAAAGGTGCGAAAAGATTTAGGAGTAGATTTAAGAAAATAACGATACGTTGATTCTGCAAAGTGCTGGGAAATTAATAGACGAGACCCGGAGCATGTATTGCGAAGGGTAGTTTTCTGATTCGACGATAAATGTACCAAAAATGAAAAAAACAAACGGAATATGAGAAAAAAATGATAGTCAAGAGGAGAAAAAGTGGACGACGCTCGAAATGCGCAATTTCAAAGCACCCTAATGTATTATAGTGTGGCGCTGGGCACTTTTGCCGCCGAGTAAGATGGAAGTTGAACGTCGTTGGCAGAGATTCAAACGGTGATTGCGATGGGGGCCTCCCTGTCTCAGGCTGCGTCGCGTCCAGAATATTTTCTCTCGACTCCTCTCTCTCTCTCTCTCTCTCTCTCTTTCCCTTGCACTTTTCATCCGTCTCGCTCATTTTCTTGGCTCCTAGGCTCGCTTAAGCCAATTTCTTTCTCGCTTCTATCCCGAAGACTTCCCTGGATGGAAGAAAGAGAGAGAGAGAGAGAGGGGGGGGGCAAGAACCGAAGAACCACCGGAGGAAAGAGAACACTGTCCAGTTTCCTTGGAGGCTCCCATCGAGCATATCCTTCTTTCTCTTTCTTCCTTTCTCCCCTGAAGAGGTCGTTCCTCCTTCATCGTCGAGGCGTCTGGGCTAGTGTCTTTTTATCCTTTTGCACTTTTTTTTATTCCTCTTTTTACCCCTCTCTCTTTCTCTCCTGTATCGAGAAAGAAGGGTGAAGAGGAATCACTCTTTTATGGACTCGTAACTATCGGAATGGAATTTTGGATCTCGCTCTCTTGTCCCCCTCTCTCGCGCTTTCTCTCCTCTCTCTCTCCCTCTCCCTCTCTCTCTCCTTCTCTCTCTCTCCCATTTTTCCATCCTTCTATATCTCGGTGTAAAATAAAAACCGCAAGGAGATTCGTAATAGCAATTAAGCAACAGCTTCCCTCGCCGGGAGGATCAACCGAAACTTTTCTCGTCGTCGTCGTCGTCTGCGTCGTCTTCGTCGTCGTCGTGTATGGGTCGATGAAGCAGTAACGAGTTCGGAGAAGCGGCACAGTGAGAAAGATAGAAGAATGACGGGAGATCTCTTTTTTCGGTGGTGCAAGGGGAGAAGGAGCCAGGCAAAGGCGAAAGGACCACGGAACTCGCAATTTTGGGCGTGTCGGACGCATTGAACGAGCCTCGGATCCGAGGACGACTTGAAATTGCAAAGGGGACAGGACAAAAAAACCCGCTTCTTCAGATTAAAGCGATATCTCTCTCTCTCCCTCTTTCTTTCTCTCTCTCTCTCTCTCTCTCTCTCTCTCTCTCTCTCTCTCTCTCTCTTTGCTTGGGCGAGTCTGCAAAAGACGATTCGAAATATCGCCGTAAATGTGATCACGCTTGATAAAGCTGTCGCATCCAGAAAAAAGAGTAAAAAAAATTGTTAAAAAAATCTTTGATGCGCTTTCGAATATGTGGATTACGAAATTTTTCGCAAATTGAGGCCCCATTAAATTGTCGAGTCGATGAACCACGACGAATCGAACGATAATTTTATTATCGCGCCTGCTGTTATATATCGATGATGAATCTTAGGGCGATATATATATGGGGCGTTCCATCCCAAATCGGACAGTTGGAAAGTCTTTTTTTTTTTATTTCCTCAATTTTTTTATATTTTTTAGTACCCATCAAAAGACCCTTCCCGTTAAATTTTGAGATTTTATTTATTACCCGTTCAAAAGATATTAAATTAACAAAAAAACCGCTCTTTTTTTGGTAATTTGGTCATAACTTCTTTGATAATGGTCCAAATTAAAAGTTTTTTTTTTCAAAATTTTTGTTTCTTTATGGCCTTTTCAGAAAAAAATACAACAAAAATATCCGACGAGCTTTTGAATGAGTTTTTTGAGTTTTAAACTTTAAATCGCGTTTTTAAAAGTGAGTGTCGTTTTGATTTAAAATTTTTTTTTTTTTTAAATATCTATCTATTCAACAATTTTCAAGACTAGTCCCATCGTGGGATTTCAATGAATACTATTTTTTTCGATTTTTGAAAATTACAATTTTTTTTTCATAAATTATTATGAATACCAATTTTTGTTACTGTATAGTATTTTTTAGATAATTTTGAATTAATTTTGACACTTTTATTGTTAACGGATTTTCAAAATTAATAATTAATCGATGAGCAAATAACAACAGTTCAAGAATTGTATGAGTGGGCATTGAATCTAAATAGTCTACCGAAAATTGCTGTCAATTTTTCACCTGAAAAACATTACTTAGATGCAAAAAAGATTTTATTTGCGATACAATCCTGCGAAGTCAACCACAGGGGGACACAAAAATTTCATTCAATTATTTCAATGAGCAATGGAAACGTATTGGCAAAAGAATGTTCTAATTCAGGAAATAATCGTGTATGTAAGATTTTGAAAAGAATACTGAATAAATAAAAACTGTTGTTATTATTGTTCATAAACAGACTTAACGATTAATTATTAATTTTAAGAACCTGTTAACAATAAAAAAGTGTCAAAATAAATTCTAAATATTGAAAAAAATACTATACAGTAACAAAAATTGGTATTCATGATTTATTTAAAAAAAAAAAATTAATTTTCAAAAATCGAAAAAAATAGTCGTTATGAAAATTCTACGATCGGACTAGTCTTAAAAATTGTTGAATAGATAGATGTTTGAAGCAAAAGAATTTTAAAAAAATAAAAAGTGGCACTCACTTTTAAAAACGCGATTTAAATTTGAAAACTCAAAAAACTCATTCAAAAACTCGTCGAATATTGTTGTTGTATTTTTTTCTGAAAAGACCGTAAAAAAACAAAAATTTTGAAAAAAAAACTTTTAATTTGGATCATTATCAAAGAAATTATGACCAAAATACCAAAAAAAAGGGCGGTTTTTTTTGTTAATTTAATGTCTTTTGAACGGGTAATCAAAAAAATATAAAAATTTAACAGGAAGAGTCTTTTGATGGGTACTAAAAAATATAAAAAAATTGAGGAAATAAAAAAAAAAGTTTTTCAAACTGCCCGATTTGGGATGGAACGCTCCATATATATATATTATATGCTTTTTGGGCTCGCGATGATGGAATAAATTTGCCGTACGATTAGAGGTTCTCGGTGCGGAACACTTGCGGTACAAAACCACGAAAAATCAGCGGCAGAACATTCCCTCTTTCTTTTTCCTCCATAAGGACTGCATCGACTCGTACTCACCCCGGAGAGAAGGGGCAGCCTTTAATTTACGCACTCGTAATAGTCGTAATGGGACTTTGTGCCAAGAGAAGTGAACGGACTCGCGATTTTTCGAGGCTCGTGAATGCCCGAGCGCAGCGCTCCTAGCGGAAATCGCGAGAACCAGCGAGAGACAGAGGGAGAGAAGGAGATGAGTGACCGGATGAGTCGTAAATTCTTTAAACGTTGAAACTCACAAATAGATGGTCACTTTTCACGTTTTTTTTTTGCTTGTTCATAAAGGAAGCTGTTTTTTCAAATTTTTATACGTTTAAGGATGTATTGCTTATACAGTCCCAGCCAAAATTTGTATCTGATTGAAATTTCCGAACTTCGTGATACAATAAAAATCTGAAATAATTCAGCAACATTTGGCATGCCATAAACAACAATTATCGAAAATAATATTGCCCAAACGTTATTAATAAATCGTTTAAACAAATTCTTATTCAACAATTTTTCGGTAAGTTCTTTATTTTCTTAAACAAATCGAATGCGTTAATTTTTTTGAACGCATATGAATTTTTTCAGAACTTTCCCTCTATTTTGAAATTCCCGGTTTGAAATTTTTCAAAGCTGACGATAAACTTCTGTGCAAAATCATATACAAAATTGGCAATTTTTTGTTTGTATTTCAGAACGTTTTTTTTAATATGTAAAAATAGAGAGAAAATTCTGAAAAAATTCATATGCGTTCAGAAAAATTAATGCATTCGATTTGTTTAAGAAAAAAAAGAACTTACCAAAAAGTCGTTGAATAATGATTTGTTTCAATTTATCAATAACTTCTGGGCAATATTATTATTGATAATTGTTATTTATGGCATGCACAAATGTTGCTACATTTTTTCAAATTTTTATTGTATCACGAAGTACGGAAATTTCAATCAGATACAATTTTTGGCTGGGACGAAGGGGCAAAGCATCCTTAAGGCGTTCCCAAAACAACGAGAAATCAAATTTGGAGAAGTTTTCAAGCGATGAAACTGCAATTTGGTACACAAGAAGACAATCTATTTTTTTTTACTCAGTGAAAATTTGATGATTTTTCATTTTTCGAAAAATGTCTGCGGCTGTTCTAATTTTCATAATTTTGCAATTATCGAGGGTGAATTTTTTGGGTAGATGCATTGAATAGTTAAGATAATTGGGATTGAATTTGGAAATATTTGCTTTAGGGATAGGCACTGAAGAATTTTGTGGAATTTTCGCAAAAAAAATGGTGAACGCTACAACTTTAATTTCGCAGCTGGCAACACGAATTTTTTTTTGCACCAAAGCATCAAGTGATAAGAATGATTGGCATTAAATTTTAAAAGGATCGCATATGGGGTTCAGTTTCAGATGTTTGAAAAAAATATATACATAACTTTCGTAATTTTTCAACTATCAAATTCGAATTTTTTGCCAAAATATGTCGCAAGACAAGGACATTTAGCTCTGACAATGAATTTGAAAAGAATTGCTCCAGGGGAAATAACGTAAATGGGATATTCCATGTAAAGTAGAATTACCCTAAAAAGTGATCAAGGATCAAAAATAAAGATGACAATCGAATGTAAATTTGGACAAGATTACTCATTGTTGATAATTATCGATGGAGAACGAGAATTGAAGACAATCATTTGGCTCGAAAAAGCCCATGTAATCCGGATTGCAAAAAAATTTTTAAAAATATCGTCAAGTTTCGACAATCTTTTGTAACGTACAAAAGGATCGCCATTGTATTTATGCACGATCCAATTTCTTTCCTTAAAAGGCCAACGAGTATCGGCAATCGATCGATTGGATGAGATCACATCGTTCTCCCTTCCCTCTTCATCCCGACAGTGTTCGTTTATCGCTCGTACCTGCCTATACCAATCCCCACAAAATACGTTAACTCTCGCGGAAGTTTTTTTCCCCCATTTCTTCTTCTTTCGCCAATGCCATAACCAGACGTATAATCGATAAACTGAATGCGGGTGCGTTTGTGTGCGTGCACCGGGAGACTCGTTTAATTGCCGATAGCATCGATGTGCGTGGCGTATCGTCTCCCGGACAAAATTCGTGCCCGGAAAGACGATTTCGACCATAAAGTACCGCGCGATTAATCAGGACTCGACCGAATTTCGCAGCAACATTTTAAACCCACAAATATTTCTTTTATGATATAAACCACTTTTTTCTCCCGAATTTCTTCATTTTTGGAAGCTGCGCGGTTTTAATCAGCGGAAAAAATTTTACCCCCATAAGGATTCTAGAATATCTGAAAAGAATTCTTTCCCTCAATTCACCTTGATTAAAAAAATGAAGAGATTTAAGTTTAACTTAAAATTTATAAAATTAATCAATGCCGGAATTATAATGTAAAAATAATGCATTATTTATTTTCGAAACAATGAAAATTTTATGATAGAAACATTAAGCATTATTTTTGTAATGAAAAATGTGAAACCTAACGATTATGCATTAAATTAATAATGAATAATGCAAAAAACGTAACATTATTCATTATTCATTATACATTAGATTTGAATCTACAGCATCTTTGACCGGAAATTGTCAAGAGAATAATAATTCCTGTTCATATACGATTGTTTACTTCTTTTTACTCTCGAATAATTTCATGTATTTTTTTATTATTTGTGAATCAACCAAAAGAAAAAATCATCTTCCACTTGAGCATTTTTTTATTTGTCAGATCAAAGGGAAATGCGCAGCATATATCTATGTTTTATTCTCTTTCGACTCAAATTTTCAATTCTAATTTCAAATTTCAAAACGGGGATTATTGGTTCTGTTGACATTAGCGATGTTTACATTTTTGGGTTTTTTTACTTAAAAAAAGTGGATAAACCCATACCGTCGAGTCCCTGAACCAGTTTCATCAATCTATATTTTCCACTTTCGTAAATAAGAGGAAGATTTAATCGCATTGTCCTATTGGACTGCGAATGCATAAAATATTTTTATTCCGAATAATGCATTATTCAAAATATTCAGTATTATAGTAATGAAAAATTAACGCTACTTTGCATATCTATTACTTTAATAATGGATAATGGAACATTTTTGCATTAATAATTATTGCAGTTATGAATAATGTAACTCTTTCCACATTATCCATTACTTCAGCAACGGATAATGTAATGCTTCTCCAAGTACTCATTAATAACGTAATGCATTTTGTTTCATTTGTTCATTTTCCAGTGCTAATGTAATGCTTAATGGTCTGACATTTGCATTATTAACTAAAAATATAATGCAATATTTTGTTTATCACATTATTTATTGAATTAATAATGTAAAATGGAAGTTAAGTCCCATTATTAAGTGAAAATATAATCATTAATGAAATCAACAATGCATTATTAAAATAATGTATTTTTTGCAACTCTGAAATTAATTGAATGTAAGTTCAATTAAAAATTTAAGTCAATCATTTTTTGATCGTTTTTTTCATAGATAAGCAAAATTCCTTGGATAATTCTTTCTATTGAAGATATTATTATTGTTTTGTGACAAATTTTAGGTAAAGATAAAAATGACTCGCCAAAAAATGTACACGAATAATCAACAGAATTAAGTTCTTCAGCATTGGAATGTCACGAATCACTTGAAAAAATTTAACTTCATAAAAGTTCGCATTAAAAAAGACGCCGTGAATGATTTCTCTTAAATTTTGGCGATATTAATTCATAAACTCTTGTAAAAAAATGATTTAATAAAAAAAAATTACAGATTCAATTTGCGCTCATTCCTTCTTGACAGTTATCACCCATCGACACGGTTTTTTTCAGTCTCAACTGTTGTTAAGGTTGTTTAGAAGCTATGAAACCTTTGAATGTTAATTGTTCAATAAATAGCTTCTCAATCGTCGTGAAATTTTTACACGACCTCCTGAATACTTCATGTAAAAACATACCAAATTTTCAGAATTCTATCATCATTACTTCAACCTCCTTAAGGGTTAAAATAAAAAACAATGAGAAAATTCTGAAAATTTGGTATGTTTTTGTATGAGGTATTTAAGAGGTCGTGTAAAAATTTCACGACGATTAGGAAGCTCGTTATTAAGAAATTAACGTTTTGTTAAAAACAATTTTTTAAACAAATTAAAAAAATATTTATCAATAAACTTCGATTTCTTTCCGTTGCTTTCAGTATATTGTGGATATTAAAAAATTGAGAGGCAAAAAAAAACTTATCGCAAAGTTATATCAGTTTCCATAAGACTACATTTTATTTTATTTAATTTGTTAATCTCAATTATTCGATAACGAGCTTCCAAATCGTCGTAAAATTTTTACACGACCTCTTAAATACTTCATTGAAAAACATACCAAATTTTCAGAATTTTCTCATTAAACGTGATTTGCTTCCAAACAACCTTAAGGGGTTACACGCAGTCAGGATTTTCAAAAATCCATTTTTTTAATTTCATTTTGGTAATGTACATATATTTGAGTATATAAATTTCATGTCAATCCAACAAATATTTTCGAAGTTATAGGCATATTTGTAGACCCGTCATTACTATGTGTAAAGTGCTTTTGAAACATTGAACGTTTTTTTTCTTCAAAACTGTGTTTTTAATGTCGGTGAGGAAAATTTCTCAAAAACGGCAAAAACCGATCAGTCTCAAATAAAAAAAAAATAAAAAAAAATTTCTACAAATCATATGATAAATATCAATTTTTGTTGCTGTATATAGTGTATAGTTTTTTTTTCATTATTTAGAATTTATTTGGACACTTTTTTATTGTAAACAGATTCTCAAAATTACTAATTAATCGTTGAGTCTGTTTATGAACAATAATAACAACAGTTTTTATTTATTCAGTATTCTTTTCAAAATCTTACATACACGATTATTTCCTGAATTAGAACATTCTATTGCCAATACGTTTCCGTTGCTCATTGAAATAATTGAATGAAATTGTTGTGTCCCTGTGACTGACTTCGCAGTATTGTATCGCGAATAAAATCTTTCTTTTGCATCTAAATAGTGTTTCTCAGGTGAAAATTTGACAGCAATATTCGGTAGACTATTTGGGTTCGATGCCGAGTCATATAATTCTTGAACTGTTGTTATTCGCTCATCGATTAATTATTAATTATTAATTTTTAAAATCTATTAACAATAAAAAAGTGTCAAAATAAATTCGAAAGAATGAAAAAAAAGACTATCACTGTATGCAGTAACAAAAATTGATATTCACAATGATTTACAGTTTTTTATTTTTTTTATTTTTCAAAATTGAAAAAAAATATGCACTCACTTTTGAAAACACGATTTTGAAGTTTAAAACTCAAAAAAACTTATTCAAAAACACGTCGAATATTTTTTTTTTTTATTTTTTTCTGAAAAGGCCATAAAAAAACAAAAATGTTGAAGAAAAAAAAACACCTAATTTGGACGATTATTAAAGAAGTTCTGACCAAAACACCAAAAAGAGAGCGGTTTTTTTCAAATTCAATTTCTTGTGAACGGGTAATTAAAAAAATCTCAAAATTTAAGGGTATTTTGATGGGTAATAAAGAATATTAAAAAATTGAGGAAATAAAAGAAGTTTTTCAAATTGTCCGATTTGGGGTGGAACGCCCCATATAAATTATTATCTTAATTAAAATTAAAATATCTTACAAGAAAAAATCTTGAAAAATCGCTTTTTTCGACCGTCCGATTGCGTATAACCCCTTAATCGGAAAAGGAGGAGGGGAAATATGTAGTAAATGTCCAAATTGATCTAAAATACTTGAGAGTGATTCTGGTTCTTGTATTATATTGTATCCCGCCAAGTGCCGAGAGCCCAGGCAGCTGTAACCCTTTACTGACCTCGCTCAAGGCGAGATATCTTCGCCGTAGAGTCAAAGTGCTCCATACATATGAGGCATTCCAGCTATAAACGAGTGGCCATTGCATCGACATTTTTTTTTCGGGACGCCGATTTTTTTTCAGTTTCTTTTCGACAAAAAAAAGTATACGTATGTCTCAAAAAAAATTATTTTTCATCCTCTTCCGTTTTAACACCTTTCAAAGTAAAATTTTTATTTTTTCGACAAGAGTGTATCCTCCGATTTTTATCAAATAATTTGACAAAAAAGTACATTTAAAACCGCATCTTTTGATCGCTATCCCATCATGGAGAAATCGTTTTTCGATTTTTTCTATGTGTATGAAACTCCTTTTTTACGAATCAGAAATCATTTTTCGATTTTTTCTATGTGTTTTGATTCGTAAAAAAAGAATAAAAACACATTTTAATAAATAACAAAGGAATACGAACACATTTTTCAAAGTTTCATACACATAGAAAAAATCGAAAAATGCATAGAAAAAATCGAAAAACGATTTCTCCATGATGGGATAGCGATCAGAAGATGCGGTTTTACATGTAATTTTTTGTCAATTTATTTGAAAAAAATCGAAGGATACACTCTTATCGAAAAAGTTAAAATTGTACTTTGAAACGTGTTAAAACGGATGCAAAAAAAAAATAATTTTTTTTGATACATACGTATACTTTTTTTTTGTCGAAAAGTAACTGAAAAAAAATCGGCGTTCCGAAAAAAAAATGTCGATGCAATGGCCGCTCGGTTATAGCTGGAATGCCTCATATATACATGCATGTAAAGGTAGAATGTGAAATATTGTATTTTGGTAAATGGCGAAACCCGAATCCTTATTCAGCGATGTCGCAAGAATATATTTCCTTCCCTTTTTCTACCTGCTCCAAGGAACTATCTATAAATGTATATATCATAGAATAGACGAAAATTCGTTTCACACTGCAACAGCTGCTCTCGAGCAAAGACCAAAATTGCAAAACCTTTTTGGTGACAATATCGAGAGAAGCTGCTTTCATATTGTGCGAAATTCTCGAAGGTTGAGAGTGAAAAGTATTCTCGCTTTGCACGAAAACTCGGATAAATTGCCGGTATTGTTATCGAGCCTGGCAATGTTCTCCTCGAGGGTCATCGATCAATGGAAACAATTTGACAAATCGCACAAAGGCGCGCTCGCGAATAATATTCGCGTATTGTGGAAGTACATGTTGTTGTCATTATTTTCCATGCTGGTGGGACTACGATGTAGAGATGACATGAAAAAGGATGCTCGAGTGCTCGAGTCGTGAACATTACGAATTGGAACGAATTCGTCAGAGATGGAAAATAAATTTTTCAACTTCTCGGATTTTGGTATTTTCAAGTTGAAATTTTCAGGTATAAATGCGAAGAGACGGCGCAATCATAGAGAAAGAGATACAGAGAGACCGAAAAAAACAGTTTTGACCACGCTTTGATACCTGGAGAGAAGAGGTAGACTCCAGGATGACAATCTAGCGAGTCTGTATATGGGACATTCCATGTCAAATCAACCACTTTTAAACCCGACCCCTTTCGATTTGGCTGAAATTCTGTTTTCCTTTTCTACCCCATTAAAAACTTTTTTCAGGAATTTTTTTTTTCAACATTTTCGTCTTTAAATGTACTTTCCGAAAAAAATACAAAAAAATTTCAAGATATTAAAATCTATGAAATTTTTCACTTTTTCGAGGAAAATCATCTTTTTCTCTGAGTTGGCAATTTTCAATTTCATTTGTTCACTGAAAAAATACTTTGATCAATACCGGAAAAAATGCCGCCCAAAATGGAGTGGGTCGACATTTCCTTCTATTTTTTTTTATCGATTGAAAAAAAAAACCCCAGCTGGACTTATTGTACAAAATACCATTCTGGAAATTTTTCAGGATTTATGAAGGACCTCAGAGTTTGAAAAATTGAGAAGAAAAGAAAATTGAAAATGGTATTTGAAAATGGTTTTTTTTTAACAAACAAAATAGAAGGCAATGTCGGCTCACTCCATGTTGGGCGGAACTTTTTCCGGAATTGATCAAAGTATTTTTAGAGTGAAAAAAATTGAAAATGGCCAACTTCGAGAAAAAGATCATTTTTTTCCAAAAAGTGAAAAATTTCATAGATTCCAATATCTTTAAATTTAATGTATTTTTCGGAAAGTAAATTTAAAGGCGAAAACTTTGAAAAAAAAACGTCCCAATCAGTCAATTTTTGAAGAAGTTATACCTAGTTATAAAAAAAAATTCTTTTGAGCTGGGTAAAAGAATTTGAAAATTTCTTGAAAAATGTTTTTAATGGGGTAGAAAGGGAAAAAAAATGTCAGCCAAACCGAAAGTGGTCGATTTGACATAGAATGACCTATATGTATATGAATTAAGGAAACGAGTTTCAAGAATCCATGAAGCCTTTAGGCAAAAGATGCGATGAATTTGAGTGGAATTTTGAATTACATATCGAGCAGTCACGTGTTTTAGAGAGCCCAAAATAGACGAATCTATTGCCTTCGATGGGGTAAGGCGGGTCAACAAATTTTTTTTTAAAGTTCTCCAGCAAAAACACTAATTGACAACGTAGAGATAAATCCAATACTATTCTTGCATTAAAAAAAAAAAAGAAACTCCCCATCACCAAAATATAAATGGAGTTATGACCCTTCAAAATATGGGCTCTTTGAAATTTTTTGAAACTTGATGGAATATCAAAAATAGTATTATTGACATTGACGAAATGTTAAGTCCTCAGGTTGATAGTAATGTTTCAGTGAGTCAGGAGTGTAGCATTGAAAAAATCGTATCAGCACAACAAATAGCTAAATAACGAAAAAAACTAAAAATTGTAAAAAAATATATATATATATATGTGAGTTTTTAATAAGCGTTCTTCGTGTTCCCTCGATCAATTTTTCATTCAACGAATCCATATAACCACCTCAATCGACGGATCGATCGATATGGAAAATAATGAATAATAAGTCGAAATTAATTATGCCGCGAAACGAAACTTCCGGTGAGAACGATTCTCAATATCTTGACTGTTAACGAACAAAGGAAAAATCATTGGGCAGCCATGCGGAAATTTTTAATTTACATTTATTTTTTTTCTTTCCACTCTCATTAAGCTCAATCTCTCAATTATTTCGGTAAAGTAAAAAAAAAAAGCAAAATAATACGAGTATTTCAACGAAAACAAAGCTTCTCCTCGGTAAGAATCGAATATACGAAAAACGGCAATTACATATGCGGCTAGTTGGCAACAGCTTGAGTGCGAATAACTAACGAGTGCCAAACGATTGTAATCGTCGATCGTGACCGCGAGATAAGTAATCCAACGTTCGCTAATGATTGTAATTATCGTTGAAGCCTCGTCGGGGATTCTTCGAGAGAGAGACACCTGCTCTCTCTCTCTCTCTCTCTCTCTCTCTCTCTCTCTCTCTCTCTCTCTCTCTCTCTCTCTCTCTCTCTCTCTCTCTCTCTCTCTCTCTCTCTCTCTCTCTCTCTCTCTCTCTCTCTCTCTCTCTCTCTCTCTCTCTCTCTTTCTCTCTCTCTCTCTCTCTCTCTCTCTCTCTCTCTCTCTCTCTCTCTCTCTCTCTCTCTCTCTCTCTATCTTTCCCTTTCCGTCTCTCTGTCTCTCTCCTTCTTCTCTCTCAATGTGCAGTCATGCTGACGCTCTCTCGAGGATGAGAGCTGAAGGAAAAGAAGAAAAATATCAAGTTGCACGAAGTCAACGGGCGGATATGTGCGAGGAGGAAGGACGAAAAAAAATTATGAAAAGCGAGGCTTGACCACCGGACGACGAACAATTTGTTCCTCGCACTTATTTATGCATGTATATCGAGCAATTAATCGCCGAGTATCGTTCTTAATTAACAGCCCGGTTTGTCCCTGGTCCGTATATACGAATTACTCGGCTTGATCGTTAATCGATTCTAAAAGATGCACACGCACATTTTCGTGATAACCTCAATCTTTTCGTACTTTCGAGTTGGGCAATTTGATCGCCAAAAAAAAAACATTTGTGTTTCACTTCGATATGAGAGAAAATCAATTTAAGGGGAGGTCACCGTTCATGACGATGAAAAATGCGATTTGTTTGTTTGTTTTTTTTTTTTTTTTTACATAATTTGCATCCTTTAAGTGTTTTAGAACACGTGCGTTAAAGGGTATCTTCATATTTAAAGGACATTTTCAATTATTTTTTATCATGTTAAACTTAAATGCCTCAATTTAAGGGGCAGTTATTGTTAATGCACCCAGAAAAAAGATCTAGTACATTTAACTAAATCCTAGTCAAGCCGAATAAATTTTTTTAGTTGTAGGCAGGCCTAATACATCTCTATTCGTGTCAACGAAATTTTTTTTTTTTTGAATGACATACTAGGAAAATATATTGCGATCTAATAAATTTTTATTCAATATGCACATATGAAGTCTACAATTTTGTAAAGCTTCGTCTTTTCTTTAACAGAAGGGAAAATAAAAAATACCCTTTTTTATATCCTTAAAATAACTAAAAAATAATCAAATAAACGATTATAGTACCTACGACTAGATCTTTTTTCTGGGTGTGACGATGAAAAATTCGATTTGTATTTTTTTTTACAGAATTCGCATCCTTAAAGGGTTTTGGAACACGTGGGTAAAAGGATATTTTCATATTTGAAGTAAATTTTCAATGATTTCTTATAATGTTAAAATTAAATGCGTTTTTTTGGGAATAACAGTTTTGAGCAGTTTTCAACCAATGAACCGATTCACATGAATCCCTGCGCAATTGAAAGGAAATTCAATTGGCCATCAGGAAGCGATTTTTGTCAAAAATCGATTTAGAAATAGTTTTTTCGTCCGTTGAAGCAAAAAAAAAACGGCAAAAAATTGGGTTTTTATTCTAACGGTTGGCATTTAATTATTTAGAGGTTTTTTTGAGAAAAGCCCCTCAAATTAAATCTAGTTTAATAATTTTCAGCCTACTTTTATTTCGGATGAACTGGCAGAACTTTATTTGACGGAAGCTGGAACCGTTATTTTGGAATTTTTAAATAAATAAAATTAGAATTTACTCTCCATTGATAGAAGAATAAAACAAGTTAAAACCCATTTCCAAAAGTATTTTATGTTAAAAAAAATCCCAAAGTTCAAGCATTTTTCAGGCCTCTCGACGGTAACCTCCCCTTAAAAAAATAAATAAATTATCTTTCGTCGAATTTTAATGATCAAACTTCAACACCTGGTGGCGTCTCTCTCTCTCTCTCTCTCTCTCTCTCTCTCTCTCTCTCTCTCTCTCTCTCTCTTCCGAGCACATTTTTCGTGCGTACCGATTGCACGGAAATTTATCGCAAGTTTCGAATCTCTCCAGAAAGAAGAAAGGGAAAAGGCACGTGCACAATTGCTGCAATTTTGGGCTATAACAATTTCGAGTACGGGCTCCAAATTGCATCGATTGCAGAGGCTCAATATTCAAACGCATATCTTGGCTGAGGCAGATGGTCAAAAAAAAAGGATGCCAGAGTCAGAAAACGCTTGCATTTGGTTTGGGTTTGGGAAAGGTGGAGGGAGGGGAGTTAATATTCGTAAACGTAATTGAGTTTGCAGAGCAAAATGGCTACTGTTTTTTCCCATCATGTTGGGATCAATTCCGCTTTGGGGAAACATTCGCGTTTATTGATTCAGTTGGATCCACAAAACGTTGCATCTGCAATTTTTAATCCTCCGGGGAAGCGATCAGTTATGACCAATTTTACATCATTGAAGAATTTAACGTTATTAAGGAATAAATATTTAAAAAAAAAGCGTCGAACAATGACGTTCCAGATTCTTCTACATCTAGGCTAGACATCTGGTCTATACATCGATCGAAACGAAGACGATCTCAAGTGGGTCATACAATTTCCAGACTCTCGTCTTGGCCCCTCCTTCCATCTTTTTTATTTTTATTTCGCCCCTCTTTCCCCATCTTTCTCTGGCGATCTCCGCAATTTATTCAGGGCTTCTTTTTTGGGCGGGAGGATTTTTTTATTGCAAGCGAGTGATGGGAAATTGTTATTTTTTTAGGCTTGAAATGTATGGAGTAGGTATTCTCATCAGTTGTGAGGCAAAACGAAAAATCGGAAATTTGCACATCGCTTCCTCAGTATTTTTTAGTATTTACAAATCCTCCTCTATGAGGAAATGTTAGCAAATTTTAGTAAATGTTAGGTGTCACAGTTTTGGCTTCCTCATAGAGGAAGCTTTGTAAATACGAAAAAATACTCTGGAAACGATGTGCAAAGTTCCGATTGCAAGTTTTTTTTACTAGCTCTGGTTATCCGAGAAATAAAACGGTAGCTTTGTATCGTAAAATTTTCGATCAACCTTTTTTTTTTTAATTTCACAATTGCATAAAATTTGCACGGCTCAAGCGATTCTCGAAAAATTGAATACCAAGTAACTCCTTTCATTAAACTACCACTATAGAAATTTTTAGCCTGATGTAACGAAATATGTGCAAGCTAGTGCGATCATGCGCTTTTCCCAAAAAAATAAAAATTTTATAAATCGCGACCCCCTTGAGCAATTTTCGCAAAATTCAATACCAACAATATTTTTCACTCAAACTATCGGTATAATTTTTTAAAACCCTATATCGCAAAATTTGCGGACGCTAGAACGCTAGAGCTAAAAAAAAGCATTGTTCATTTTTTTCAAAAATTTGATTGCTTGAAACAAAAAAACGGTTCGATAGATCAAATTGAAACTTTGCAGGGTTTTTGTGGGTATATTGAGCTGTAATAGTCACGCTCAACATTAGTCGTTTTGTTAATATTTTCAATTTAGCCGTTGATTTTCTAAAAAACCATAAATAGCCCTTTTTCTCCTGTTTTTTTCAAATTCATGGCAAGGATGGAAAATTTTTTTTTTCAAAAAACCATCGTCAATCCTTGTAGAGCATTAATTCAAGTTTTTGAAACCCCCCTTTTAATTTCTGTGCGATCATTTGTTGCTGAGACATCAATGGTCCAACGAAAAATAGTCGCATCGAGGTCTCAAACAAAGCAAATTGAAGCTAAATAAACAAGTCATTCGGTCCATACAATGGTTTAGCTGGACAATTGTTTTCCAAGTAACTGCAGCAAAAAAAAAAGTAATGAAAATTTGCCAAATTTTTTTTTCTCACTTTTTAGGATTGCGTGAAACGTGTAGCTTTAATTTTTTTTTGCTGAAAGATCTTAAAACTAGAAACTTGAAGCTACAAAATGCTTTGTTTAGACCTCGATAAGACCATTTTTCACTGAGATACAGTATTGTTAAAAACCACTAAAAATTTAGGAAATTTTTTTGATGCCTTAATTTTTTCTAGTAGTGTACTTGAAATACAATGTTGTCTATCTTGATTAATTTTTTAATGTTTAATTTTTTCTCATACTCTAATGTGTCATCTTTGAAACCAACTCCAAATTTTAAGAATTCGATAATTACTTGAAAAAGTTACACATAATTGTTTAAAAAATGAAGTTTTTGTTGACTGTCCACCTTTTTCGTTATTTGAAAGAATTTTCCACTAATGGAAGTTGATTGATATTGAATTCATAGTTTGCGATTTTTTCCCTTAATTTTATAAATTTTTCTTAAATTTTATATTTATTTTTAAATATATTTCGTATTTAAATTTTTTTATATTTTTCACGAAAAATAGATCAGACATTTCAGTTTGAAAATCGAAGTTTAAACAGAGTTTGTCAACGGTAATGCGATGCAAATAAATATTCTTCAATCTAGACCTCATTTTCAATACTTTTGATTTTTTTTACATTTTTCTGACCAATATTTGTTTATGTTCAGAGGGCAAGGCGTCTAATTTTCAAGCGGCATTCGGATAAAAGTAAAAAAAGAAGAAAATACCAAACACTAAAAAAAATGAATGCAATAAAACAAGAATGGATCTCATATCACTCTATTATCTATGAAAAGATGAAGCGAATGTCGAAAAAGGCAAAGAAATAACTCAGAATTAATATGAGGACCAAGGTATATCGTCATTTTCAGGTAATTTAACAATTAAAAATGTTTAAAAAATTATTAAGAGATTGTATGAAAAAACATGATAGTATTGAAATAAAATGCATGCCCAAAAAAAATTAATTTAAGGAATAATGAAATCACAGGACATGAATTCATAATCCATAAAAATCTATGAAAAATTGTCGTTTAACCAAAGAAGAACCAAAGTAGCTAACGTGACGACTTAAAAAAATTAATCTCAAGGTAACGCTCTGTCCGCAGTTAAAAATATTGAATCTTCGCTACGCTCAGGACATTCATGTGCCCCACTAATGGCACAACAATGAAAAGACATGGTTCACCGTAGCATCTTTGCCGCCAGATCCTATATGTATATGGGGCGTTCCATCCCAAATCGGACAGTTTGGAAAACTTTTTTTTTTTTATTTCCTTAATTTTTTTTATATTTTTTAGTACCCATCAAAAGACCCTTCTTGTTAAATTTTGAGATTTTCTTGATTACCCGTTCAAAAGATATTAAATTAAGAAAAAACCGCTCTTTTTTTGGTATTTCGGTCATAACTTCTTTAATAATGGTCCAAATTAAAAGTTTTTTTTCGAAATTTTTTTTTTATGGCCTTTTCAGGAAAAAATACAACAAAAATATTCGACGCGTTTTTGAATGAGTTTTTTGAGTTTTAAACTTTAAATCGCGATTTTAAAAGTAAGTGTCATTTTTAATTTTTTTTTAAATTTTTTGTTTCAAACATCTATTTATTCAACAATTTTTAGTACTAGTCCGATCGTGGGATTTCAATAACTACTATTTTTTTTCGATTTTTGAAAATTAAATTTTTTTTTTCATAAATTATTATGAATACCAACTTTTGTTGCTGTATAGTATTTGTTTAATCATTTTGAATTAATTTTGACACTTTTTCATTGTTGAAAGATTTTCAAAATTAATAATTAATCGATGAGCAAATAACAACAGTTCAAGAATTGTTTGAGTGGGAATTGAACCTAAATAGTCTACCGAATATTGCTGTCAAATTTTCACCTGAGAAACATTATTTAGATGCAAATGAAAGATTTTATTTGCGATACAATACTGCGAAGTCAATCACAGGGGGACACAAAAATTTCATTCAATTATTCCAATGAGCAACGGAAACGTATTGGCAAAGGAATATTCTAATTCAGGAAATAATAGTATATGTAAGGTTTTCAAAAAAGTACGTGAATAAATAAAAACTGTTGTTATTATTGTTCATAAACAGACTTAACGATTAATTATTAATTTTAAGAACTTGGTAACAATAAAAAAGTGTCAAAATAAATTCTAAATATTGAAAAAAATACTATACAGTAACAAAAATTGGTATTTATAATAATTTATTTTAAAAAAAGAAATTAATTTTCAAAAATCGAAAAAAATAGTGGTTATGGAAATCCCACGATCGGACTAGTCTTAAAAATTGTTGAATAGATAGATGTTTGAAGCAAAAAAAATTAAAAAATTTTCACTTTTAAAAACGCGATTTAAAGTTTAAAACTCAAAAAACTCATTCAAAAACGCGTCGAATATTTTTGGTGTATTTTTTTCTGGAAAGGCCATAAAAAACAAAAATTTTGAAAAAGAAACTTTTAATTTGGATCATTATCAAAGAAGTTATGACCAAAATGCCAAAAAAGAGCGGTTTTTTTGTTAATTTAATATCTTTTGAACGGTTAATCAAAAAATCTCAAAATTTAACAGGACGGGTCTTTGATGGGTACTAAAAAATATAAAAAATTGAGGAAATAAAAAAAAAGTGTTCCAAACTGTCCGATTTGGGATGGAACCCCCCATATACATGTATATACATTGGATCGGTGACAAAGAAAAAGAGAGGCGAATTGAAGATCCGAATGAACGAAAGAGAAAAGTGAGAAGCGGAAGAACCGTATAGAAAAAAACAGGGCAAAGGGGAACAACTTCCCTTTGGAAATGGTTTTGGAGGGACCTTGAGGCTCGCACCTGGTTAGAACGTTTGACAATGGAAAATAAAATTATGCGCACATCCGAGTTTCATGTACAATCCATTGGATACACGGGAACGTGCATAAATTTTCTGCAGGACGAGGAAAAAAAAGAAGTTGCAAATCGCGATGGATGGAAAAATTGAAGGTCCAAAATGGCGCACTGACCTGATGATTTTTCTTCGATTGTTCGGATGAAGTCTCCTCGCCATTTCCGGATCCACCTCCAGTAACATCTGGTGCAATTTTTCGTTGCTTATGTCGTCGTCGTCGTACTTCATTGTTTTCTCAAGGGTATGCGAAGGGTCGCTCTCAGTGGCGTTATTTTTTCGCTTTTTTGACGCTATCTCATCTTCGGCGTAAGCATCGTCGTCATCCCCAATATTAGCGTTACTTTCTGCGCCCACAATAGTCGATTCGATGATGTTCGTATCGTCTTGAGTTGCGTTCGTGATCGTGGTCGCATTATCAACGTTCCCAGACACTTTTGGATCGTCAACGAGTATCTGCCACAGCAGTGACTCGATGTAATAGTTTGTGCCTCCCACGATGATTGGCATCTTCCGCCTGCTCACTAAATCGTTCATCTAAATCGATTGAGGAACTTACCGCTGTTGTAACGACGACAAGATGGCGAAAAACGATTGGTGAAGCAATTTTGCAAAAAAGCGAGGGAGAGATGAAAGATGTTTGGAGGGGAAACGTGATTCTTGTCACCCAGGAATTCAGGAAAAATTGCATGTTTCCTGGGAGATCATTATTTTTTCTAGTTGACGATGTAACGAGGGCTCATGTGTGATAAGATTAATCTGGTACACGTAGCGCCGTCGCAGGTGCAATTTTTTTTTTTTGCAAAACGGTGGAAGCAGCGCAGAGATAAGAAGCAGTGCAAAAGGATACAATCCTTAGAGCCTTGTTCCTGAAATCCGTGACGCAGTAATTCACGAGAGGATCAACCTCATCCAGCATGTGATGTGTTGCCATTGATCTCTCTTCGGGTGTCACTTTCGCAGTTATTATGTCGAGTCCTTTGTATACCTGTGAACGAAAATTCGATCAAGAACAATTGTCACACGGAAAAAAATGATCAGTGACAATTCATGTGTAATAATTTAAAAAATTACTGAATTCAATGCAGAATATACGGTTCAGAACTGTAATTCAGACGTTTTACTCTGAATCCATTATAAATTAATGGATTTAATGTAGTTTCTACTTTTCAAACCATTATAAATGCTGATTTACACTGTAAAAAATTCAATGTTCACCGCAAAAAAATGTCAAAGTAAAAATAACAAGCAGAAACGACGAAATCCACTGTGTTTGAATTGTAAAATTTACAATGGTCTCTGTAAAATGTTCAAAGCACATAATTAGAGATTGCAGTGGTCACAGTGAAAAATCAAATGCGCGCCGCAAAATATGCAACGTCAATTTCAATTTTTACAGTGTGGCACTGTTACGGGACGACCTGCGGCGTGCCACGATCTCTGCATTTCGCCCGAGATCCGCTAGATAGCGTCGGACGGCGCGCCCTCTCGCGCCAGCGAGAGAGGCACCGAGCACCTATAAGGTCCGATGTATTATCAACATCGGCGTCCTCAATGGACATACAATTGTTGGAACATCACCCGCGTTCTGTGGTCGAGCAGTCCTATGGACTGAAGACTACATTTTCTTAACGGATCACCATTGCATTTCGGTGACGCTCGTGCTCTTTATGGGTGCGAGGTTAAACTAGATTCGCTTCATTAATTGATCTCACGATTAATTAGTCAAGTACAAGACCTCGTGGCTATGAGCCTGAGCGAGGATAAATAACGGTTTATTGCAACATTTGAATAAATTGGAATTTATTCAAATATCGAAACGTTTCACTACACTATAATTTATTTTAGAAATTGCAGTATCATCAGTGAAAAATAAAAAACGTACCGCAAAATATACTACGTTCTTTTCAATTTTTACAATGTACACTGTAATTTTTTCACGGTCCCTGGATAATTTTTACAATGTGAAATGTGTAAAAAGTTCACCGGATACAACAGAAATATAACGTTTCACGTAGTGTACATTTTACTGTTCCACACTGTAAAAATTCATCTGATGGGCATGTACTATGTCATATGTGACATCTGTATATTGTATTAAAGAAATATGCAAATTTCACTGTTTGCCCTTCCAGGGAAAACTGTAAAAATTAATGGGAATCTCAGCAGTTCTCACTTATCATTTTTTCCGTGCACCAACCCCAAAAACTGATTTACGAGATTCTAATTTAATTTGTGCGCCATTTTCTTAGCTCATCATAATAATCTTAGTAATGCAATCCTATTTTGCGAATTACAAACGCTGCAAATTAATTTGTGGGCTGAAATTTTGGTCATCTGACGCAACGATCGAATTCGTGAGCCACCTTTTTGCCAATGACTCGGACAATGGAGTCTTCGAGTTATTCAACGGCGGCAAGATCGATTCGCAAACACTTTTGGACAGCCGGAAGTTTGCAAATTCTCGAGGGCACATTTTTTTTTGCGCGACCTAAATAGGCAATGGCAAATTGAATATGCATAGACCCCTAATATCCTAGAGATTTCTATAAGTGTGTTTCTAATTCCAGAGGCGTATTTCGTCGTCGTTGTCGACGTCGTCGAGTGCTTGAGGATCGTTGCTGAGTGTGTTTGAAAGACGATAGAATTAGCCGAGAACGGCGGCGAGCCGGAAGTAACGAGCGCTGGTAGTCTCATCACCTCCCTTCGTTCCAGCATTACGATGTGAGAATCCGAGAATAGACTGGCCACACTCTCTCTCTCTCTCTCTGTGGCTATCATAGCACATATGCACTTGGATCTTTCGATAAACTTTTTAGAAATTATAGAAATAAATTGAAAGTTGCTACTTTGTTCGTGTTTCGGAAGTTTTTAGGTCGTAACTTTTTTTGAACGTCCAAAATTAAATTGTTTTTTGCTCGAACAGAACGAGGTGTCCTTTGGCTATAAAATGTATAACAATAACAAGCCCCACCAGACCCTCACAATTTCATATATATTTAGAAAAAAAAAGTCAACGTAACCCCGAGTCTAGGGCTATTTTGGAGAGGCATTGAAATGCAACTTATGTCAAATATCTAAAGCGTAAATGCACTTTGACATCATTTTGATAAAAAACAATAATACTTTATACATTATAGATGAAAGTAAATGAAAAACAACGATTTTTGCCAATCAATTCGTTATTTTTATTAAAGAAATATTTTACATAAAAATACCAAATACTTAGGCCCGAATTTTAAGTTCTTAAGATCAAACTTGAGATCAAACTTTTCATTGAACTCAAGTTGAAATTTAAGATCGAACTTAAGATTCACCTTAAATTTGAACTTGAGTATCATTATAAGTTCATACTTATGTTCAAACTTTAATGCGGACTTCAGATCGATCTTAAGTTCAAACTTAAATTTGGTTTGAAGTTTGATCTTGAGATCCATCTTGAGCATGAACTTAAGTTCGATCAAACTTCTTTCATCGCCTCCCTATACCGTGTTATTTTAAATTAGTTGTCACAATAATTAAGTAAGATCAAACTTAAGTTTAAGCTCAAGATGGATCTTAAGTTCGAACTTCAAACCAAATTCAAATTTGAACTTAAGTTCGATCTGAAGTTCGCACTTAAGTTTGAACTCAAGTATGAACTTATAATGGCACTTTAGTTCAACTTACGATTCATCTTAAATTGGAACTTAAGTTCGATCTTAAATCTTAAGTTCCAACTTGAGTCCATGGAAAGTTCGATCTGAAGGGACTACTTATGACTTGAAATTCGGGCGTTACAGATGTAACAGACGTAACTCTAATAGTCGTTCTTCTTGCCCTTCTTTATTCCCTTCTTGCATCTTGGCTTGTTACACATATATCTGTGTACCTGGTTTATGAATGACTTTTTTTCTTCTTCTACCCACTCCCCACACCCCCTCCCGCCCCACAAGGTCACGAGGATTCCCTGCGCCTACGCTTTTACCGCATTTTGCTGCTCGTCCAAAGTACCCCCAAAAAACCACAAAGTAACCCCCAAAGTCAAAGTAGCCCCGTTTTACGATAATCTGGTTAACACGAAATAGGGAAACAAGCATTTTGAGGGTGGATTTTTCCGTACTCACTCTGGGCAAAATGAACTTCCAACTTTCAAGTAATAAGCTCTATCTATTCTTTGACTTATGACCCCGAAAATCGCAAAGCTTTTACATTACTTCCGGAACTTTTGTTTTTTGTTTCTTCTCCAAAGTCTTTGCGACTTCCCGGTGATTGAAGATTAATCGTTTCCGGATCAGAAAATGATCCTCCAGAAGTGCCAACAGCTGTCGATTTGACTCGAGGCACAAACCAGATGGATGAATATAAATTGACGACGTTTTCTTCATCCCAATTCACGCAGAATCGAGTATCACCAAATTCTACTTTAAAAATTCGTTAGCGACTTTAATTATGCGTCTTATGGAGTATTATAATTTTACTTCTTATACATAGTAGCGTAATAGCTTAGAACATAATCTTACGATAGCCAGTTGCGTATTCCGCTTCACCTCGGTTTACGATTCTCGAGCCGCAACTTCCGGGCGAAACTTGCCACTTCCGTTAGATCGAAATGGTAAGTTTCGTGCGTGAGCGCAAAAGAAGAGAAGGAAAACGTGAAGAAGGAAACACAGTTGCTACGAGATGAAGGAAAAACTTTTTCAAGTCTTTTACAATCCATTACTTTGCCTCGACATTTGTAATCACAACACTCGTAACTATTATTTGTACACTACCGGCGAAAAGTTTCCGGACAAAACTTCAAAAAAGGTCTGGAACTTGTTTTTTTTTATGCCATTTTGCTGGAAGTCAACGTAAACTAATTTAACAAGTGGCATTTTAAAGGGGAAGAATTCGGCTTTATTTCCTGTATTTTAAATGATTTTTACAATTTGTTCTTAGATTTGGATTCTATTTTGAAAGCAGCTGTTTTTCGCCTCATTTCGTCTCTCTTCAGGTGCATTCATCTTCCAGAGGAAATTTTTTTAATACATTTTTACGATTGGATTCGTAAAGGGGAAAGTTTGAGCTTCAATTTCCTTTTTTTTAAACTTGGAGCGATTTTTTTTTCAAAGTTATTCTGTTTTTTGTGAAAAAAGAGAATATTTGAAAAATCCTGTATAACACGAAAACAAAGAGGATTCATAAAAAACTTAAAGATAGCAAAAAGTTGCGTCTGTTTTTGATGAGTTCAAAGGAATTTTTTCAGATTTTGTTTTCCAAAATTTCGTTTTCTCATGTTGAGGCTGGAAAAAAAATTATAAGGAAAAAAATTTGAAAAAAATTCCAATGTATTGAAAATGGTAAAATAAAGTATTTTCCCCTCTTGAAATTTTATCAGTAATCCTATAGTTCTCGAGTTATGCACTGAGAAAAAAGAATGTTGGAATCAACTAAATCTGGCATTCAATACGTCCAAACGAATATTTAGTTGGTACAATTCAATATTTTTTTGCCTGAATAATATTGAATTGTACCAACTAAATATTCGTTTGGACGTATTGAATGACAGATTTAGTTGATTCCAACATTTTTTTTTCTCAGTGTGGTAATTTAATAATCTCACCTCCGACCCAGACAATGAAAACAAAAAAATTTTGGGGGAAAAAAATTTGAAAAAATTCCTCTGCACTCAACAAAAACAAACGCAACTTTTTGCTATCCTGAAGTTTTTCACGAATTCTCTTTGTTTTTGTGTTATACGAGATTTTTCAAATTTCCTCTTTTTTTTGCAAAAAACAGAATAACTTTGGAAAAAAAATTGCTCAAAGTTTTCAAAAGAATAAAATTAAAGCCCAAACTTTCCTTATTATGAATCCAATCGTCAAAATGTATAAAAATAATTTTCTCTAGAAGATGGGTGCACCTAAAGAGAGGGGGGGAAAAAAGAAGAAAAACAGCTGTTTTCAAAATAGAGTCGAAATCTAAAATCAAATTGTAAAAATAATTATAAAATCAGGAAATGAAGCCGAATTTTTGTCCTTCAAAATCCCGCTTGTTAAATTATTCTACGTTGACTTCCGACGAAATGGCATCAAAAAACGTTTCAGACCTTTTTTGAAGTTTTGTCCGGAAACTTTTCGCCGGTAGTGTACATTGAAAAACTATCTGTCACGTGTCTTTTGCCTTAGATTATGGTTCATTAAGGATGTTGAGTCCCTATGAAACTTGTTAATGTTGATTTCTCAATAAATAGCTTCTTAATTGTCGTGAAATTTTTACACGACCTCCTGAATACTTCATGTCAAAACATACCAAATTTTCAGAATTCTATCATACTTCAACCTCCTTAAGGGTTAAAATGAAAAATGATGAGAAAATTCTGAAAATTTGGTATGTTTTTGTATGAAGTATTTGAGAGGTCGTGTAAAAATTTCACGACGATTAGGAAGCTCGTTATTAAATAATCAACATTTTGTTAAGAACAATTTTTTAATAAAATAAAAAATCTATTTATCAATAAACTTCGTTTTGTTTCCGTTGCTTTCAATATATTGTAGATATAAAAAAATTGAGAGGTCGAAAAAAAAACTTATCGTAAAGTTATATCAGTTTCCATAAGACTACATTTAATTTAATTTAATTTATTAATGTTAATTGTTCGATAACGAGCTTCCTAATCGTCGTGAAATTTTTACACGACCTCTTAAATACTTCATCCAAAAACATACCAAATTTTCAGAATTTTTTCATTATTCGCGATTTGAGACCCCAACATTCTTAATTAGACCTTACGGTTAATTAGACGTATTGATGTTTTGCGTGGATCGCCGGGTATGTCTTCAGCAGTGAATATACGTTTGTAATGTAATAGGGCATTATCGGGACGAACATATCGAAGCCAGAGCGAGAAATAGACATAAAAGAAATGATAATAAAAAGGACGGTGCAAAGGATTGCGCCGCCCGTGCAACGGACAAGGTATCCTCTTTAATGGGATTAACTTTCACGTTAAGTTCGTGTCATCCGTTGTCACGTTCAACGCAACCACGTCTAGCGTGTAACGTACCTGGGTACAACGTAGTCAATTTGGAATACTGAACGTGAATAGAGAGACTCTCGTCCAAGGGTCTACGAGGGAATTCAGCAATTTCATCACGTTTTACCTGACAACTTGACGATTTAATTGGGATTGAGATTTTGGTTTGCTGTTCGTTTGATTAAATAATTCATGGACTTGAAGAATTAAGTATTGGCGAGGGTTTTTCAATTTTTCGTTAAGAAATGTGCAATTTTCGTTCAGCTGATTCTTTGGAATTTCAAGTTCACATTATCAATTCATCAATTGATAAATATCTGTATCACTATTTATCATCGCAAAGATATTTATCACAATGACGCAAACTCATCATTTTTTTTTATTGTTTAAAATTAACAAATGATTCCCATTGATCATTCTGTCAATTTCAAGCGTTAATTATTCAAGCTCTTTAGCATCGAACAGTGCACGAGATGAAAAAATGAAATTCTGCAGACGTGACTTTCCAAATTCTTCATTATTGTAAAAACAAACGAAAATCGTACTTTGTTACTTTCTCACATTTTTTGATGGACCAACAAATTATTGCAATTTTTCTATGAAAACTCCCAATAAAGATTCATGAGAAGACTGAACAAAAGTGAATTTCGCATGAATTTGTCATAAAGGAGCTACTCTTTAGAAATCCGTCTCGATTAATATTTTTCAATATCAAAGATGTATGTATGCGTTCTGCGAAATGCACTCCCGCTCGATGCAACTCGCCTTTTACAGCGAGTCAGCTTCGCGTCTTTCAATTACAGTTACATACATACATACATTTGTATGTACATATAAATATGTAACTGGCGCTCTGATACCCTCTTCTGCACGCACACCCATAAATTTGATATATATATATATACACACGAATTCCTCTCCTGCAATAGTAGACGAGCGATTACTGAAGAATTTGTGTAACACTCGGGACACGATTCCCTGGAGGCTCCCCAACGACTCTGTCTGTGGACAACATAAAGTAGGGGAGACCGGGGACAAAAGTAACAGGGTACAGTTGTAACGTTGCGAATATCTCCCAAACTATAGTAGGTACCACCGTGTCCCGCAGGCACATAATGGGTCTTGCAGTTCCTTACATTTGGTTACTAGGCTAGGAGACATCCGCACTAAACAGACTTGACCAGAGAGGTTTATTGGTATTGTCAGGTCCAAAGTAAACTTTTGCGGCTTTCGATAAACATGAATATCTCGATTACTGTGCTACATAGTCATTATTTTTTTTTTCCATAAGCTTCCTTGAATATTTTTGTGTCAACTTTCGCGGTTTTTAAAGCCTCCAGCTTGAGAAAATTAATCAAATTATAACTTTGAAGTAGAAAAAACCATCTGGGGACAATTGTAACAATTTTCCCGGGGACGGTTGTAACAGTTTGTCGGCTGTCAGTTGTTATGATGATTTCACATCTAAACATTGAATCTAACGTCAAACGGACCTTTTTTTCAAGTTTCTGTGTGCAAAAACGCCTCTGCAACGCGTAAGAATCACGCAACGAGCCTGTGCCGACATGTCAAGGTACGAAGAAGCGTATGAAAAGATCAAAAATGGAAAATCTTTACAGGCAACCGTGGCACGTAACTTTGGGTTATATGTCATGTTTCTTTGACAAGTTTGGTGTTTCTGAGACTTTATTCTATTATTTCATGATTATTATCAATTTGATACGACTATTTCCATGTGTTAAGATTTTATCATTGTGACCGTAATATATATCCCTGTGATAATGTTTGATGTTGTAATAATATTGTATAATATTGGTCACAATGAAAGATATAATTTTGTGTAAAAATCTTATGTTACAACTAGCCCCATCGACTGTTACAACTGTCCCCATCGACTGTTACAACTGCCCCGGGGTAGGGGACGGTTGTAACAATTTCTTACACTTTTTATAAAGGCCCACACTTTTTTCAATTCTAGTTACAGACTTCAACATAGAACCATTTTGTAGACCATTAAATGCTCTATGCAGGGGTATACGTGTCATTTACGTAAGCATTATACTTCGGGCCCGGGAAAAGTCAAAATAGGGATTGTTACAACTGTCCCCGGTCTCCCCTACAGTGTCGAATAATGGTTGGAACAATTTCTCTCATGCAACAAGATTTTCCTTGATCGATGAAAAAAAGGACATCTTCATTTTCAGCAATTTTTAGGGTTCCGGACCCGAAAGACAAGAAAGGAATCCTTATGGTGACATTTCAATGTCTTCCTGTATGTCACGGCCATTTTTCTCAGTAACTACAAAAGCGATGGACTTGAAATTTGACAAAGTAGAATTCATTTGCCCACGTCTATTCCAGGTGAAATAATTTTAGAAATATTTTTATTTTTATATAAGAGTAACTAGGTCAAGTGGGGTATCGTATATCAAAGAGCTTTGGTTATAAAATCTAAAACTTTTTTTTGTTATTTTAAAGCACATCGCTAATTCTGTCACCTTTTTAAAAAAATTTCAATTACACACATTTTGAAATTTTTCCTGAATATTATTTCTCATCGTCTTGCAATATTAACCCTTACTTGACACACTTCTGCAGAATGACGTACTTGACACACTGGGGTCGTTTGTACCCCAGCGATAAAAGTTATAAAAAATATACCATTTAATATTTAAACTTGAAATTTTTTCAGAACTTCTTAAGGGGGTGTCCTGAATGAAAAATTCAAAAAAATCTTTTGAAGAAGAAGATTGACTGTTGAATGGACCAGGAATTGCTGAGTAGCAGATTATCAGCGTAAGTAACTAAAAATTCATATTTTTTCCTATTGAAAACTTTGAAACGGTTTTCCTGCAGTTTTTACTTTCACGATTTTTCTAAATTGGCGGACGTGATAGCTAAAAAACTTGACGACCTATTTAATTGAATTAAAATTTTTGTTATTCAGTGTAAAATTCTCTTCTAAGTGAACTAAAAAGTTCGTCAAAAAGTTTATTTAAATAATTCTTATAGCACCTTAAAGTTGATTTTTTTTTAAACACATTTTTTTTTGTAAACCGGCCTAAATTTTATATTTCACATTTTTTCTGCCTTTTTTTGGTTCACCCGGAAGAAAAATTTATAATAAATACAATGTTTTTTTGTTTTTTTGTTTCAGTAAAAAATTACCAGGTGGATCTGTCCCGCCAATTGAAGATTGCAACGACATGATGCCCATGAAATAGGCTTAGAAATCTGTTACAATTTTTTTTTTACTGTAAAAAAATTTTTTGTATTCGTTAAATATGTATAAAACCATACCTCAAAATTCAATACCTTCATTTCTTGTTTTCCTTTCTAAAAAAAATCACAAAAAAACAAGGTTTTGGAACATTCTAATTCAGGACACCCCCTTAAGAGGTTACTTCACAAAGTTATACAGGATTTATAGTAAAATATCGAAGTTAAATATGATAAAAAAATTTAAATATAAAAAAACTGAAAAATGACAACCTTTACGAAAAAAATCATAACTTTTTTGTTTTTCAACAAAAAAAGTTGAAACTTTAATTGAGTTTGCTTAATATATAGAACTACAAGAAAGAAAATAGTAGTAGTAAAATAATGTAACCCATTTTTAAAAATTTAGGTACTCAAAATTAAAGAAATTTAGGCCCGGGATATTTCGTACCCCGTATGTCAAGTAAGTGTTAAATATACTGCCATGGAAATGCCACCAAAACCTCTCGAATTTCGTTTTCCACAATATGCCTATTCCATGATAATCAATAAACTTTTTCGAATTGGCCTTTATCCGTTAAAAATCACGAACGTATTTTATAAAATATAATGGAAAATGAATTTTCAATATCTTCTTTATCGGGTTCCCCACCAGGTCTTTGTGAAAAGCACACGGAGAAATTTTTTTTGTTGAAAATGCAAAAATTCGTTTGACTCAACCAAATATTTGTTTCCGGACGTTCAACGAGATCATTTTGGTAATTCAACAAAGATACAGTGAAAGTTTTAGTTAAATCGGTTAAATCGTTGCTTGAATGGGCAAAGTTTCAGGACACCCCCTTAAGAGGTTACTTCCTAAAGTTATACAGAATTTATAATAAAATATCGAAGTTAAATATGATTAAAAAATTTCATCAAATAAATCAATAAATATCTTTGTACCAAATAAATGGTGTGATTGAAAATACGAATTGTTTTTTTGTTTCTGTACAGCAACTCAGTAACGTGTAAATTGGACTAAACTGTATCTGGAAATTGACCAAATAATTTCGTTCACCTCATATCTAATGGTTAACCAAATCCCTTTGTTGAATTAATTCATTATTTCATTATTTCAAACAAATTAATATTGAATCAACTAAACTTTTTTCAACTAAATGGATTTAGTTGTTTCAACTGAACTTTTTTCTCAGTGCATCGACGGTGATAGAGGCAGACATTATTTTTTCCACCCCAATTTTCTTCTTGTAATTTTTTCATTTCACGGCTTTATTGTCGAAGTACGAGCATCGAAAAAAACGACAACCCTTTAACAAGGGAGTTCGTTTCAAGAACACCTCGGATTGTACGTGTGAAATATGATCTTCCGGTAAGGTGAGAGGAAGAGGAAAAAGAGGAGAAAAGCCCAAGCACGAGGATGAGGTACACAGGTGAAATTCCCTTCTTTGCGTCTATATATACTTTCTACGGATTCACGATCCATTAAGTGAACTTAATACCTGGGAACCATGCAGTTCCCGTGAGTGTGTGTCTGAGGTTTCTCTCTTGGTCTCCTTCGGGCGGGGTCCTGGAGAATCAGGTCCGGTGACCGGTTTAGGTTCGATTTGTTTCGCGAGTGCATCACGTACAGAGCGCTTGCACTCTCAAGGGAAAGGGTGGGCAGCATATACTCGCGGAGGTGAAAAAAAGAAGGAAATCCCAAGTGCACTAACCGGGTACATAACCCATAGGATATATAGGTATGAAGGGCCGATATCGGTAGGCGGGGGGCATAACGGGACACCTTTTAAAACAAATCTGTCCTTTCTCACAAATTTGTTGTCTCTATTTTTCCAGAATTTGGAGACGTACTAAGAGGAAGAAATGCAGAACTACTGGAAACATTTTATTTCATAAATTCGAATTTTTTGAAGGAATCATTGCAGGTTGGGAAAACTAATTTTCGTTTAAAAGAAGTTTGAATCGATATATATTTTTACTGAATATTTTACGATTGTCAAAGTTGATACGAAAATGTAAGTTTGTAGCAAATTTTCCTGTTAACCAATCAATTGATGATTATACACTACCGGTGAAAAGTTTCCGGACAAAACTTCAAAAAAGATCTGGATCGTTTTTTTAAGCCATTTCGCCGGAAGTCAACTAATTTAACAAGCGGCATTTGAAAGGGCAAGAATGTGGCTTTATTTTCTGATTTTTTAATTATTTTTACAGATTGTTTTTAGATTTGGACTCTATTTTGAAAACAGCTGTTTTTCGTTTTTTCCCCCTCTCTTCAAGTCCACCCATCTTCCAGAGGGTTTTTTTAAATCCATTTTTACGATTGGATTCATAAAGGGGAAAGTTTGGGCTTCAATTTCTTTTTTTTTTTTAACTTTGAGCAATTTTTTTTTCCAAAGTTATTCTGTACTTTGTGAAAGAAGAGGAAATTTGAAAAATCCCACATAAAACGAAAACAAAGAGATTCATGAAAAACTTCCAGACAGCAAAAAGTTGCGTCTGTTTTCGTCGAGTTCAGAGAAATTTTTTCAGATTTTATTTTCCAAAAATTTGCTTTCTCATGTTGATGCTGAAAAAAAAATTAGGGAGAAAAATTTGAAAAAAAAAAATCCAATGTGTTAAAAATGGCAAAATAAAGTATTTCCCCTTCTTGAAATTTTAGCAATAATCCCAATAGTTCTCGGGTTATGGTAATTGAATGATCTGAGCTCCGACCCAGAAAATGAGAAAAAAAAAATTTTGCGAAACAAAATCTGAACAAATTCCTCTGCACTCAACAAAAATAGACGCAACTCTTTGCTATCTAAAAAATCGCTCAAAGTTTTTTTAAAAAAGGAAATTGAAGCTCTAACTTTTTCCTTTATGAATCCAATCGTAAAAATGTATTTTAAGAAATCCTCTAAAAGATGGGTGCACCTGAAGAGAGGGGGAAAAAGGCGAAAAACAGCTGTTTTCAAAATAGAGTCCAAATCTAAAACCAAATTGTAAAAATAATTTAAAAATCAGGAAATGCAGCCGAATTCTTCCCCTTTAAAATGCCGCTTGTCAAATTAGTATACCTTGACTTCCGGCAAAATGGCATAAAAAAAACCTTCAAGACGGTTTTTGAAGTTTTGCCTGGAAACTTTCCACCGGTAGTGTATTTATTATTATTATTATTATTATTATTATTATTATTATTATTATTGATTGAGGTAACTCAAATAATAATTAATTTATATCTTATATCATTTTCCATACTAATAATAATTGTCATTCTAAAAAGTTCAGAAGAAACAAAATGAGGTCTATTGTTTTTTTTTCAGAAGTAATATTCGGCATTAAATATTAGTAATTAGCGTTTTTTTTTGTGGCCGAGCACCGTGACAAGGACCATCAGACCAGGATACATATGATTTTACTTCTCAATCCAGGGGAAAAGAAAGTTATGATGTAAAAAAGAACAGGGCGATTTGCCCCTACGGATATATGTATGTATATCCTTCACCGAGGTCAAAATTGCCAACAAATGGAGTTGCCCGAACCGTGAAAGAAATTACAAATTATGGCCTTGGAAGTCGGTTTCCTCTCAACGCCATTATTATCGCGCAACTCGTATTCACATTAATTTTGAATTCAGCAAACTTTGAGTTTTCGTTGAGTTCATTCATTCATTTCCATTCATTTCATTTCCATTCATCGTTATTAATATATTTGATACAAGCGTAATTGACATCTCATTGCTTCTGTTTATTAATATTTCAATTCACTTTGTAATGCCCCCAAAATATTTGCAGAATTCGTTGCATAAGCTTTGTTGTCAATTTATGCGGATTTCAATCGAAAATTATATTTTTAATGTACTTGAAGTTTCGACCGTTCAATTGAATGAAAAATCAGAAAAAGTATTTATTCAACGAAAAATTAAAAAATCTTGCAAATACTTGATGGATAATAATTTAACAAAATTCAAATATATTTCAATAATTATTTCCAAAGTCTTGACAAAGCCTCAAAACTGGTCTGTAAAGAATACATTTTTCGTTTTTTCGTTCATCCGAAGGTTCGGAAATTCAAGTCCATTATTTTTATGTATTCTAATCGATGGATAAAGTTTTGCCAACAAATCTTTGTAAGAAATTCTTTTTATTTCATTTTTTTTATTACGAAACCGTTGTCGCGGTAATGATGTAACCTTCAAACGAAGTTTTCAACTATTCAAACGGCCGGTTACGTTTGTCAAAGCTTGCGTATTCTAAAAAAAGAAATTGAATAAAATAAATATTGACAGGATCCAAGATGGGACGAGTCAACGTCACGCTAAGCCAGGATGTATATCACGGAGGGGAAAAAAATGATTTCAAGACACATACGAGATACTCGTGCCCCGAAGTTTGACGGCACCAGTCAAGGTCGACCTTCGCGAATTTTTCACGCGCGAAGAATGGTGAACTTGTATTAGTTTACATTGAACGTATCACGCGTTTCACACTATTGCCAATATCCTTTCAACGGCAAATCTTTTTGTTTCGTTGCTAATTTTTCATTGCTATTTTACCTAAGATCTTTTCAACGATATAAAAAAAAATTTATTTATGGAAAGAGAAAAGAAATCGACCGAGTCGCGCTTGCGTGAATTATTTAAAAATGGTTTAAAAACATAGATATTATATTCTGATAAGAATATCTTATAGTATATCACCTGTATTAATTATATAATATGTTTGTCGGCGAGCTTTCGTTCTATTAAAAAAAATTCAGATAACACGGTGATGATAATTTTTTAAAATAACGGAAACAGCCAATTTTTTAAATGTTGGGAAAATATGATGTACTTGAAGTTTCGAACATTTAATTGAACGTCAAATCAGAAAAAGTATTGATTTAATGGAAAGTTAAAACAGCTTGCGAATAACTTAGTGAATAATAATTTTAAAAATTCAAAGATATTTTAAGAATTATTTCCAAAGCGTTAATAAAGTCTCAAAATTGTTCTTTAAAATTTTAAAGGATAAGTTTGTCGATTTTTCGTTAATTTGAACGTTCGGAACTGAAACTCCATGAAATATGAAAGAGTAAATATATGTTTATGTTATGTTTATGTTATCAACAGAAAATATATGTTTTCAACAGGACAACTTTGAAAATATTATTTTTGTGCCTCTCGTTCTACTCCCAAAATAAGGAATCTACTTTCTGTACTTTAAGTCTGCAATTGAATATTTCCTACAAACTATAAAAATTTCGGTGGGACAAATGGATAAAGACCAAAGTAATTCCATCTAAGTTCCATTTTTCCAATTTCGGTATGGAAAACGAAGAATGATGTTTTTTGTCTGATTTGTTTTTATTATTCGACGAATAAAAATTCTGTAAAAATTGAACGTTTTATCGATTCTTCCTGCGACAGTTTTCAACATAAACGAAAAAAACTTAAAAATTTAATTGATGAAAAAAAAGTAAAGAGGCTCTGAGTGTGAATCAAAACACTCGTTTTATGCCGAAGTGTGGGAAGAATATCAAAATTCCAATTAAATCGTAACACTCAAAAAATCGATTTTTTCTGCCGAGGACAAATTTTAACGCCGCAAACGTGTCAGGGATTTTCGAAAAAATTAATTTTACATACAGATACGAAAATTAAAGACGAAGATATGCGGGACTATTTAATGTTTGCATCTTTGAAACAAAAAATACATTTTCGAGACTGAGCCAAAAATATGGAAAAAAGTATGATGTTGAAGTTTGCATCGTTACAATGCAACGAAAATAGATTTTTTAAATTCATTTTTAGTGAGATGTAAGTTTTGCTCTCCATTCAAAATCCTAAATTCTTAATAGAGGTACAAACATAAATTTTAATAATTTTGAATTTAAAAAATTCTAAGGAAGAACGGAATTTTATTGATAAATTGACAATTGCCGTTGCATTACAACTATGCAAACTTCAGAATCATGAAAAAGTATCCTGTATGCGAATTCGAAAAAAAAATTCGCGGATCAAAACGTTAATCGGATTGACGCAGAATACTTCATATCTGTACGGGAAGATGACGATATCGAGGTCGACGAACTTTTACACGCCGCAGGTTGCTCGATATTTTTTTTTCTCGTTATACAGCGTATTATACACGTAACTATGAATGACGAACGATCTCGTGGACGACACAAAGAGCATGACAAAAAAAAGAGTCCCGAGCGAATACTGACCCTGGGAGAGTTTGTTCAGTTAGAAATTCGAAATTGAATTACTGCAAACAGGCAAGAAGCTCTTCTCTTGCTTAGGTTACACGCAATATCCTATAATAATTAAATATAGAAAATTATAGTTGAAAAAAAAAAACTAAAAAACACGTTTTCAAGGGAAACCGAACCAAAAAGTGAAAAATAATTTTTATTTAAAAATAAATAATACAATAATTTTTATTGTAAAAAACGTGGGGTGCATGATATCAATTGTTATAAATATTTCATTCGTAGCTATTGATAAAAGTGGAGTTATTATAAACATATAGTAAAAAGTACCCCATGCTTTTTACAATAAAAATTATTGTATTATTTATTTTTAAATAAAAGTTATTTATTGCTTTTTGGTTCGGTTTCCCTTTAAAGCGTGTTTTTTTAGTTTTTTAAAACTATAATTTATTTTTTACTTTTTAGTTCGGTTTTCTACAAAAGCGTGTTTTTTATTTGTTTTAAACTATATTCTTTAATATTTTACATCCACGAAACTCGTTACACCTTTACTCTCGACTCAAGCTGCAATCTCAGTCGAATTTTGGATGACGTTTTTTCATCGATCAATTTAGCCCATAGAGGTGTCAGTCTTTATTTGTCATTAACATCATCTACGCAATTTTTTCTTCTCCTTCGTTCCTTTCTCTATTCGCCGTTCATCCAGGACTATTTTTCTTTTATTGGTGTTTTTTTATTTTTTTTTATATTAAATTATTTACCGCTCGAATGTCATTCAAACTACTGACAAAATGACAGACATTTTTTTCAGTTATTTTGGTTTCGAATGACAATGTTTTTGTTTCCGCTATGCCGCCATGTTTTTGTTTCCGAACGACTTTCGGGTTATTGGCGGCGTTAAAATGTTTTTTTAATTCATCCTGATGATCCTGGTGAGATCATTAGGGCAAAGTTGTCAAATTAATGTATTGTCATCAATACTTGATAAGTATGCAAAGTTTCAGTTTAATCTGACGTTTTGAAGTGGGTTAAAATCTCGTTCAAAGATTCCGTTACAAACATTCATACATACATACATACATACATACAGGTGAAAAAACTAATAAAAGCGTGTTAAAAACATTAATTGAATCGTGATAAACTATTCTTTTAATAATGAGTCTTCAAACAAATTTAGAGCCATTTCAATAGCAACTTTTTCATTATTTTATGGCAATGAAGAATCCTAAATATTATTAAATGGAAAATTATTAATTTTAAATATAAATTTATTAATTTAAATTCAAATTTTATAATTAACTATTTAATAAATTTAAATATATTATTAAATTTAATCAAATTATTTTAATTTTTTATTAACTCTGTGATTGCGAAATAAAAGGATCAAGTTTTTTTTTATCAAAATAAAATTCGAATTTTTATTCCAGGAATAAAAGGACTACCGTTTGCGGACTATTCCAAGAATAGTGGGACAATAGAAACAAATATAAAAATTCTCTCATGCTCCTAATAAAAGTGTCACGAAAATTATTTCAAAATCGAGAATCACGTCACGTATCAAAAGTTGTCATACACGTGTTTGAGCGATCTCTTCGTGTTTTTCTTTGTTTCATTTAATTCGAACTTTCGACAAAGCTAGTCACGTTTTTTTTTCTGAATTTCATTTTATCGTCGCAAAGGGACGCGCCGTTCATTAAAATCATTGTGAAATTCACAAGGACTGGCATACATTTTTTTTTCGAGCCTCGGTAGAGGTGCAGAATTTGCGATCGCGTCTCGAACGGTTTACCGTGTCTACTGGACCGGAAGTAGAAACGTGCTTCATGACTCGAAACAAAAGACGCTTGAGTCGAATTTTTCGTGAATTGATCAGCGACGAATGACAAAATGTTCGTCTCACGAAAGTGTTACGAAAAATTATTTTTTAATTCGAAAATCTCGTCACGTGTTTCGCAGGTAGTCGTTACAAGTGTACGAGGGATTTTTTTATTTTCAAAATTCATTTCAACTATCGATCGAGCGAATCACGATTTTGCATGCCTCGTAGGGGAGCGTGGGGCCAGTTGTAACAGTTTTTGGAAAAAGGCCTGTAACACCTAAAGTATGTATGCTTTTAAGATTGTGAGTAAGAGGGTTTTGTAAAGTATATATCTGAGCACTAATTCCAATTGAAAAATAATTTTTAATCTTTACCCATCTTTTACACCAGACGTTTTTTGAAAAAATGGGAGCTATTACAACTCACCCCATGTTTGGGGCTAGTTGTAACAGGCTCGGGGCAAGTTGTAACAATAAAAAGATTGGCAACATTTATAAGAAAGAACACGTTTTTATTGGTTCACAGTCTTGTATTATTCATCGTCGTTCATTCTTGTCATGATTATAATCTTTGGTAGTCTCTCATGCTAAAAAAAATACAATACAACAACTTAGCATATTTTTCTGGGCAATATTAGAGTAAAGAAGAGTAAAAGAATGCACAAAAAGCCGCAAATAATTTGTAATACTATGTAATCACTATACTACAAGTTGTAATATTATTTATACAAATACATGTAGAGAGCAGAAAAAAATACACGCGCATGGGGCAAGTTCTAACATGTTACAACTTGTCCCATGGGCTCATTATGTGTACTTAATGAAATATCTCAAAAACTATAAACTTTAGAATAATTTAAAAAAAAAGCAAATGAAAGCCAGTTAAATTTACGATGTAATAGGAAAAAACAAAAATTTAATTTTAATAGTCAAAATCAAAATTTTCGCAAGTATTTTTTTTACGAAACCTGGCCGAAATAGAGCTCGTGTGCATATCCTCTGATTTTGATGTCTCGCGGGATATTAGCGGTGTTTACGTTATGCTGCGAGTTACAAGAAGCACATTCAGCAAAAAAATTTAATCAAAATGTTTTGAATTCCCGGTCAAAATTGAGTGTTACAACTTACCCCTGTTACAACTAGCCCCACACTCCCCTATTTGTAATGAATGAAATTTTTTCAAGTACTGAGGAAAAGAATAAATCAGAAAAAAATTAAAAATTCTTTGTAACCACAATTCTAAAAAAAAATTAAACTTCAACATTTTCGGTTTTTTTCTCGGGATAAACAAATAGTTATCATTTTGCATTGACAACATGATTCTGAAGTTTGCATCGTTGTAATGCAACGGCAATTGTCAATTTATCAATAAAATTCCATTCTTCCTAAGAAATTTTTTAATTCAAAATTAAGGATTTAGGATTTGAAATGCACGAGCAAAACTTAAGTCTCACTAAAAATGAATTTAAAAAATCTATTTTCGTTGCATTGTAACGATGCAAACTTTAACATCCTTTGACAACAATGGATTAAAATTTAGGCAGTGAATCGATTAAGACACTATCGAAGAACAAAATCAGCCTCGAATCATCTAAAACAAACAAAAATTGCAGAATATTTTCTTTAAAAAATTAATGAAATTACTCCCAATTGGAATCGCTCGTTGAACAGTTGATATTTAAAAAAAAAAACATTATTGCAACTATTATTTTACGTTATCGAGGGACTGTGATACAAAACACGATTAGTTATTGTCGATTGATTCATGAATACTTTTAGGAACAATTTTCAAAATTCAGCTGCGATAAAAGCTCCTCAAATTTGCACGATTTAAAAATTGTTTTTTTTCGCCTAACCCAGTAATAAGAGATGAAAATTCCAAGAAGGAAGATTGAAATTGGCGATATCGCGAGGAAGACTGGCTTTTGATGGCTTGGCGATTTTTTGTCGACTGGCAAAAATCTTTTTCTGGCACTAGACAAGCGTGGGTGGTGCTCGAGCACGTGTCCACGACAATTTTATATGAGAGGCCCATATATCCTTTCAGTTCAAAGCCAGTAACTTTTTTTTTAAATACATTGCATGTCAGAATTGCGATGAAAATTCGAAAAATCCAATGTTCGCGAATATTCCTGAATTTTAAACACGACAAAAAGTAGATTTACGATAAAATTTCGCCAAGTTTATTTATTATTATTGTTATATGTGTGCAAAGCACTCGTTGCGAATCCAATAATTTTTTTTGCGTTGACCACCGACATGTATTTTTATAAATTTCGCTAGTTCCAATCGAGAATATCTTTTGTGAATTATCTGATATTTTTTTATCCATCTTTTTGACAGATTTATGGTTTTTTAAAATTTACTAAATTAATAGTCTCGAAACATGAAAGTTGCATTTTTTCTCAACTTTCATGTACAGTTAGATTGTATTTTTGTTAGTATCATAATCGATGCCATTTCTATACTCTAAAACGAGTTTTATGTTGAAAAAAATGATTTAATCGTGTAGAAAAACGTTTAAAAATTTTTCTTTAATTTTATGAAGTCGAAAATTCAATTTTTTTTTACCGCAGCAAAGTTTTCAGTGGCGAGAGGTAAAACGACGCCATTATGACTGTTGTTTTATTCCTCCAGTTGTTTACTTCAAAAACTGAGATAAAATTGTTCTCACAAAATAATAAATAGAAATCTTGAACGCCAAAATCATTATAAGAATATGCAACTTTTAGAATGTGCATAATTGTGGCAAACAATAATTTTCCAAAAGCGCTACTTCATTAATGGTTTTTTTGTTAATAAATAATTCATTCGTTCATACTGATTTTTCTACGAATGATTTATCTTCATCCGAGGGAACAAGCATTATACTACGTATTCGAATTCATTCGAATCAATTCGTTTCAATTCAAGTCTTAGACACCGAACGATTACGAAGAAATCGACGTGCCAGAAATTTTGATTAAGGATGTTGAGTCCCAAATCGCAGATGATGAGAAAATTCTGAAAATTTGGTATGTTTTTGGATGAATTATTTAAGAGGTCGTGTAAAAATTTCACGACGATTAGGAAGCTCGTTATCGAACAATTAACATTAACAAATTAAATTAAATTAAATGTAGTCTTATGGAAACTGATATAACTTTGCGATAAGTTTTTTTGTTGACCTCTCAATTTTTTAATATCTACACTATATTGAAAGCAATGGAAACAAAACTAAGTTTATTGATAAATATTTTTTTTATTTGTATGAAAAATTGTTCTTAACAAAATGTTAATATTTTAATAACGAGCTTCCTAATCGTCGTGCAATTTTTACACGACCTCTTGAATACTTCATACAAAAACATACCAAATTTTCAGAATTTTCTCATCATTTTTCATTTTAACCCTTAAGGAGGTTGAAGTAATGATAGAATTCTGAAAATTTAATATGTTTTTACATGAAGTATTCAGGAGGTCGTGTAAAAATTTCACGACGATTAAGAAGCTATTTATTGAACAATTAACATTAAAAGATTTCATAGGGACTCAACATCCTTAACTTCCAATTTTAACGGTTTTTAAACAAAGGAGTTGTTCTCCAGGAATAAAAAAAAATTAGTGTAAATCTAAAAAGAATACCCATCACTTTAAGCTAGAATTACTCCAGAAGAAGATTTTGAAACCTCATCAATTTTCAATTTTACGATATTGAACTTTTGACATTCAACTACCAATTTTAACAGTTTTTCAAAAAAAATAATTGTTTTCCATGAATAAAAAAATTAGTGTAAATCTAAATAGAATACCCATCACTTTCGCCTAAAATTACTTTAGAAAGAAAAAAGATTTTGAAATCTCATCAATTTTCAATTTTCAATATTGAACTTTTGATATTCAACTTCGAATTTTAACAGTTTTTGGAAAAAAGAATTGTCGTTGTCCGTGAATAAAAAAATGAGTGTAAATCTAAAAAGAATACCCATTACTTTCAGCTAGAATTACTCCAGAAACAAAAAAACGATTTCAAATCCCATCAATTTTCAATTTTACGACAATCAGCTTTTTAACAATTCTGCCTTCGCTGAAGATTCTCGAATATGTCGCGCATATGGACGAGCGAGAGAGGAGATGTAAATTAATGTTAATTTATCGAGGGACCGATAAAAGGGTATTACGAAGAAAAAACGAAAAATTCATGGCACATAACCTCTCGCATGACCTCGTCAAATGCCTTCCGGTCCATAAAGTAACCTAATCCATTGCCAGAGCATGCGAATGAAAAAAAAAAAAGAATTAAGTTGAATGTTACATCTGGTTTCGAAGTATGGCTTGTCCCCATAGTCGTTTACACGGGACACACAAGCTTTGAATTAAAATTCGTGTTTTACATTAAATAATACTGAACATGTATATTAGGGTGGCACTTTCGACCTTTATTTTTTAATGGGGTCTCAGCCGGGAAATGTATTTTTTTTTTATGAGCACAAAATCATCACAAAGGATCAAACAGGAAGAAAAATATATTAAGAGGTCACTTCGAACATTTGATGATCGAGATTTTAGCCAAAAATCAATTTGCGTATTTTTTTAGCTTTTATTGTTCCGACGTTAATAGTAATTTAATAGGGAAAATTCATGCACTTGAACGGAATTTGAAAAAATTAGGTAATGAATTATTCAATTTAAAAAAAATTCACATTCAGGATAAAGTGATTAAATCCCGTAAAATACAGTGATTTTATAAGGCTATTTGTTTAAACAATGTTCAACAAAGCGTTTGATTCATCACTACATAATTTTTTGGTCAAATTTGGCAGATGCAACGAAAAAAAATAGTTTTTACTATTTTTCTCCGTGTTAAATAGCTTCCTAGTTTGTGATTAGAGAATATTCTATCTTTCAAATATATAAAATAAAGAAAATTCTCAATTGGAAAAGTAACCTGAAGGAAAATGTGTGAGGATTATTCCTTACAAAAAATAAAATAAAGGAATGCACATAAAAACAGGAATTCAAGTATTTTCAGGACTTTAACAAAGTATTTTCGCTTGAGGTGTCGAAAAACCAAATTATCCCATTTGCATCGAAATGGAAGCAAAATAACTCTAGCTTAATTATTTTTTCAGCCTCAAACTCTGCCATCATAACCTACATCTATTTGAAATTTGCTCTATCTTCATAAATTTTACGAAAAAAAAAGAAACAAAAACGTTAAAGCAAAGAAAAAGTATTGAAAAATCGATTTTTGTCATAATTAAAAAATTTTCAAGTGGTCGGACCGACCCATATATTTTTTTGACAGAATTGAAAAACTTTCAAGTGGTCGGACCAACCCATATATTTTTTTGACAAAATTGAAAAATTTTCAAGTGGTCGGACCGACCCATATATTTTTTTGACAAAATTGAAAAATTTTCAAGTGGTCGGACCAACCCATATATTTTTTGACAAAATTGAAAAACTTTCAAGTAGTCAGACAGATCCATATATTATTTTTTGACAAAATTGAAAAATTTTCAAGTGGTTGGACCGACCCATATATTTTTGGTCAAATTATATTCTCCGCGTGGATTATTTTCCCATGTTAAAAAATATATTTCCAAGTCAGCTAGAACAGGAGGAAAATAAAAACTCTTAATAATCACCGCGGTATATATTTTGTAAAATATCACGCAGTAAGAATAGTAATCGATAAATCGTTACTGGAGTCACGTGCTAAGCAGCGAGGGTAGCCACGTGGACTCGTCGAAAAATTGAAACAAATCATCGAGAAGAGATTTCCGCGTGACCTTGAACGCGAAAGAGCCATCGACGATTTTTTAACGCGTTACGTATACCTATAGCTATGTTCGGAGGTCAAAGCAGTCCATTCGCTACGTTACAATCGCAATATTGCCGAAATTCCCACAAAAACTTTATCGCCTTATGATTTTATAGATCAGCCTCGTCCGATGTTGACAAGCGCGAAGAAAGGAACGAACAAAACGGGGAAGAAAATACACGCGAGGCTTTAACCTGAAAACGAGCACGAGGCGAAGAGTTCGAATCGCTCGCCGCATGCTCTTGTTTTACTAGCGATGTGTATACATATATAGATATACCATACGTCACATACACACAATACTACACAATTCAGTACACTCATAGGCGAGGGACGCGTCTGTGTGTGCGTGTATTTATATCGTGCTGTGTACGTGCGAGATGAGGAAATTTTCGAAGACGCAAAAAATACACAAAGCCGAAATAAAAGTAGCTCACCTGCATGCTGTCCGCCGATATGACCTCACCCGAAAAACGCTGAGCAAGCTCGATGCCCAAACGCGATTTTCCGGATCCAGTTGCGCCGAGAATCACGAGAATTGGCACACGCGGCATAACCATCGCGAAAATACGATCCGCCATTACTGTCAGTGGAAGGAGACGGCACGAAGGGAAGGCCGACGCGCATGCGCGGCGGAATGATGCTCCGCTTCCGACTGTTCCGCCGTTTCAGCGCATGTGCGAGTGAGAGTGAGAGAAGGTGAGTGGCGGAAAGAGGAGCTAGGAACGATGGAATGGAAAAGCGAAGCGTCCCCCCGACGAGTCTTTATTGTCAGTTATTGTGTGCGTGGATTTCACACGTCGTTGAAGCGCTTGTTGCAGAGACGAAATTTTCATCCCTCGTGAATCGTCGACGATGAACAGAAACCTTTCCCGCAGTCCATTTGATAGTATCAAGCAACTCCAAACTGATCCCGCTATCGAGTAAGCAATAATTCCTTGTCTGATTTCCTTTTTTTCTTCGCCACGCAATTTGAAACTTTTCCGATGGTTTTTCTCCCCAATGTTTTCCCCGTGAATATCCTCTTGTTGCAACGAATCGACGAGAACATCCTTCGACGAGATTTCTCGTGGAAAAGGATTGAATATCCATACAGCAATCTTTTTGTTCCCTCTTCGTCCGCACATTAAACGAGCCAAGGTCACGTTGAATACAGCAGCAACGAATATTCCGAGCGCTGAGTCCGCGCGAATCCTCTTTGTCGCCATTTTTTTTTATGGGAAAGAGAATCTTCTTTCAAAGTATTGGCGAGTTTAGTTGGTAAATGCTACGGGCGTCGCATTGCGGGTGACGCCGAAATCTCGATTGGGCTTTCCGTTTTTTTTTCATATGATCGCATCGACTGTATTCTCAGAGTTTGCTTTTCAGGGATAATATAAATATGGAATAATTTTCGACGCGCTGCCGTGACGAAAGTTATAACCGCCATTGCTGTGTATTTACTAATTTAATGGAACGGCTATTTTTCATATATCGTGAATTTTCATCGAAAAATTGGGATTAAAAAGTTTTATTTCGGTAAAGCAATAAAATTAACTGTATAAACTATAAGACAATTTGGTTTTTTTTATTATTAAAGAAAATTTATTTAAAAAATTAAACTGGAAAACAAATCAGTAGATAAAACTGACTTGGTGACTGAATAAAATAATATTGACTTTATAGAAGTATTCTAAAATATTTCAAAATGTTAAAAACCGAAGGATTTACTAAATTAATTACTAAATTTACTAAATCTATGAAGGCTAGTTTTAAAATATCTTGAATTTTCATAAAAAAAATTAAGATTAAAAACGTTTTATTTCGGTAAAACAATAAAATTAAAAGTAGCGTTTTTTCAAAAATAAAACTGAATTCTTTGAGACTTATTTTCTTTAGAGAACTCAATTTTTGAAAGATTAATTTATTTTCTTATTTTAATTTATTTTGATAACGTTAATTAATGATACAATTTGACTCTTTTAACTATTAGATAAAATTTATTAAAACTGACTCGGTAACTGAATAAAAAAATATTGATTTTATACAAAATATTCTAAAATATTTCAAAATGTTAAAAACCAAAGGATTGACTAAATTAATTACTGAATTTACTAACCTAAATAAATGGAATGGCTATTTTTCTAAATATCTTGAATTTGCATCAAAAATTGGGATTAAAAAAGTTTTGGTAAAACAATAAAATTGAAAGTGACATTTCTTAAATAAAATTAATTAATTAATAATAATTAATTAATAATAAAAATAATAATTAATTAATAATAATAAAATATTGATTTTCAACAAAAAATATTCTAAAATATTTCAAAATGTTAAAAACCAAAGGATTCAAACATTTTCATAATTAGCTTGTATGTGAATTAAATAAAAAATACAAGCACAATAAATTAGACAAATTATGAGATTTTTAAAGAAATATTAGGATTTTCCCAAAAAATATCAACACTGTTTAAAAAGTAGTCGGATTCAAAATTTTGCCATTTTTGAGATTATCGCAGAATTATCGGGGATTAATCCCAATATATATTAAAAAACAATTAAAAATATTTATAACTTATTCGTCTAATATGAAGTATTCCAGCCTTGTCAATGAAATATTTTTTCCAAGCTTTTTCGGGCGATATAGAAAACGAGAAAAAAGTTTGATATGGATAGGAATAGAAGCCACAATTTTGTCGGTTTCTCATTCATTTTTTTGCTATCACTGGGTATTTTATTCGACGCACGTTTATCGCGTTCTCACAGTGTGACGAGAACGTGCTGGCAAAAAAAAACTTGTTTCCGGTATCGAGAAAATGGAAATATCAGAGGTCAGAAAAAAAAATCTTCAGAATTAAAATTAAATTCACCAGAATAAAAAGGAATAATATTGAAACTAAGATACAATCCCAAATTGTGTCAAAAACGTTGTCAAGCGATAATTAGAAATTTAATACATTTTCAAACAAGCTCGTAATTTAATATTCGAGCTGAAATGGTTGAAGTGAAAATTTATCGTTGGTGAACATTTATTGTAATTCGAAAATTAATATATTCGAATTAATAGCATATTCACAATGCGCAGGGTCACTTCTATTTTCCATAATTCTCCGATTTAACGACAGTCGTTGAACCGCGGGAAAAAAAAATCTAAACGAACGTGGTTCAAACAACAAATGACCAATCCAAGAGATACATTTACTTTATGTTTCAATAGGATGAAAAATTAAATTTTGCCATTAACTAAAAGTCTATAAAGGTCTATGAGAAAAATTGTCAAAAAATTTTGTTTACTATAAATGGTTTAATAAATGATTGGATCATGGAAAAAAACGTCAAAAAAATTTGAAAAAATTCTGAATTACATTTATAACATTTTTTTCCATGATCCAATCATTTATTTAACCATTTGTAGTAAACAATTTTTTTTTTACAATTTTTCTAATCCCAGAGATATTTTATTTGAAAATTTGGCTTGCCTTAAAAGACCCAGTGTACTGACGGAGGGTTGAATGTATCTCAATGCAAAAATCGATTTCTTGCACTTTTGACTGATGAAGGATGTAACAAGGGAATAAAGGGAAATGGTTAATAAAACGATCAATTTCAGATAGTACAGTGGTTTTTATTAATATAATAAGATATTTTGAAATATAAATGTCAAGGAACTTTCGGACCCTCTATTACTTTTTTTTTTCTCGTATTATAATCCTTAAAAAAAACTAGCTGTAAAAATATTGTGGAAATCTCTGCCTCTCAATTTCTTTTCTAATTTTTTTCTTTTCTACAACAAAATATTGTATATCAAACGAACTCAAGGGGGGAGATGTCGCAGACTCTGAACGATAAACGAGGAGAGAAAAGCCATTTTAACCGGACGCTGATCGAATGATGTCGATGATTTTTATGATTTTTTTTCGTCTAATTGGCGATGATCGAATCTTTTTTTCCAATTATTTTTATCAATGAAAAACGCTTTCCGTTTTCACTTTACATTTATTTTCTCACCTTGATTCTTCGTGAAATGCAAATTTTCATCGAAATGAAGAATCGACGGTCCAAAATCGTCCGGACAAAACGGGCAGCTTTTAAGTACCGAACAAAAAAAAAAGGAAAATAAAAAATCGCACTGTATCGCACTTTTTCTCATTTCCTGTTCCAGCACTCGTTAATTTGTTTCCTAATATATATATTTATATTTTTAATTCAATTTTTGTTCCTCAATTATTTAACGTAATCTATTATCTTTCATTCTCGTACAAATCGTCGCACACATACGTATATATTCTTAGACCTCGTTCGTCTTTCGTATCGCTCGTTAATCATCGTACAAAAAAAAAAATTTCATCGCCAAAAAAAAAGTTTTTCCCTTGTTTACTTTTTCTTTTGTTTTGCATTATCCGAAAATTTCGTCGATACATGAATTTGTTTTCTTTGCAATCGTAGGCAAGGATTATACGAATGATCGTAAATTGTAGAGCGTTACAAATATTACATACTCTTAACGTTATAGCCTTAATAAACGTTTGCAGCATTCGAATGACGTCGCATCGTCCAATCGCTAATTTTCGAGCGTGTTTTTTATCTCTCGTAGTTGATATTATAATCTTATATAAAACCTTAATCGTTTCGTTAAAAATGTGCCACGATTTGAATCGTCGTTTGCCATTCCTTCTTATTTATTCCTCGCTTGAATATCAAATTTAGCAATTATACTCGTTTTTTTTCCTCCCATATGTTTGTGTGTGTGTTTGAATTTTTAGAAGAGTCAGGTAAAATGTCTCGACGTGAATTTAGAAGCATGAAATTTTGTTTTTCAATTCGTCGAGGCACTTTTTTGGAATAGATTTTTTACCTCTCAACTTTTTATTTTTCTCTTCGATTGTTATTTCGAGTGGGTAAAAATGGCGGTTGGTAGAGTGATTTTTTTCGAAATGGGACGATTTCGTCGATAAAAAAGATTCGCGAAAAAATCCGGATTAAAAGTTGTCGATCGAGGAAAATTCTTAGCAATTTACGTTTTTCTCGCCGAAACCTTTTTTCACTCGTTTAAAACATTTTTTCTTTCTCCACCGAACAATTTTACCTTCGGCGAAACGAAAGTCACGTGTTATTTTTTTTTTTTTTTGCATTCACCCCTTTTCTGAAATAATTTTCGTGAAAAAATAAGAAATTCTATACGTCTATTCATATCGCAGTTGGGCTATTATCTTTTTTTCTCGTTCATTCTGGATTTTCTTGTCGCAAACGAGACTTCTGTTTTTCGTTTTTTTTTTATTCGTTCAATTATCGTACAAATTGTTTCGTAATTTTTCTCTATCGATTTCGTTATTATAAAACCGTTTAATCTATATATTTCTTTTATGTTTTTTTTTTTCGTCTCTCAATTTAGCACTCTCGTTTGCTCTCATTTTTTGTAACGTATAAAAATAAATTCGGGCAAAATAAAAAATATTTGCTTTTCATCTGAATAAAAAATCTAACGTATCATTTATTATCCGTGAAAAAGGACGGGGTAAAAACGCTCTCTATTTTTTTTTCCATCAACTTCATTCCCGCACACTCGGTGAAACTCTGAAGCTTTATTAGTAATTTTTTACCATTAAATCCGTAAGTCCTAAGTATTATAATTATTGTGTTTCCTTTTTTTTCATATAGATTATCATAAACGTTATATAAGCGAACAACACTCGACAGTATTTTCTTTTTCTGTTTTATTTCTTCCTTATTACATATACACATTTTTTTTTCATGAAACTTCCCCTCGAGCCTCGTTTTCGTACACATTGAAATTAAAAAAAAAAAAATATATAAGAAAAAGAAACCGAACTAACAGAGCTTTCGCGACAATCTTGTAATGGAAATAAAAAAAAAGATAAACGAAAACAAGAAAACTTGAACTTTGTATCTTTTGTTTTTTTTTTATTCATAATTATGGCTCATGGGCCCATTTTTCTTTTAATCGAAAACGCAACGTAAAACACTTTGGGAGGCAAAATAGCGAAGAATGATAAAAGAAGGAGAACAAAAAATTATAACAAGGTAGTCTCAAATTTACACAACTATCAAACGAGTCTGGGAACGCCGAAAGAAAAAAAATGGAAAACGAGAAAATATATAATTTGCGAGAAGGAAAGGAAAAAAAAAAAATAGAAAACTTAAACAAATAATTATTGTATAATAAACGCGCGGTGTGATCCAACCGATAGGTAAAAATATGCGCGCGAGACATCTTATTTTTTTCTCCATACATATATATACATGTTTATGATGCGTATGTATATATATTTAATATATATATACATACACTCGTCGTAGCGAAAGAGACTTTGTCTTCGCGTCTTCTACAATTTTTAAACTATTTTCTATTATTTTTAATGTCTATGTGGCTAACAGGTACGTTTGCACTCTTTAAAGATGGCAACGGCGCCTCCCCACCCCAATTGCCGTCTCGTTAATTTTTTTCCCTTATTTTCGATCAATTAAAAAAAAAAACACAACAAAAGAAAACATTTCCTGAGATAAAACTCTTTTTCATCGCTTCTCGCACAATCCTCGATCGCTCGTACATACCCTAGTGTATATATATATATGTATATATATATATATAAGGGTGATTCGTTTCAGGGCAACTTTTTTTTTACCCATCGTGCCCGAAAACCTTTAGTTGGTGTCCAAAAACGAAATTTCGTGAAAGGAGGCTGTTGTCAAAAAATATTTAGAGGTCGCGAATCAAAATTGAAGGTTTCCCATTCGATTAACATTGAAAAAAAAAATTCTCATTATTAGTGTTACCATTCCTGCGAATTTTTATATCGCGATATTTTCCAAGTGGGTTTTCATAGGAAATATGATACTCTTCAATAAAGTTCATTGAGCCATGTCCGTAAATTTAACCGTTTCAGCGGTATCATTGTTTCAAGTGAATATTGTATGAAAATATCTATTTAAACGGCTGTAACGCCTAAGCTATTGGATATATCGAAAAAATTCAAATGAGAACTTTGTAGAGAAAATAATTTGCTACAAAAAAGTTTTATAAGCCGAACCCGTAAATTCAACTCTTTCTCATCTACAGGTGGATGAAGTAAAATAGATTTTTTGTTTTTGTTTTATTGATTTGTTTGCATAGGGAATTCTATGTAACATTTGTTGAATGGTTTTTCTGATGATTTTGTACATGCTATCTCATAGAAAAGGGAGTTCGTTTGATTGAATAGAACAAAAAAATATCTATTTATTTTACTTCATACACCTATACCTGAGAAAGAGTTAAATTTACGGGCTCGGCTTATGAGACTTTTTTTGTAGCAAATTACTTTCTCTACAAAGTTCTCATTTGAATTTTTTCGATATATGCAATAGCTAAGGCGTTACAGCCGTTTGAATATTTTCATACAATATTCACTTGAAACAATGATACCGCTGAAACGGTTGAATTTACGGATATGGCTCAACGAACTTTATTGTAGAGTATCATATTTCCTATAAGAACCCACTTGAAAAATATCGCGATATCAAAATTCGCGGAATTGTAACACTAATAATGAGAAATTATGTTTGTCCAATGTTAATCAAATGGGAAACCTTCAATTTTGATTCGCGACCTCTAAATATTTTTTAACAACACCCCTCTTTCACGAAACTTCGTTTTTGGTTACCAACTAAAGGTTTTCGGGCACGATGGGTAAAAAAACAAGTTGCCCTGAAAGAAATCACCCTAATATATATATGTGTGTGTGTATATATAATAGTAATTATTTTTATTCTCGTATAATCGTTCTTTGCATTGTTTTCATTCATTTCTTCATAAATTGGTTCGTTATTCAAAAGTGTAAAAAGTCGTTATAAAATTCACGGGTTAAAAGGTAGAGCGCGATCGAGAGAGCGACAAAGAGACGAAGAGAGGTAAGCCGGGGAAAAAAATGTTTGGTGGAATAAAATCTCGACCACCAAAATTTTTGCCGGAAAAAGAAGTAAATAGTAGCGTCGTCCGAGTGAGTGAGAGAGAGAGAGAGAGGGAGAGAGAGAGAGAGTGAGAGAGAGAGAGATCGGTGAAAAAACAAGCGCCATCGTTTATAATATTCGCCTTTCAAACACAATTTCTCACTCTCCATAAAAAATATTTTTTTTCATCCCCTGGATTCATTGCGAACTAGCATTTAAAACTCCGCGAGCGTAGGTCAATGGTAAAAGAAGAAAAAAAAAAGAAAACAAAACTTATACACAGATAAACGTGTTTGGAACGAGAGAAAAAAAAACATTGTTCTCGAGCGAGACTTGAAATTCCGTCGTATTTGTATTTATACGTCGTTACAAAAATAGAAAAAGCTGTCGAACCTTTCGCAAACTTCCAAAATCGGATTTCGGGTCGAATATCTCAAATTCCATCGTGTAAATATTTTGCCCCGCCTATCTCGCGAATATAATACGTATTTTGCAAAGATCCGTAGGAATAATCTTCCCGTTGTCAAATCACCGATATAAATCCCCAGAGAGAGAGAGAAAGTACCTTTAAAAAAAAAATCTTGAAAAACGTTCCTGGACATAAATCTTTGAGTGTTGTTTTGGGTTTTTCAATTGATCGAGAAGAAGAGTCGAGAGATAAAATTGAAGCCTTGGCTTTCGTTGATTAGTCGTGGGCAACTAATTTAACGATTGTGTAAGTTTTGTAATAAATGCAAAATATTTTGAGTCATTATTTTTCGTGCGTTATTCAAAAACTATCTTTTAAAATTCTTCTTGACTCTCTTTCACTTCTCGTTTTCTTTTTCCGCACATCTTTTTCAATTCGATTATCTTGCAAAACTCGCCCACTCTCTTTTATCCCATTTGCTTCCCCCACTCCGCGACTTTGATTCGTTCAACGATTCTTTTTCCCTCTCGCGCTCGCCTTTGAGCCGGCTCTTTTTTCTCTTTCTTCAATTTATTATTCACCCGTCTTTCCGCTACTCCATTGTACGGCTACCCCAAGTTTCCTGTTTGGCCCGCATTGCCGTTGTAATTCTCTCTCTCTCTCTCTCTCTTTCTTATTCTCATTATTTTTTTTTCTTCTTTTCCGACTCGTTACCTGCACTTTCTTTGCAATTTCCCCCCCCCCCCCCCCCCACTTCTCTCAAGTAATTCGTAAAATTGTAAGCGTAAACGAAATACTGTTACCTATAAATTTAATGAACACCGTTCCACTTTTTCCTGTTAGATTTTTTTTTTTTCAATAATTAATTTCCTCCATTCAAATCTACCTACCTATCTAATTCCTTCTCTTTCTCTTTCTCTCTCTCTCTCTCTCTCTCTTGTCCGCAAAAATTTCGCTTCAATAATCGATTACCGAATCGAATGTTTTTTTTTAACTTCAATATTCACGCAAGAGACTTAAATTTTTTGAACATCTGATTATGTATAATATTTGATGAATTAATAACTCATAATAATGAATATAATTATAATTAATAATAATAATAATCAAACGCGAGTTACGATGAACTAAAATGATATAACAATAATAATATTACTATCACGTTACAACTTTTCTCTTGTAATCATCATCATCATCTCGATTTGAATAATCAATAATCAATTAAAGTTTTTTCTGTTTTTTTTTTTTTAAATTTATCATTCCGCCATTACTTTTCGTATTATATATAGATATATATATTTATTTATTTGTAAGGAAAACTTTATATACACTATATATACGTGATAAAACATGTCACCCGGACAAAAGATATATATTCATGTATAGTGCGAGAGATACGAACGATTCGAGGCTCGAGCAAGTGCACTTTTGCAGGATCTTTAGCCGAGATGAGTCACTTCCGGTTGAATTTTTTTTTCCCTCCACTTCTCTCTCTCTCTCTTCTCTTTTGCTTTACCGCCTGTTGCACTTGCACTCTCTCATTCGAGCATCGTCCCGGGAGGGGCAATCCCCGACGAGACTTCCGGTTTGCCACGCAACGTTAAGCCAAAGAAAAGAAAAAAATTTCTCAATCCACGTTCGGATGTGCGAAAGAAAAATCTCTCGTTATTCTCCGCACTACTATTCCTCCTTTTATTTTCCTTTCTTTCGTGTCGCCAATTTCAATATCTTTTAATTTTCTTTCTTCGGACTCTGCCGAAACATATCGTTGCGAAAAAGACAATTTAGGGAAAAAAAATTTCAAAACCCGGAATAAAAAGATAATTGTGAGATTTACTAAATTTTTTTTCCCACGATTATCGCTGTATTTGGAAATTGTTTGTCTCTAAATTTTGAAACGTCGCAGTTTTGAGAATCTTACGGGACGAAAGAGGAAATCCGAGGAAATTTCAAAAATCGCGAATGTAAGAAAAATTCCCGCAGCGAAATCCGTCGTTCCAACAATTATTCAGGCCTACATTGAGATATATATATGTGTGTGTCATTCCATACCATTTGGCTCGCAATTTTTTATATGATTTTTCTTACTTTGAAAGGCACTTACTTTTTTTTGTAGATTTTTCAGATTGAATTTGAATCTTCTACAATTTTTTTAATGATTTTATTGATCGACACAATTTAAAAATCTGAAACAATTCTAAAAAATCTCGTCTCAGATATCAAAATTTTTAAGCTTAGAGCCGGAGTGGGGAGATTTTCCCTTCTTGCTATTTTCATGCTTTTTCCGAAAAAAAAACGTTAAAAAAATTAGAAGCGGGAGTCATCATACTATGGAAAATTGCTGAAACATTTTCATATGTCATATCGGATTTTTGAATTTTTTTTCAGATGTTTCGCAAGAGATTTTTTTTTCTCTTTATTTTGCTAATAAATAGTTCCAAAAAATCGAATTTTTTTTTCAAAAATCCGATATGACGTATAAAAATGTTTCAACAACCATCTACAGTAAGATGACTCCCGCTTCTAATTTTGTTAACTTTTTTTTCGGTAAAAGCCTGAAAATAGTCATCTCCCCATTCCGACTCTAAAGCTTGCTAAAAAAATTAGAAGTGGGAGTGATTTTATTATGGATGGGTTGCTAAAACATTTTCATATGTCATATGGGATTTTTTTTTTAAATTTCAGATTTTTTGAAATCATTTATATTAGCAAAATAAAGAACAAAATAAATCTCTTGCGAAAAATCTGAAATTTTTTTCAAAAATCCGATATTACATATGAAAAACATTCATAGTAAAATAACTCCCGCTTCTATTTTTTCAACGTTTTTTTTTGGGAAAAGCTTAAAAATAGTAAGAAGGAAAAATCTCCCCACGCCGGCTCCAAGCTAAAAAATTTTGATATCTGACACACGATATTTTTCAGAATTTTTTCAGATTTTTAAATTGTGTCGATCAATAAAATCATTTAAAAAATTGTAGAAGATTTGAATTCGATCTCAAGAATCCACAAAAAAAACTGGGTGCTTTTCAAAGTAAGAACAATCATATAAAAAATCGCGAGCCAAATCCGAGAGGTCAAGGGTCAGACCCAGGTCGAAATGGTACGGAATGACACATATATATGTGTGTGTGTCGGTGTAACGTGGAAGCTGGGTTTTCTTTTTGGTAGCAGAATTTAAGAATTCTTTTTTTCAAGACAGTAAATCGTTAACTGCGCTGGATCAACCCTCGCAGAGTTCGTTTTTTCTTTACCAACTTCTTGTTTCTCCCGAGAATGGATTAATATTTAGAAACCGAGAAGAGAGAGTGTCGGAGAGTTAAAGAACTTTTCTTTCTAAATGGAAAATCGAGATAAAAAGAATAAAAATTTTCCAATCTTCCCGCGCTGAAAACGGTTGTCCGAGGATTGAAATTTTAGTTTTTCGCCCTAAGGGCTCCCCCTTAATTCCGAGCTCATTCTATTCATCTCATCCCCTAACTAGATATCTCGCTTATTCGTCGTAGAAAATATATATATCTATGTATGTTCATATTATCGTACATTTATAATATTTATATATATATATAGATATATATATATATATGTGTATGTATCTTTGTAGATTTATTTGTTTATAAAATTATGCTATAGTCGGAAATTCGTCTGTCTTGTCCAAGCAACGATCTTTGTCGTGTAGAAAAAATATAATAGGCGACTCACGGTGACTTGGCTTTACGGATTATATCATGGGCTTTATTCAACCATATTTTAGCATTTTCGAAAATTTCATAACGGACAACGCGATTTTTAAGAGAATTTTCTCTCTCTCTCTCTCTCTCTCTCTCTCTCTCTCTCGGTCTCTTGGGGGGTAATTTTTTATTTTTAACCAAATCTTCAAACTCTTGAAGTGCTCTGGCGTGATTTTAAGTTAAAAGCATCTTTAAGTTAACTCAATAATTTGCAATAAAAAAATACTGCTCAGAATGATGGAACGTTCATTTTGTAAATCGTGGGTGTGAGCTCGTAATATCAATTTTTTTCACTTTTAAATGTGTTAATTCATCGTGAAAAAATTTGTTTTCCATTAATATGCTCAAATATGACGGTCAAAAAAATCATGAATACGATTCTCTCTACTTCTCTACTTCTCTCTCTCTCTCTCTCTCTCTCTCTCTCTCTCTCTCTCTCTCTCTCTCTCTCTCTCTCCCTCTCTCTCTCTCTCTCTCTTCATCAAACCTCAAAGATCACCTTTTTCGCCAACGAACGATCCAACGAGAAAAAAAAATAGATCGTCTGCGTTTATACAAGTATGAAAAACCAAAAGAACAAGCGAGTATCGGAGCTTTACATACGTTTTTTTTTCCTTCTCTTTTGACGTCTTCTATGTACATTACCTAATTGGCAGATGGATAATACGCGTTTGAAGTTTCGTGGTCACGTTTCTCGGCGTGAATAAATAATTTAACGAGAAAAACCGGTCTGTCGCCGGAGTCTCAAGAATTTTCGGTAATTTTTTGTTTCACTCCTGGAAGGTCATAAATCAGCGTTTATCTATCTTTTCTTGTCTCGCAAACAGGGAAATCCTCGTTCGACCGGAGACACGTGAATTTTCAAATCTTTAGTTTTATTAGCTTCTCTTCGAACAACTTCGAACAATATCTCGTCGTCTCCTTTTATAATCTCGTAGTCAAACTTGGACGCGATAAATTTTGTCGTACAATGAAAAAAAAATAATAATAATAAAAAAAATATGTATGTATGTTCTCCCCTGATTTCCGTCATTTAAAATTTCGGGGGTGGGTGAATATGTTTCTTCTTTGCTCGCGAATTTCGAGAAATTCTCAAGAAAGAAGAAGAATCGACAAAATAAAAGGAGAACGCGAGATTGTGGAAGAGGTTGGGGAGGAGGTTTTTTTTTTTTTTTTTTAAATGGCGACTCTTCAACGAGTCATGGCTAAACTTCTTCTGAGTTGACTGAGCCTCGCTCTTAGCCTCTCCTGTCTTCTCTTCATCTCGGCGACTCGCGCGACCGTAACTTGACCAATTTCCGTCAGCATATCACAATAAACCGCCGCCTGTCGTAGAATCGCAACTTTCGGCGCTTTCTCCTTGGCCTCGACCTCCGGCACCAGAACCCGCAACTCCTCGAACGCGTTTCTCAACTCGATTCGCCTCTGGCGTTCCATATTGTTGTGCAAACTGCGCTTTTCCGTGTCCGGCTCGTCGTCGGACGAGCCGCTTCTCGACGTTGACACTGACAATGATGATGAGGACGGCGACGTCGACGTTGACGACGCTGACGACGTTCCAACGGGAGTTTTTATCGGCGATGGCGCTGGTGTCGGTGGTCCGCTTTTCGTCACCTTCGAGCGTCTCTGATAGGTCCTGTGTCTCGCTCGTTTTGCCGGTTTTTGATCCTGCTGAGCCCCACGTTTTCGCGGTGTCCCGCTCGACGGTGGCCTGCCACGTGGCCTCGGTGCCGTTACCGGTTTTTCCTTCAACGCGCTGTTAACCGTAAGTTGAAAGTGTTGCTGTTCCGCTATGCTCGGATAAGTCGGTAACACCGCAGGTCTGCATGGCTTCTCAAACGTCACCACGTCGATTTCTTCCTCTGCAACATCGTCAAGCAAATACCAAAAATATGAATTATTTCATTCAATTGTCCTTTGGCTTCGTCGTAGCTTTCGTTTGAAAATATATTTTCTTATCGAGATTTTCATGAAAAGTAATGCACTTGAAATTTCGAACGTTCGACAATAATAGTTCAAAATTCAATGATACTTCAATATTTATTTCCAAAGCAGAGTTGCGAAATTTTTAATGAAAAAGTAGTGCATTAATCATTATTATTTTCATTAACCAATAACATTAAATGGTTAATGGGGATAATTTTCATTAGACATTAACGTTTATATATTAATGACAATAATTTCCATTAACGATTAACATTTAATGGTTAATGGGGATAATTTTCATTGAACATTAACCCTTGTATATTAATGGCAATAATTTCCATTTACCATTAACATTTAATGGTTAATCGAAATAACTTCCATTAACCATTAACATTAAATGGTTAATGGTTAATGGTTAATGGGGATAATTTCAATTTCAATTTAACCTTTGTACTGTAAAAATAATAATAAATCATTTATCCGAAATTTGTTCATAAAAACAATAATTTATTGTTCGTATTACCAATCATTATTGTAACCATTCATTCGAATTCTATTAATGCTATAAATTTTTCCTAAGTGTGTGTTCATACTCCCAATTACACTATTTTTGAGTAATTGAGCTGAAAATTTTCATACACATATGGACCATGAACCAGTCTTTGCTATCGAATTTAAAGAATGGTAGAATTGAACAATGGATCGAAGCATTTAGATTTTATCAGATTTAGCGAATTTCGAAAAAAGTAATTGTACAAAAAACAGATTTAGATCAAGTTATAATTCATTCACAAAAAATTTGACTTTGCTCAATTGTTATGATATTAATTCCAAACGAACAGTTGATTTAGTTTAATGTCGACATTGATCATAGACTAAAATTGGGTTTATTGGATTTATTGGTTACTTGGATGGAATATCTTCATTTTAACGGCGATTTTGGTGAAATATAATTCATTGTGTATAATATTCGTTTGAAATATAGTTTTAGAAATATTTCTTAGAAAATATTTCGCTATCAGTACACGTGATGCCCTAAAAGTGTACGGTAACCGTGCGGATGGCTCGCGGTGACGATTCCTGATAAGCCATAGAACTCGATCTTATTCAATGGGCACTAAACATGTGAGCTTTGCATGCTCACGATAACCGGAAACGTCCATCACCAAAGAGCGAGACAGAAAAGATTCATTTTACGGTGTACATGTAAAGTTATTACTGAATGCATATGTATGAAAATAATGTCTGGCCGTCCCTGGCGTCGCCGACCTCTCATAAGTTAAATTCAGGCCTTCTGACTTCTCAAAAGTTGGGCCCAGGCCTTTTGACTTCTTATAAGTAAAATTCAGGCCTTCTGACCTCTCATAAGTCGAGTCCAGGCCTTTTTACTGCTCATAAGTTAAATTCAGGCCTTCTAATTTCTCATAAGTTAAATTCTGGCCGTCTGACTTCTCATAAGTTAAGTCCAGGCCTTTGGACTTCTCATAAGTCAAATTCAGATTTTCTGACTTCTCAGAAGTTAAGTTCAGGCCTTTTGACTTCTCATAAGTTAAATTCAGGCCTTCTGACTTCTCATAAGTTAAGTTCAGGCCTTCTGACTTCTTATAAGTTGATTCCAGGCCTTTTTATTCCTCATAAATTAAATTCAGGCTGTCTGACTTCTCATAAGTTGAGTCCAGGCCTTTTGACTCCTCATTAGTTAAATTCAGGTCTTCTGACTTCTCATAAATCAAGTCCAGGCCTTTTGACTCCTCATAAGTTAAATTCAGGTCTTCTGACTTATCATTAATTAAGTCCAGGCCTTTGGACTTCTCATAAGTTAAATTCAGGTCTTCTGACTTCTCATAAGTTAAGTCCAAGCCTTTCGTCTTCTCATAAGTTGAATTCAGGCCTTCTGACTTCTCATGAGCCAAGTCCAGGCCTTTTGACTCCTCATAAGTTAAATTCAGGTCTTCTGACTTATCATTAATTAAGTCCAGGCCTTTGGACTTCTCATAAGTTAAATTCAGGTCTTCTGACTTCTCATAAGTTAAGTCCAAGCCTTTCGTCTTCTCATAAGTTAAATTCAGGCCTTCTGACTTCTCATAAGTTAAGTCCAGCCCTTTTTACTTCTCATATGTTGAGTTTAGGGTAGCTTAAGGGGTGCGAGGGCGCTCAAACTGCATGAATCCCTCATAGATATCTATATACGTATATTCTTCTCGGTTATAAAGTTGTAGTAGCACGTGGGAAAATGTGCGTATGACCTTGGCACTATAACCGCGAGGCCAATAATTTTTTTATTCCATCGGTGTTTTACTTTTTTTTTACTCACATGAACATAAAACCAATATCGCGGAGAATTTTTACGAACTTGGCGAAGCGAGAAAATGCTCGAGCAAAATATAACAGTTGAGCAGCCGCATGAGTGATTTACATTTTCGTGTATCACATTTTATCATGATGAGTTTGGCGTTTTTGATATTTATTCAAATAATATTTTTCTAATGGAGGGCAAAAAAATAGACGGTAAACCTTTTGCTGCAAGTATGGATCCATTTGTGTTTAAAAAAAAATAAAAGAACTTTCCGCGGTGAGTTAGCTGCATGATTTTTTTTCACGCGCCATTTTGTTTATTTTAAAATAAAAAAATTCGTCGTTAAGCCCGAAGATCCGTGATGACTGTGGGAAAAGAAAAAAAATCACTCTCATTCACCCATTAATTTGAGAATGACTGGAGCATTTAAAAAAAATAGAAACGCCGAAAATAAAGTCAAAGAAAATCTTTGCTCCTGAATTTCGTTGTCGCCCACGTGAAGCGAGACGAACCGGAGTTCTCTTCGCATGAGTGACTTCACGAAACTGGTGGGTTCATTGGACTAATCGATGAGCAATGAAAAAAAAAACCGTGTCGACGGGACTAGTTCGCGTATAAGTATCAAAAAGTTGAAACACTACTTTCTATATTGAGTATTCTGCGTCACATTGATTTTGAAGAATTTGTTCCTCATCTTAAAAAAAACCTACACATTTTTTTATTAAAGGAACTGGAAATAATTGTAAAAAAAACATCAACAATGAGCTTAAAAAAGCCTAAACAACAGAATTTGAAAAAAAAAATTCAAATGTTATTCAATAGTCGACAATAATTATTTTCACAACAAAAATTGCTTTAAAGGGTTTTATCCAAAATTCTATAAGAAATGGGATGAAAAATAGCAACGTTTGTCTATTTTATCTATTTTATATCTTCTGCAATGCCAAAGAACCAAAAACTGTTTCGAGGAACAATTCAAAATATTCCAGAGAGATGTTTTTTGGTAGAGATGTTTCGGGGCAAAAATAATTCTCGATTGTTATTCATAGCGTAAAAATTAGCATTTCTTCTTAATTTTATAACCCTTAAGTAGGTTTCATCTAAAAAAAAAATTAGGGTTCGAACGATGCCAATGTCAAGGTAGAGTTGTTTCCGGAGACTTTCTATGGGCGTTTATTACATTTTGTAATGATATCATATGGGAACATAAAATGGCAACGACATGGCGATAGGACTGTATTTTGATAGATCTGTTCGTCAGGAGAGTTGCAAACGGTAGAGCTGTAAATGTGCTCACTCGCACACTCTTCTCTCTCTGCGCATATCATATAATTGACTGCTGATTTAAAAAAAAATGGCAAATCGAATAACGATTCAACGTACAAGAACTTCGGGATCACGTTCTGTGATCGGAATTCGATACGTGGACACATAAATTGCCGAGTCAAGCCCGAATGATCGTCATCGTCTCCGCGTGCTCGGGTGTGCGTGACCTGACGCTGATTTTTCTTCTTGCTCGGTGAAAATGCGACACACGTACCAGTGATAGCGAGTTTACCCACCGGCTATTTCAGAGGAGGGTAGAGAACTTGACGAGCAATTGCAAAATGTACAAATTCTCATAACTTAACACTATTATTCTCTTACTAACTACAACTCAAATAGTTATGATGCTTAACCAAATTGCCATAGTTCATTTTCCATTTGGAAGTCCATTTGTAAGGAAGAAACCGATGGTTAACCAAATCACCATAATTCTTTTTCCATTTGGAGGTCCATTTGCAAGGAGGAAACCGATGGTTAACCAAACTGCCACAATTATTTTTCCATTTCGAGGTCCATTTGCAAGGAGGAAACCGATGGTTACCCAAATTGCCATAATTCTTTTTCCATTTAGAGGCCCATTTGCAAGGAGGAAACCGATGGTTAACCAAATTGCATACTTCTTTTCCCCGTTTTGGGGGTCCATTTGCAAGGAGGAAATAAGGTTAGGAAAACTATTGTCTCTCTTGGAACTTGTGAATTATCTCGGTTAGGAGTTATGAGGGACTTGACTGTAGTCGTTCAATGTAAAATAGACAAAAAGGCGTGAATCGAGGGGATTTACTTGTCGAATCGTTGAGGTCGAGTCCTTTTGTCAGTCGGGTATCGATATTTATGGGGTAGATGTGGGAACGAGAAAAGAAAGGAAAAGTAGAAAAGAAGATGGGAACCCCACATGGTCGTAATGCTGCAACGACTTCGGAGTCTGTCACACCAAATGGGGTCCTCTTCACGAGTCTCGGTGATAAAAAGCTTGCTCGTAGTAGTGGAATTGGCAGTGGCACTATATACCTAGAATGGCTCATGTACTATGAATTTATATATATATAGGTTGATGAGGTTCATGAGGAAGAAACCCGGAAGTATAAAAATCGTTGTGACAGCCTAGGACGACCTCGAAATTAAAGTAGAAAGGGGAATCACCAGAATGACTTACCCATATATAGGGCATTCCAGATCAACTAATCTGACATCTGGACCCATGAACTCTCAAATTTGAATAAGGTTTATTTTTGCCATTTTATTAAGGTCAACAAACATTTGCAATTTTTTAGTATATTTTTTCTATCAGCTGCTGTTAAATTATTTTCGTAATTTCTTTTGAACAAACAGTAACGCTAAAATTGAAAAATTACTTTAAATTTTCAACAACTCGCAATTATGTGACAAAATGACAAAGAAATTATTTTTCTTGATATTATTATTATTATTATTATTATTATTATTATTATTATTATTATTATTATTATTATTATTATTCACAAGCACTCATGGTATTAAAAGAGTGTGGAATCGTAAGAAAAATAGAATTTGTACACAATGTTGATGTTGTTTTTCCATTTTTTGAATTTTTTATAGTTGAAAAACAAAGAAACACCATACATTTATTTGAATAATGATTACAAAAAATCGCAAATATTTTCAAGTCTCAAAATTAATGTGGAAAAAATTCGCGAATCAAATCCAAGAGAGGATCGAGTGTTGGTCGAGCTGACTCGGAATACCCCATACATACGTATATACATAGACAATTATTTCTTATCCCCTATTATTAGAGGGTTCCTATTTCGTGTATGACTCACGAGATAAAAAAAAAGATTCATGAAACTCAATGTAGATTCGTTGTTCCTCGAAACGATGAATTAGAGAATTAAATCGGAAGTAATAAAAATCGCGAATCAGAAAACTAGAAAAAGAATGGAGGATTGATTTAAAAAAAGAAAAAAAAAACCACGAAAAAGTGGATCGCGTGAATGAAATAAAAATATACGAGTGCTGAGGTTAGCAGGAGTGAAAAAAAGTTTCTGAAAATAAATGAGATGAGCGAGAGAGGGGGGGGAAGTAATATACGAGAATTCGAGGGTGGAGGACATAGTGTATACATATATATACGTCTCATTCGACGCTGACTCAACCTGGGTCTGACCCTTGACCTCTCGGATTTGGCTCGCAATTTTTTATATGATTGTTCTCACTTTGGAAGGCACCCAGTTTTTTTAATAGATTTTTTAGATTCAATTTGAATCTTCTAGAATTTTTTAAACGATTTCATTGATCGACACAATTTAAAAATCTGAAAAAATTCGAAAAATCGTTTGTCAGATATCAAAAGCTTTGTCCGAAAAAAAAACGTAAAAAAAATAGAAGCGGGAGTTATTTTACTATGAATGGCTGCTGAAACATTTTCATATGTAATATCGGATTTTTGAAAAAAATTTCAGATTTTTCGCAAGAGATTTTTTTCTCTTTATTTTTCCTTCTTACTATTTTCAAGCTTTTTCCGAAAAAAAAGATAAAAAAAAGAGAAGCGGTAGTCATTTTACACTGAAACCTTTTTATATGTCATATCGGATTTTTGAAAAAAATTTCCGATCTGTCGGAACTATTTAATAGCAAAATCAAGAAAAAAAAATCTCTTGCGAAAAATCTGAAAAATTTTTCGAAAATCCGATATTACATATGAAAATGTTTCAGCAATTATCCATAGTAAAATGACTTCCGCATCTAATTTTTTTGACGTTTTTTTTTTCGGAAAAAGCTTGAAAATAGTAAGAAGGAAAAAATTGAGCTCAAAAATTTTGATATCTGACACACGATTTTTCAGAATTTTTTCAGATGTTTAAATCGCGTCGATCAATGAAATCGTTTAGAAAATTCTAAAAGATTCAAATTGAATCTAAAAAATCTAAAAAAAAAACTGGGTGCCCTCCAAAGTGAGAACAATCATATAAAAAATCGCGAGCCAAATCCGAGAGGTCAAGGGTCAGACCCAGGTTGAGTCGGCGTGGAATGAGACATATATATATTATATCATATACATTTGTATACGTGTGTTGTACATTACTGTAGTGGTTCAACGTCAATTCTCGGGCAGCACGTGCAGAGACGCGTAAGAGCGACCTTGGAGGGTCAGTGCTCCTTCTCCCACTATATATTTCAGGAGAAACATACACACACATATACATACATTTATATACTTTTATACACGCGCATGTAAGAGGGAGTACGCGCATTTTTCGTATCGATTGAAATTGGGCAAAAAACTATTTTGACTCTTAATTAGTCACTGACAAAGAAACTTATTTTTAAAAAAATTGAAAAATAAAACATAAGAATTTTTAAAATGTTATTTTAAAATGTATTAAATTTTAAATTTATGTTTTAAAATGTCTCAACGAGAATTTTTTCATTTCTGAATTTACTCGCACTATAAATGGCTTTTCAGAAGGAAAAATCTTTAAAATACTTATCAGTCCCCATTAAGGATCAAGCATCCCAAAAAGTCCAAGATGAACGTTAGAAATAGTCGAAAAAAAAAAAATGAGACCATTTTCGTTGCGTTTAAACGATGCAAACTTCAACATCATTTTTTAAAGCGCAAATTTCATTCGACATTTTTTTTTACCGAACCCTAAATAAATTTAAAGATCCATAAAGCACCTTATTTGTTTCGTCACGTTTCACAAAATAAACATTTTGGCCAAAAATAAAATTTTTCAGATTAAACGCATGTTAGAAAAATTATAGAATTCATTTTATCATTGAAAATCGATTTTTTCCAAAAATAATTTTTAACTGATTCTAATTTTTATCATAATCATCAGCAAAATAATGAAACATAAATTGTGATTGAAATATATGGTTGTTTATTTTTTAACGACTTTTTTTATGATAATGAATTTTTGTTAATCAATATCTCGTCGCGAGGAACTTGATCCTGAAATTCAGTATCTTTCGGACTTCCACCCGCAATTTCGTGCAACATCCTCAATTTTATTTGCGGAAAAGTCTCACACCGGAAATCTCGCGGTTTTACTTCCTATCCGAGAGCCCTCTTATCAAAGACCTCTCTCTATCTTTGACTCTCTCGTCATTCGCCATTCCCAAATATGACGAAAAATTACGACGAAAAGGGGGAAGAAAAATGAATGAATGAAATTTCATTCGGATTTGCATTTGTCACCGCAAAACAGTTGATTTTAATTAACGAATAATTAATAACAATAATAATTAATAATAATAATAATAATAATAATAATAAAAATAATAATAATAATAAATAATTGTCGTACAAAACAGTAAAAAAAATTTGTTTTTTAACAACAATTTAAACAAGGGTTTCTCTTGAGAAACTGAAGCTTGCATCGTTTAAGGCAACGATAATAGTTCTTTTTTTAATAAAGTTCATTCTTCCTGAGAAATTTTTCAAAGTGAAAAATCGTTCAAATATATTTTGGAGTCTTTATTAAAGACTCCAAAATATATATCCAAGGATTTTTTATGCACCAGGCGAAACGTGAATCTCACTAAAAATGAATTGAAAACAATCATTTTCGTTGCATTGCAACGATGCAAACTTCAACATCACTTTCATTTACGATTTAAGATGAACTTGAAGTTCCGAACGTTCGGATGAACGAATGATTGACAAATGTATTCTTTTTCAGAATAATTTTGAGACTTTGTTATAACACTTTGGAAATAATTCTTGAAATATCTTTGAATTTTTCAAATTATTATTTATCAAATATTTGCAAGCTCTTGTGATTTTTCGGTAAATTGTTCTTCTTATTTTTCGTTTATCCGAACGTTAGAAACTTCGAGTGCGTGATTTACACTGAGAAAAAAGTACAGTTAAAATAACTAAATCCATTTAGTTGAACAAAATTTAGTTGATTCAATATTAATTTGTTTGAAATAATGAAACTATAATTAATTCAACAAATGGATTTGGTTAACCATAAGATATGAGGTGAACGAAATTATTTGGTCAATTTCCAGATACAGTTTAGTCCAATTTAATTTAGTTCAAACAAATTTTTGCATTTTCAACAACAAAAAATTCTCAGTGTAAGAACCATCGAAATCGATAGCTTCACGAAAACAATTATAAAATTATTATTATTATTATTATTATTATTATTATTATTATTATCATCATTATTTTATTATGTAGTCAATTTTTTCCCTCCATTAACACGCCTGTTTCTGCGCTAAATCTTCGGGCATAATTTTAATTATGATATATCGTGTTATATCGTCTTTTAAGGCGTGACTATCGGTGTGCGACGACGACGACGTTGCAATGTTCAACACCCACGTCCTCGTCGTCCACCTACGCGGATATATGCACGCGTCTGATGCACCGTCTGATTCATCTACTGCATTGTCGCGCATTAACTCTCCCTAGCTTTCCCAGATGTCACGGTAGACGGAAGTACATGCAAATCGAGAGAAAGACAGAGAAAATTTATTCCGCATTTTTTTTTAGCCCATGAGTTTATTGAATGAACGATGTCCAACAAAAAATAACATAGTGCTGATAAGAATTTTCATCCTACTTTCTAGGTTATGTTTTTTGCTATTTTTAAATCCTGTATTTCCAAACTTTTTTTAAACTTTCTAATTTATTTACAACAAAAACTGTGAACAGGAATAACATTCATGAAGCAATATGCTAATTCTTCCCACAACATTTTCAGTTGCATTTTCCAAAGGTTACATTGAAAATTGCAAAATAAAAAAAAAATCAACCCTCGAAGGTTTTCTCGAGTAATTAAACAGAGACGATTCTTGTCATCTGCTGTATGTGTACCAAAAATTCAATAACTTCAGAATTACGATTTTTTATTATTTTTTTATTTCAAAAAAACTTTTGTTCGAAACTTTAGCCCTCGAACAATTTTTTCTGATTTTCATATTCAATTGTACTTGACGCTTCATGAAACTTAGTGCAAACAAAATTGGGACATTGTTGCAAAACTCTAAAAACACTTTTTAAAATTCAATTTTTTTCTACGGGGCATGAAAATTTCCATTGAAACAAAACTTTGTTTGTGGGGAAAAAATTAAGATTAAATATCACATACATTTTCATATACAGGGATATTAATTTTCAATATTCATTCTGTTAATTTTAATATACAAATATTAAAATTAAGATGAAATTATTAATTTTCCAATACCATGTATATTAATTTCGATTTCGTATATTTGTTATTGAAATTTCACAAATTCATGTATATTAAATTTAATAACATTTTTTACAGTGTACATTTGTTGATACCTTTTTGACAAGAAGATATTTATTTAAAATTAATTTTATTTCATTTTATTAATTTCATCAATTTCATTAATTTCATTTAATTTGAAAATTAAATATCGTATCTAATATAAAGAGAGCGAGACTTTCCAATAACCTACTTGACTTCGTTTGTCACTTTTTCATTCTTATTTGTTCATTTTTCTTCTTCATCGTCCCCATTCCGTCGTTAATAAATTCAAAATTTCATATTGCATGAAATTATAAATCTCATAATCGATAAAAAAATATAATTGCCAGCCTACCTCGTCATCGCTGTCATATGTTTTCTCGACTTTCCAACGAACCAAACGATTTGCAGATAGATCATAAAAGCGTCGTTTGAAATGTCCTTCCATATAGACTTTACGGTTGATCGGAGATGAAATTTGCCAAGGAAGTAAGAAATTTTCTTGGATGTTTTTTTTTAAATCTCACATATCGTTCAAGTCTGAGTGGAAATTTTCTCGAGTCTGGCGTCAGTCGAGTCGAAAAAAAAATGATAAGCGATGATAACGCCATATTTTCTGGAATAATTCTTTTTTCTCAGGTTTTTTATCTCCCGCTTGGTTTAAAACAAATTTAAAAGAGGCCCGAAATAATTTCGAACAAAAATTTGTTGACAAGACAAAAAATTGATAAGATACCACGAGAATTTTAATCCCCAATAATATTGGTCCACCTTTGAATAATTTTTTTTTGGCTCTACAAAAGCCCTCGCGTATCTCGGGTTTGGACCTTTCGCTGTCTAAGCCAATCTCGCGAATATGCGCGCCGGCAAATTTTCTTGATCGTCGATACGGGGAGGGCCCAAAGTAAAAAAAAAAAGCGGGAGAGAAAAAAGGGCCAACGAGAAAAATGAGTTTGGCGAACGGGCAAACGAGTAGCCATGGTCGAGGAAAAAAAAAGAAAAGAAAATAAGGGCGAGACGGTGGGGAAGAAGGGAGAATAACCAACGGCGGTCCGGGTCGACATTCCAAAATCAGGTTTTGCGTCTGACATTTCGAAAGCTTCGCCGCCAGCAGCATCTTTCGTCTCTCCCTCCCCCATAATTCTCCCGTAAGGCCAAAACTTGTTCGTCTAGACTTGTATCGAGAAATTTTTAACCCATCGTCTTCTATACAGACTCCGAGAACGAGGGAAATAAAATCCAAACATGATTTTTTTTTTCACGCTTTGCGTATAATGAATATTGAGAGGATCCAGGTTTTTTTGTTGCCAAAAATGTGGTTAATCTTGTAATTGTGCTGGAAGATTCTGGTCGGTTGACTTTTGCTCGCGCCAACTTTTCTCTCGATATTTCTATTTCTTTCTCTCTGTCTCTGCGTTTCTCTCTTACAGACTGTCCCGCAGACAGTAATGTGAGAACGCTCATGAGACAGACCATGTATTCACGTTTTCTCCCTCTCGCATTTTTTTTTCTCCGTCTCATTCTCTCAATCGTTCTCGATCCCACGCGTTCCAACTTTTAATGAATGAATGAATTGCGTCACTAAACGTCTGCGGGGCGTCGCGAGGATGCGGTCAGCTTGTTCCCTTTAAATGTATTTCTCGATATAATAATAATAATAAATTAAAAATCTGGCCGTCGTGATGGAGAATTGCGCAACGCTTCATAAGTTAAATTCAGGGTCCCTGACCCCTCACAAGTTAAGTTCAAGGCCATTGACTTATGAAAGCCATAAGTTTAATCTAAAACCTCATACGTTGCGCCTACACCCAGAAAAAAGATCTAGTCGTAGATATTATAATCGTATATTTGATCATTTTTTAGTTACTTCAAAGAAAATTTTCTTTCCATCCAAGTTTGGGTGATATTTACTTCCACTATATTTATTTATTTGAATTCACTGTCATCGAGAAACAGGCGTTGAAGAAAAATTCTATTCGTTGTTACTAAATACCTATTCATCCGTAATCTCATGCGATCATATCTGCAGATTTGTCAGTACCCCAAAAATCCGCCAGGTGGCTACCTCTCGCACAAGCGAACCTGCCTCTCGACGCCTATAACTTTTCCAAGCTCGTCTATGTTTGATATCCATATTTTTCAGTATGGATATGTAATACATTGAACATTGCGGCAAAACGCAAGATGGTCGAATCCCCGAAAAGGATTCCCATAAAAATAGGGTTTTTTTCTTTTCCCTTCTGTTAAAGAAAGGACGAACCTTTACGAAATTGTAGACTTCATATGTGTAGTTATACATTCAAAGATTGAAATGTTTAAAAATATATATTGTGTAAATATTTAAAAAAAAATTATTTCATTTAAATACGTATTTGTTCAGTTTGAAATAATATTTATTAATATTAAATAAAAATTTATTAGTTCGCAATATATTTTCCTAGTAGGCCATTCAAAAAAAAAATTTATTTGGCTTGACTAAGATTTAGTTAAATGTACTAGATCTTTTTTCTGGGTGTAGAACACTTGAGGAGATGCAAGGGCACTTAGGGCAAAATCCACACAAAATAAATATCAATATATCTATGAATATAATAATATTGGATCATGTTTATAATACTATATCAATATTAACATTAGTACATAATAATATATAAATGTCAGAGCGGTTCAAAAATACCTTTTTTACCTTTAATACCTTTTTTAAGGGGTTATGCGCAGTCAGGATTTTCAAAAAATCGACATTTTCAAATTTCTATATAGTTAAATATATACACTAGGGTGAATCGAAAATTTTGAAAACTGTTGTCTACCCTCAAAAGTCAAAGATATCGTTGAAATAAAGATCTCAGTGCAACGATTCGATTTTTTGACAATATATAGAGGGCGCGCGAGACGTTTAAAAACGCAATTTTTAGCGTTAAATTCACTTTATCACTGATAAACCCAAACAGATCATTCAAAAAATTCTGAATTTTTTACATAAGGTGGCCAGATCAAACTCATATTTACTGAACATTAACAAATGGTTCGTATCTTTGCAAAAAATCTCTGAAAATCAATATTTCACTATTTTTCAATTAATTATATCATTAAATATTGATTTTTGTCTTCTAACATGTTTTTGTATTTCTTCCATCTTTTTTCTTGTAAAACTCGGTATCAGTGTTGCTTACAATGTGAAAATTGCTAAAAAATAAATCTTTATTTTGGAAGTTTTCATATTGTATTTTTAAATAAAGATTTATTTTTTATCAATTTTCGCATTGTAAGCAATACTGATACCGAGTTTTACAAGAAAAAATATGGAAGAAATACAAAAACGTCTTAGAAGACAAAAATCAATATTTAATTGAAAAATAGTGAAAACATTAATTTTCAGAGATTTTTTTTCGAAGATACGAAGCATTTGTTAATATTCAGTAAATATTGGTTCATAAGAGTAAGTATCTGGGCACCTTGTATAAAAAATCCAGAATTTTTCGAACGATCGGTTTCCGTTTATCAGTGATAAAGTGAATTTAACGCTAAAAATGGCCTTTTTAAACGTCCCTCTATATATTGTCAAAAAATCGAATCGTTGCACTGAGACCTTTATTTCAATGATATCTTTAATTTTTGAGGGTAGCCAACAGTTTTGAAAATTTTCGATTCACTCTAATATACACAGAAAATTTCATGTCAATCCGACAAATATTTTCGAAGTTATAAACATATTCGTAAACCCGTAATTACTATGTGTAAAGAGCTTTTGAAATTTTGGACGCGTTTCTCTCAAAACTGTGTTTTTGAAGTCGGTAAGCAAGATTTCTCAGAAACGGCATACCAATCAGTCTCAAATTTTATACATAAATTTAAATATATTTTTTAATAATTAATCGACGGTTCTTTTACCGATAAATATCTTCCATTTTGTAAACAATTTAAGGCAAAAATTGTCATAAAAAATCGATTTTTTTTTAGAAGCCACCATTTTGTTAAAAATAAATATTTCGCTTATTCCTTCGATCAAATTCTAGATTATACCTTAATCTAACGAAATCTTTTTTATTTTGGACGATCTAATCCAGAGATATCGTAGAGCGGCTCCAATAAAAATTATTTTCGAAAAAGAAAAATTTCAAACCACAGTTAAAAGTTACGAAAATATGTATATAAACTTTCACACTCATAAATTAGAATGTCTTTCCAGAAAGAATTCTTGAAAAATCGCTTTCTTTCGGCCTCCTGACTGCGTATAACCCGTTAAATCAGGAAGAATTTCGACTGAATTTTTTTTTTTCAATTCTAAGTTTCGTACGTTATTATTGATAAATTCAAAATAAACATATCGGCGGATTTTTTCGGAATTAACGAGGTAATTGCGTCATAAAAAATCCGCGACATTTTTATTTGACTCGTAACGTCGGGCGAATTTTTTTTTTTCTCTCTCGTCGTAGATAAAGAACGAAGATTTGCATGTTTAACAGAACCGCGAGTCGGAGCATTACAAGTCGTAGATATACAAGTGGAATTGTGAAAAAGCCAAGCCTATACGAGATTGTCTTGGCTTTGAATAAAAAATGCACATACACACGCGATAAATACTCGCGAATAGTGAAAAGAAAAATGATTCTTCGCGCAAGAATGATTAATTCTTGCGGATAAACAATCATACTTTTTCGCGATAAATCGCAGAAGGATACCGAGCGTTGCGAGAATCATTTGTGTTGAGATGGTCGATAAAATCTTTAATTATAGTTAAGCTCGGGAGACATTTGAGAGACTGAATAAATCTGAGACGGGAAATTCCCGGATGAGAATTGGCACAATTGAGAGGCATCATAATGCATCACAATTAATAACTTTACATACGAAGGAGGAAAGAAAAATTCTTCTATCATTATCCAATGGCAAAAAACTGGAAGTTCTCTCTGTATGATTATTCTTCGCAATCAATAGTAGCGAACAAATTATTTTGCATGATTTTTTTTTTTCCAATATTCTCGGATTGCCTCGTTTAACTTCCCTAACCAATTAGACGTCCGACTCGTAGAGAGACATACTCGTTATCATAATAATATATTGAAGAAAAAACTTTGCACAATTTCCTCTTGTTCGTACATTGTTTTTTTTCCCTATCCATTTCGCCCACGCGAAATAATCGATCAGATGAGCTGCACTTTTAGATTATAGAGGGATTCGTGGAATTGCAGCGAAAGGTGTCGATAGACTGTCGGTGTAAACCTTGTTCCCTCGAGGATATAATAGTATCCTTTGCTGAACGATTTACTGTACCCAATCTTGTGTATATATTAGGGTGATTCGTTTCAGGGCAACTTTTTTTTTTTACCCATCGTGCCCGAAAACCTTCAGTTGGTGCCAAAAAATGAAGTTTTGTGCAAGGGGGGTGTTGTCAAAAAATATTTAGAGGTCGCGAATGAAAATTGAAGGTTTCCCATTTGATTAACATTGAACAAAAAATTTCTTATTATTAGTGTTACCATTCTACGAATTTTGATATCGCGATATTTTCCAAGTGGGCTTTCATAGGAAATATGATACTCTTCAATAAAGTTCATTGAGCCATGTTCGTAAATTCAACTGTTTCAGCGGTATCATTATTTCAAGTGAATATTGTATGAAAATATCTAGTCAAACGGCTGTAACGCCTAAGCTATTGGATATATCGAAAAAATTCAAATGAGGACTTTGTGGAGAAAGTAATTTGCTACAAAAAAGTCTCATAAGCCGAGCCCGTAGATTCAACTCTTTCTCAGCTGTAAGTGGATGAAGTAAAATCAACAGATTTTTTTTGGTTTTATTAATTTATTTGCATAGGGAATTCTTTGTGACATTTGTTGAATGGTTTTTCTGGTGATTTTTTACATGCTATCTCGTAGAAAATGGAGTTCGTTTGATTGAATAAAACAAAAAAATATCTATTTATTTTACTTCATACACCTATACCTGAAAAAGAGTTGAATTTACGGGCTCGGCTTATGAGACTTTTTTGTAGCAAATTACTTTCTCTAAAAAGTTCTCATTTGAATTTTTTCGATATATCCAATAGCTTAGGCGTTACAGCCGTTTGAATAGATATGTTCATACAATTTTTACTTGAAATAATGACACCGCTGAAACGGTTGAATTTACAGACATGGCTCAACGAACTTTATTGTAGAGTATCATATTTCCTATAAGAACCCACTTGGAAAATATCGCGATATCAAAATTCGTAGAATGGTAACACTAATAATAAGAAATTTTTTTTTCAATGTTAATCAAATGGGAAACTTTCAATTTTGATTCGCGACCTCTAAATATTTTTTGACAACACCCCCCTTTCACGAAATTCCGTTTTTGGGTACCAACTAAAGGTTTCCGGGCACGATGGGTAAAAAAAAAGTTGTCCTGAAACGAATCACCCTAATATATATATATATGGGGCATCCCACGTCAAATCACGCGGTCATCGGTCTGATCTCCTCGGATCCTGTCCAATGAATTGTGGGTTTCGTTTGACCCAAAATATGACCTCAAATTTTTAGAAATTTTTATTTCGTTTTTTAGGGGTTCCCGAGTTAAACAATTATTAATTTGAGGGAAAACATAAAGAGGGGCCTTTTTTAAATTAATGACATTTTTTTCACAGAAACTACGGCCCAAAACAGATATTTTGGTCATAGCTCGATAATGGGCCAAAAATAATTTTAAATCTAAAAATTCGAGGTCATATTTTGGGCCAAACGAAGACCACAATTCATTGGACCTCAAAATCCGAGGGATTAGGCCGATGACCGCGTGATTTGATGTTGAATGCCCCATGTATTATGTATACCGCAATTATCCGGCGCTAGAGATTATCGCGCCTCGTAGTCATCGCGGTTTTCTCGTCGTGTTCTCTCACCGAGATCCTCGAAGTTTAATACCGGCTCGCAAATACAGCAGTTAAAGTTTTAGTGTTGGCAAAGAACTGGCAGCTGCCGGCCAGGGAGAGCGAATGAGGGAGAAAGAGAGAGAAAGAGGTGTAATAAAAATCTCTCAATTTTGTCCTTCGTATTTCAAAATTATTTACCGAAATGCTCCTTGGGCTCGTCATTAACTAAATTGCACGTTAGTGATAAAATAAGGTTTGCGCAAGACAAAAAATGATAAAACAAAACATCGACTGTGTATAATTACAAATGATCATTAGTCACTCTGAAAAAGTGGCCCATTTCCTTCATTACTGGGGTCAATTTAAACCCCGCGCTTTTTAATAAAAGCGACTATAGAGAACCTCTTTTTTTTTATTCTTTTGCAAAACAATTTTGAGAATTTTTCAACACTTTGAAAATAATTCTCGTAATATCTTTGAATTTTTTAAATTATTATTTATCAAGTATTTACAAGCTCTTCTAATTTTTTGTTAAACAAATACTTTTCTGATTTTTCGTTCAACTGAATATTCGAAACTTTAAGTGCATCTTTTTTCTATGAATACCAAATCGATCCGCGATAAATTTAATTGCATTCATTTTCAATTGGTGAAAAATACATTTTACAAGAACTTGCAACATAGAAATTTACGAAGAGCCTTAATTTTTCAAACAATAATTTCTATTTATTTGTCTAATTCACTGATTTATAAAATTCAAAGGGAATTTCAGAAAGGACACATATGAATATTGAAAAAAAAAAAAATTGCAAATCGCCATGTTTGGGTCAAAAAGTACATTCATTGGGGATTATCAAAATTGACCAAATTCACTACAGGAAGATTCGAATGGCAAATTGAACAAAAACTACAATAATTTAAAATAATAATAAATAATAATAATAAATAATAAAATAAAAATAATATAAAAATATAATACATAGTTGGGAAATAATTTTTGAAAAATGTGAAAAAACGCGTTTAAATGTTTGTAGTAATTTCTAAGGCAGTGAGTATGGCACATTTTTCCGTATCGATGAATAATACATGGCTCGGGATATGTATGTATAAGTGGCATGACCGAATCGATAAATTTATGGCTCGCATATACTTATCGTTCTCCACGTGTGCTTTCCCGCCTTCAATTCTCTCTCTCTCTCTCTCTCTCCCTCTCTCTCTCTCTCTCTCTCTCCCTCCCTCCCTCTCTCTCTCTCTCTCCCTCCCTCCCTCCCTCCCTCTTTCTCGTTGTCTGTCTCTTTAAACGATGTCCACAGTCGGTACTTTGCACTTTACAGCTATGCGGATAGATATACGCGCGGATATTTCGCAATGATCCGCGCAACTTGGAAAATTGTTGCCGGGTTTCCTCGCTAGTGGCGCGCGCAACTTTGCCGACGAGCGAGTCTTTTTATACGCTGGCGCCAAGCCCGAGTATGTTTATGCACATACATAGATCCGTACAATGTACGGCGTAGTACATTCTATTATCTACATTGTAGACCTCATACATATGTTCACTTGCAAACGTGAAGATAAATCAAGCGAACGAGGATTCACGGAAATAAAACGCGAGTCATTTTAGTCCCCGCGCGACGGTCTTCCAATCTATATGAAAAATCGATCATGACGATTATATCTTTGATCCTCCTGATAAACGTTCACGCAGCGGCTCTGTCATGGTTGATACTAGGGCACAGGAAAGTAATCTCCAGTTGCTAGATTATATAAACGAATGATAAGAGCACGTGTACGAATGATAAGATAAAAGAATAGTTTCAAATGTGTTATATCGATAAATTTTTTAGAAAATCGGGAACTTGCATGAATCTGGTCTATTTTAGCCTATTGGACTCGAAAGCGGTTTAAAAAATAATGAATTTCCCAAGACAGTTTTTTTTAACCCGCCGTCGGTACACTGGGTCTTTCAAGACACAAGCCAAATTTTCAAATCGAATATCTCTGGAATTTGAAAGATTGTAAAAAAAAAAAAAATTGTTTACTAGATAAATGGTTAAATGAATAATTGGATCATGGAAAAGATGTTATAAAAGTAATTCAGAATTTTTTCAGATTTTTTTTTCTTGTAACAAACATTAGAAGGACTTTAACGACCCAGAACACAGACGATGTCCCAAAATTCAAGACGGAGGGTTAAACGAATTTTAACGCTGCAAAAATGTTTTCTTTTACAGTAATTTTTCTCTAGTTCAGATAAACCGAGAAAAATTAGTGTAAAAGAAACAATTTTTGCAGCATTAATATTGTTTTTAAAAAAACTGCCTTGAGAACTTCATTATTTTTCACCCTACTTTCGAATTTAAAAAAAAACATGTATGTTCTCTATTGTTTCAAGCATCATATTCATATTAATATTGCTAATAATTGACATATTTCAAATTTTCATTAATTTTTCATGATTACATTTCAAATTAAAAATATCAAGTTATATTGATTCATTCGTTATGGGCTGAATATTTTTTTTTCAGCACTGCTAAATAAATGATGCAGTAAATGACGAATTTTTAGCATCAAATAGCTAAAAAGTGAATTCCAATGAAAGAAATTCACGATTATAAATTTCTCCGTTAATTGGTTTCCGTTATAATTTTTTTTCTGCCGCTTCTTCGTATTTTAAATGATCCATAGATCGTTATCGATCGAACGCCTTTACATTGACTTCAGTTAGCCGATCGAATGGGAATTTTTTTCCAAACGGAATTATTTCGGTCTAATTGTCCTCCATTTTTGTTTTTGTTATCTCGATCTGCGCAGATCTTTGGCGATCGAATGCCATTGGGGCACCATCTTTGTTCCTGCACAGCCCTGCGCCGGTGAATCGGAGAGACCTATATCTCATTCTTTCTCTCTCTCTCTCTTTACCGTCGCGAATATAGCAACAAAAAAGGGCTAACCGCATTCCGGCGACCATTTAAACCGCGGAGAGTTGACGGTGAGGCGGCATGGTTCTTTCCCGAGCGGTTAGTATAGCGGTAGCAACGCGCTCGGCCTCTCGGTCGGCAGTCCCACGCTTGTGAATCGCACTTACTCGCTATTCTCCGAGTCTCGTCGTATTCTATAGTATAGTACGAGCGCTCTTCTCCCTCTCCTTATCGCACCAAGTTGCCAGTGGCTGGCCGCGACCGGCTCTTGTGGCAGATCGCGGCCGCCGAGCTACCGTGGCCCATTCGTTGGTCGAGCCATACGTTAAATGATGTCAGCGATCGGAGCTCGGATACGGCTGTATATTTTACACTTTGTACACTGCGAGTTTAGCACGTGACCTTCGAGTTGCCGCACTTTCGAGACTCGACGCACGCGCACTCGGGAGATTTCAGAGCCACCAACACTAAAGTGTCATACGCATACTTCCTATCTTACTTTCCGGCTCACCGAACACAGTCACGTCGATAGATACGCCGAAACGACGGAGAACAAACGTTTTTCTAAAGTTACAAGGTTTTCTCTACGTTTTTTTCCCAAAAATTTTGACAAACTTTGAGAGAGTCGACACCCGTCGACCAGAACGTCGACACTTCTGGAATAACGTCCACGAATTTCAAAGACGTCGAGTCAATTGAGGTGTGTTTTGAGCATCTGGAAGACGATGAAACTAGTGTCGACCGGTGTCGAGAAGTGTCGACCCAGCCGACCGCCATCGACCAAAGGGTCGACACGCGTCGACACTTGTGGAATAGCGTCCACGGCGTTTTTCAAAGACGCCGAGTCAATGGGGTGTGTTTTGAGCATCTGGAAGCCGATGAAGCTAGTGTCGACCGGTGTCGAGAAAAGTGTCGACCCAGTCGACCGACTTTAGAGGCAATGTATTCCGTAGGTTAGGATCGATGATGACTTCAAAAGAGTACGAGCCGATAAGATTTAGTTGTAACATTGAAGTGTCGACTAAATGAGAGGAGTTCCGATACTATTTATAAAATTGATAAATGTCGACCACTGTCGATGTACAATTATGACGTAATCAAAGTGTCGACGAAAATAGCATACAAGTATATCGAGAGTCAGAGTGGAGATAGAGTATTATGCAGATCGAAATATCAATGTAACGATATGGTGTCGACTCCTCGCGAAAAGTGTCGACACAAATGGAAAAGTGTCGACACAAATGGAAGAGTGTCGACGGAAATTTTCAAAGATCCAAGTCGATCGAATGAAAGAGTCGACGAAATAATAAAGTGTTGGATAGTGTCGGCGCCGGTCGACGAGTGTCGGCGGCGGTCGACGAGTATCGGCCGCGGTCGACCAGTGTCGGCGGCGGTCTACCAGTGTCGACACACATTTCCTCAAAACGTCAGTCCATTTAAACATATTTAACGGAACAAATCATACCGATAGAGTGAAAATATCCTACAGTCGACCATGTACGGCATAGTGTCGACCATCACAGTCGACGAAAGAAAAGTCTGCGAATAAATTGACTGTAATATAAGGGTTCATGTCCAATGACTGCTGAACATGAGCGGAAGAAAGAGCAAAGTCCATGCACAATTTTACCACGCCGGTCGACACTTTGTGGGCGTTGTTTCTCATGATCCGAGCCGGGCCTGACAAAATTTATCGGCCGGACAATATCTTTAGCTGCGAGAAGCCTGAGACTAAATGAGCTCAGGAGGCAAACTCGTAGCATACGCTCGAGGCATCTCGAATGCACAGATCCGAGCATATATACAAACAAAAATATAGACTGCTTAGGATCAAAATGGCGTCCGGCAAATCGTTTTAAACGGTGAATAAGCGTTAAGATGCGGTTTTTTCATATTTTTTGTAGTTGATAGGTGTATGATACATAGAGGTATGCAGTCCCAAGAGATCTACACGTGTGCGCACACGTGCACAAACTTCACCGGTACTTACTCTCCAGTTTGCCCCCCCCCCTCTCTCTCTCTCTCTCTCTTGCTCTGTTTTTCTTTTTCCCGCGCGCTCACTTCATTTTCTTCCCGATGTCTTTCACCTTCTACGTCTTCTCTTCACTGTTCCACGCCTAATGCATAACAACCTTGAGAGTGGCATGACAAAAAAGGCCACGCATACTTCTTTGCGTTCAATTACATTACAACGACAAAACGAGCGATCACGTGTTCAGTCTCGGGGGGGAATCCGGTACAACAATCGAGAAGTCGCTTTTGCATACCTCACACTACCCACGTACTTGCACGTCTACTTTTGTCATACAAAATGGCGCAAATAAGACAATTTTAGACGCAAAAGTTGGGTCTTTAAACGCACAAGCCAAATTTTCCAATCGAATATCTCTGGAATTATAAAAATTGTAAACAAATTTTGTTTACTATAAATGGTTAAATAAATTATTGGATCATGGAGAAAAATGTTATAAAAGTAATTCAGAATTTTTTCAGATTTTTTTGACGTTTTTTTCTTAGAAAAGACATTAGCAGGACTTTGAAGACCCAGAGTAAAATTTCCTAAAATTTATGTGTATAGACGGAGGGATAATCTGAAGTAATGAGGGGTGGGGGCTTATCTGGGATAAATTAAATCTAGAATAACATGGAATTTTTTTTTTAAATTATTTAATTAATTATTTTTCACCGTTAATCCGTGCTTCCTGCTAAGGAGGGTTCTATTCGTGACGCATTTTTAATTAGTAATGAGTTTCCCATTATTTAAGCCCCCGATCCATCTTAACCCGTAATGATCACACTTGCTCAGAATATCATAATAGTCACACAGGGTCAATTTGACCCGAGCCAACTTTGAGCGATTACTGAAATAAGACGACGCGTTATATTTCCATACAAAAATTAAGAAATATAATTTGAACATTCAAAAATATGCTTTCGTCGATGAAACTGTAAATTTTTCATTTATAAGTACTGAAAAAAAAATCAGTGTCTAGAAAAATACGTTTTTCTACTTAAAAATTCATAACTTTTTCAATGTTCAATATTTTTTCGTCAAAATTTAGCACGATACTCTTCAGTTATAGTACTTTCACAAAAAAAATAGTTTATAACAAAGTATGGCTATAAAAAAGTATGGACCCGGTTTTCGCCGGCTTACTACTTTTAATATTAGATTTTTTTCTTAAGTCCGGGTCAATTTGACCCATGGTTGTCATTACGGGTTAACTTCAAGACTTCATCCATAGATTTTAATTATTGGCGCCGTGCGAGAATTTTGAAAATCGCAAAAAATCTTTTTAAAGATCTTCTTAGCTTTGCTGGAAAAAATTCAAGAAACTTTTTTTTGTCTTTAATAACATTTCTAGCGTTCATTCGATTGAAAATTAGGCAAGGAAATACAAAAGTCTCACTAGTCCGACGAAATTTCGAATAGATTCGAAAGATTGTCCATCAAAAGTGTGCAAAATTTGAAACTGTTTTTTTAAAAATTATTTGAACGTATTTTTGCCGTTATTTAAGTTTTTTGGATGCCTCATTTATTTGCGGGAAATATCGTTATTATTCGAGGAAAATACACGGTTAATGCGGAGACCTTGTTCGAGTTGAGTGCCTCGATTAATCGAAGTTCCGATCAGCGAGGTTCGACTGTATCAAGATCAATCTGCATGAACGATCATCGATTATAAATGTATGCACACAATGCGTTTTTCCAGGGCCGAACGTTTCTCGAACCGATGCTAGGTTAGGAATTTCATTCTTCTCTCTCTCATTTTCTTTCATCGCCAGATAAAAAAAGATAACGATCGATACATCGTGAGGACTATTTTCTTTCGCGAAACAATCGTAAATCCATTTACTGCATTTTCTTATCGTCGATCGTCAACCGTACATTTCTAAGTTCTCGGTTGCGCAATTGAAGAAAAAACGTTCTGCAGTATTGACGTCGAATAATTTGTCCCGAAAAAAATGCAATCAATTATAACGCTGAAGTTTCCATCATTGAAATGCAAAAATAAATGTTCTTCTCCTCTCAGCATATATTTTTCTCACGAACGTTCAGCTGAACCAAATTTTAGGAATCTGATCATTTATCGAAAAATCAAAATACCACTAAAATTTGATAATCAATTCATGTGATCATTTATCGAAAAATTAATATACTACTAAAATTTGATAATCAATTCATGTGATCATTTATCGAGAAATTAAAATACTACTAAAATTTGATAATCAATTCATGTAATCATTTATCGAAAAACTAAAATACTACTCATATTTGATAATCAATTCATGTGATCATTTATCGAGAAATTAAAATACTACTAAAATTTGATAATCAATTCATGTGATCATTTATGGAAAAATTAACGTACTACTAAAATTTGATAATCAATTCATGTGATCATTTATCGAAAATTTAATATACTACTAAAATTTGATAATCAATTCATGTGATCATTTATCGAAAAATTAAAATACTACTAAAATTGGATAAACAATTCATGTGATCATTTATCGAGAAATTAAAATGCTACTAAAATTTGATAATCAATTAATGTGATCATTTATCGAAAAATTAAAATACTACTCAAATTTGATAATCAATTCATGTTATCATTTATCAAAAAATTAAAATACTCCAAAAAATTGATAATCGATTCATGTATTCATTATCGAGAAATTAAAATACTACTCATATTTGACAATCAATTCATGTGATCAAAAATTGAAATACTACTAAAATTTGATAATCAATTAATGTGATCATTTATCGAAAAATTAAAATGCTACTAAAATTTGATAATCAATTCATGCAATCATTATCGAGAAATTAAAATACTACTCATATTTGACAATCAATTCATGTGATCATTTATCGAAAAATTAAAATACCACTAAAATTTGATAATCGATACATGTGATCATTTATCGACAAATTAAAATACTACTCATATTTGATAATCAATTCTTCCAAGTTTTTCCAAAGTTCTTTCAAGTTTTAAGTTTCAAGCTGCAAAAAGTGTATCCATAATTTTTCCGCAAAAATGCATTTCAGAGGTTACATCGAGTTTCACTGCGGTGAATGTCACCTCATATTTAATTTTTATCTGGGAATCGCGGTGAGCTCTTTAAGGGTTAATATGAGAAACCATTTTTCATTGCATTCCGATGATTTCAACTTAAATTTTGTAATTTGAGTTGAAATTGAATTTTTTCTGCTCATAATTGGATTTATAATAATAATAATAATAATAATAATAATAAATGGGCCAAATGGATAGTAATCTATGCACGATCAGTATTTGGGACGCTCACCTTAGACAGACGCCGGTGATGCATTTTCGCTGCGTGTGGCGCCGCTCGAAATTTCCGAGCCGGTGCACCGAAGCCCCGTGCATCGCCGTCGTCCGCGTCTTCCACCCTCTCCTCACGCCTTTTGCCATGCCGGCACGTATATCCCCCCCCCCCCTCTCCGCCCTTCTTCTCATTCTCTTTTTGCAACGGTCAAGACAGACCGATACGAACGTCAGCAGGGGAATCACGCGAGACACCGCGGATTGCCCGACTCATAACCAAAGCCGCGGTTCGCGGAAACTGAGGATCTGGCACTCGGTCTCGTGCTCATCTTCTTTTTTCTCTCCACTCTCTATCTGTCCTCACGGACCATACCGCAGATGCCAGACCTCGGTCATCTTCTGGTACACTCACCCAGAGTCCGTGATAATCCCACATATTACTCATCCGGAAATATTAATTGCGATATTTTCTATGAAACACACTTCACGCAAAATCGTTAATTTTTTATTCTCTAATTTTTGAACTCTTTAATTTGGTAATTTTATAATCTTATAATTTTTTTTATTTGATTATTTTATACATTTATAACGTTATAAATTTATAGTTTATAAATTTATAATTTTTTATCGAAAAATGAAAAAATATTTTTGGAAAATTCAATTTCAGGATCCACCTAGGCAAATGCTGCCCCTTAAGAACGAAATTGCACGGAAACACAATATTCCCACGACGCAAAAATCGTCACATTTCTTTTGAGAATTATTATATTTCGAAAAAAAAGAAAAAAATTGGCATGGCAAAATTATAAAATTGAGAAATTATAATTTTTCCATATTAATTTTTTTCTTTGGAGAATTATTATACTACGAAGAAAAGAAAAAAATTGATATAGAAAAATTATAAATTTATAATTTCTCAATTTTATAATTTTTCCATATCAATTTTTTTCTTTTTTTTTCGTAGTATAATAATTCTCAGAAGAATGTGACGATTTTTGTATCTTGGGAATATTGTGTTTCCGTGCAATTTCGTTCTTAAGGCGCTGCATTTACCTATGTGGGTCCTAAAATTGAATTTTCCAAAAACATTTTTTTATTCTATAGTATCACCTTTTAGCTTCATACCCTCAAAGTTTTATTGAAATGTTCCTAAAATTGAATGAGCTACAGCTTTTAACATTAGGCCGGCTTAAATATAGAAGCGAAATAATTCAAACTAATGCGTTTTTCTCAAAACACTGTTTTCAATATCTCGAGAAGCGTTTGATGGATTGTTTGTAAATTAACAGGAAATACGACGTGAAACACTTAAAGCTGATTGACGATCCCATTTTCTAAAAATCGATATTTTTGATAGTTACGCAAAAATGACTACTTGTTTCATAGATTTCGTACGCTCAACTCTTAATTCGTCCCCACTTTGTTAAAAAAAAAATTATTTTGAAAATCGGCGATCGTCAATTAGTCGTATTTATTGTAAATTTCGATTTCAAATGGACCCAACTTCCTAAAAAAAATGTCATCATTTGCTGGTCATGTTTTTGTTGTTTTTTTCGGTATTTTTTGGTGATTTTTTTCAAACTCTCAATATACGTACTTTTTTGTTAAAAACAAATTCCTATGGTTTTCTGCAACAGTTTTCCAGAAAAAAAAATTCGCATTTCGGTCCTTTTTTTCAAGTTTCTAAATAAATGTAACCCGTTAAGACAATTGCAAATTATTTTTTATAGTTTGATTGCAATTTTTTGTTTTTTCAGGTAATAATTCCTACTTTTTTTCTACAGTATAATTCCGAATTCGCCCATTTTGCATTTGCCTACGTATCATAAATCATATTATTGTCGCCTCTGCCATTTAGAGGGTGGTATACCGCCCACTAAAACGTTCTTTTGCGACTGGATACTTCATTGCGATTTGGTATTGTTTTTTTTTTTTTTTTTTGGACACTCGAATAATCGTCGTTCGTCGATGTCAGACTGCGGTTTTCGAGACAGACTACAATGCGGGTTACACAGATGCAAAAATCCTCACCAGAGGGCTTATACGTTGCAAGTTATGCTGCAAAATTGTCGGGCCTAAAATTCGGCAGTCTGACAATGCGGGCTAGCCGATTTTGTTGTCCTTCAAAGTCAATGGTGCGATAATTTTTCCGTTTTTTTTTCTTTCAATACACGGACATTTATACAACCGATGGTGTGTCTTGACACTCGCGTCATATGTCTGTAGTGAATCACCCACGATGTATAATATCAAATAGTCGAGAGAAAATTTATGATCAGTTGCGAACTCAGAGCGTTCCAAGAATTATCATAGAGACGAAGGAGAGGATTGAATCATCGGAGAAGCGGTTGAGCGGAGAACGGAGAACGGTTGTCGAATATAAATACCGGTAAACGCGAGATTCGATGGGGAAAATTTCTGTTAGCGTCTTCGCTGAGGATCTACACCCAAAAAAAAGATCTAGTCGTATTGGTACTATAATCGTTTGATTATTTTTTAGTTACTTTAAAGAAAATTTTCTTTCCATCCAATTTTGGGCGATATTTACTTCCACTATATTTATTTATTTGAATTCCCTGTCATCGAGAAACAGGCGTTGAAGAAAAATTCTGTTCGTAATTTCTAAATACCTATTCATCCGTAATCTCACGCGATCATATCTGCAGATTTGTCAGTACACCAAAAATCCGCCAGGTGGCTACCTCTCGCACAAGCGAACCTGCCTCTCGACGCCTATATCCTTTCCAAGCTCGTCTATGTTTGATATCCTTATTTTTCAGTATGGATATTTAATACATTGAACGTTGCGGCAAAACGCAAGATGGTCGAATCCCCGAAAAGGATTTCCATAAAAAAGGGTATTTTTTCTTTTCCCTTCTGTTAAAGAAAAGACGAAGCTTTACGAAATTGTAGACTTCATATGTGTAGCTATACATTCAAAGATGAAATGTTTAAAAATATATATTGTGTAAATATTTTTAAAAAAATTATTTCATTTAAATACATATTTTTTCAGTTTGAAACAATATTTATTAATATTAAATAAAAATTTTTAGATCGCAATATATTTTCCTAGTAGGTCATTCAAAAAAAAAATTTCGTTGACATGAATAGAGTTGTATTAGGCCGGCCTGCAACTAAAAAAATTTATTTGACTTGACTACGATTTAGTTAAATATACTAAATCTTTTTTCTGGGTGAATGATCATTAATATTCGAACGTTTCGAAAAAAGACTTTGTCCTTAGATTTTAGTCCCCATCGACGTTCGTCCATTAAATTGAAAATTCGAATTTTTCCGAAGAAGATTTCGGTTGAAAGAAATGGCTTCAATCTATAAATGATACGAGTGCATGTGAGACGTTGAAATTTCGAAAAAACTGATTATTGAGGAATTTAAAGTTTGAATATCGAGAAAATCTCGGTAGACTTTAAATTAAAAAATAAACGAAAAAACAAAAATTTTAAACAAGCTTTTATTAGTTTTTAATAAAAAAATAACTGAAAAGTTCAAATAATTTTATTCCGATTGGCAATAAGTTTTCAGATAAAAGCGTGTTACACCCTCTTTTTTTCTCTTGTTGTTAAAATGTTACACGCTTTTATTTGAAAACTTTTTTCCAATCGGAATAAAATTATTTTGAACTTTTTAGTTATTTTCTATTAAAAACTAATAAAAGCTTGTTTAAAAGAATTTTTTTCTTTCGTTTATTCATTTTTTACTTTTTAGTATTTGTGATGTTAAATAACTAGTTTAGTAATTTAGTTTCGCATAATTTTTTGCAAAAAAAAAACGCTTTGCAAAATTTTTTGCACATCAATTATTTTGGAAAATTTGTCAGACATAATTATTTCACACAATTAATTTGCAACATTATTCTGCCAAAAAGTGCCAAAAAATTTGTTCACAAAATTTTTTGGAAAAAGACCGTTGCGCAAAATCTTCGCGGAGAAATGTTGCAAATCAATTGCTTAAAACCATTTTGTGAACAAAATTTTGCAAAACAACTTTTATGCAAAAAATTTCGCGAAACATTTTTTTTGCAAAAAATTATGCGAAACATTTTTTCTTGCAAAACAATTTTCAAGCAAATTTTTTTTTTTTCAAATATTTTGCGAAACAATTTTTTTTGCAAAAAATTTACAAATTTTGTGTGATAATATTACATTCTCATCCGATTTACATATGCATGACAAATTTTAACTCAATCGGAAACCGGGTCAAATTCAACTTGCAATATTTGAATACAGACAGACAGACAGACAGACACCGGGACAGGTGAAACTAAAAACAAAAGCTTGTAAAAAATGCATTTGAATGTTCAGAAGACAGTTAAAAATATTAAAAAATTGAATATATTTCAAAATATAAAAAGCGAGACTCACCGGAATCGGAGGGTGTCTGTACGCCGAGATGTTCCAACTTTTTGCTGCTGGGTTGATGATAACAATGATCACTGAGTGTGTTCCAGCTGTCGGGTTCTTTCTTGATCTGCTGTTGTTCGACTCCGTAATATCGATTATCGTCAATTTCGAGTTTAATCTGACGATTGCAATCATCGTCATCGTTCTTCTCGATTTTAATATCACGTTTGACGTCCGTCTCTTGTTTGACGTGACGATTGTAAATATCGTCATTGGCGGTCTGACGTTGATGATGCCTGCGAACAAATTGGCCGGTGACCTCGCTGACGTGAACCGCTCTGACGTTCGTTGTTTCGTCGCTCATGCATTCGTTCAATTTGTCATTGATGCTTATCTGATCGTGTTTGAAGACGAGTGCCACGGAATTTTCGGTTTTTATGCATTTTTGCTTGGTTCCAATGAGCTTGCTCAGTTTATTTCGCGATTGCTCGACCTCTTCCTCGTCGTCGTCGTCGACGTCGTCGTCGTCGTCCTCATTCTCGTCGTCGTCGTCGTCACTTTCGGTCTCGGATTCCGAACTCTGCGGCGTTTCCGGTCTCGCCGAATCACCGTCGCTTTCAAGGCCATCGTTTCTTCTTTGCTCGTACAACGTCTGTTGTTGCATCTGCTGATGATGCAACGTTGTTTGTTGTTGTTGCTGTTGTTGTTGTTGTTGTTGTTGTTGTTGATTCGTATAATTCGTCGATCTCGATGATATCAACAAACTTCGACCGGCCGGAACTTTTTTACTCTGCACTTGACTGTCCTTCATCGCCGGCAATGTTCTATTGTGCTCTTTGCTTATGCACAAACCCGCCCACATGCAATCGTGATGGCGTATCTCACGTGACTCGTGACACGATAATTTGTCGTAAAAATCTGGCAAACTTATCGCCTGACTCGTTCCGCCATCTTCGTAATTGTGAATGTTGCTCATCATCATCGTCATTGCCGTTATCGTTTTTTCACTCATCGTATTACCACCATTGTTGTTACTGTTGTTGATGTTGTTGTTGTGGATCGTTGAGCCACCGACGTGATGACCGTGAACGAACGCGACGTCCAAAGGCTCGTCAAGGTCAAATTTTTTCCATATGTCGTCCGGCACTACTGTGTCGAGTGGCTCGTCCAGCAAACTCATGTCCGAACAGTCCCAAACTGGCACAGGCATCTTGACTCGTTTCCTTATTCGTCCCTTTAATCTGTGGGAAAATAAAAAAATTTTCCAGTGATGAGATACGGGAAATTTTTATGATGGGCATCGTTTGAATGGAACGGTGATAGTTTACTTTTTTGATGAAATTAATTTTTCCTGATACATTTTTCATGTGGAAAATCGTTAAAATATATTTTAGGGTTTTTCGTTGAGGACTTGGGGTTTTTAATGCACGAGCAAACCGCGAATCTTACTAAAAATTGATTGAAAACAATTATTTTTTAATGGAAAAATCTTATTGCAAAGTCGACCTATTTTGGAGGAGGGGAGTGTTTGAAATGTTGATCTATATTTTGCTTTGATCATGATGTTGAAGTTTTGAACTTAATGCGACGGAAATTGTTCATTTTTTAATGAAATGCATCCTGCGCGAAATTTTCGAAGTTAGAAATCGATTAAATGTATTTTGGGGCTTCTATTGGGGATTTTGGCTATTTAATGTACAAGCAAACCGTAAATTTCACTGAAAATGAATTGAAAATAATGGTTTTCTTTGCATTGCAACGATCGACGTCGGGAAATATTCATTTTTAGGAATTCATTCAAAATTGATTACTCCCCGAATTGATGGAAATGTTCGAATTAATGTCGTTATAGTCGTTGATCTTCGACCATTTAGGGTTTCCCCCCTTAAGGGTTATCGATGGATCAAGGAAGATAATGATTATGAAGTTTGCATTATTGTAATGAAACGTCAATTGTCAATTTATCAATAAAATTCCATTTTTCCTAAGAAATTTTTGTACTCAAAAATCATTTTAAAAAAATTTTGTACTGAAATTAAGGAATTAGGATTTTAAATACACGAACAAAACTTAAATGTCACTAAAAATGAATTTAAAAAATCTACTTTCGTTGCATTGTGACGATGCAAGCTTCAACATCATGGAAAAAAAATTACTTTTGTCCTGACGAAGAATCCTTTTTTTCTTTATAACTCCCATCCTTTTTTGTACGGATCATATTCCATTTTTTTTTAAATCTAAAAAATTCATTAAAAAAATCTTGAAATTCGTTCAATTATCCAAAACGAAAATGCGTCTAAACTTTCCTGACAATTATGCGAATGAATAAGGTAAATTTTGGCACAACATTTTCGGATTGCATCTTTCAGAAATGTCAAAATATCAAAAGTTAATTTAAAAAAACGAATCACACTGACAGAAAGATTTGTTCGATTTGAGGCATTTTTTTCAATTAATTTAAATAGATAAGCCGATACTCGGATAAAAATTTATTCATTTTAAATAAATTTATTTAACCCTCCGCCTGTACACTGGGTCTTTTAAGGCACAAGCCAAATTTTCAAATCAAATACATATCTCTGCAATTACAAAAGTTGTAAAAAAATTTTGTTTATTATAAATGGGTAAATAAATGATTGGATCATGGAAAAAAATGTTATAAAAGTAATTAAGAATTTTTTCAAATTTCTTCCTCAGAAGAAACATTAGCAAGACTTTAACGACCCAGAGTACAGACGGTGTCCCAAAATTTAAGTGTACAGACGGAGGGTTAAAGTCTTCGATGCTTACCGAAAAAACCCACTTTCAAAACATTTAAAAAAATTTCTTATCTTTTTCAAAAATCTTATAACATTTTTTCTTTCAATCTATAAAAAATATTTAAATACAAACTATCGTTTATTTATCCGTCATCGAGGAATCCCAAATTATTGCGAAATTCGAGGAAAGACACGGGAATATCCGCGACGAATGTATAAAGAATTTATCGGCGCCTGAGAGATACAAAAACAAGATTGAATCAGGTTTTTTGTTTCGCAGAAATACACGATATACGCAGCTCGTGAATAGATATTGCGATTGTGAGAAACCGAGGGGGTGTTGAAATGAATCACTTTTCGTGTCGGCAAGACCTTTGCAAAAAAAAAAAAAAAAAAAAACAAAAAGTCATGAATGATTTCAAAAAATGATATCTACGACATTGTGTAATAAAAAATTATCATTATCATTCTTACACATATTTATATGGATTATACGCGGTATAAGCTTCAAATGGATTTACGCGGATGATAATGCACTCGTTGACTAAAACGGTGTCTTATCTGCAGCGAGAGAAAGAACGATTAAGATATATCATTATTAAGCCACCCTGCGACGTACGAGAAGTACGATCATTCATAAAGTCGTGTAGATCGTCTCGCGTAACGTATTTACATTAATATATATATATATTTATATAAAAGTGCATGTGTGTGCATTTATGTACATATATATATGGGTCATTCCACCAAATATTGACTCAAGTTGTGCCGGGGGTCTGAACTCCGCATAACAAAATTTTTTATTGAAAAGTACATAACAAAGAGAGCTTTCATGATTTTTTTCTAATTTTTTCGTCGAACTCTTTCGAACATACGGTAGATCGAAAATTCCTTGATTTGCAATTATTGACGTCAAATATTAAAAATATCAATCCCTTGTAAAATTTCTGAAAATGTATTAAATAATGGTCTTTGTGTAATAAAAACTCAGCTTTCTGAAAAAAATATTTTCAATTTCCTCCAGTATCGGGAAAATGAGGTCAAAAAGTAAAATACGCTTTTTCTACCAATGTATCATTTTTTATATTTTTTTAAATATTTTTTTCAAAAAGTTAAGACTTTTTTACACGGGAAATGTTTTATTTTTATTTTGGGAATATTTAAAAATAAACCATAGCGAAATAAAGTTGAAAGTTTTGCGATGAATTTGCCGATCTGTATTGTGCTGCCGCCACGGTCGTCGCACGAACTATCGAATCAAGTTTGCAAATTTCTGTACAAAGCATTATATTCAGCGATTATGGAGTGAATATATATATGTTCAATATATATTTACTAGAAAATATTTTTAAAAATATAAAAAATGATACATTGGTAGAAAAAGCTTATTTTACTTTTTGACCTCATTTTCCGGGGTTTCCCGACACTGGAAAAAATTGAAATTTTTTTTTTCAGAAAGCTGAGATTTTTTACACAAAAACCATTATTTAATACATTTTTAGAATTTTTACAAGGAATTTATATATTTAATATCCAAAGTCAATAATTGCAAATCTTGCAATTTTCGATCTACCGTATCTTCGAAAGGGTTCGACGAAAAAATTTGAAAAAAAATCATGAAAACTCTCTTTGTTGTGTACTTTTCAATGAAAATTTTTGTTACGCAGAGTTCAGACCCCTCGGCACAACTTTAGTCAATATTTGGTGGAATGGCCCATATATACTTGAGAGTTACGCGAGACAGTTCCACTGACCGTTATATCATTACGTCTGGAGTGCTCTCGTGCGATGACGGCTACCCCGCGAAACGAGGGAGAGAGAGAGAGAGGGAGGGAGGAGAGCGCAGAGCGCAGAGAGAGAGAGAGACGGCCAGACCGGAAGGAAGTGAGAAATCAGAGGGAGCGCGCGAGCGAGCAAAAAGAAAAATAGATGCGAATTTTTTTTTCGCAAGAGCACGTTTTTTTTTTGCATTCAATTTCATCTAATTGCACGAAATTTTATTTTTATTTCTTCACTTCTATCGTTATTTCGGTGGTAATCATCGTTTCCGAGAATTTAGGCTTCGGGTGAGAAGAAAAGCAAAATTTAATCGACACTGGGAACACATTTTTTTTGCTCCAACCGTCTCTCTGTTTTGTTACCGCAAAGCATTTCGGGAAGAAGTATAATATTATATACAAGAAGGACAAAGACGAGGCCCACGGGAGAGAGGATTTGGGGGGCGAGGGCAGAGGTATCACGTTCATCGGTCGTTTGATGAACTTCGGGGTGGAAAAAAAACATACACACAGAGAAAAAAAAGTGTCCTCCTGAGAGAATGTCTCTGATCTCGTGGCTCGAGAATCGTACGGTCAGGCAATAATAAAACGAGAAACGAGGCGCAAACTTCTTATTTTGACGATTTCGACCGAAGACTTTTTTTTGTTTTTTCTTTCCGCGCGAGTAAACGTGGAAAAAAATTGTAGTTTCGCTTTTATACGTTTCATCGTGGGTTTAACCAGGTTTTTAAAAGGTTCTCCCCGGCAAACTACGCTTTTAATTGCAGGATTTCTTGGCATAAACTTATGTTTTTAATCAATGATCGACAACGTCATTTTTTTTTTAGAGACAAACATTTTCCGTCAATTGTTTACACTTCACGATTTTTTCACAAAAAAGAATATTTTTCCGTATAATATCTAATCAGTATCACCGATACACTTCATTAAGAAAAATTGGAAGAAAGTTACGATTTTTCAAATGGAAAAGTCTGTTTTTGCGAATTCATCTCTTTAGCATTTTTTTTTTCAAACTTGCCATTTTATCCAGCAACTTATGACGTTTTTTACACATGAGTAAATGTTAAAAGTGGGTTTAGGATTTTTTTGCCACAATTGGACCGAGAGAATTCATTTGTCAAACGTTGAAAGATTGCCGAGACCAAATTGACCAAATGTGACTTTCACGGAATTTTATGAAAATTTCAAATGTCAAATATTTTTTTCCTGACAGTAAAATACAAGCATTGACTATAAATGTTATTATGAAAAAAATAAATATTGTGAGTAACATAATTTTTTGAGTGCAAAACTCTTTATTGCGATCTAATTCTCAAAATGTAAAAATCCCATTTTTTAACAAAGATGATAATTATTTATAACAGACAACAATTCCTTTAGTTAAAAATTCACCAGACGTATCGCACGGATTTTCCGGAAGAGAAACAAATGCGGTAAAGGAAATTAAAATAATCCGGGAAAGCGCCCACGTACGTCACGAGGTTATCGAACTTGTAATTATATTTTTTCTCTTTCATATGTGACGAAATTCCACGAATATAAATTACACATAGCAAAAAGAAGTTCAAAAAACGTGAAAAAAAAATTTCATAAATTTTCGTTCCACGAGAAACGTTGATCCGAATTGAAATTTTCGATTGGCCCGAAGCCAAAATTGAGTTTCTGAATTTGGATCCGATCATTAATAACACCAACGCAACCAATGGATACTTTTATTCGCACGAATACGTTATGAATAAAATAAAATAATTTATTGTTATACATTAAAAACGAACAATAATTGATAATTATTCAATGTCAAAGTTTAATTATTATCAATGCCAGTTTGACGCACGATGTAACAAAAGTGATGTAATGGAGACGTTTTGTAAAGACACGAGCTGCCTACACAGGAGTTAACGCTAGAACGGTAACCTGGGGTCAAAAACGACCCCAGGCGAGTTTAAATCTCGGGAATTTTTACAAATTTTTCAAGTTTTTCACCCTTCAACCTCATTTTTTACTAACTTTTCTTACTTCAAGCGGAATCGCCGTAGGCCTACGTGATTCTGCATTAAAGAACGAAAAGAATGAACCCAAATTGAATCCTTTTCGTCAAATTTTACCGGAGATATGATTTTTCCAAAATCGGGGTCGTTTTTCACACCAGGTTACCTATAGGTCAAAAAAAATAAGGTTATCATTCTAGGGTAGGGTTACCAGATGGAAAATTGAAAAGTCCTGACATAAAGTCTGATTTCCACAGAAATGTCCTGAGATTTTCTCGCAAACGTAATTACGCAAAGCAAATATGATAAAACTGATTAGTTTCACAGGTTAATGAAAGTATTGATTATTTCCGCAATTCATTTAAGGTACTCTACTTTAAAGGGCAAAAAAGCAAATTTTTAAGAATTTCTCTAGCTCCTTTATCAGATATGACTATAAAACTGTTATTACAACATTGTTTCATCCGTCGAAAGTACAAAATATTATCGCACGAGTGCGTAAAGTGCCCACTTTACGCGCGGAGTGCAATAAAAAAGTTTATTTTTTATTTCTATTCTTTGAATAATTTATAGAGAGCGCTAAAGTCGACAATGTGTTTTCCCATGGCCGACAGTTAATATCGGGATTGGCAAGTCTGAAACAAAAAAATAAAAAAGCATTTTAAAGAGGAAGGTTTCTTACACAAAAGTTAACCACCGTTAATGAAAAATCGATTTAAAAAAAATTGCGAATGTTTGAAATAGAGAGCAACAAATTTAATTTTTCACAATTTAGTTCAAACGTCCGCCATTCTTTTTGTTAATCGATTTTTCATTAACGGTGGTTAATTGTTGTGTAAGAAACCTTCCTCTTTAAAATGCTTTTTTATTTTTTTGTTTCAGACTTGCCAATACTGAGATTAAAGAATCGAAATAAAAAAAAATTTTGTTTTGTACTTTCGAAGCATGAAATAATATTGTAATAACAGTTTTATAGTCATATCTGATAAAGGCGCTGAGAAAAAAAAATTTCAAAAATTGCTTTTTTTTTTGGCCTTCTGAAGTAGACTAGTACCAATAAAAGTTGATTTTAAAAGCCAAAGAGGGTAAATTAGATTATGTTTTTATCTTATGTTGATGTTAATTACGTTGATTTGTGATACTATCTAAAGAAGATTATGTTTTTGTTTTTGTTGATTGGAACTTTCTTATTAAAAAATCTGAAAAATGTACTGCATTTGATTAAAATTTGAAAAATCCTGAGATTTCCGAAATCCGGCCGAAATCCTGTTAGTACCTTGAAAATCCTGAAATCTCAGGACAAATCCTGAGATATGGTAACCCTATTCTAGGTTTAATGTTGGCAAAAACTTTTTATACTCATGAGTTACTATACAAAGAGAAGTCTGACTAGAGAAGGTTCTTTGTATTGGGGGGAACGTTCCTACGCGTCGATTTTCTAACATAAATGGTATTATGGACTTGAAGGTCGTTGGGACGTCCTCTCGCTCTTGCACACATACAAACGTTCATTTTGAAGACACACCGAGAGAGGGAGTGAGAGAGGGGGGGGGGGGAGAAACCGCATAAAAGCGGTCTTTGTGTTTCTCTTCATATGAAGTCTGCACGTTTACTATCCTACAGAGTGGAGGAAACAATCTCCAATCTGTACACGTACGTGAAACGTGAAAAACCTCTCAAAGGGATTCCAAATTCGCGTTATTTCGAAGTAACTAAGGCTTCGGAGGCAAACTTGATTTTCCTTATCGATTACGTAATTTTAGTTGCTGAAAGATTCCTATGGCGCAAATAATAATGCAACAATTGATGACCTTGAAATTCTCATAGTTTAACCCTCCGTCCGTACACTGGGTTTTTTAAGGCACAAGCCAAATTTAAAAATCGAATATCTCCGGAATTAGAAAAATTGTAAAAAAATATTGTTTACTATAAATGGTTAATAAATGATTGGATCATGGATAAAAAATGTTATAAAAGTAATTCAGAATTTTTTCCGTTTTTTTTGACGTTTTTTTTTTTAGAAAAAACATTAGCAGGACTTTAACGACAGGTGTCCCAAAATTTAAGTGTACAGACGGAGGTTTAAAGAGAAATCGAATTTATGCATGATTCTGAAGTTTGCATCGTTGTAATGCAACGGCAATTGTCAATGTATCAATGAAATTCCATTCTTCCTGAGAAATTTTTAAAGTCAAAATCATGAAAATTTATTTTTATACCTCTATTAAGGATTTAGGATTTTAAATGCACGAGCAAAACTTAAATCTCACTAAAAATGAATTTAAAAAATATATTTTCGTTGCCTTGCAACGATGCAAACTTTAACATCCTATTTATTTAACAAAAAAATTGAAAAACCCTGCTGTTATTTCATAATTAAATCTTGAAACATTATCATATCTTGTGCATTATTTTGAATTATTATTTTCCAAAAATATATTCGCTAATTTTTTGTTCAGTGTTGGATATTTTAAGTACACAGTGATTATCACGATTAGTGACAAGAAAAATTGATGATTTGATATCAAGTTCCATTGCTTTTTTGGTTATGAAAAAAAGATGCTCAATGAGCCATTTTCCTTACATGTGCTGAAATCCTTTGATTATACACATCATACATTGTTTTACATTTACTAGTACGATTATCGATACATCCTCATTCTATTTCATGATATGTTTTTCTTTCGGATAATGAACAGAGGTCAGAACTCGCGGGAAAATCGTATTTTTGTATATGAGGCATTCCACGTCAAGTCAGCTACCCCATTTTTTGAAATCGCCAAAAATCGCATACAAATTTTTAGAAAGTAGTTCCAACTATCAAGAAAATGTGTTATTTGTTTCAGTTTTTTTAATTAAATTTTTTAGCCGGAAAAAAATACAATAAATTTGTTTGTCCCATTTTGTAACTCGAAAATTATTCATCGTACAAAATAAAAAGTAGAACAAACAAAAGTTTTCGAGTTACGAAATGGAGCAAGAAAATTTTTGTATTTTTTTCCGGCTAAAATATGTAATACAAAAATCTGAAAAAAATCACGAATTTTCTTGACAGTTGGAACTACTTTATAAAAATTTGTATGCGATTTTTGGTGATTTCAAAAAATGAGGTGGCCGACTTGACGTGGAATGCCTCATATGTACATATTTATGTACACGTGTGTGTGCGTTTACCTCCCTCCCCTCATGCATCCCACGATGACGGGAATGCATCGAGGAAAATCAAACATCATAAATCACACGAGAGTTTATTTTTAAATGGCCTTTATATTCAAGGTTCGTGACCCTTGTTTGATAATTTAGAAAGGAAATGGCAATAGCGACTCGAGAAATCCCCGAGTAAAGTATAATTGGCTAAAGTACAGTATTTTCAAAAAATAGATGTTTTCCCCATTTGAGGATATTCGATTTTCCGGGAATTTTCGGTCCTTTCTTCGGTTTTCCGGGAATTCCCAAATTTCGTTTGGGACGAAACCGTCCCAATGCGACCGTGCAAGGAGAATTATGTCCTTGGACTCTCACTCTGGTGAGCTTTTACTTAGTATCCAATAAAAATTCCTATGCCTCCCTCTATGTCAAACGATTTCCATAAAAATGTACTTTCGACATGTGACAACAAAAAGATTCCATAAATATTCAATTTTCGCAATTCTTGTTATGGAATACAAAAAAAAATCGCTTTTTTAACTCTCCGTCTGTACACTGGGTCTTTTAAGGCACCAGCCAAATTTAAAAACCGAATATCCCTGAAATTAGAAAAATTGTAGAAAAATTCTGTTTACTATAAATGGATGGACTCGAAGTTCCCAACGTTCAAAGGAACGAAAAATGACCAATTTATTCTTCTAAAAAACAATTTTGAGACTTTATTAACACTTTGGAAATAATTCTTAAAATACTTTTGAATTTTTAAAATTATTATTAACTAAATTATTCGCAAGTTCTTCTAATTTTTCATTGAAACTTTTTCTGATTTTTCGTTCAACTGAACGTTCGAAACTTCAAGTACATATAAATGGTTAAATAAATGATTGGATCATGGAAAAAAATGTTATAAAAGTAATTCAGAATTTTTTCAGATTTGTTTGACGTTTTTTTCTTAGAAAAAATATTAGCAGGACTTTAACGACGAAGAGTACAGACGGCGTCCCAAAATTTAAGTGTACAGACGGAGGATTAACGAGAATGATTTTTTTCAACACAAAAGAGATTCGACAAACATGTAAAAATTCTATCGGGAGGTTTTTGTCGCATCGAGGGGTGGCTAAAGCCGCCCTTGCCCCGCCTGCCACGCTCGTGAGTGCGAGAGAGAGAAAAAGATTTCCACACATTTTCTTCGAAAGCGGTTTTCGAGAATAAAAAAAAAACCGTTGTCGAAAAAAAAATGTGGTAAAAAATTATCAAGATTATAGGGATTTTCTTCAAGAGGAGGCTAAAAAAGTGCGGCAACATTAGTGCTACAAAGTTTCATCACCTCAATCAGAGTTTTAGAGGTTTCATCCCCTCAATTCTTACGATGTCGAAGTTTGCATTGTTGCACCGCAACGAAAATAGATTTTTTAAATTCATTTTTAGTGAGATTCAAGTTTTGCTCATGCACTTAACCCTCCGCCTGTACACTGGGTCTTTTAAGGCACAAGCCAAATTTTTAATTCGAATAACTCTGGAATTAAAACAATTGTAAAAAAAATGTTGTTTACTATAAATGGTTAAATAAATGATTGGATCATAGAAAAAAATGTTATAAAAGTAATTGAGTTTTTTCAGATTTTTTTTCTTAGAAAAAAACATTAGCGGGTTTTTAACGATCCAGAGTAAAGACGGGGTCCCAAAATGTAAGTGTACGGACGGAGAGTTAAAATCCCAAATCCTTGATAGAGGTACAAAAATAAATTTCAACGATTTTGAATTAAAAAATTTCGTTTCAATGATTTTATTGCGAAAAGATGGGAGAAAATTTCGCACGACGTGAAAATACGCATCGGGACACAATGATGTGTATTGAGAATCGCGTACGTAAGAGAAAAAGGAAGAATCCGCCCGCCCTCGCGAGCGCGCTCTCTAGTTTGTGTAGGCGAAGCGCGCGAGAATCGTAAAATCGATCCGACCGGCGAGAGCAACCCACGCGGGAAACGCCGGCCGGCGCGAACATAACTATTTCTCTCTCTCTCGTTCTCTCGCGCACTCGCGAATTCAGCGGCTTCGTTAGTTGGGCGTAACTCGGAAAATGCGCGTTCCAATTTTGTCGGAAGAAGCGGCATTTTTTTTCTCATTCGCAAATTTGATCCAGAAAGCGAGAAAAGCCGATTTCCATGTTAGATTGAGCGCATGCGCGAGCCGACGGAGAATTGCACAATGTGACGAAACTCGAGGCAACTCGGAGAACGCGTAAAATAAGTGACTTGACGCCCTGATGCGAATTTGTCTTTTTGCGCGCATCGACAATAATCCATCGATGAGATTGTCATTTGGGTTTCTCAATTTTTTGTTTTGTTTCGAGGGATCTTCAAAGTTTATTCCACGAATCGGTCGATCGTTTGGCAGGAAACTAAGTTTTTTATTCGGTGGACCGAATATTTATTTATGACTAGAGATTATTCGTGTACAAACCTTTTTTTGATAACGTGGGATAATCCAAAAAAAACGAGATACGACGCGACGAACGAAGCACTCGACGATATATATGTATTTTTTTTCTTATTTCTATAACTTCGCAGTTCGTGTGAATTTTTTTTTTCAACTCTTCGGGATGTAATAAATCCCGGTGTAAACTTCGCTGAGAGAGCTTTGAAATTCGCGCAAAGAGACGAATGAAAGAAAGAAAAAAAAAGTAATAATAATAAATAACAAATCGGCGTTCACTGGAATGCCCGTGGCAGAGTTTATTCGAACAATTTCACTCGTTTAACAACTCGGGTTTGCGTTTAACAAACGATTTTTCGAGCGTTCGTTATTCCAGCGATAATATCCATACACTTGCGACGATCAGCGATTGCCAGAGATCGGTTAAAATTTTCTGGATTTATGACGAATAAAAAAGTCTCGACGAGGCTGAAGCATTTGTCCTCGATGCTGATTGAACTCGAGCCCGAGTGCACGGACATTCTCGTTTTTTTAAATATTTATTTTACTCCTCAAGATTGTTGATATATATATTTTTTTAAATAATGTTTTATATTTTTTATTTCCTTAAGAGTCGTCCTTGTTTTTTTTTCGCACGATGAATATCGACGCGTTATTTATAATGGAGGGAAAAAAAAATAAACGACTATCGCGCGAATAAAGTCGATTGGGAGAACGAACGAGACCGAGGAAGGTTCGCTGATCCGAACCAACCGTTCTCCACTTTAAGGCTGGTTAAAGGCGACTGAACGCTCGAGCCGAGCCGAGCAACGCTTCCATCTTTCCCTCCGCAAAGTGTCCCATGCTCGCCGCATTTGCCGCCACCGTCGCGCCCGCTCCTCGCGCTCTCTCCTTCTCACTCTCTCTTTTTCTCGCGAGACGCCTTCGAGCCTGTAATCCAGGGCCGGCGTGCCCCAACGGGGCCCTTACCAAAAAAAATTTCGCTCTTCCGTCTGCATATTCGAGGAGAAGAGTCCGTGCGATTTTTATCGCTCGAAATAATCGTCATCGGTATTTTTGGATTTAAATAAATGTGTGAAGCTCGTTTTCGCGGTAATTTGCGGTAACGAAAAATCGCGAGCATGATTTTACAACAGAAAATTTAATGAAAAACTAATATTTAAAAAATTGCTTAATTTTTCACACAGAAATCGGTTTTAATTCATTCAAATTTATTTTTTAGATTTATCGAAATATAATAGCTATTTGTAATGACTATATCTACGTATTAACATACATAGATAGTTCAATGAAATTTTATTTGTTTTCATTATATTAATTTAAAGTAAATTCTTTTTTTCGGTGATGAACGAATTATGTAGAATAACACTTTGATCGTAAGCGTAACATTTTGTAACAAAGTTGCAACTGTCTTCAGGGATCTTCCAAAAATTACATTTTAATGATTCTTATAGTAAAACCATTACAAAAGAGTAATTTTGACAATTTTTTTTTGGGTTTGATTTGAGGAATCTTTGGGGAACTTCTGACGTGTTTTGTTACGTATTTTGATGTTAGAAAATATTTTTTAATCCGTAAATATTGATTGTTTACAGGAAAAAATGTAATAAAACGCCCCGAAACTTTAGAGAAGATTCGTATTTCCGGAATCGAGAAAAACAATTGCCAAAAATTATATTTTTACAGCGTTTTAATTCAGGTTTCGCCCTGAAGAGACCTCTGCGTTAGGGATGTTCGATTCTTTAGAAAGAATCGATTCTGAATCGATTTTTTAAAATCGTAAAAAACATTAATTGCTCGTTAAAGCTTACGTACGTGTTTATTGAGTTTTTGCTATGGAAAATGATTCAATTGCATTCATTTATTTTTAAAATAAAATAATGAATACAAAAAACAAATATAAAGCAGATTTCATTCTGGCTAAACATAGTTTGATTTTTTAAATACATTTGCACTTTTTAATATATTCTTAACAATATTATGAATATATTTAATAAATAAAACTTTTTTTCTATCACATTAATTTTTATTGTTTTACGATATTTTGTATATTTTTACTTTCCATTATTTTTTTCGTTGGATCATGTTCAATATTTTAACTTTTAATTTTTATTACTCTTTGTCTCACGTTTCCACATTTTCACATACTTTTTTTTCTTTTAAAAATGACGATGTTTCATAGAGTTTCGTCAATCTTTATTTACTTGCCAATCTTTAATAGATAATGAATTTAATAAGAAATCGATTTTCGATTGTTAAGGTCAAGAATCGATTCATCTAAAGATCGAAATGGAAACAATCGATCTCCTAAATAATCAATTTGGAATCGAACATCCCTACTCTGCGTACTTGAACAAAAAAAAACTTCCGACCACGACTTTTTTTAATATGAATTCCATGCTTTTTTGAATCCTCAAACCAAACTTACAGAGATAAAGGACCTTAAAAAGCGGAAAATTTATGAAACCTCTTTGCAGTTTGTTACTAGAATTTTTTCAAAGACCGTCTGTCATGGAAGGTATTAATTTTGCATAATAATAGGAACAATTAGCCCAATTCGAGGAGTCAAGGATAAAAAGTTGAGTGTCAAAATTTTAAGGCTCATTTTTAGGGGGTGGAAGTAGAAATATAAATCTTCTTTTTCTGGAAAATTTAACAAATTTATCATTCAAATCCTGAGTCGTCCTCTTTCGGAAGCATAGTTCCAATTTAACAAAAAAATCAAAACCCAACCCCAGTCATGAATTTCGAGGGTAAAAAATGGCACGTTATCGTCGAGGATTGTACGAGCAGTTTTTAAAAATTCACGGTTAATTTCTCAAAAATTTTAGCCTCTTTCTCCGTTGCACTTTCACTGTGTTTATCTCAGTTTTCGCTTGAAGCGAGTATCGGCCACCGATAAGTATACAAAGTGGGCATAAGCAGGCGTCTGGGGACCGTTGCGGTGAATTTTTATGCTGCCGTAGCTGATGTTTCTGGCAATTCTTTCGGTGGCGAGCAAATTCCCGCGCTCTCGCGTTACCTTACTCATACCTCCTTCTCCTCCGCTCGTTTCTTCGTCCTTTTTACTTTTTTCAAACCGTTTCGTTTTTCTTCTTGTTTCTTGCTCTTCCTGTCTAGAGGAGAAACTGAGAGAGGCGTCGCGTTGCAATTAGAGCCTTTTCCCTCTGGTACATACACAAACTGCACATAACGATCAGAGAGGAGAGAAAGAGAGAGAGAGAGAGAGGAGGAGGAGAGAGCGAGATGCTGAGAGAGGATATCGCACTTATTCGCCCCCCAACTATATTACTTCTCCATCTCAAAGTGCAGTCAGAGAACCGAAGCATCTCGTGTGGTATTTTACTGTGACTAACGATATAATTGAGCGATTTTATGGTTACGCTAGGCTGTGCAGCTTAAAAGTAAAATGTCTCTTGCAAAATATAACCTCACTTAAATTATTCTATTTTCTTTACGATTAGATCGTAAAGAAATGATTAGATATATTCACGAAAGTATGCCAACGTACTATGCGTTTTATTACAAAGAAACGTGACCTCACTTTACGAGGTTTACGGATTTTTATAAGTGGGAAACCTGAATTGGAACAAGGAAACAGTGTAATTATTCAAATCATGTTATTCCTTACTGTACAACGATTTTTTTTCGAAACTAGGGTGGACGTACCAGTTTTGGCCACTTTAAGCATTCTCGGACATTCGATTACCGTAAAACGGGGCTACTTTGACTTTGGGGGTTACTTTGTTGGTTTTTGGGGCTACTTTGAACGAGCGGCAAAATACGGTAAAAACGTGTGCGCAGTGAACCCTCGTGACCTTGTGGGGCGGGAGGGGGTGTGGGGTGTGGGAAGAAGAGGAAAAAAGTCATTCGTAAACCAGGTACACAGATATGTGTAACAAGCCAAGATGTCCGAACAATCGATGATGCCATTCGCATGAAGGGAACAAAGAAGGGCAAGAAGAACGACTCCAGCCTCTGTTACGTCTGTAAGGCCCGAATTTCAAGTCACAAGCCCTACCCTAAGATCGAATTTTCCATGGAACTCAAGTTGGAACTTGAGATCGAACTTAAGTTCCAATTCAAGAAGAATCGTAAGTTGAACTAAAGTGCCATTATAAGTTCATACTTAAGTTCAAACTTTAGTCCGAACTTCAGATCGATCTTAAGTTGAAATTTAAATTTGGTTTAAAGTTCGAACTCAAGATCCACCTTGAGCTTATAAACTCAAGTTTGATAGTACTTAATTATTTTCACAACTAATTTAAAGCAACACGGTTGAGGGAGGCGATGAAAGAAGTTTGATCGAACTTAAGTTCATGCTCAAGATGGATCTTAAGATCAAACCTCAGACCAAATTTAAGTTTGAACTTAAGATCGATTTGAAGTTTGCATTAAAGTTTGAACAGAAGTATGAACTTATAATGATACTTAAGTTCAAACTTAAGATTCATCTTAAATTTGAACTTAAGTTCGATCTAAAATTCAAATTTGAGTTCAATTAAAAGTTTGATCTCAAGTTTCATTTTAAGAACTCAAAATTCGGACCTAAGTATTTGGTATTTTTAAGTAAAATATTTCTTCAATAAAAATGACGAATTAATTGTCAAAAATCGTTGTTTTTCATTTAATTTCATATATAATGTATAAAATATTATTGTTTTTTTATCAAAATGATGTCAAAGCTGCATTCACGATGTACATCTTTGACATAAGTTGCATTTCAATGCCTCTCCAAAGTAGCCCCACACTCGGGGTTACTTTGGCTTTTTTGTCTCTAAATATATAAAATTGTGAGGGTCTGGTGGGACTTGCTATTGTTATACATTTTATAGCCAAAGGACACATTGTTCTGTTCGAGCAAAAAAAAAATGTAATTGTGGACGTTAAAAAAAGTTACGACAAAAAAATATCCGAAACACGAACAAAGTAGTCCCGTTTGACGGTACGTATCATTTTTAAATCATAGCAAATATACAACTGAAAAAGTGATCAACATACCTTAAAAGGTATATAGAATCGAATTATTATCGATTAAAACTGCCTGTGAATCGAATTATTCGAGAAAATAGGGAAATCTTCTACAAATACCATTTTCACCAGTTGTGGCCATCAAATGTACCGCTTTTCGACAGCTGAAGTGCCATTTGTGGCCACTGGGTACAGAAGCGCGACGTAATGAGGTTAAACACGGTAGATAAGGCTATCAACAATTCATAAAAGTAGTTTCAAGCAGCATGGGTTATTTGTTACACGAATAAATATAAAATATAAAATCTTAACAAGGTTTTTAATAAAAAAGGCTTAAGGTTAGGTAATTTGAATCCCTTCGATTAATATGTCGAGTACAAAAGAAAAGTAGTGGTCGATTTTTTATTTTCGTTTTTGATTGTGTTTGTATATACATTTTTTATTTATTCGGCCCATTATTTGCAAATTTAAATAGAGTTCAAAAGTTGAAGAGTTTTAGCGAAGCACAAGAAGGATTTCATCACACTCATTGAATTTGGTCTACAGTCGCGATAGATGGCGAAAAATGGTATCAGCATGCTCCATTTGTGGCCATGTGATGGTCAAAAATAGTGCATTCACACTTTCAACGCACTAGTTTACGCCAGCACGTTTATTTAGGGTATTTTGGGTTATCTTTCGGATTTAATGACCCCAACCTCGAAAGTAAACACGACCGCAAAACCTTATAAAAGTCGAAAGAAACGCGACGTGGCCACAAATGGTACAGTGGCCGAAACTGGTACGTCTACCCTGTACAGGTGTTTCGTCACACATTTCAAGATTCGAAAACAATGTTTTTGACACAAACGTTTTGTATTTTTTGTTTACAAACTTCTCACTAATGTATTGAAGGTGTTAACATTGACATACACTCCCGCTCAAAAGTTGGGAAACACCAGTCAATATTTCTTGCCGCACTAGAAGTTGTATAACGCCGTCAAAAAAAAGATAATCGAATTTTTAAAAAAAGCGTTTTGACGGGAAAGGGACTCAACTTTATTTTGCTTTAAAAAAATATTTTTTATGATTTTTTTTAGATCCGGTATAAGCATTTTTGTACGTGACCGTTTTTCGGCCTTTTTTGACCCCCGCGAATTAAGGCGGGAGTCCGAATTAGAACATTCAAAACGTGCATGATTAAGTATGACAATAGCACACACGACATCAAACGTAAAACCAACGTTTCTCTTAATTTGGAAACTTTGCGATCATCCATTATTACACTTTTATACGAATTATATAATTCAACTTTTTTTTTCATCGTTTTATACCGAATTAATAGGTCGTTAGTTCCTTCGGGTCGCGGACTCTCTGGAGATAGTTGATAATGTATGTCGAATAGTGAGATAAGAAAGCGGGCGGTTCTGGTCGTTCAACGCAACTCGTGATACATTTTGCGAGACAACAAAATCATTCGATCAGCGTAATATTTATATGAATTTATGGAATTTCGAATATTTCAAACTTTCGTGAACGTGCGAGAATTTTTATTATTGTGGTAAGGTAAATGTCCCAATTATTAAACAGGTCCCAATTATTGAACACTATCTTGTATTTTTATTATTCCTCATTCACCTGCATGCATTTACTTATTTATAAAAATTTCATTACATATATGGAACTTTTAGCTATCGAAATGTTACCTTACTTGTGCAAAAAAGCTTTGATTAATAGAGAAAAAAAATTATTTAATCAGCAACGGTTTCCCGATTTGACGTCTCGTGGTAATTGCTTATCGTTTTTGCTAAGACGCGTCCCTTCACGCGTAAGGGCATAAAAAATTCAAAAACTGTCGCATCTCAAAAAGTAAAGGCGTTTCAAGTTCCTCAGAAAATTTCTTACAAATAACAATTGAAAAAAAAATTTTTAATTGATTATTTGTTGAAAAATACAGTGTTCGATCATTGGGACATAGAAAATGCAGTGTGTCCCAATTATTGAACACTCGAATTCTCAAAGATGGCGTCATTAAATCCATCAAAACATCGAGACAGTTAACGTGTGACAGATCGTGTGAATCGGATTTTTCAAACAAAAACTGTAAGTTCCTGAATAAACTTACCTTTATTCTTTTAATAATAACTCTAAGATCGTCAAAAATATTTTTTATTCGTATTTTCGTGCAATAAACATAAAAAGAAAAGTAAAAAGAGAATATAACCTAAATGTAACCTAAAAATACGAATGTAATGTTTAATATTTTTTGCTCTTCAATATTTCAGTCGAAAAACAAGAAAGCTGCGACTAAATCAAACAAAAACCGAACATAAAAACTAGGAAGCTGAAAATAAAAATAAAATCAAGTTCGAGTTGAAAAGCAAAAATAAACCAAATGCGAATGAACCAAAAACCTGTCAAAAGAGACTAAATATATATTTTTGTATTTTTACATGATTACTAAAAGATTATTTAAGTTTTTGATTTTGCTTTTATTTCGTAATATTGTACCCAAAATAATATTTTCAGAACGGAAAAAGAATTCTCGAGAGTGTTCAATAACTGGGACATGCCTGTTCAATATTAGGGACGTAGGCACTTCCAGTGTTCAATAATTGGGACATTTGCATGCTTCACATTGTTATTCTTTTTTTTTCATTTGAAATCATTTAAAAATAATTTAAAGGGCGATTTTTCGAAAGTAAAAATCTCAAAGTGTCATTTGAACATGAAAGCGATGGTTTTTTTCTTGATTTTATATTTTTCTCTCACCGAATTCAATCCCCAGATCCTTAGCTGTTCAATAATTGGGACATTTACCTTATTTCAAACTTTCGTGAACGTGCGAGAATTTTTATTATTGTGGTATTTGTGTTGCAGCAGAGGGTGCGGAATAACCTCGACATTTAGCGTTCGTTTTACAAAACCTTCATCCGCAACATGCTGTAACGGTTGATAAATAATGATGATGACGCGTTTGGTGTTTAATTGAGTGAGTACCTAATTACATTAATATTATTAACAACAAGAACAACAATAATTACTTCTGAATTTGTATAGTGCAATTCTGATGGTTGACAACAACATTGAATCGATTGTATTACAACCCCGAGGGAAATGATTCTGACTCTCTTCAATTAGACGCCATTTTGCATCTGATAATCGAAATAAAAAAATAAAAAAAGGTTTTTAAGGAAAAAGATTAAAATTTCCACCGGTATGTTATGAATGGGTTTACGGCAAAGTCTTATTTTCGCCAGAATCATAAGTGTCAATGTTGGATTAATAATAACCCTACAAATTCGTGTTTTAAGTTAAAAATTTCGTGAAAAAACATTAAATATTGTTCGTCGTCTCTAATGTTTATGAGATGTTTTTTTAATGTTGTCGACCCACGAAATATCAAAAAGCTCACTTGAGTTCGATCGTGAATCGTCATGTTTGCAATTGCGCAAAAAAAAAACTGAAAAAACAAATCGACGAGTCGCGTCCAAGAGAGATTCACATAATTTTCGCGCCAACGTGTCTCTGAATTGGCGATAATAAGTGGCTGCATCGACGAAAGTAAAAAAAAAACACTCTTTATTACCGCGTTGACACTGTGACGAAACAATTAATTGACTCTTTCCTCATTTTTATGACATCCATTGTGATTGTAATTTTGCCATTTTTTTTCTCCTTTTTTTTGTTGCCTTAATGTCGACACAATTGTGTCGCCCGGTCAACCAAGGGAAGTTCTCTCTCTCTCTCTCTCTCTCTCTCTCTCTCTCTCTCTCTCTCTCTCTCTCTCTCTCTCTCTAACGATCGGCGACTACAGCGCCACGTGAAAAGGCCCTTGACACACTAAGTTACACAATTCGCAGAGACACACTTGAAACACCTTCACGTAGCTCGTCCGATAGCGTTTATGCTGACTTATCTGGCTCTAAATTGCGTACATATGGGGTTTTCCATGCTAAACTAAGGCCCGAATTTTAAGATCTTAAGATCTATCTTGGAATCGATCTTAAGATCAAACTTAAGATTCGAACTTCATTATTTTGATAACTAACGTCAAAAACACGGTCGAGGAAGGCGATGAAAGAAGTTCGATCGAACTTAAGTTCAAGCTCAAGATGGATCTTGAGATTAAACTTCAAATCAAGTTTAAATTTGAACTTTAGATCGATCTGAAGTTTGCACTGAAGTTTGAACTTAAGTATGAACTTATAATGGTACTCAAGTTCTAACTAAAGATTCATCTTAAATTGGAACTTAAGTTCGATCTCAAGTTCCAATTTTAGTTCAATGGAAAGCTTGATCTCAAGTTTGATCTTAAGAACGATCTTAACGTAGATCTTAGGAACTTAAAGTTCGGGCCGAAACATTGCTTTTGGCTCCTTATCGACCCTCTGATTTTTCAATACTTCGCAGGAAAGTTTCTCCAGCTCGGATAAACCGAAAATATTGCAAATTTTGTGCTTCCAAAATTGTAGTACATTTTTTCAGCCCTCTGCTGCTCTTTACTGCGCCCAGTTGATAAAATGCACGGGGCGCCAAAAATGGTCCAGTTGACATTTTAAAAATGCAAAAAATGACATAAAATCTTTACGAAGAAAAAAGATATTTTTTCATTACATTAATATGGATCTCCGACTGTTATCATATTTTTTTCACCTCGAAATATTTGTCTCCCAGAATCTACACTTATTCAACGCTAATCTTTCAATGAATTTCATTTTTTAATACGGATCAAAAGTCATTGAATCATTATCTTTTTTTCAGGTTAAATATTGTCTCTAACTAAAAAGTTTGGTTTTAATTTTCTCTGATTTTTAAATGATTCCTAGAAAATTTTCTCTCGCTTCGAAAAACTGCAATTGTTGCAAATTTTGTGCCTCTGAAATTGTAGTACATTTGTTCAGCCCTCTTCTGCCGTCATTTGGAAATATGCATACTGTGCCAAAAATGGTCCCATAGACATTTTGAAATTGTAAAAAATGATATAAAATCTCAATGAGAAACAAAGATAGTTTTTCATTAAATTGAAATGGATCTCTGGCGGTCATTATATTTTTTTTCAGTTTGAAATATTTGTCTTCTAGAATGTACAGTCATATATAATTGCCAATCTTTCAATGAATTTGATTTTTTCATACAAATCCAATGTTCATTGAATCACTATCTTTTTTTAGGTCAAATATTGTCTCTGAGAAGTTTGGCTTTAATTTGATGAAAAAAATGTTTTAATTTGTCACGTAGAATTCATTTTCTGGACTGGCGGTACATTTTCTGCAAATAAATAAAAAATCAAAGGGATCAAGGATCGAGCAATGGCCGAAGTGACCTCGAATACCCCATGTGTAACATATGAGAATACTAGGCTCTTCTCGATTACATCATCTTATCTGTAGAAAGACCGCGTTATAAAAACCGTTGAGAAAGACAACATTAAGACGAATAACGCGTTATACATTACGGTGTCGGAATTTTCAGAATTTAATGACAGAGTCGTCAAAATAGTTTTGAAACTGTTCATTTTCTCAATTTTCAATGCGCCTTTTTAAAAATAATATTTGAAAAATAATAATAACAATATAAAAAACGAATTATTATTATCGAATTATTAGTATTTCAATTCAATATATTTTACTATTTTACTAAATCAGTAATATTAAGGAATATCACTGATAATGCGGTAATTTAATTTTGGACGAGTGTACAATAAAAAAAACAACGATAAATTCATGATAAATTTATAATTGAGTTATAAATAAATATATCAACTATAAATATAAATTTATAGTTGAGTTGAATCCAAATAGTAAAGAACCTGACGAATTATTCGTGTGTCCTCAATCAATAATAGAAATTTAAACGAAATTCTCCGTGTAAAGAAAAAATTTGAAAAAATGAAATTTCTCGAAACGCGGGGCTCCCGTGACTCTTGAGGCGCTACTGCGGGACCGCGTGGCTAGCCGCGCCCGCCCAACGGGCGCGTTCCATAATGTCCAATATTTCGCGAAATTAACGTCTCTGATCGGTAAAAATCATGAAAAATATCGTTCTCCATGCGTAAAGGTAATCGCGTGTGACTTTTCAATGGTTGTCCTGTCGTACTTCAAGAGTTTCTTGACTTTCAATGTCGCAGATCAGGAACTATTTTACCGGCTTGTGATTTTAACGAAGGCGCGAGCGATTGAGAGTCGGTCGCCGCGGCCGGGATCGCTGACTTGGCTTGGGGTGGGGAGTCGCGGGAGGAGTGGAGGGGGAATCCACCCGACGTGGCCGACGTGCGTTACTCGGGCTTGGCTACATACTACGACCACACGCCTCGAGAGTCGAGCCAAGACGCTCGGTCAATGCGCGTCGAAAGAGTTGTCGACGCTCGCAGCAACTTTTACATAAATTTTGCATGCATCGCTCCGTTCGCTCGTTACGATTAATCCTCATAATTAATGGCTACCATTAATCGTTATAATTAATTATTATCATTAATGGTTGTATTTAATAATTTTTTCAACTTGACGCGGACAGAAAATTGATTTACTCATATATTTGATTGCGGGATTTGGGATTTTTATTCAACTCGATATTTTTATAGGTTTCGATCGGAATTCAAATTTATGAAAATTGTAATAATTTTTAAAAACAATTTAGCAAAAATTATCGATTCCAATATGATTTCTCAACTTCTAGCAACGTTTACAATATACTGAAGGAAAAATCTCGAAATTTGCTCGTACGGAAATAATAAGCTTTCTTCATGTAGAATCAGATTTGAATGAATTATCGAAAAATCAATATAAGATCACTTGAATTTGAAAAATATGAATTTAACAATTATTCCACTCTCACCAGTCCTTGGCTGAATTTATTTTCAAACAAAAATTATCCAATTATAAATATATATAAGGCCCTTTTGTAAAGAGTCTCCCTAGAACGAGTTTGCAACGAGTAATAAAAGAAGGACCCTCTCTTTTAAGGTTGACCAGACGCTATGGAAAAAAATGCACACCCATTTTCATTCAAAATACGATATTCAAATGACAATACTATATCATATGCATGACAAATATATGTATTGCAGAAACGATGCATAGTGTACGAGTGCACGATAAAATGCACTTTTCTAAAGTGCACTCCTCATTATTATTATTATCATCATTATTATTTCTGATATAAATGCATCATATTTAAATACACATAAAGTATATATATCGGCTATTCCATGTCAAATCGACCACTTTTGAACCCGACCCCTTTCGATTTTGCTAAATTTTTGTTTTCCTTTTCCACCCTATTTAAAATATTTTTCAGGAAATTTTCAAATTTGTTTACCCAACCCAAAAAAGGCTTTTTTTTTTAAATAGCTATAACTTCTTCAAAAATTGACTAATTGGGATGTTTTTTTTTAAATTTTCGTCTTTACTTTATGAAAAAAAATACAAAAAAATTTAAAGATATCAAAATAGAAAAAATGTTTCACTTTTTCGAGAAAAATCATCTTTTTTCTCGGAGTTTGCCATTAAAATTTTTTTTTGTAACACGTGTATATAATGTGCGTCTTTACGTGCCTTGAAAATATGCGTAAAATAGAGCATTACAGCAAGGCGTGAAATAATGTAGGTCCGAGCGTTTTTTCCGCATTGATAGTATTTTACGCACACTTTCATTCATTCGGTTTTATTTTACACACACTTTCATTCATACTATTAGTACTTCACGCACTCTACCGCCGATAACAACCGTAGCGAGGCGCCACCTGAGCCTCGCAACGAGCGCGACGTGAATCTGCCGAGTACGCGTCAAACTGTCAAATTACGACGATAGCGAAACATCGCAATAAAACCTCAAAATGTCCGATTGCGAGTATAAAGAGAGCGGCACTATTGCTTATAAATAATTCGGGAGTTCGAGTTTGTTTTTCATTCTTCATTACAAATTATGGAAGAAAATGTGTTCATTGTAAGTGTTAATAGGAGAGAAAAATACTATTATGCATTTAAATAATTGTTTTTTTTATTTCGGGGCCCCCCCCCCAACCCCCCGCAGGGGCTTCGCCCCTTGACCCCACCGGGGCTTCACCCCTGGACCCCATTGCGGTTTCCTTTTCTTTATTTCTGCATATTAGATACACTTCTTACAAAAAATAGTATGCGATACTCGTGAGGCAAAGCGAACATTATACGCTGCGGCGAGAAGTTGTCGCATGAGCAGCACGAGTATCACAACAGCACGCGCAATGTACTATTTTTTCACTAAAAAAAACTTTTATAAATACCAAAAAAATGCCATCCAACATGGAATGGGCCGACTTTTCCTTCTATTTTTTGTTTCACTTTTTTTTGAAGAAAATTAAAAAATTTCCAGGATTACCACTTTCAATTTTTTTTCCTCTCAATTTTTCAAACTCTGAGGTCCTTTATAAATCCTCAAAAATTACCAGAGTGTGGTTTTGTGAAATAAGTCCAGCCGCGAAATTTTTTTTTCAATCGATACAAAAAATAGAAGGAAATGTCCACCCACTCCATGTTGGGCGGAATTTTTTCCGGAATCGATCAGTGTTTTTTAAGTGCAAAAAAAACTAAAAATGGTGAACTTTGATAAAAAGATTATTTTTCTCGAAAAATTGCAGATTGTAACATCTTAAAATTTCTTTTGATTTTTTTTCGGAAAGTACACTTAAAGACGAAAATTTTGAAAAAAACGTCCCAATTAGTTAATTTTTGAAGAAGTTATGGCTATTTGAAAAAAAGCTTTTTTTTGGGTTGGTTGAACAAATTTGAAAATTTCCTGAGAAATGTTTTTAATGGGGTAGAATAGGGGGAAAAAAGTCAGCCAAATGGAAAGGGGTCGGGTTTAAAAGTGGTTGAGTTGACATGGAATGCCCCATATATATTATATGAATCCCCATATACAGCGGTTCTAGAGAGTCGGAAATGTTCATCTGTCGGTTCATATGGCCTCCCTCGAGATCGCGAGAAACTTGGACCAGGCATTATCTCACTTTCCTCTCTCTCTCTCTCTCTCTCTCTCTCTCTCTCTCTCTCTCTCTCTCTCTCTTTCTCTCTCGACGAACCGCTCCGGGGGAGCGACCTTTTTTTTCCGTTTCCATTTTTTTTCTCTATCCTTCAAGCCGCCAGATAAAAAACGGTCGATCCGATGACGTTTTTAGGCGCCTCCGTCACGGTCTTTGGTCTATCGTGTATGGTTTTTATTGGTTCATAGATATTTCCCACCTCGCACTGCCCCAAAAGTCGTACGATATTTTCATTATCTTAGTTTTTCACGCGGATACAGATAAAACGTCTTTGAAACACATTTTTATTTCGTTGCTGCACGATAGAGACTGGGAATGTAAATTGAGCAGGAAAAAAACCAAGTAAAATTCACAATGGCCTATGTATTTTTTAAATTCATCGTTCACTCTTGCGCGAGTAAGAAATATATGGAGCATTCCACGCCAAATCGACCACTTTTGAGCCCGACCCGTTTTGATTTGGCTGAAACTTTTTTATCTTCTTCTACCCTATCAAAAACATTTTTCAGAATTTGTTCAAATTTTTTTAAACAACCGAAAAAAAGTTATGAATCTTTTAAAAAAATTGGCTTTTTATTTTTTAAATATCTATAACGTTTTCAGAAATTGATTTATCAGGATGTTTTCTTTTCAACATTTTTGTTTTTAAATGAACTTTTCAGAAAAATGTAGAAAAAAATTATTTCGACTGATCTTCAACTTTTCTTTTTGAATTTTCGGAAAATACTAAGATTTCTCGATGATTGTCATTTTTTATTTTTTTAATTAGAAACTTTGACATTTTCTGCAAATTCTCTGAAATTTTCAGAGTGGGCATTTTTCGTTTTCTATTTTTTTTTCAATTGAAAAAAATGATTTTTTGTAACTCACAATCAGCTTATTTCTCATAATACTATTCTGGGTATTTTTGAGGATGTAGAGAGAACCTCAAAGTTTGAAAAACAAAAAAAAATCGAAATTGAAGAAAAAATTTCAATGTTTTTCGAAAAAATAAGACAAAAAATAGAAGGTAGTTCTGATTAATTTGTTTTATATTTGTTTTTTGAAAACTACATTTAAAAACAAAGTAAATGAAAAAAATGTGATTTGGTTCATTTTTGCACAAACAACAGGATTTAACAAATTTCGTTCCATGTTTTTTTTAAACACTTCGCTTTTTTTTGTAAAATATATCAGTGAATTTATTGGAGTAAACTGATTTATTCTTCTTCCATATCATTGTTATATATTTTGTTCAACACTACCCCTACAGCACACAATATTCCGGAAATGTTGCTGAAATGTTGCACGACAACATTGTAATATTCCAAAAAACATTGCTGCAATCTTGCTGTCATGTTGCTATGTCCGATGTTTGAAATATTACTGCAATGTTCCGCAATATTCTAGAAATATTGCATCCAATCAATATGCAATATTCCAGCGATATAACTCGTATTGCATATTCAATATTTCAGGAATATTACCTGCAATGGAAACTTTATCATTTGAACTATTGCATAAAATAAAAATATGTAGTTTTAGATCCATAGGACTGCGCGATTACAGAGCGCGGGTAAATATTCCAACAATTGATTGTTAATAATTGAAGACCCCGATGTTGGTATACACCGGACCTTTATCGGTGCTCGGTGGCTCTCTCGCTGGCGCGAGACCGCCCACCGAGTGCCGCCACCTGTCGGATCTCAGGCGAAGTGCCGAGATCGTGGCAGGCCCCAGGTCGTCCCGTTACAGTAAATAGTCATATTTTACGGATAAGAATCATTCAGATACAAAATATATTTTGTGAATATTTTGTGAATATGGGAGGTATCTTAACGAAAAGCGATGATCCGAAAAAAGGTGACACTCGTTTGTTCCGCAAAAAAAAAGGGGAGTCACTTTTAAGTCAAAATTTGGCTATTCACTGAAAAAAAAAAATGGTTGAATATACAAAATCGTTAGTTGAATACGGGCAACTAAATGTTTATTTGGTCTAACTAAATAATTAGTTTCTTGAATAATTCCGCGCTTCGGTTGACCAAAATATTGTTCAGGCAAGAAAAATTTGGATTGTACAACTAAATATTTAGTTGCACGTATTCAACTAAACGATTTTGCATATTCAAACATTTTTTTTTCTCAGTGTATCGTTGAAGTTGAAAACCAAAGGGCGTAAGTGTCCATATCTAAGCAACAATGCCCGGTTTTTTTCCTCGATGAAGATCGCGATGGATATGTTAATAATATGGATCCGGGCGTATTATGCGCGAGTCGAGCAAGAAATTTGATAGGTCTGAAAATTGATCTACTTTTTCGGCGCACCATAACACCAACAAGCCAATAACATTGCGGCTGGTAAAACCAGAGAAAAAGAGGGAGAGAAACGAACAGCGGTAAATTCTAAACGCTTTGTCGAGTGTTGGAGAATAAGAGGCGCCCAAATTCTCAGAGTGGAGCACTCTTATGGTCGTCCCACGATGACACGAGACCTTCTTCGTCCCTCTCGCTCTATCTTTTCTCTATCTTTTTATCTCCCTCACCGCTTCGGCTTATTTCGGCATATAATCAAATTGATCAGTGCCAATTCTTTTCTTTCTCCTGGCCCCTCTCACGACGGATAATCAACTTTTGCGGATGCGGGTTTAACCTCGATTGCCCGAGTGGCCCTCTTCGTTTTGTCAGTGCGTCTTGTATCCCAAAGTCCTGCGGCAAATTCGCTTTATTTTTTCCCAAGAGAAATATTGTTTCCGATGAGTCATGATCGGTTCTCATAGTCACAAAATCATTCCCATTTTAATTGTAATAAAAAATGTCATCGTTTTAACCCTCAGGGCTCACATTTTCGCAGAACACGATGGACACGTCACTGAGTTCGTTTCAGCCCCTGCCAAACATTTACTCCAATGAAGTCCCGTGACTTGACTTGCAAAAATTACAAAATAATATTTAGGGGGAAGTCCCTCAGTACCGGACACTTAGGGTTATTCATTAATAAAACTATTATATATGTAAGAACTTCGATTTTTTATATTTTTTTCACAAACTTTGGAGTATTCTTTGGTGTGTTAATGATAGTATGGATTTAAAAAAAAAGTAAAACTAAGAAAAATGTATTTTCTGAATTGTAGTTAAAATGGTCGGGTCCGAAAAGTGGCACCTAGTACCGGACACTATGAATATTATTTTAAAAAATGGCCTAAAAATGATTAAATTTTGCAATGATCGCAAATATATTCATCGGAACACTCCGGAATATCTGCGCACGCCTCGTGAGCCCATTGCTTACAATCGCCGCACTGGATCCAGTCATTATTGTCATCGAGGCTTTTTTTCATATTTTCCTCGGGCCATTTTCCTTTCGTCATTATTTTTAACTGATTTGTCATAGTGAAATACCACTACAACAAAAATAACATGTTTTACATAAATATTCCAATAACGAAAAAAAATGGCGTCCGGTACTGGAGAAAAATCGAGTGTCCGGTACTAGGGACTCAACATGCAAGATTAAATAACAAAGTGCGTTGCCATTTCACAAGCATTTTTGAATTTAACTTTCATTATTTGAAAGAATACTTAGCAAAAAGCATCCCAAGCTAAAAAACGGAGCCGCAAAACCCCTATTTTTTAAGCAATGAATGTGTGAAAATTACGGCTGACGCGAAATATTAATTGGCTCCAACGAAAATCAACTCTCGACAACGCGCGCATGCGCACTGCGGCTAGCTCTCTAGCGCCACCGTTACCACTGTGGCCACTGTTCGAACTACGCACGAGAACTATTGTCGTTGCTCTCTAGTTTGGCTTATATCAACAGTGTCCGGTACTTGGTGCCGTCCGGTGTTAGGGTACTTCCCCCTAATCATCCTTCTACATGCATTTTTTTCCGCGTGAAAATTCGCTATTTGATGTGAAAAGGGAGTCAAAAGGAATGAAAAGCGTTAAAAAGAATCTTTTCCTACCAAAAAAAATGGAAACATGTGAATTTTTATATTTTCAGCTGAAATCTATTCATCGAGTTTTATCTAAAACGTTTCGTTAGCTTTTAATTTATTCTTATTCTCAAAATCTATTAGAATTATTTATGAGAGGGATGCTTGGAAAAGAAAATGATCGATCATCGACTTTGTCATTCAAATGTTTGACGTATTTAATTTGCGTGTATTGTCAAAATTTGGTTGAGGTCAGAGTGAAAAGAACTGGCAGAGAAAGAAAATTTGACCTGCTGTAAAGCCGTAGAATGCACTTGGATCTTCAAGATTTTTGAGAGATATTCTTTCACCGAACTTTCGTTTTCTCTTGGCGTCGTTTCATCGTTGCCTTCTCTCTCTCATGGTCTCACTTCCTTGACCTATGTCAAAAGATTAAGAAATATGTTGAAAATGACCAATGGAAAAAGGTGGCGACGTTTCTTTGTAAAGCGACAGAATAAATACTCAAAAAAATTACGAATTATTGAGGATTGACAAATAATTTGGTACCTATGGGGATGTTCAATTCTGATTCGATTCTTTAAAGGACCGATTGTTTTGTTAAAAATTCGATCTCTTGAATCGATTCTTTCCTTCTCGATCTTTAGGTGAATCGCTTCTTGACCTTAAAAATCGAAAATCCGATTTTTTTATTAAATTCCTTATCTATTGAAGATTGGCAATTAAAATAAACATTGACAAAAGTCTATGAAACATCAACGTCAAGGTTAAAAGAAAAAAAAGTATGTGAAAATGTGAAAACGTGAGAAAAAGAGTTAAAAAAATTAAAAGTTAAAACATTGAAAATCTAAAGTAAAAATATACAAAATATATTAAAAAGTCCAAATGTGCAAAAGAATCAAACTATGTTTAGCCAGAATGAAAACTGCTTTATATTTGTTATTTTGTATTCATCATTTTGTATTAAAAATAAATTAATCCAATTTAATCATTTCCGATAGCAAAAACTTAATAAACACTTACCTAAGCTTTAATTAGCAATTAATTTTTTTTTACCGATTTGAAAAATCGATTTTCTTGATTCGATTCAGAATCGATTCTTTCCAAAGAATCGAACATCCTTATTGGAAGCAGCCAAAAATTATTTGCGTCAATTTTGGATACGTTGCTATAATATTAGTGCCTTGCAATATTTATAGCCATTAACAACGTTCTACTGAAACAAATCTGTTTTTTATAATTATTGAAAGCCCTCGCGCAAAATTTGATTGATTTTTTTTTCAACGGATTGGACTTGCCCAATTGTCCAATTTTTTTCGATCGTTCTTCGACTCACTCGAAGTGCACGATACCCCCATTTGATAAGCTTCTCGTTGAGATTGATACATCGATGGTCCCGTTGTCGACTTGTCAAGGCATATCTGACAGTGAATATCTCAGAGTATACTCCAACTCGAGAGAAAAAAAAAGAACAGGTGTACGGTGGTCTCGGATTCATCATTATCGGCGGTCCCCGGAGCGATTGTTTTTTCTTTTGGTTTATTTTCGTGGACCGAGGATCGCTCTGCCATGTACGAAAAAAGCGACTCCCGCTTCATGAAACCAGAGATGAAAGAGATAAAGCTCTGACGGAGAGGACCAAACGGGAGGTTTGAAACGTGGGGAAAAACATTTTCATAGAGAGGCTAAGAATGAAGTTGAGGATGAAAAAACGGAGGAGAGGCGCCCCCAAACGCTAACTAATGGATTATATTTCATGCCTGTCTTTGACATGCCCATAACGACATTCCGGGAGAAAAAAGCGAGCCAGACACAACATGACATGGGATTGACGATCTCCTCCAATCTCGCCTAGACAGTTTCTCTCTCTCTCTCTCTCTCTCTCTCTCTCTCTCTCTCTCTTTGACAATAGTTAGCATTCACCTCGTTCTCAAAAGCGTTTACCCTCTTGCAGCCTCCCAATCGTTTTAACCACACCCGCAGTTGAAAGGTTAATATGCACTTTCAAGTTGGAAGTGCAACAGGCACGTGTTGATACTCTGACACGTGCTGACATTTTCAAGCATAAACTTTTCCTTATTGACAATTCACTGAAAATTTGACACTTGGGAGATCTCTGTATAATTACGAATCTGTACTTAAAACGCTGGAATTGAAAACAGTACCGTAAAACGGGGCTACTTTGACTTTGGGGGTTACTTTGTGGTTTTTCGGGGCTACTTTGGACGAGCAGCGAAAAACGGTAAAAGTCAACCCTCATGACCTTGTGAGGTGGGAGGGGGTGTGGGGAGTGGGTAGTAGGAGAAAAGAGTCATTCATAAACCAGGTACACAGATATATGTGTAACAAGCCAAGATGTTCGAACAATCGATGATACCATTCGCAAGAAGGGAATAAAGAAGGGCAAGAAGAACGACTGTTGGAGTTACGTCTTTTACATCTGTAAGGCCCGAATTTCAAGTCATAAGTCCTACCTTAAGATCGAACTTTCCATGGAACTCAAGTCGGAACTTAAGATCGAACTTAAGTTCCAATTTAAGATGAATCGTAAGTTGAACTAAAGTGCAATTACAAGTTCATACTTAAGTTCAAACTGTAGTGCGTACTTCAGATCGATCTTAAGTTCAAATTTAAATTTGGTTTGAAGTTCGAACTTAAGATCCATCTTGAGCTTAAATTTAAGTTTGATCGTACTTAATTATTGTGACAACTAATTTAAAATAACATGGTTGAGGGAGGAATCTCAAGTTCGATCTTAAATTTCAACTTGAGTGCAATAGAAAGTTTGATCTCAAGTTTGATCTTGAGAACTTAAAGTTCGAGCCTAAGTATTTGATATTTTTATGTAAAATATTTCTTCAATAATAATGACGAATTGATTGTCAAAAATCGTTGTTTTTCATTTAATTTCACGTATAATGTATAAAATATTATTGTTTTTTTATCAAAATGATGTCAAAGCTGCATTTACGCTTTGGATCCTTGACGTAAGTTGCATTTCAATGCCTCTCCAAGGTAGTCCCACACTTGGGGTTGCTTTGGCTTTTTTTTCTAAATATATAAAATTGTGAGGGTCTGGTGGAGCTTGCTATTGTTATACATTTTATAGCCAAAGGACACATTGTTCTGTGCGAGCGAAAAAAATTTAATTTTGGACGTTAAAAAAAAGTTACGACCAAAATACTTCCGAAACACGAACAAAGTAGCCCCGTTTTACGGTATTACTGATTGGTTCCGGTACTCGCAAAGAAAAATCGAAAAAGGGGATTTTGAAGACGAATTTTCTTTAATTCGAATAAGGGTTCAAAGTAGTCCTTGCGGTGGAGCCAAGTTAATGAAGTGACAGGATTTGAAAGATGACACGTTCACGTTTTGAAGGAAGACAGTTTCTCCTTCAATGCTTATTTGGGTTGCTCATCCAATTAAAAAAAAATTAATCCCCTCGAGAATATGTGTAAACATTCATTTTGACGGAGAATTTTGGCTATAATTTTGAGAACGATTTGAGCATTGGATTTTATTTAATAACCGTGGATAAAAATTAAGTTGTCAGGAAAATCGACGCAGACCCTTATTTCTTAATTTGTGACGATTTTCCAATTTTCTTAGAGAAATAAAAAAAAAATTCTTAATCTACATCAGTTTTGCTTTAAAAGTACCCAAGATTTCGATTTTTCTTCGAAAATTCACTACTTCGCATGAATTTTGATTTTTGTTTTCTTTTTTTTTTTAAAAGTCAACCTTAAATTGTTTATTGCGAATGTAATTACTTGTCAGCCGTAAAAATTGTGTATATTTCGATAAATAATCTATTTAAGACGCTGCAGGCGAAATTTCAAATGAGTCGAATAAAAATTGAGCGACATACGTTGTACGCAAATTTGAAAAACATAGTTTTGAGAAAAATCGGGAATTGAAAAGTTTCGAATTTTTGTTCACCACAGAATAAAATCGATATTGTTTTTATGACTCGAAAGCATGGGGAGGAAAGTTGTTTATGCTGGAAGAAAGCTTTTACGAGGAAAAAAAACCAAGCATTTTGAAGTGGAAGTCCGCAATGGCGCGAGTGTCTTCAGGCTCGCGTGCGATGCATCGCGTTAAGGATCAGCGAGTTAAAGGGAGGAGAAGAAAACTTGGATTGCAGGTTACGCCCCGACGAATACTCGCATTATATCGCACGCACACATAAATCCACGTACGCTAGGGTGGCCCCAAAAATTGTTTTTTTCAATTCAGCTCGTCAATTATTTTAAAAAATAATTATTTTTAAAAGTTGTTGAATTTTTTTTTTCAGATTATTTGTTCAAAATAAATCGCTTAGGTTTCACAAAAACTTGGGTTTCGCCACAAACAATTTGCATATCGAAGGAAATCTATATCTTGGGATTTTGCAAAATCTCCAAAAATCATACAGGCCTCCCCTTATTTGTAAAATTTTGAAGTTCACAATTAAATTTAAATTTATTTCGATCAATTTGAATTGATTGATGTTATTCCCAATTACAAATTGTTAAAATAATCGTGGGATTTGTTTCAACCAGATTGAAATTATTTCCCTCGATTGTTATTTTGTCTAATTGAAAAACTTTTTTTTTTAAATTGATTAAAGACTATTTCAATGAATTGTGGTTGGTTTGCAGTCGATTTCATAAGAAAGGGATCCAATTATCTAGGTAATGAGTGTAATTGGAAAAAAAACAGTCTTCTTCCTCGTCTCGCTGTCGCGCTCATTTGGCTTTCCCTCTTATCTCGATAACGGCGGCGCGCTTGACGACGCATTTAAAAGTGAAAGAGTGAGACGAGACGACGCGAAATGGATAAAACTCACACACTCTCGTTGAATAACCCACGCACCGCTGCCCATCGCGAATCTCTCGGGGGTGGGGGTGCAAGGTCAGCTGACGTCTGTCACTGATATATTCGCTCGAATTCAAGGATTTAATGGTAATTAGTAACTTCATTCCAATGTAAAAAAAAATCATTAAGATTTGGTAAATAAACTTGAGGTTATACCTCTTCATCGTGGGAATATTCAGTAGACACCGAAATCAGGGGGCATTGTGAGGTTAAAAGAAATGTGTGAGGCTAATAAAGGCGTTATTCTGGTCTAGAGACATACATTTTGATTGTTTTGTCGAGCTCGATAAAAAAAAATATGTTTACCATTATAGTTTACCATTATGTTGTGCTGGCTGACACGATTGCAACCTTTCCGGTCATTCGATACAAAAAAAAAAGATTCTTGATTAGTAAGAATGTTGTTATAACCCCTACGTCAGAGAAAATGGGGGAAAAAAATTTCGCAAAATGGCGGCTGTCTGAATAAAAAAAGGCGTCTTTCGACTCTTTTTTTTCATAGTTTTTTATTTTTTTGCAATAGTTAGAATAATAATTTTAATTCAATATCGGTAGGGGCATAGAGAGTTATATATTGAAGATTGGTGAAAAATTTCAAGTAAATCGGTTGGATAGAACTTGAGATATCATGTCATGTTGGGAAAAGTAGTTTTGAGAAAAACGTCTAGGGTAAAAGCCGGATAGTTGCCACACTTAAGGAAAAAGCTCTATTACATAAAAATTAAGTATCTACTGACAATATGCTTCGTGTATATTAAAACATTGGTCTTTAATCTTTCATTGTGCACTATTTTTGTAAACCCAATTAATCTTGTTTTTGAGTATTTCCCGTTTCATTTTACCTCTTCAAAGAGGGATAGTTGCCCAACGTGGCGGATAGTCGCCTCACGTCGAAAATACTTCGAAGGAGTTTATAATTAATATTAAGTTACAGATTATTTCATTTTATTATATTTTTTAAATTTTATTTGTTTATTTAGATATTTTATTATCAATTTTATTATTTTATAATTAATAATTTCATTATTTTTTTAAATACCTTTAATTAACAGTTGTTCTTTCTTATCCAGTTCTTTAAACGCTAGTGCTAAACTAACTTCCGTCTAGCAAGGACTACGCCTGGGTTTTTGTGATATTGCCGTTAGGGCAACTAACCGGAAATGAATTTTGGGGCGACTATCCTTTTCGATACGGATACTTGCCCTTTTTATTAAAAAAATTGATAAAAGCTATTTATCAATATACCGTATCAGACCGTGCAGTTGAAATTCTAATGCATGCGAGGGAACAAATAGTTGACCGAATCCTCAACCATAACATTATTTATTCAATAAAAATTAGTCACCAATATTAGTGCAACGCTCGTCGAGGTCTCACCGCGGAAGATTTTCGCTTAAACAGACGAAACTTGTGGGCCCTGCCCTATGTCTTTTGGGCACTGAGGCCTGCGAGGGCATATTAATAATTACAGAAAAGCGCTAACGCTAGGGACATCTCTAACATAGTGTTTTAAAAACCGGGGCAACTATTCCCCCGTGGCAACTATCCGGCTTTTACCCTATAGTTACTGCGTCATTAACTAAAATGCCTACAACTCCGTAATTTATTGGAATTAAAAAATTTCCTTTCGAGGATATATTCTTAAAGATCTAAACCTTAAGAACATGCAAAAAAAATTGATTTTTTCAAAATTTCAGACCAGAATACCCCTTAATAGTCTCATCGTTGAGTGTAAACATCCCTCATCGTCTATTACGTGTGCAGTGAAATTTTGATTATCCGAGATAATTATGGGGAAAGCGCGTCTTTAATGAGCAAAATCTCATATTATACGGGTAACATTATTTTCCATTATGTTATATTATTTAGTAAAATGTTTTTACATCATTCAACCGTGTTTCCGCAGCTTCTTAACATTAAAAGTCTCGAGTCTGCTGATTAAATGCCTGAAGAACGTGATAAAATCCTTTTTTTTTAAGGCATAATGATGCCTCGGCAGGGCTTAGGCTTTTTTAACGGGGTATGTAATCCGAGCATATCCGTATTAAGCGAGGATATACCTTGTTCATTGCAAAGGGCTTGATTCATCGGAGCTCTGATAAGGGACGTTTTAGCGTGATTCACTGATATCGGAAGCAATGAAATGCCATTAGAGAATTTTTTCGATCTAAAAATTACTCATAATAATTTTCCATGAGACTTTTTATACCTTTGGGTGTGTATGAGAATGCTTTTTCCAAATTTTTACCGGGTACAAAGTTTTGTTCATCATTCTTAATTTTGGGTTTGTTTTGAAAAGCGTTTATTGTTAATGCATAAAAATGAAGAGGAAGTGATGTGCAAATTTCGAATTCGAAAGTTTTTTTTATCTTTCCAGTTTTGGGTCCAATAAGGGTTTTTCGAGATTTTTTTCTTCACTTCTGTCTCCACAAGTGAAGATTGCAAAAATTTTGAATTCGGGCTTTTGTTTTGATAGATGCAGATTTTATCATGCTCAAGTGTCTTGTTATATTTTCTTCATAACAGTATAGCTACCGCCGTCCAATATAAAAGTACACCCTCCTTGTATAATTCTGGCGTATAGATACATGGGTCATTCCATGTCAATTTGAACAAGAGTTTGAATCGACCCCTTTCAATATTGATGAAATTTGGTCAGAGGTTTTCGTTTTTAATAAAACAAAGTTCTACCAAAAGAAAAAAAAATTCAATTTTTTTTTGTGAAAGTTACGCAAAATTCAACATTTCACGATTTTTCAAATCTTTCATGTTTATTTTTTAAATGCTCGAAAACTATTATAGTTACGAAAAATGGTTTTGAGTTCGTCTAAAAGAGTATACTTGGGGCTACGATAACAAAATATTCTGAAAAAAAAAATTCGAACAGTGATGAATTTGGAGAATTTTGAATTTTCAAAAACCGTGAAAATCCAAGTTCGACATTAAATTTTTAGTTCAATTATTTTTTACATAATACCTTGTACTGATATTAAAAAATCCTGAAATGTTATTTCAAAAATATGAATTTTTGAATTTTTAAAAATCGTCTAAATCCACGATCAACATTACATTTTTGGTTACATTTCTTTATATATAATGCGTTGTACTGATCTTAACAGATCCTGAAATTTTCAGGATGGTGTTTTTTTCTTTCAAAAACATACAATTTTTTTTGTAGTACATATTTTGTTTCGAAGCCTCAAGTATACTCTTTAATACGAATTCAGAACAATGTTTCGTAACTATAATAGTTTTCGAGATATATAAAAAATAAATTTGAAAGATTTAAAAAATTGTGAAATTTTAAATTTTGCACAACTTTCGAAAAAAAAAAAATTTAATTTTTTTCTTTTGCTACAACTTTGTTCTATTAAAAACCAAAAATTCTGACCACATTTCATCGAAATGGACAGGGGTCGATTCCAACTCTTGGTCGATTTTACATGGAATGACCCATGTGTATCGGTGAAAGGTTCAAAGGGCGGAGGGGGAAGGAGGGGAAAAAGGAGGAAGGAGATAGAAAACAGAGAGGAGCACTAAAAGGAACACGACCCGCAATAAATCTAGTCGACGAGCTTAGCTGGATTAGCCGGGACGTAAATGCGGCAGTGCCAAGGGCCCGTCGAGTATCCACAGGGACTTTCATCGAAAAAAGGGAAGCAATCACTGCGATTTGACGCGTTTTTTCGTGACAGTTGCGCCCTTTCGTTTGCCAAGTGGTCGGAGTACGTGTCTGCGCGCAGTTCCTTTGGCAACCGCGTGTTCAAACCCTATGGGATATGGTTTATAAGGGACCCAACGAGAGGAAACCGAACTAGCATGCAGGTATAAGAAATCCAGGATGGTAACCGCCTCTTTATATGATTTGTCGCACCGCCTCTGGGATATGTCTACCGAAATTAGAAAGAGCGAAAGAGAAAGGAACGAGAGAATCGGGAGAGTGGAAGAGAGCGCAGAAACAGAGAGTTTGGCTAAAGAACATTGGGTAGTCCTGCGTCAAATTTTGGTACTTTTTGATACCCACTCTGCTGATATTGTCAGGATTATTTCGACTGTTCCTTCCTTATTCTTTGCATCGTACGAGAAAAAAGAAATCGCCGGGACAATGGGGAAAGTACGCCCTAACTTTCTTTGCTTCTAGATTTCTACCCTCGGAATTTCCCCTCCTGAGTGCATCGTTTATTCATATGTGTGTACAACATACGGGGTAGATCTTCACAAAAACGTAGGAAATCGCTTGTCGAAGCTGTGGGGAAGCTCAAAGAGAATGTCAGCAGGAAGTGTGACACAGTAACGAGAATAATACACGAAAAATAACGAGAGTAAAACTCGCCCTCTGTGTCCCGGATATTTTCCTTCATTATTCAATGACGAAGAGAGGGAGGAAGGGAGAATCTCCATTGTTGTCCTATTTCGTACTATTATGCACACGACATAATGCGTCTTTGACGCAAGGATTGCGTGGATTCATGCAAAAGAGGAGGAAGAATAGAGAGAGTGTTCCCGTTTAAACGAAAATTACGACGCCGAAGGACTCGCCGCGGCATCCGAAGGATCCTCCTTGTTGCTTTACGCAATAGCCTTCACCTTCGACGAAGGCAACGAGAAAGAGGGATTGCAGGAGAGGGGAAAAGAAAAGAGAAAAGTGGACCAAGAGGATCGAAAGGATTTCGCGTGCTGAATCGGCAACGTTGCCAAATCCACAAACACCGCAGACTCTATCCTTGATCGGCGAAATAACCTTTGAGAATCTTTCGGCTTCGGCTCTTTCGTTCATCGCATCTATTTTTCCACTCCTTGTACTGCATTGGGACCTCGTATATCTTATCTTTCTCTCTTTCACTGTCTCGTCGAAGAAAGCTATCTGTTCGGCAAAACCTTATGCACAGTATGTCTCGTACCTGGATGAGATTCTTATCGATCTTTGGAGATGGGTCTACGAGAGCTTAGAGATATATCCAAGTACCAAAATTGACCGAGACGATAGACCAGAGTGTGGTTCTTTTCGGAGACGAAGATTTTTTTCCTTCGCTTCTGAGTAAAACTTAAAGTGTAGAATCTACTTCTCGATTCTCAAAGGATCAAGCGTAACGCAGGATCGGTCACTTTGTTGTTGCTATGGGAAATTTTTCCCTCAAAATCACAAAATCGCCCTCAGACATTTGATCGGGGTAAATGTTTGTCGTGAGTTCGAGAATGTAGTTTTTAGAATGAGTAAAGTATGAACTATCGATGGCCTGAGGAAAACCGCTGATGTTTTGAAATGTTCAAAATAAATTTTTTAAATTTTTATTTAGCACAACATTGTTATTGTTGTTTTTAAACTAAAATATGATTAGGACTACTAACGAAATTTTTAATTATGCAGGGGAGGGTGGAGCACGACGGCGGACCTCAAAAATTTGGTCAAAAAAATTTTGGTTTCTTGTCAAATTAACAGAAATTTCATGTATTGACTCATTTTTATACGGCGATCCCTGGGGCGTAATGGACCACCCTAAAAAATAAGGTCAGATTTTTTTTTTCAAATTATGATGGATTTGATATATTCATCCATTTTTAGGCCGATGCACTATATCCGGGGTAAAATGAACCATAAAAAAAATTGAAAAAATTTATTTTTAAAAAAATTGAAAAATTTTCAAATGAAAACAAAATTATCTCACAGTCAAAAATTGAAAAAAGTTTTTTGGGTTAAAAAAAATAATAGTAGAAAAATGAAGAAGTTATTTATTATTTAACGAATTTTTAATTAATCTACTATATCTATTTTATATTAAGCAAGTAAACAATAACATTAATTATGATTTATAATAATTGTTTAAAAACGTAACAAAAATAAAATTTTTGAATGAAACATTAAAGTACGTGAAGAATGTAATAAATTACTTTTCACAATAATTACAAGTACTATATTCGTCGGAATAATCTTTGTTTACCTGCACAGGAATCATGAGATCCCTGTGTCCCTCGCTTACAATTTTTACACTGAATCCATGATTCCTTAAATTTCGAGTAAAGTCCATTACGATAAAGACAATGACAATCATTATTTTCACCTTTTTGAACAATTTTTTTTAAAATTCTTTTGTGTGATAAGTTTTTAAATTCTTGTGTGTGATAAAAAAATGTTATTATTTTTTAGAGGAGGGTCATCGTGCTCCAGAAATTTTTTCTCCAGAAAGCCCATTCTTTTTAGTATGATTTTATAGAAAAACCTTGACCGCACTTCAGAATGAATTCACTTTTCAGTGAAATTTGGTTCGATATTTTCCAGCCCCCTCCCCCTTAAACTGACTTAAAATTAGACGGTAATTGACTCTTTAACGTACGTACCTGTCATATATAAATAATTGATGATCAATTTCATCTCTCGCAGTCGTAAAAATGTCCACTTCAATCTTTTGACAGTTTCTCATCCCTCAAAGTCGTAAAAATCTCAATTTCCCTCGATCGACTTCGGGTCCCTCTCGGTATCGCTTTTCGATCGTTATTTCGATACCATCATAAATGCCTTTCTTGCTTATGGCTTTCACACAGGAAACCTTTCGCATGGCGGATAGTCTGTATGCTTGAACAAATAGCGACAAGTGTTCGAGCTTGCGAGAGGGAGAACAAAATTGTAAAGGTCTCAGAAAAAAAATATAGGACGACCATTCGAAAGGATATGGTATAACGGTATTTACTGTGAAATATACCGGTCGTCGAGGGGTTGATTTTCGGTAAAAGTGTCGTGTTGCACCCCCAAAGTGTCACTGGGGGAGGCTCACTCGGGTTTAAATTCACTCGAGGTTGTATTTTAACACGTGAGATAGAGATACTTGGACAGCTGTTGGGGAGTGCCGAAAATTTGAAAATCTCATCTTGCCCTACAAACCTTCTCGCCACATGTTGCTTCGTTAATTCTCCAACAATCATTAGCCACCCTGAAATCAAAATATTCTCGGAAATCCGTCAAGGAACATCAAGAAAAACAATCTGGGAGCTTTTCTAATATGAAATTCGATGGACAGGGAAAAAACTTAGCTGTGGTAACAAAGAAATTAGTTGCCTCAACAAACTATTTCAGTGCTCTGAGCACCAGACGAAAAATTGGTTGGATCAACGAATTTCATATGGTTGGTTTATAAATGGCGGACCAACTAATTTTTTAGTTCGGCCAACCACGAGTGAAATGGTTGCATCAACTATTTTACTCCGTGGTTTATTATAATTTTTTTTTTATATCTACACAATATGTTTAAACATTTCATTCTTTGAATGTTGCTACACATATGAAATTTACAATTTCGTGAAACTTCGTCTTTTCTCCAAGAGAAGGTAAAATAAAAAAGGCACTTTTTTATGGGAATTCATTTCGGATTCGACCATCTTGCGCTTTGTCGCAAAGTATTAAATATCCATACTGAAAAGAAGGATTTCAAACATAGACGAACTTGGAAAGGTTACTAGCGTCGAGGGGAAAGTTCGTTTGTGCGAGAGGAAGCCACCTGGTGGATTTTTTGGGTACTGACAAATCTGCAGATATGATCATATAGTTGGCTACAGTGCCTATAAAATTCGTTGTCCATCCTTCACCCTCTTGAATACTTTTTTATTAGTTATAGTGACTAATCAAGTCAGTTGTGTTGACTAGTCGATAGAACTAGTGCTAGGTGGTTATTGTAACGAAGCAGATAGTTACGGTAACCGAAATATACCCAATCAGTTGGTTGTCCCAACCAACCATTTTTTTCCGCGGAGGGCAATTTATTCAATCGATATTTTGCAAATAATTTTTTTTTCTACGATTTTAGTCTAAGTAGGAATTTAAAAGGATTCAAGGAACGTGTGAAAAAATCGCGGCTGGGGATTCATAAAGTTTGCAACAACGAGGGATGCAAAAGACATATCTTGAGAATTCGAAACTCACTTTCTTTTATTTTCTTTTCGTCTTTTATTTTTCTTATTATGTATATAAATAATAATATCGTTGGGGGAGTCGCCTCCGGAAATGCCGCGATGGACACACGACAAAGAGTCTCTCTCGCGTGTATGAATGGATTTTCGGGTCTCTTTCTTTCCGTCTTTCTTTTTCTCTAGTCGTCTTTCTTGTATTTCACAACCAGAGAAGTCTAAACTGCGTTTCGGGGTCCTCGCCGAAATCCAAGAGTCGTCCATCTGGCAGCAGTGACAGTATAGTAGGCTTTCAAATTTCTCGCCCCGTTGAATTAACTCTCGTCTCAAACTACGTCCTTATTATTCTCTCAATTAAAATGCACGAGTTAGTCATAGTCTTAAAGCTTCAACAATTTATTTTTCTACGTAGAAAAATATACACTACGACTCAAAAGTTTGGAAACGTCTTTCGAGGTCTTTCAAAACGGGGAATTTGAGTGGCTCTCCTTGTCCGAATGGTCTTTAAGGATCTCGTGAAAAATCACACGTAGATATTTACGGTTTGATCTGGGGATATTCGTCCCTGGGCGGCTTCTTTTTCTTTTTTTATTGGGGTTACAAAAATACCTCTGCCCTTGCTTTCACCGGAGGTCGCGTGTTCAGTCGTGGGAGAAAAAATTGAGAAGGGTCGGTTTCGCTCGACACATTTTTCCTAACTCGGTTCCCGCTGGGCACTTCTGATTTTCCGAGCCGTTCGGACCGGTCCGAGCTGGAAAATGAGGAAAAGAGTCAAGCTCGGAGTCAACGTGGACGTCCACTTTTTTTCCCATCTATTCTCGACCCAAATATTTTTTGCTCGTGATGGATCACGAGATGACGTTGAATCAGTTTGTTTCTTCACTCTTAGCAAGGTGTCCCATATGCATTGGCCTCAATCTTTCTTTCAACCAAAAGATTTTGCATACTTGCCCATACGCGCGATGTGTGTGGCAACGAGACGGATTGTGACGAAGCGAAGTAATTTTCTATAGGCCGGTCACGGTCTGGTGATGCGGGTCTTGACGCTATTCTCGCAGGTATATGTACGCATAATTGGCGGCTCTTTCATTCGTTATTTACTTTTTGTTTTTTAAATGCTCTTTCGGTGCTCCCAGGCTCTATACGCATCCTCGTTAGGGTTTTATATGTTAATAGGTCGCGTCTTCTATGCGCTCTCGACCCTTCGAGTCGAGCGGCGACGGAAACTCGAGGGCGACTTTATTTATATATGTATTATATATGGGGCATTCCGCGTCAAATCACGCGGTAATCGGCCTGAATCCCTCTGATTTTGATGTCCGATGAATTGTGGGTTTCGTTTGACCCAAAATATGACCTCAAATTATTAGAAATTTTTATTTCATTTTTTAGGGGTTGCCCCCGAGCTAAAAAATCATTAAATTCAGGGAAAATATAAAGAGTGGCCTTTTTCAAATTAATGAAATTTTTTCACAGAAACTAGGACCCGAAACAGGTATTTTCGTCATAGTTCGATAATGGGCCAAAAATAATTAGGGTAGACTGGGTACGGTTGTGACAATTTTCAATTGATCGCCCATAATTTTGTTAGTAAGCCAGTTAGCTGGACGAAAACTGTTCTTTATAGTGAAGTGTACATTTGTCTACATATAAATACCAAAATGTTGTCCTCAAGTACAATAGTTAACTCATAGGAGCAAATTAGAAAAAAAGGAAAAAGTGTCACAACCGATCACACCCCAGGGGCGGTTGTGACAGTGCTTGGGGTCGGTAGTGACACGTTAAAAGAATACACCAAAACGGTCTAAAATGACTTTTAATGCAAGTCATTTTATAGTCAGTACAGTAGCATAACGCGATATAATCTTTTTCTGGAAAAAGTTAACATTTACAAAACAAAAGAAATAAAATTTGAGAACACTTTAATCGGTTATAACTAATAACCCACTGTAGAATCTATACTTATTATATAACGGCCTTCATATTAAAATCTAATCCCTTATAATGACTAAGGCTCTGTACGAATAAGTTATTATATCAGTCTTCATATTATCACTTCATATATCATATATCATGCATAATACATCATATTATATAATCAGTCCAAACTTCTTTCCTTCTTCATAAGCGATTTTATATTCTTTTATGTCAAACTGCCCTCTTTCCGTCTTCCTCAAGCGTTTTCTGGACATCTAAAAGCAAAAAAAGCGAATTTTACTTGTGTCACAACCGTACCCAGGAAATATGTCACAACCGTACCCAACGCACGCCTTCGCAAAAAAACAATCGCCATGACAATAAAAAATAATCTACGTAAAAAGTAATCATTGGTATTTAGCTACAAATGTTTAACTTATAACGAGGAAAAAAACTCATTACGCTATCTGTACAGATACAACAACAATTATTAAAAGAAATCGAATGAAAATACTTACTTTTGCCTGGTAAAAAACAATGTAGGCTTGGCGAATGCAACACTGAAACATGTTCAGTCGGACATGCCGCTCCTCTCTCCCCTTGCAACCCCCCCGGTATTCCTTATAGTTTCGCTAATATGGCGACTGTCACAACCGTACCCTGGCACAACCGTACCCAGTCTATATTTTTTTGTAATTTTAATTTTTTAATCGAGTTTGAATCATCCGTTATATTTCAGGTCGTCAAGGCTAATAAATTTTCGAAAAACGTTGTCGTTTCACTCTTAAACCAAGAAAAAAAAATCAAGTTTCACTAGAAAAATATTTTTGTTGGTGTTATTCTCACTACAGGAAACAATCAAAATAAGAAATCATTAAAAAAAATGAATTAAAATACAAAAAAAAATAGTAATTATTTTTAGCCTATTATCGAACTATGACGAAAATATCTGTTTTCGGCCCTAGTTTCTGTGAAAAAATTTCAACAATTTAAAAAAAGGCTCCCCCTTTATGTTTTCTCTCAACTTAATGATTTTTTAGCTCGGGCAATCTCTAAAAAATGAAATAAAAATTTCTAAAAATTTTAGGTCATATTTTGGGCCAAACGAAACCCACAATTCATTGGACATCAAAATCCGACGGGGTCAGGCCGATGACCGCGTGATTTGACGTGGAATGCCCCATATACATGCGAAATCATCAACTTCATGATTTTTCGGTAGGTTCTCCGTTGCATTTTTTACGAATTTCACTGGACACCTGAGTCCATCCTTCCGAATGGTGCATCGTGGCGAATGAACAATGGAGAAGGGCAAAGTAGCGAGGGAGAAGGAAAAAAATTCCCGCCATTGATCGTGAAATTACATTTTACCATTTTTATTGTATGCACCGCCACAATGATTCGTTCCTGCGAACTCGATCCCATCGGTACAGTGCATAAATGGGTCAAACCCACAGGGATATACGAACGAATGAAGGATTCAATAAAGAGAAGAACGATGAGTTTAACGGTGGGCAATATAGTATTTTTTTTTATTCCCCCTTAGGCTTCTTCACTTCTCCTGAAAGAGGATAATTGAACCCAAATTTTCGACGTTTTTACGATACGAATGGGAGACTTGGTTATTCACGTCTGCCAACGTTTTGCTCTTCAAAAATACGACTCTTAGCTTTATTAAGGTAGTCCATTGTGACGACCGAAATTTCGACGTTTTTCCATCCATTTTTTTAAATAACAAAATAAAATACGATCGTTTGGAAATTTTTACATGCTGTTATTTGTATCTTGAAGAGTACAAACAATTTTTTGTTTACTTAATCTTACCTGAATTTGTTTATGATTTTGTACGTCAAAGTGGGGTCCTCGAAAAAGAGGTGACTTGTTTCGGGGAAGCAAACAGCCTTCCGTAGTCATCTGGAATAAAAAATCCAAAGAGATTATTGTTTTGTAGGCTTAATTCTAAGTCTACAACCTATAATATGCATATTAAAAAAAACGAAATGGCTGACTTGTGAACAAAAAAAGTCTTTGAAATCCATTTTTTTGATAAATTGTTTTAAAAAATTCATTTATTATTAAAAAATTAAATGTTTTAAAGGTCATAGACTTAATAGCTATGTGTGTCTAAAAGAACGGGTAAAATTTTTAACCAAATCCGTTGAATAGTTTTTAGTCAGTGCTTCCTCGAAGTTTCGAAAACGTAGTTTTGAGAAAAACGCGTTTAAAGTTTTGACAACAGATTTTGTATAAAAAAATTATACTTACATTAATCAGCTATGCCTGGTCAGAGCAATCCTTCCGTTTCCTGAAAGTTATCTCAAAGTTCTCTTCATTTCTTCGAGAGATTTAGTTTTTGGTGATTGCCAAACCTCAGTAATTAGTCATTTTTAATATTAACTTATTAGTTCATTGCTCTTTTCTTTTGGCTATAACTTTGAAAATATTTTAAATTTCGGTCTGAAACTTTTACAGTATATTTTTAAAATGTTTATCTTGCCAAAAATGTAAAACAAAAATCGATTTTTTGAACCCGTCACAGTGGGCTATTATCTTAAGGGCACGCTTTAGCAGAGTTACGAAGTAGTAGCTAAGATCAGCCCTCATTACTAAAATAATTGCTGCAATGAAGCTATTTGATTTCCGATTTTAGGAAATTACAGAATAACATCAAAACATCCTGCTAAATGACGAACTTGTTTTTTTTTTACATCAAACTTTTTTTTGAATGTGTAATCGAATAATTCCAAAGCAAAGGTAACGTGAAATTTTGTTCAAAATCAATAATTATATGATTGGAGAAATTGTGAGTTGTAAATTAAACATGTTATTCCCAAGTAATCCCATTTTGGAGATTCCAAGATTGCGTTCCAAAAAGGATATTCATTTTGAGAATCAAAACACAAAGTCGTCGTGTAACAGGCACAATCATTGAATAAGTAGATTTATTATGTTGCAGCGAAGAGATTCTTGAACTAATATTAGAGGGCGTGAAAATTTCGATTTTCGTGTTATGAATGAAAGTAAATTGACATTGAATTTATTTTTGATCACCTCGAAAACTTCCCAAAATTATTATTTCTATTTGAACGGGATATATTGAGGATTCGTTTGATCAAAAATTGATTGTGGATAACGAAAACCATACTCGCTCGACTCCAATTCTAACGCGTTAAGTTTTTAAAAATTTACCGCTTACGGACGTTAAATTGAAAAAAAACTCAATTTGAAGGTATGGCAGCTGTCATTAAATCGGTTAAAACAATGACTAACTTTAATTGCGTTATTTGTCATCTGCTTCTAGTCAAGTAATATTAACGTTGGGTAAAAATATTGTATCGTAAGTGCCACAAAACGAGTAATAAGAATCTTTTATTGGCACCTCTCTTTTCTGTTGCTGCGCAATGTTAATTTAACGAATCTGATTTTTTTAATCAAAATTCGGACCACAGTTATTCGATATAATTAAGAATTTGCGTCGAACGATATCGAAGTGAGTTTGAAACGAGCAAGATAAAAAAAGGAACAGTAAGGAAAACGCTAAAAGATTATGGCGCTTCTTCCTGTGCTTTAAGAAACACTCCGCGAGCAATCAGGGCAAATATTTAAGCACGATCGCTCGATATACATAAAAAAAACTACTATAACTATATATATGCCTCTCTCTGGCGTTTGATGCACATGAGCCACGAGAGCATCCGTTAAACCGAATTTTCGACTATTCAATTATCGAAGGGGCTAATCGTGGCAGAACCCGCGGGCTTACGGTCGGTATGAAAAACGAAAACCACAAAAATTCGAATTCGATAACTCGATCGTCCGATCGCCAGAGATCTCCCGACCCGTGTATCTCATCCACATCCCCTTTTTGGTTTTAATACTGGGAGCGAGATAAAATTGCATGCTCATACATTCTCTGGTATCCTCGATGAAAATTTTTCTTCTCCGTGTATCACTATATATAAACGTTTGGCAAAATTACCGGACATGTTTTTATTAGCGATTAAATTTTATAGTGAAAAAAGTCGGTTATCGTTGTCCAAATTCCATACGTTTTTTTAATGCATCGTCTCGGTTGCATATTTCCTGGATGTCCGGATGATTTTTTCAACATCAAAATGACGCATTGTTCTGCTGTAATATCTCAACTATTTGAGATATTCAATTTTTTTGATGTCTTTATGATTTTGTATGCTTGGGTTTTCTGTTTTCTCATAGCTCAACGTACTCTATGCAATAATTGAATGTTCACCTACTTTTTTGTGAATCTAGCTTCCTCTATGGGAAAGTTGCCATTTTTTTATTATCAATATGTTATGGGTGATTTTCCCGAAATACTCATTTTCGCTGTAACCTACTTGATTTTCAATAATCCCTCTAATTTCTTAGATTTTCTTACCAGAATATGTCAGATCATATTATTTTCGGACAGAGCTTCAGAACAGATTAAAAAAAATCATTTTAATAGTTTTCTTGTCATGTTTGACCCCTACATATCATTCCTCTGCACCGAGAAAAAGGTTTGATAAAGTGAAAAAAATTTGGCTTGAATTAACTAAACGCGGTGGTTGTGGGTTGGCGAACGAAATGTGTAATTCAGTTAACTCAAAACGTGTATCAAAATGGAAACAAAAATTGTATTCCCATAAATACATATATCCTTGACCCAACGGAGTAGAGAATCGGTTCAATTCAAAATTACATTGGTTTAATTCTATATTTGGTAAAATGTACTCAATATGCGATTAATACATAACCAAATGGTTTAGTTGAATGAACAGTTTATATTTTCTATGCAATTCAGATGTTGTTCATCGGAAAAAAATGCATTCAACATAAAGCTAGAAAATTTCAATTGAATTAACAAAATATTTGATGATATGCTATATTTGTTTAAGCTACGAGGGCTTTTATTTAACTAATTAATCGTGAGATTAAACAGTTAAGTGAAAATTTAACTTATTTATCCTTGCGCCCATAAAGAGCACGAGCGCCACCAAAGTGCATTGGTGATCTCATTCTCTTTAGTCCATAGAACTGAGCTACTACATAGCGCGGGTAATGTTCCATCTATTTAAAGTTAATTGAGGACTCCGATGGTGGTAATACACTGGTACTTATCGGTGCTCAGTGGCTGTATCGCTGGCGCGAGAGCGCGCGCCCATCGTCGCCACCTTACGGATCTCGGGCGAAGTGCCGAGATCGTGGTAGTTACTATACGTACTATCGACTAAATGTGTTGTGGCCGCATTGAAATATTTAGTCAAATTTATCAAACAATGTGATCGACTTGAAGGACGATGCGAATTACAGAGACTTGAGGGAATTATGTGTAAAATGGGTGAGAGACCTTGAGTTTTTAAATGTCTCAGCAAAGGAGTACTTATTGTAGAACGAATATGAGAGTCAACGAGTTGTGCATGAGTGAAATATATTCATCACAAATACTATATTGCTACTATACAGCTATATTTGCGTATATATACTTGAATCAACAGAGCGCAACCCGCACGCTTTCAACGGCCGTATAATACTGTATTCATTATCTGTATCGAATGTTTGTCGATGAAAAGGGCGTAAGTCATGCAAATATTGGCGTCGAATGTTTTGAAAATGTCCCTTTCGTTTGCCAGTTGCTGATGCACGGTCTGAGGTGTTTAGAGTACTGACTCTAGCTGACGTTGCAACGTTGACTATCGAGTCTGTTCGAGAGTGAGAAACCCCTAAAAACGACGCGCCGCGCGTACAGACCGCGTAATTAGGGGCCTTTATTAATTAGCCAATTAAGCCAGCCACGATCTTGATCTGGCTCTGTCTCTTGCTCTCTCTCTTTCTTGTGGTCGCATCCTGGTCACGCTTTGTTAAAGAAAATGATTCGAGTACCGGTAAAGAGGACGCAAAAGTATGCACCTCTGACGCTTCGGCTTTCGCTTTTGTTTTACCCTCTATTTTAGTACTCTCTTTTTACTTCTTCCTCGTCGATTATACGCTGCGGACCTGTTACAAACTCGACGAAAAAGGCGTCTGGAGTATGGTAACGCGTTCGCGGATAATCAACGAATATGTATGCTACTTCGTCTGCAGAGGGATGAACGAGACTCTCGAACCGCGAATTATCGCCATTTTGCGCGCACGTGCAACCGACGTTTTCCCTTTCAATTTCCATAACCCATCAGCAAACTTTCCTATGAATCGAATCTTGGCGTCCTACCCCTGACCCAGTTTCATGACGTTTTTGAGGGTGAAATGGGGAATGCTATTTCAATGTTTTTAATTAAGGCATTTTTGTAATTTTTTTAAGAACCTATTATTATAAATATAAAATTTGTTGAGCTTAAAAAATACACTCTCGAAATACATTTAAAAAAAATTATTTTTTTACTTTAAACACTTTTTATACACAAAAATAACAGGCAAACGTAACTCCTCGAAAAGTAGATGTGTCGCTGGCGGTGTCGATATCTAGATAACGGCTCATCTAAAACGAAAAAGTAAAAAACATTTAGATTCAGTATGACTGTGACTCTCGCGCATTCTACGGATATGAACATTTATTGATAAATAATAAAATGGCAGAAATTTTACAACAACAAAAAATGAAAAATGGGGTTTTTTCAATGTTATTGGCAAAAAAAAAATAGTAAGATCAAAATTTTTATACGGTTATAGAATGCGCTGAAGCTATTCGTGTGTAGAATATGTGGTTAAAATTTTCGAAGTAATAAAGGCTCATGTAGTAAAGGTCCGATCGTTCGAAAAATTTTACACAATACTTTTAGATACTTATACTTTCGAAAAATGTCAAAAAATCGATGTTTTGAAAATTATAAACCAGAATGATGCCTTAAAATATGGTGTAATTTGAAAAATTGCACGTCGTATTTTAATTATTTCTCTAAGCGATTATTTTAATTTTAGCCTCTGATCCTAGCGTATTTTTTTCTATTTTTAATTATTTCTATAAGCGGAGCGAAGATACCCATTGTATGTTTCTTCTGTGAGGAGTTTCTAAATTGTTGCTTCGTCGTGCAAGAGGTTTTGTGAACTCGCAAATATTTTCAGAAAACAAGGAACAAATTTTGCACCGCTTTTTCACCATCTTTCAATTATTATTGTAAAAGGTATGTAGTCTGGTATCGAAAAATTCGGCAAATTTGAGATCAATAGTTCCATTCTTTTGGAAGAATCCAAATTTTACAATTAGAGAACGCTGTAAGTGATTTTCGCGAAATAGAATACCAAACATTTTTAACCTCTGAACTATCCGTGTGAAATGTAAGTGTTGTCTTCAAATTTTCTATTATCTGAACGATATAATTGATTCCTGCTGATTTCAAAAGGAAATCATCTTTAAAACTATTTCGTGTCATTTCGCCATTTCTTTTTTTCATTGGGATTTTTCGAATTTCAACTTCCATAGAAATACTTGCGATATTCTATCTGTGCACAGTTTTCCAATCCCAAATTTTAACAAGTTTTTCTAAAAATTATAGTAATCGAAGGTTTTTTTCACGATTTTGTAAATGAGCTTTCATAAATGGATCATAAAAACAAAATTTTCCTCCATGAGGGAACAAAATAATTAAAGTAAAGTTAAATAAATGATCAATAATAATAATAATAATAATAATAATAATAATAATAATAATAAAATTAAGAATACACAGAGATCAAATAAAAAATCCTTAATCCAACCTTAAATCACCCTCAAATCGATGACAGAGAAGCAAGAAAATCGAAGTAACTTTCATCACAAACAATTGATCAATAATCGATAATTTGATTTCCTTGAAATTAATAATTTGTGAATATAAAAAAATACAATTATTATTATTTCACATTACGTTATTTTGGATCTGTCTGTTCGGTATGTCGCGAGAAAAGACTGGCCGAATTTTTTCATCCGGACAATATGCAAAGCAGACCCTTTCTTTTGTTCGAAAAAAAACTAGTACTTCTCGAGCGTCTCCGTATGTGTCTACGGCGTTGCCGTTGCGCGCGCTCCGTGTTTTGTCGTTAGAAGACGAAAAAACAAATGGACCTGGTCCAGAAGGCCTCTCTCTCTTTCTCTTTCTTTCTCTTCCTCTCTCCCCCAAAATATCCTCCGCCCTGTGTGTTTCTGCGGGGTGGCGGGTGCATACAGGTGTCGGTCTAGACTCCTGGTAAATCTTTTTCCTTTTCGCTTTTTTATTTTTCGCGGTGAACTCGTTGTATTTTGGACGAGCATATACACAAATATATATATATATATATATATATATATATATATATATATCACGATCGGAGAGGGTGAGATTGAACGCACATGAGATACGACGTGTGGGAAAAAATGAGACGGAATCACCGTGAACGAGAATCGGTAAAGAGAGAAAGAGAGATTGAAAAAAAAACCAGTTCACAAAAATATGTACGCTCGCGAGCGCAAAGAGCGCACATTGCGCACATTATTCCGGACGGCTCGTCTCGTCCTTTTCGTCGGCTCAGGCGTATATAACACGCTCTCATATATTCCTATATATTTTTTATATGAGTCATTCGATGTCAAATCGACCAAGAGTTGGAATCGAGCCCTTTCAATTTCGATGAAACTTGGTCAGAAGTTTTTGTTTTTAATAAAACGATGTTCTACCAAAGGGAAAAAATTAAAAAATGTTGTTTCGAAAGTTATGCAAAATTCAAAATTTCAAAATTTTTCAAATCTTTCAAGTTTATTTTTTAAATATCCCGAAAACTATTATAGTTACGAAAAATAGTTCTGAATTCGTCTTGAAGCGTATACTTGGGGCTACGACAAAAAAAAATATTCCGAAAAAAAAATTTGAAAAATGATGGATTTAGAAAATTTTGAATTTTCAAGAATCGTGGAAATGCAAATTGAGTATTGAATTTTTTGTTCAATTTTTTTTATATAATACCTTGTATTGATCTTAAAATATCCTGAATTTTTCAGAAAGGATTTTTTTGTTTTTTCAAAAATATAAATTTTTGGATTTTGGTAAAAAAAATTTTTTTTACCAAAATACTGTTACTTTTACTTTTTTTACTGCTCAAAACTACAATACTACATGATTGCTCAACTTTACTCAACTGAGAGGTAGAAAAAAAAAATTTCTTTGCCAAAATTTGAAAATTTATATTCTTGAAACAAAAAAACACCATACCGAAAATTTTAGGATCTTTTAAGATCAGTACAAGGTATTATATAAAAAAAGTGTGACCAAAAATTTAATGTTTACACGATTTTAAAAAATTCAAAATTTTAAGAAGAATTCAGAACGATTCTTCGTGACTATAATAATTTTCGAGATATTTAGAAAAAATCTTGAAAGATTTGAAAAATTGTGAAATTTTGAATTTGGCATAACTTTCGATTTTTTTTTTTTAAATTCTTTTCTTTTGGTAGAACTTCGTTTTATTAAAAACGACAAATTCTGACCAAATTTCATCGAAATTGAAAGGGGTTGATTCCAACTCTTGGTCGATTTGACACAGAATGACCCGTATATATGTGTGTATATACGTGTATATATATATATATATATATTTGAGAATGGATAAAGGATAAAGAATATAAAGGATAAGGTACATAAAGGAGAGGCAGGAGAGCTGGATCCTTTTTCTTCCTCTCTCTCATTCTATCCTGCTCTTTTTCGTCACTCTCCTCATTCGGGCCCCTTTAGCAATGTATATCGTAATAAGGAAGGAGTAATTTTTTTTTCCGTCTCACAGACGCGATGAGGACCAATGAGGACGCGAAAGCCTCGACGCCAGAGGTCTTGGACAGATTTTGCTTGAAAATACGTTGAAAGAATGGACGAATGAGGAAAAATATATTCACCGGTGAGAGGACACGCGATAGTGCAATATACCCTATCTTTTTAGGGACGAATGGGCCCCAAACTAAAACAGGAGAGAAGATAGTCCGCCCGCTTCCACATAATCGATCTATCGATTATGCGGAAGTATTTATTTATACTTATAAGATGAAAATTCGATGTTTGGGTCCTTTGAGTCATTTTTTTCCTTCTCTTTACCGTTCAGCGACGTTCCTCGTCTCTTTTGCTTCCATTTTACTTTTATAAACCCATCATGAGCCTCTGGTAAATATTCTGCGTCCTTCATGGATTGAGGGTAAATCCCACAATTTCGTAGGGCTGTAAAATAAATGCATCAGTCTTTCATCCTGTTTATGAGAGTCTAAGTGTACAAACACACGTTAGAGATTTTTTTTTTTTCATTCGATACAGCTAAAGTCTGGCGAAGAGAAAAAAATACGTTAGCGTCTTATTATATTGATATTTGTATATGAGGAATTGTATACAAACTTATGAAATTACATTATGATCGATTTTGATGTTTTTGAAGTTTCGAACGTTCAGTTGAACGAAAAATCGACAAATGTATTGGCTTAAGGAAAATTTAGGACTTGGCAAATATTTGGTAAATAATAATTTCAAAAATTAAAAGATGCTTCAAGAATTATTTCGACAGTGTTAATGGGCCTCAAAAATATTCTTTAATGGGATAAATTTGTCGATTTTTCTGTTCATCTTATCGTTCGAAACTTCAAGTCCATCAATTTTCATTCATTTTTGCTTCCTCAGTGAAAAGGAATTTTTTTCGCGATTATCATGTCAGTATTTACAAAATGTGTCAAATCGTAGAGCAACAATATCTAGAAAAAATATTAGCGGTGCTTAAATTTTCTAAATTTCACAGCTTCAATGTTTTGCAAAAACGACCAAGGGAATGTGATTGATATTGATTTTCATAATTTTGTTTTTGAAACTTTTGCAAATTCTATAAAGCTTGAAATTGTTAATTAAGTAGGATCAAAGGTAAGAAAAAGTTCTCTAAATTAGAATTTACAAAATCATTCATCATTTTTTTGGGCATTGTTGAATTTTTTTTGGGTGCTGTGGGAAATCCAATATTGAGGAAATTATTTTCTCCTAAAAAAATGTAAATAGCAAAAATAATGAGGAAGCAACTTGTAAATTTTATTTCGTAAGATTTTTATTTCCCATGGACAATTTCTTCTCACAGCATACAGATCTAGAAAGGGGCGAGGCAATAATTTTTTTGCAGGAAATTTTATTTTATTGGTTCAACCATACTTTGAATTCAAAACGAAATGAAACGAATATTTAGATAACATGGGATGGTTCTTGGATATCAGTTTTAGCCACGCACAGACAGAGAAGTCGTTGGTAGGGATTTCATTGGCGAAGAGGAAAATTGATGGGACAAAAAGGAAAATAAAGTTTGAGTTAAGGATGCTTTGCCCCTTCGTCCCAGCCAAAATTTTTATCTGATTGAAATTTCCGTACTTCGTGATACAATGAAAATCTAAAAAAATTCAGCAATATTTGACATGCCATAAACAACAATTATCAATAATAATATTGTCCAACAGTTATTAATAAATTGTTTAAACAAATAATTGTTCAACAATTTTTCTATAAGTTCTTTTTTTTCTTAAACAAACCGAATGCGTTAATTTTTCTGAACGCATATGAATTTTTTCAGAATTTTCTCTCTATTTGGAAATATTATAAAAAACATTCTGAAATACGAACAAAAAAAACCGCCAATTTTTTAAATGTTTTTGTATACAGGTTTATCATCAGCTTAGAAAAGTTTCAAAGACACTGGGCCAAAAAATACATAATAAATACAGTCATTCTAAAAATTTCAAAACGGGAATTTCGAAATAGAGGGAAAATTCTGAAAAAATGTACATACGTTCAAAAAATTTAACGTATTCGGTTTGTTTAAGAAAAAAAAGATTTACCGAATTTTTTTGAATAATTATTTGTTTAAACAATTTATTCATAACTTTTGGACAATATTATTATTGATAATTGTTGTTTATGACATGGAAAATGTTGCTAAATTTTTTCAGATTTTTATTGTATGGCGAAGTACGGAAATTTCAATCAGATAAAAATGTTGGCTGGGACGATAAATAAAATGGGGCAAAGCATCTTTAAGAGGGATATAAAGAAAAGAGTTGAGAAGGGTGCTCGGAATGGTGGCTCCCACCAGCAAAATTGTAAAATATTCGTTCAGAGGGGCGCATCATGAGGCCAAAGAGAATTAAACGAGGACCCCGCACTTTCCGAGTAGAAATTTGGCAAAAACGACCACTTGATCAAGGGCTTCCCTTAACGAGCTTTCCTAGGAGAGATCGTGAGACAATTTACACCCCAGGATTTCTCTAGGGCTGTTGACTCGGAAAAAATTAACTTCTCGATAATTAAATCCGTGCATTAGACAAACGGATCAGAATTTTGAAAAAGATTAATCCAAAAACGATTCTTTTTAAATTCTTCGGATAATAGTAGCGCTCCGAATTATTCTTCTTTCACGTTAAATATAACATCTCGACGACCTTCCGGGTTGATTCATCGTCAAAATAAAAAAATTCTCGGGTTCTCGATATTACATTTACAAAAAAATCATCAACTATCTTGAGGCCAAGTTAATGGAAAGAAATCCGAGAAAAACGAGATATCTCCACTTCGTATGCATAATTAAGAGACCTTCATGTTTTAATTCCAAAATCGAATTGCGCAACGCCGATCACAATAATACAGAAGATTTATGAATGTGAAAATTTGATCGCTCAGAATTTCGTAATTCCGTTGAATTTTAAGCCGCGAACGCGCCACATCAATCTCGTAACCCTTTTCCTAGAATTTTTTCGCAGTCGATGACCCTCGCTGCCACAATTAATTATACAGGCATATGAAATTTTATATGCCAAACTACATCATTAGAATTTGACGATGAATAAATGAGATATATGGCTTGAAATAAAGTGGGCGTCTAAATCGGAACGTCGATGTCTTTGATACATTCGTGTGAAGAATTTGCACGTCAAATATCGATTTGTCGGACGTTAGAATCGTGGTTGCATAATCGTTGAGATGGTTGATGAGAAAATCGATGACGTCAGTACGATTAATTCGCGCGACGATGTAATTCAACTCGTGACACGGGTCCACAAATCTCGCGATAGAGGGCTTCACCAAGAGTTTTATGTGTTTCGTTCACCAACCGATGTATATATATAGTATATATTAGGGTGACAGTTATTTAGGCTTTGGAGAAATAAGTTCGGTGCCACCCCAAAAACATAATCAAGGTGCATCAAAAAAAATCTGTGTAAAGTTTGGAGGCGCTCGGAAAATTGGAAAACGCGCCACCGAGCGATTGAAATTTTAAATGTTTTTTGGGCATTTCTATAGAGCTTGTCATTGACAAAATTATGAACGAAAACAATTGAAAAAATTTGGTTTTGTACTCCATACTAGGCACAATAAGTGTACCAAGCTTCAAATTTTCCTCATTAATATTATACTCGGAAAAAAAAATCATTGATGCGTGGGATAAATATATGTATATTTTACATCTAAAATGTCAATCACTCGGAGTATAATATTAATGAGAAAAATTTGAAACTTGGTACACTTATTGTGCATAGTATAGTGTACAAAACCAAATTTTTTCAATTTTTTTCATTCATAATTTTGTGAATGGCAAGCTTTGTAGAGATGCCCATACTATTTCGTTTTTTGGGCATCTCTATAGAGCTTGTCATTAACAAAATCATGAACCAAAAAATTGAAAAAATTGGTTCTGTACACCATACTATGCACAATAAGTGTACCAAGTTTCAAATTTTTCTCATTGATGTTAACGTCGGAAAAAAAAACATTGATGTGTGGGATAAATACATGTAAAAAATTTGTTTATTACCAGTGTACAGCATTGCTTTATACTAATCCCCCCCCCCCGTTTCCTAGTAAGGCCGGAGCTGCAGCCCGCACCCTACACATTTTCCATTCTGTATCGCAATTCTGCCGAGAGTGAAGGGAAAACTGCAGAAAAACATTCACTGATACAGACGGTAAACTCTACCTAAGCGCCCGTCGGTAGCAATGCGAGCACGCTCTAGCACGACTATCGTCGGTCGGTTAGGTAGTTACCTCCTCCATTGCGATCCAGTGAGCCAGTCGCTTGCACAGTTAGGTGAACCACCATCCGAGCGATAAGAACCGCGTCGGCAGGCCTCACCGAAACCGTACAATTAACCGCCCACTCATCGCAATGAGGTCTTTGGGATTCCATTTTTTTAAGGTGGGGTCCCAACCCACCGGGATTGCAGCTGATAAACACTTGAAAAATTGGAATATTTTTCAGCGGTGTCGCCGGGGTTCAAACCCGGGTCCCGCGGATTACGAGACCCGCGCTCGAGCCACTTGGCCACTGCTCTCCCTGATAAATACATGTATTTTACATTTAAAATTTTAATCACTCGGTGGCGCGTGTTCCAATTTTCCGAGCGCCTCCAAACTTTACACCTTGATTATGTTTTTGGGGTGGCGTCGAACTTTTTTCGCCAAAGCTCAAATAACTGTCACCCTAGTATATATATATATGATAGAGAGAAAAGGAAGGGAAAAAAAATGATCGAAATGGAAAAAAGTGAAAGAGAAAGAAAGAGGGCCACTTGTGCCGAAATATGTATGAGTGTATATATATATGAAGCTCGGGGGACTGTAAGGCCCTAAAAACTGGTTCTTTCTTATTTCCCCTCGGGTGAAGAAGGAGCACCTGGCCCCGGGTGGTTTTTATGCCTGTATAGCTCTACCGATCTCGATATAAGCCACACATAGTAAAACGCGAACGAGATCGCTTACGTCTTCCACACATCGACGGTTTTGGCAAGAAAAAAGGCGCACGTGCGAGCGATTCATATAGTAAAGCGACGTGGGTTACCACCCTTTTGTCTTATGTCCAATTCATATCCACATTAAAAAAGAAAAAAGTCCTCTCGGAAAAGATAAGCTCGATTCAAACGAACGAGAACACGACGAAAACCTGTCAGCAGCGCGCGATCGAATCTCAAATTTGTAAAAAACAAGTTTATGATTGATCGTGAGTGAAAATGAAATAGATTACAGAACCTCTTCAGATATTAGATTCTTCGATAGAGATCCGAAAGAGAAGCAATGATCGGCAGAACAAACCTCGAATTGCGGTATAAACGTCTCGGAGAGGCTCTGCGATAAGGAAAAAATAGATCTAGGCATTATTTTGGGTACACATTTGTTTCGTACAGTAGAACCTCATTTATACGAGTTAAAGGATCACACGCAGTCAGTATTTTGAAAATATCGATTTTTTAAATTTCATTTTCATACCGTACGTGGGTCGGTTCATGTAAAAACGACCAATAGATGGAATCGACCCCTTTCAATTTCGATGAAATTTGATCAGAAGTTTTCTTTTATCATAAAACAAAGTTATACGAAAGGAAAAAAATTAATTTTTGTTTTCGAAAGTTATGTTAAATTTAAAATTTCACCATTTCTTCATTTTTTCAAGTTTATTTTTTAAATGTCTCGAAAATTATTATAGTTACGAAAATCGTTCTGGGTTCGTTTTAAAGAATATACTTGGGGCTAAGAAAAAAAATATTTCGATTTCTTTTTTTAAAATGATGTATTTGGGGAATTTCGAATTTTTTAAAATCGGCAAAATCTACGATCAACATTTAATTTTTTTGTTCAATTTTTTAAATATGATACCTTGTATGAATTTTTGTACTTTGGTAATCAAACATTTTTTTGAACCTCTAAGTTAAGTAAAGTCGAGCAATCATGCAATTTTGTGATTTTGAGCAGTAAAAATTACATGGTCGTTCCGATCAGTCTCAAATTTTTACACAAGCTTTATAAATACATTTTTTAGTATTTAATCGAAGGTTTTTTTACTGATAAATATTTTCCATTTTATCAGCAATTTAAGATAAAAATTTGCATCCAAAATCGATTTTTTTTTGAGAGGCCACCATTTTTCTAAAAATAAATATTTTGCTTATTCTTAATAATAATAATAATAATAATAATACTCGAACTATAATAATAATAATTATTATTATAACTATTATTATTAATAACATAATAATAGTCAATTAATAACTATATTAAATATTTGATTTGTCGGCTCAATCAATTACAAAAAATAATTTATGGCGTGGAGATTTTCGGCTTCGATATCCATTTATTATCATCTGAAGCCAAAAAAAGCTGTGGACTCTGTCATCAATTTCTCGTCTCATAACGGTCGTACGAAGTGAAAAAAACTTATTAAAACGTTTATAAGTGTCTCTAAGCGTTAAAAATATACATACTTAGCACTTTTTTCTGTATCCAAGCCGTTATGTAAATACAAACGTGAAGGGTTATATACACGCGAAAAATTCACACGGATACTGAACTCGTTAGTCGAAAATTTCAAGTGTGAAACTTTCATTTCGAGATACGATGTAAAAGCCCTGGCAATGAGGAAGGGAGAGATAAATAAAGGAAGATACAGAAAACTTTGATACATCGTGTTTCAGACCGGATCCACCTACACGCGACTCCTTTTTCTTCCTTTGGCTCGTCCTCTACTTCATCTTGTTCGCCTACTTCATTTTCTTCTCTTTGGCTCGGTCCTCTTCTGCTTCCTCTTCATCGTTGAAGAGGTGCTCCTCTTCATTTACTTTTGTTTCGTCTGCCTCTTAATCTTCTTCTTTTTCTTCGTCTCCTTCTTCGGCTTCGTCCTCTCTTCTTCGGCTTCCTCTTCTCGTCCTCTTCGTTCTCTTCGCCCTCTGCTGCTGCTGCCTCTGCCGTTGCTCCAGATCGCGAAACGTTCGCGGTTGCCACAGCATAACCTCTACTCGGCGATTCGCAATGCCGGAGTTTCTTTCTCGCTCGATATTCCGCTCTCTCTTTCTCACTCTCTTTCGCCGCATTCTATACCGCCAGGAGGTCATTATCCTTGAAGGGAATCCTGGCGGGAGGACTAGTTTTAGATATATTATCCCCTCCGTCTGTCCGCAGAGACGCAGCGATTCTGCGAGAAAAATGTGGACTCCCCCTTCTGCGATTGTGAATGAACAGCGAATCACGCGAGAAACAGGTCCCAAATATCTCGTCGCAGTATAAAAATTCCGCGATTAAAAAAAAAAGCGCAACTCGTTGTCGTAATCTTTTTCACGATAAAACTATCAGAAACTTCAATTGGTCAGATAATGGCAATCCCGAATCGATCTGATGGAAAATTTGACACTTATCAATATCGAGATCAATGATAAACTGCGAAATTCGTAAGCTTTCGAGTACAAAGTAAATCATTCCTTTTGCGAACAACGATACAATCATGCGTTGCAAGAATAGAGGCTTATTTCATCTGTATTACATTTACAAGGTAGTAGTCCACTGTGTTTTTTCATTAATTTTTTTAAACAACAAAATAAAATGCGATCGTTTTCAAATTTTTACATGTTGTTATTTGTATCTTGAGGAGTACAAACAAATTTTTGTTTACACTTAATTTTACATGAATTTGTTTATGATTTTGTACGTCAAAGTGGAGTCCTCGAAAAAAGGTGACTTGTTTCGGGGAAGCACACAGCCTTTCTCAGTCATCTGAAGCAAAAAATCCACAGAGATTATTGTTTTGTAGGCTTAATGCTAGGTCTATAACCTGTAGTATGCATATTTTAAGAGAAAAAAAACGAAATGGCGGACTTGTGAACAAAAAGGTAATCGAAATCCATTTTTTTCGATAGATTGTTTAAAAAAATTAATTTATTATTAAAAAATTGAATGTTTCAAAGGTTAGGTATTCAGCTATGTGCGTCTAAAATAACGGGTTAAATTTTTAGCCAAATCGGTTGAATAGTTTTTAGTCAGTGTTTCCCCGAAATTTCGAAAACGTAGTTTCGAAAAAAACGCGTTTAAAATTTTGACGACAGATTTTGTATAAAAAAATTATCCTTACATTAATCAGCTATGCTTGGTGCGGAGAGCAATTCTTCCGTTTCCTCAAAGTTATCTCAAAGCTCTCTTCATTTCTTCGAGAGATTTACAGTTTCTGGTGATTGCCAAACCGTAGTAATTAGTCATTTTTAACAGTAATACTTATTAGCTAATTGCTCTCTTCTTTTGGCTATAACTTAAGAAATATTTTCAATTTCGGTCTGAAACTTTTACAGTGTTATCTTAAGACGTTTATCTTGCGAAAAATGTAAAAAAAAATCGATTTTTTGAACCCATCACCGTGGGTTTACTACCTTAAGGGGACCGAGTCAGTGTCAAAACGCTGATTTTGTAACATAAATACCTATAAGTGTTCGTTGAATACGTGGAAACCTGACCAATGATCCATCATTTGCGTATCAAATGAAGAAATTTTTGACGCTAGTTGGAACCCTTAAGGTGAAGCTGTTCTCTGATAAATCAATTTTTGAGTTTCACTGCGCTCTGCACGATCCTGATCAAACCGCTTGACGGATCTTATCCTACAACGTCTTATTTTCTTCGTAACACTTTTCCGGACTATTTGAATGCGGTACAACTTTTTTTTAAGGTCCTTATTATAGAGTTACAGGCCATTTTTAGAATTTTTCGAAGAAAAAATAGATCAAAAATCAAAAAGTGGCCTGTAACTCCATAATAAGGATCTAAACAAAAAATGTGCCACACTTAAGTAGTCTGGAAAAGTGTTACGAAGAAAATGAGACGTCGTAGGATAAGATCCGTCAAGCGGTTAATTGGTCAGGATCGTGCACATACTGAGGAAAAAAATGGTCGAATTAACTAAATTTTAATTCGTTCGACAAAATTTAAAATTGATTCAACAGATATTTGCATCAATGGACCAAAATGTGTTTGAAGTAACCTAATTTTTTTTCGTTCTGATTAAAATTTCGTTTTGCCGCCCGTAACCGCCGATTTAGTACATTTAACTACTTCTTTTTTCTCAGAGCAGCGTAGTGAAACTCAAAAATTGATTTATGAGAGAACCACTGCACCTTAAGGCTTCTAACTAGCGTCCAAAATTTCTTCATTCGATACGTCAAACGATGTCTACATCTATATATTTATGTTCAAAAATCGGCGTTTTGACGCTGATCGACCCCCTTAAGGGAATCACTTTATACCTTAGGATCATTGATTTTATCACTCATTGCTCTTCTCTCAAAGTTTCCATCGCTCCGTCTCCGTCTTTCCTGTTGAATGCACGTTTAAAATCCTCCATCTCGTATAACACCCGCGCGACTTTCTTCATTACAGCAATTCGATAAATTACCGGTTGGATTATCAAGGATTTCGAGCGTATAATTATTTTTATCAAACGAGAATCATCATAGTCGCGGCTGGTTTGCGACCCGCTCTCTCTTTTTTTCCCACACACATACACAGACATACTTTGCCTCTTTGCTCTTGATCCTGATTCTCACATGAGCAGCTCTCGGTCTCCCGCTGCGACAGAGGCTATACGATATGATTTATCACTGTTTCGTGTCGCAAACGCCCGCGAGACTCTACAAGATTTCACGGTTACTTACGTTGTACTTCGGTTTCATACTGTACATGCTTATTAGGGTGGTACGAAAAAACGAGTTTCGTCCAATTGCGTTTCTCAACGACACTTTTTTTGACTCTTCTTCGAGCAACAGTCCCCGCAATAGCGTGAGCCTTCGTGACTTTTTTTTGCCACTGCCGCATCAACGGTGAAATTTTCGGAAACTAAAAATTTGGGACAAACAACTGAACTTTTGGAATTTAGATTTCATCAAATTCAGCGGTGTACCGTTTTTGGGTGAAGAAAAGTTTTTGCCTATGATAAGACCTTTGCAATCATAAACAAAACGATGATAAACAAACTATGATAACATATTTTGCATGTTGGACAAGAGTTACGACTTTATTTATTTAATAATTACTATGAAATTAAATGCACAATTATAAATAAAGCACCTCGATTATTGTAAAAATTTCTCAACCGATATCTCGTTCGAAAAAAAATTGCATAGAATTCAGATTCGACCAAAACATTCTCACAAACGATTTCTGCACCAAGATTTTGTGATATTTGAATTTTGGAAATCTTAAAAACGACGTTTTTGCTGAACTTCGAGATTGATGCAGCATTAGCGAAAAAAATTGGACTGGCATCGGCGCCTGAAGAATTTGTTTTTCAAAGAAAAAGGCCCAACAAATGCCATGAAAGACGTCTTTTAAAATTGAAAGCATATTTTTATGCACCACATTAATGTTTAGATGTGCATACAGGAATATACAGGATGAATGTAGAGTACATGACCGCACCCGACGAGTTACATATCGACCGATGCTGACCAAAAGGCCCTAACTTATATAAATTTGCGCGTTAAATCGTACGAAGAAGGCCATTTTGTTTGGTAACAATCGATACATTGCAAGTTTTATGCTAAACTTGTCTTGTGCAGTGCAAAGCTCTGGTACACACGTAGATACGTTGGTTTTTCGATCCGCCAGGGCCCTCTCGCACGACATCCAAGGTCAATATCCTTCGAGAATCCTGCTTGGCAAGGAGGAGCAAGGTGGCCATATTTATATGTGTGAGTGTTTGTGTGTGTGTGTACTTTTGCATTCGCGCACAGAATAGGACTCTATCTCAATCACTTCCTTGAGAAATACGATGAATAATTGCTCAATTGAAAGCTCAATTGAAAGGAAATTCAATTTGCGGGACCATATGGAAGCGAATTTTGTCAAAAATTGATTTAAAAATAGTTTTTTCGTCCGTTGAAGAAAAAAAAACGGAAAATACAGGCCAAAATAAATGGGTTTCTTTTTCAAACGGCTGAGATTTTGATATTAAGAGGTTTTTTTTGAAAACCAAAATCGGTATGGCCCCCCAAATTTAATCTATTTTGATAATTTTCAACCGGTTTTTGATTCGGATGAACTGGCAGAAGTGTGATGGCAGCGCCAAAACACGCCGTGCACGGCTTTAATTGACGGGAGCTGAAGCCGCCATTTTGGATTTTTTTAATTAATAAAATTAGTTTTTACTCTCTATTGATAGAAGAATGACATACGTTAAACCCATTTTGAAAAGTATTTATTTTATATTTTTTTAAAATTTCCAAAGTTCATGCATTTTTCATGCTTCTCGACGATAACCTTCCCTTAATAAAAATTTCAAATAATTGTTAAGCCTGCTAAAGAATGGTCATTTTTCAATTCCGACTTTGATGGAAAATCCGGGGGACCTATTTGATTGGAAATTGACCCTTCATGATGAAAATCGAGTTGGTTTATCCAAATTCTAACCACTTTTAAATTAAGACCCTCAAAAACATAAAAATCAAGTTATTTGAAGTATTTATTAATTCTCATTGAAAATTTTGCTGCCGTCAAAATGAGTTTATTGTGATATATTCCTAATAAGTAAAATATCTTAATGTAAATAGCGCGATATTTAGTGCCAGAAAAATATAGCGTGGAAGATGACAGCCCCCCATAATAACTGTTTGTAGTCTCAATGAAGAAAATTAAACGTTTGAGGATTTTTGGACCTCCGAGCGAGCATTTAAGGTTCCTTTCGATTCTCGATCATTCACTTTGCCTTTCCTCGATCACCATAATTAATCTTGAGCTTTGAGATCGCGGCAAGTAACCGAAGTTAGTATCTTTTTCGGATAATGTCGAGTCTCTCTCCTTTCCATCCCAGACTCGAGAGAAATCGAAGGAATTCCGGTAATCGTTGGGTTCTCTCTTTCTCTCTCTTCGGATGAATTTATTGGAGACAGGAGGATCGTGAGAGCAGAAGACTCTTTCCTCCTCTCTCTTGTTCGCCGAGAGAAGTACATGTATAATACGAGGATATAGTCCTTGCAGTCATTCAGTTCATACGGTATATGCTATCACATATGGGGCGTTTCATACCAAGTCGACCTAAGTGTGACCCTCGACCTCTCTGATTTCGTTTACGATTTTGTATATGATTCTTCCAACTCAAAATAGCATTCAGAATTTTTTTCAGATTTTTAAAACCAAATTTGAGTACGGTATGATTTTTTGAACATTTTTTTCGAAAACCTCGAGGGCGGTAATTTAAAAATCTGAAAAAATTCTTAAAAATCCGGTGTCGAAAACGAAAATTTTTGACCCAAAATTCATGATGTCCAGGATTTCTCTTCAACCTCGATTTTAGGTTTTTATGAAGAAAACGTAAAAAAAAATAGATGCAGAAATTGATCTACCGTGAAAGGTGGCTTGAATATTTTGATCGTTAACTAACTGTTTTTGGATTTTTTTTTACTTTTTTCAAAAAGTAGTTGGTTAATTTCTGCATCTATTTTTTTTACGTTTTCTTCATAAAAACCTAAAATCGGGGTGGAAGTAAAAGCCTGGACATAATGAATTTTGGGTCAAAAATTGTCATTTTTGTCACCGGATTTTTGAGAATTCTTTCAGATTTTTAAATTACGGCTCTCGAGGTTTTCAAAAAAAATGTTCAAAAAATCATAACGTACTCAAATTTGGTTTTAAGAATTTGAAAAAAATTTTGACTGCTGTTTTGAGATGGAAGAATCCTATAAAAAATCGTAAACGAAATCAGCGAGGTCGAGGGTCACACTCAGGCCGACTTGGTATGGAATGCCCCATATATATATCGCAAGATCCTCGAGAGACTGCCGCGAGAATCCTCACGTGAAGAATGTTAACTGAACCGAGTGTGTGAGTAAAAATTTCTACGCACATATATATTAGCATGTGTGTACTTGTATATATAGTGATACAAAGTATTTTTTCGAACACTTTGAAAGTCGAAGGATCGAGGGAACGAGAAGTTTCGATCGTATTTTAATCGCGGGCGCCAATCGCGAACTGGCCACTCTCCGTCTCTCTTTCTCTCGTTTAATTTATTTTTCACGTCCCCGCAAAAGATCGCCCCTCGCCTCATCTCTCACGCTCACCTTTATAATCTGAACCCGAGACCGCGAAAGAGCTCCGGGGGCCTTTTTATTTTATTTCATTTTATTTTACTCTTTCCGAGGCCCCTCCCAAATTCTCTAGTTTGTACACATGACGCGCGCGGTCTCTAACACGAAACGTACTAAAACGCGTAGACCCATGCGAACAATTTGAATCTTCTAAGAATTAATAAGGAAGAAAATGAAAAAATCCCTGACAGGACTCCTGCCTCACTCGGGCAGTTCGATGAAGAAGTTGATGAACTCTCAGCTAAAGAAAAAGCCCTGCAAATGAGACATTTGCACATTGCTTCCTCATCTTTATCCATAGTTCACATAGTTTCTTTTAACACAAAGTATGGCGATCATATTTGGCTTCCTCATAAAGGAAGCTTTATTAACTATCGAAAAACATGAGTAACCAATGTGCAAATTTGCCAAATTCTTTCAAATTTACTTCTTGCTAAATTTGATTTTTGCCAGATTCAATAGCAAACAATCTTCATCACTATTTTGAACGTGTACAAAATTTCAGGAAAATATCTCGCAAATAGCCGAAGTCAGAGTAAGCTATTTAAAAAAAAAAAAAAAATTTCGATAACATTTTAATCATTCGATCGATTTTCGCGAAATTTGATAACGAACAACCTCGATAGCTATATTAGCTCTGTGCAAAGTTTTAGTGCAATATCTCGAAAATTGCACAAGTTAGGGCACTTACGCTATTGTTCAAAAACAAAAAAAATGCATAAAATTTTAATCTCTCGATGGATTTTCGCCAAATTCAATAGCGAACAACCTTGATAGCTATACTAGTTCCTCACAAAGTTTCACTGCAATATCTAGAAAATTTTGCAAGTTAGATCGCTTACGCCATTTTTGCAAAAACGAAAAAACTCGATAAAATCATCAACACCCGTTAGAATTAAAACAAAATAATTAATTGTGCAGAGTAATTCGTGCTCGACAAGTGTGCAAAATTTCAGCTCGATATCCTGAAGCGTTCTCGAGTTATTAATTATTCATCCGGACATTTTTTTAAAATATGATTTCTCGATGTTTTGGGACATTTTGAACACATGGGCATAAAAAAATCTCGAAAAAAAACTTTTCTCGAAAACAAAGCTTCCTTTATGAGGAAGCACAATTAAAGTTTCTTCGATTTGCATTCTTACAAATTATGAAAAAAATTTATTCAACATAAGTAGATTTAAAAAAAATAAGATTGCGCTTTGTTTGGATAAAATATATCCCTTCTCATCCAGCACCCCCATTTTTTTCGTTAAATCACCGTTTTGAGAAAAAAAATAATAATATCACCGAAGATCAGACATTGGGAAATTAGAATCTCCCTAGAGAGAAAGAAAGAAGGTCTGCACATTTTCATTATGTATTTTGAAAGTCTGCGCGTCTACCTGCGGCGTCCCCGGGGGTTCGGATGACCTCGAATCTGGGACCCGTCATTAACCTTTGCAGAAACCTCGTTCTTCTAATATATATATATTAGGGTGATTCGTTTCAGGGCAACTTTTTTTTTTTACCCATCGTGCCCAAAAACCTTTAGTTGGTGCCCAAAAAAGAAGTTTCGTGAAAGGGGGGTGTTGGCAAAAAATGTTTAGAGGTCGCGAATGAAAATTGAAGATTTCCCATTTGATTAACATTGACAAAAAAAATTGTCTCATTATTAGTGTTACCATTTCGCGAATTTTGATCTCGCGATATTTTCCAAGTAGGTTCTCATAGGAAATATGATACTCTACAATAAAGTTCGTTGAGCCATGTCCATAAAAGAGAAGAGGATTTGTTTTTTTCCAAATATATATATTAGGGTGAAGAAGAATGAAGGAGAATTTTTTTTTCCAATATTAATCAAATGGGAACCCTTCAATTTTGATTCGCGACCTCTAAATATTTTTCAACAACACCCCCCCCTTTCACGAAACTTCGTTGTTGGGTGCCAACTAAAGGTTCACGGGCACGATGGGTCAGAAAAAAAAGTTGCCCTGAAACGAATCACCCTAATATATATATAAGTTTAGTATACACCTCAAGGAGATTGGGGAAAGAAAAAATACGAACGTGATTGCCGGGGAGTCTCTCCTGCCGGATAAATATAAAGAGAGAGAACGTCAAATAGAGATAACGATTACGAGAAATCTTGCGAGATTTTTATAATATTCGTGCAGGTATCACAAAGTGCACATATAGAGGTGCATGTACTTTGTGAACTCACTTAATATATATGTATATATTATTTGTGTGTAAATAGCCGTCCTTACATTTCTCGTTCTGTGGTGACCGTATCATTTTTATCGTTACTCCTCGCTATTTTCCTCCCCCTCACGCTGTACACATATCCACCGTCGTTTCTCCTCTTATTCCCACGACGATAAGTGCATCCGGTCTTGTCCAAAGTTTGGACAAAAAAGTTTACGACGAGCAAAAGCTTTCGATGTCGGAATCTTCGAAATTCTTTTCCTTCTCTCCTCTGCAAACCTTCTCCCTCGATTTTCAACATATCTTTGCTGTTTGCGAAGGAAAATATCACGGTGTGAGAAAAATTGAAGGGGGAACCTGGAAGAGGGTGCTAAAAGAAAATGTAATTTTTGCGAGATTTTCTCTTTTCTCCAATAAAAATTTTTATTTCATATTTGAAAATTGGAAAAAAATTTGACTACAAAACGAATGCTCAAGGCCTTACACCACTCTAGGATTTTTGAAAAATTGATTTTTTTCGGTTAAAAACGTAGCTCAGTATGTGGAGAATTATATTCCAAATGATTATGTGCGTGAAAAATCGATAAGTACTCGATTTTCGTATTCTAATGCAACCCCTCTTCATCCGCAGCGAGTTTTCCACAAACTTTGAGGATGTTGAGTCCCAAATCGCAAATGATGAGAAAATGCTGAAAATTTGGTATGTTTTTGGATAAAGGATTTCAGAGGTCGTGTAAAAATTTCACGACGATTAGGAAGCTCGTTATCGAACAATTAACATTAACAAATGAAATTAAATTAAATGTAGTCTTATGGAAACTGATATAACTTTGCGATAAGTTTTTTTTTTGACCTCTCAATTTTTTAATATCTACAATATATTGAAAGCAACGGGAATAAAACGAAGTTTATTGATAAATATTTTTTTCATTCGTTTAAAAAATTGTTCTTAAAAAATGTTAATATTTTAATAACGAGCTTCCTAATGGTCGTGAAATTTTTACACGACCTCTTTAATATTTCATACAAAAACATATCAAATTTTCAGAATTTTCTCATCATTTTTCATTTTAACCCTTGGGGAGGTTGAAGTAATGATGATAGAATTCTGAAAATTTGGTATGTTTTTACATGAAGTATTCAGGAGGTTGTGTAAAAATTTCACGACAATTGAAAAGTTATTTATTGAACAATTAACATTCAAAAATTTTATAGGGACTCAACATCATTAAACACGTTTACCTTGGAACTACATTTTTCAAGTCGGCCGAACTCATGACTCAAACAAATTTCAACCGATTCATTTGAAAGTTCAACTGTACATTCAAAATAACGTTCTCTAAAGCACTACGTCGGATTTTTTCATTATATTGCATAGTTCCTTTTTTATAAACAATTTCCTGACGATTTTCTGGTGACTACATTTTATACTTTTTGAATTAGAAATACGCCATTTTTACAAAAGACAACATATCGAAAAAATCCTACGTACTTCTATAGCTATTTTTATATATAATCGAAAAAACTTTGGTGCCTCATCATGACTCAAAATTTTTAGAAGCTGTTGGTTCGGCCGTTGACCTTCCAGAAATAAAGGCGTCATCGGGGAAAAACGCTGCACAGTCACCATTTTGACACATATTGCTATAAAAAAATAATATTGTATTGCCAATTAGAAGTATAATAAAACACTTTGTTTTTTTAAATCCGATTTATTTTATGGTTTCGCTGAAAAAAATCACCCTTTTTGGTCCTGTAGAGCGGCCTAAGGCTTTAAGGTTGTTTAGAAGTTATGAAACCTTTGAATGTTAATTGTTCAATAGCTTCTTAATCGTAGTGAAATTTTTACACGACCTCCTGAATACTTCATGTAAGGAGATAACAAATGTTCAGAATTCTCTCATCATTACTTCAACCTCCTTAAGGGTTAAAATAAAAAACAACGCGAAAATTCTGAAAATTTGGTATGTTTTTGTATGAGGTATTAAAGGGGTCGTGTAAAAATTTCACGACGAATAGGAAGCTCGTTATTAAGAAATGAACGTTTTGTTAAAAACAATTTTTTAAACAAATAAAAAAAATATTTATCAATAAACTTCGTTTTCTTTCCGTTGCTTTCAGTATTTTGTGGATATTAAAAAATGGAGACGTCTAAAAAAAACTTATCGCAAAGTTATATCAGTTTCCATAAGACTACATTTGATTTTATTTGATTTGTTAATCTCAATTATTCGATAACGAGCTTCCAAATCGTCGTGAAATTTTTACACGACCTCTTAAATACTTCATTGAAAAACATGCCAAATTTTCAGAATTTTCTCATTAAACGTGATTTGCTTCTAAACAACCTTAAGTGAAGTGGAATTATCAGAGAGGAAGCACTCGGGCATTGGAATAAATAGTTAAGAAAAAATGCAAAATTGATTGCCTATGGAAAATATTTAGGGTTTTTTTTCAAACGGCCCTACGATGATTTTTTCACCAGTTCTTAATTTCTTCTTAATTTTTTAAGTTTTCTCAATGTTATAAAATTATTCTTGGCATCTGATACCGATTATTTTCTTTTATTGGACGTCTAGTTAAGACATGAACAAGAGTGAACTAATGTATGCAATTATTAATATAATTATCAATCGATTTGAAAAAAACGATAATCAAACAAATTGTCAAAATACTTGCCTTGCATGAAAAAAAGAACCAACAAACTTGAAGAAACAAATTCATCTACATACTTATCCAGAATGTCCTAATTAGAATACCAGAAAATTTTTTATGGTTCCTTAAATCGGTGTATTTCTTTTACCATAAATAAACAATGCACAAGATGTTCTGTGGTCCTTTTTTCATGATCCAACTTTTCCGGATGGGGTTATTTAAATTAGGATTATTGTTATAATAAGCATATCCGGCTCATATAAACGTCCAAATTCCGCGTTTCTCAATCTTCCTTTTATTCCTGATAAAGCGTTACAAAATTTGAAAACAAAAGAAACCGAAGCAATTGATAACTAAACAAATTACAATTTTTCGAAAGCATTGCGAAATTTTTCGCGGGCTCAGCACCTGACTTTTTTGCTTCTTTCTTTTTTGACTCTCTCTCTCTCTCTCTCTCTCTCTCTCTCTCTCTCTTCGCTAATACTATACAACAATCCGTCTCGAGAGCATAACGACTTCCCGTTCACAGATTTAGGACACGGTTTCATTCATCTTCCTAACGGACTCTCTTATGAAGGCTAAGAGAGAGAAAGAGAGAGAGAGAGAAATAGAGACATAGAGAAGCCGCACGTATTTTTACCCAGAGCATAAACGTTAAAAAATGATTTTCGACTGACCAGCGCGAGGGGTCAAAAGAATTTCAATCTTTTATTTTCTCATCATGCCGACCGTTTTGGCACATTTTGACGCGTGTGCGTGTGTGTGTGTGGTTCGTCGAAAAAATCTTTGAGCGCGAACCGCGAGCGATGCCCCCCCCCCTCTCCCCACCTTCCTCTTCATGGCAAAGCGATGATACTCCCAAAAAGACGACACTTCTGCCCCCCCCTCTCTCTCTCCACTCTCACTCTTTCGCGCTCTCTCTCAGAGTCTGACTAATTATCGCTCCAATGTCCAAATGACCCTTCCCCGGTAAAAGCTCTTGTAATTATTATTATTAGCCTTTTACGAGCTCCGCAAGATTCTGAGATGATCTCCCGGATGACCACACAAGAGAGAGAGAGAGAGAGAGAGAGAGAGAGAGAGAGAGAGAGAGAGAGAGAGAGAGAGAGAGAGAGGGGCAGGGCGGGAGAGAGAGAGAGAGAGAGAGAGAGAGAGAGAGAGAGAGAGAGAGAGAGAGAGAGAGAGAGAGAGAGAGAGAGGAGCCTGAATGAATGAGCACTTTTTTCGTGAGCTCGTGCTCTATGTAACGTCCGTTTCTTTCTAAAAAAGCATTATTTTCCGTGTTATTTTTTTTTTTTTTCATCTCTCCGTCATCAAACTCTGTGCAAACGCGACAGGTGCGTTTGCGACACGTGCCACATCCGAACACCTTCTTCATATATACCTGCATATATACATTCATTGGATATGTTGCAAACGAAATTTTCGCCTAGTCATAATGTTAATTTTATATTCTTTTCGCGAATTAAGTGTCGAAGAAACGAAATAATTGCGTCGCAATGAAACGTATATGACGAGCATATGTGTGGAATGTGTATAAACGTCCAATTAGTCGCGTCCTCGCTGATTTTATTTCGAGATTACACCATGTAGATATCCGTAGCTTGAATTTCGGCGATCGTATACTAATTATCGAGGTTTTTTGTTTGTTTAATTCCTCGTTGGACAGACACAAATTTATTATGTTTTATGCATGTAATTTGTGCGAGACAATTCAGGTTATAGTGACATATTTATTTTCTTCTTTCTTCATAAAGCGAGTTTTTTTGAAGAAACGTATGTTAAAAATGTTGAAATCGTTGAAATATTATGTTTGGAGAAAGATGGAGTTCAATGTCTTTTTTAAATGCACCAGGGGCAAAGAACGGTTAATGGTATTGAATTTGTGAAGAATCATTTAAGCTGTTCAGATTTGTATTATTTGTATTCTGCACCAAAACTTCAGTGAACGGTTAGTTTCCATTTGAAAGGAATCGCTTAAGGGGTTAAGCTTGTATGAAATTTCTAAAGTTGTAAAAATTCCGTTTCAAGCTTGTAATTGGCAAACTCAATTGGGAAAAAGCGTGCAAATCGGGATTTGCATATGGCTCCCTCGTCAATTCTCGAAAAAATGCCGCTACGAGTGAATAGAAATTGAAAGAGCTACTTGCACAGAAAGTGAATAGCGAGAAATGTTAATACCAGAAAATGACGAGGAAACAATGAGTAAATTATAATCCGCACGATTTTTTTCTTCTAAATGAGAAATTTGGTGTGTTTGGAGATTTTGAGAACACATTTCGAACTAAATGATGATTTCTCATTCCCAAAAAATAGTACTCGTTAAAAAATAAGAATAGTAATTAGTCATTATTAAAAAAGGTGATGAGATTTCATAGATCCTGAAGTGGTTTAAAGTTCTGAAATCTCAAAGTTGCTCAGGCCTCGATGCATGTAAGTTTCATCTGTGAAGGAATTTGTCACCAATTTCCAGAAGCATCGGTTGTGGTTTTAACGTGAAATGCCTACATATGAACTACATACATCGATGAATCGATGAATGCAGACACACGATGCACAGTGCAAATAGTTGTTCTGATACGCAGACAAGAATTTAAAAGGAATTAAAAAAGGCAACAAATGAGACCGTGACCAAGAGTGAGAGAGAGAGGGAGAATGGATGAAAAATCATGAGTCATCGTTGGCGTTTGTGTGTGTGTGTGTGTGTGTGTGTGTGTGAGAGAGAGAGAGAGGGAGAGAGGGCGCCACCCTATTCATGCCCCAATAAAGGGAATGCCATTCGAGTAATTAAAATGACAGATCCCAAAGCGCCTAATTTATATGGACCCCTCTCGGTTTAAATATTTCCTTGTCCAAGAAAGGTATGTATTTTATATACATATATATACCCATCGAGGGTTCTCCAAAGTCGAGTCGTTATCGCACGACGTTGTTTAAAGTCACGTTGAAGAAAAAGAATCCGAATTGAGATGAATTTGGAGGTCGATCTTTCGCGCGGCTTCACGCTGTCCTAAATCACCGTTTTCTCGATATTATCTCGTCGGGTTCTTATCACAAATTCTTACTGAAATCTTTGATCACTATAGCGACGAATTTTGACCTTCTGGCGGAAATTAATTGAATAAAATAATTAACTTCCGTCCACTGCTTTTTGTCACGATTGAACGTCCAGGTAAGGTTATGACGATTTTTTTCTTCATTTTTCCCGTTGATATAAAATAGTTTAAATTCTTACCTGTTTTTTTAAATTATCATTTTTTATAATTGAAAGTACCTTTGTTGAGGCAGTATTCTCGTCTAGAGACATACACTTTGAACGTTTTGTCGAGCTCGATAAAAAAAAACAAAAAATATTTTTACCCTTCATTTTTTTACAAAATTAAGTTGGGACTAAAAACAGGGGTGTGCTGGCTGACACGATTGCAACCCTTCTAATCATCCGATACAAAATTTAATAAAAGTTTCTTAATTAGTAAGAATGTTGTTATAACCCCTACCTCAGAGAAAACAAAAAAAAAAGAATTCGCAAAATGCCGGCTGCCTGAACAAAAAAGGCGTTTTTCGATTCTTTTTTCATAGTTTCTAATTTTTGTTAAAAGTAAAAAAAATAATTTTGATTCACAAGTGATAGGGGCGAAGGAAAGTTATCCATTAAAGGTTGGTGAAATATTTAAACCAAATCGTTTGAGTAGAACTTGAGATATCGTATCAGTCGTGTTGAGAAAAGTAGTTTTGAGAAAAAAAGTCTATAACTCGATTTTCTGTTGCGTCCCTAAAATAGCTATAACTTCGTAAATTATTGGAATTAAAGAATTTTCTTTCGAGCATATATTCTTAAAGGTGTAAACTTCAAGAATATGAAAAAAAATGATTTTTTCAAAGCTTTAGACCAAAATACCGCCTTAATATAGGATGATTAATCAGTAATAAAATAAATAACTTTCGATCAAATGGTAGTTTTTCAAAGGTATTAGGAAAATATGACCATAGACATTTTCTCTAAAACAATCGATCTCTACTAATTAATATAATTATTCTTACTTGACATTTTTGAATTTTTTACAAAAAATAATTTGTTCAATCAATTTCACATTAAATTATTCTCCAAGTTTTCAAAAATATCAGCGTCTATTTATTTTCAAAATAGTCTGAAGATCCACCTTTTTCGGATTCTGAAGTAACCCCTCCCAGTTCAAAGTTTGAAAAATATAATCCTACGTACTTTTGCCGTATACCGATGCTGACATGAATATAAAGACATAATCCGCGCAAAAACAGCTGTTAAATTTTCCAAATTCATAAGTGACGACCAGTGTGTCCTTGAAGCTTCGAGGCCTCGTAGGGCGCGTATGGCGTTGTGGTTTTGTGACTTCAAGGGTTTTTCCCCCGATTTCGAGTGTATCCTTACAAGAAGGACGAAGGATCCCACCGGGGGATGACCCTGCGCGGGCGTTTTCAGAGTGGTGGCTGCTTGTGTCGCTCTCCGTCTCTTTCGTCCTTCAATAGATATACCTCGGGTAACTTTGCGTCTCCGGTCCACGAGGTTGGGTTAGGGCGAGGACTAGGGCGTTTTCCCGCCCTTGCATGTGCCTCGCTTTGCCCTGCGAAATCGCTCTTTTATATATATGTATATATATATATATCGATACACGCGCATTATCAAAATATAGTACGAGGATTGAACGAGGACGAGAGAATGAAGAAGCTTGCGAAAGAGGGAAAACGACGACCGCTCGATGCGCGGCATCACCATGGAGACAGACATCTCCCTCCCTACCCTTACCGACAAAACTTTTTCATCCCCCGTACAGAAACAAGATTCCACTCACACGCGGGCTTCTTTATCCCCTTCTGTGTACGTGGCGCGTGTGCCCAAGAAGGGATATCGGCTCCTTATTTCTCCCTCCCCGTGGAAAACCCTCGTCCTTTTCCTCTCGCCCTTCCTCACACCCCCGTACAAGCATATACATGGATATGTATTTGCAAGGGTGTGACGAAGGGCCTGGAAAAACAAGAGCTTTGTCCACACATACACATATTCTACATCGTATATACACTCCTGCTCAAAAGTTTGGAAACATCAGTTAATATTTCTTGCCGCACTAGAAGTTGCATAACTCCGTCAAAAAAAAAGAATCAAATTTTTAAAAAAGCGTTTTGACGGGAAGGAATTCAGCTTTATTTTGCTTTTTTAAAATATTGTTTATGATTTTTTTTCTATCTGGTACGCATTTTTGAACGTGACCGTTTTCGGACTTTTTTTTATCTGCGGTACATTTGAAAGGGTTAGCAGAAGCTCCATTTTCTTTTTAAAAAAATTTTGTACGATTTTTTCTCGCTAAGTTATTTCACTTTTGATTAAAAAATACAAATTTTGAACGATGCAACGTAACTCGAAAACTATAGAGTTTAAGGGAAATCTTCAAATATGAAAAAAGTAGTGTACGTATACACGGAATCGTCTGGAATTATTTCAGAATTTTCCTATGAAATTGTATCTGATTGAAATTTCCGTACTTCGTGATACAATAAAAATCTGAAAAAATTCAGGAACATTTGCCATGCTATGATTGGCATCAATTATCAATAATAATATTGCCCAAAAATAATTAACAAATTGTTTAAACAATTTGATAAGCATTGATGAACAATGATCAATAATTATTATTGATAATTGTTGTTTAACAAATTGTTTAAACAATTTGATAAGCATTGATGAACAATGATCAATAATTATTATTGATAATTGTTGTTTCAACATGCCAAATATTGCTGAATTTTTTTAGATTTTGATTGTATCACGAAGTACGGAAATTTTAATCAGATACAATTTTTGCTGAGACGTCATCATCAGAGTTTCGAGCGAAAATAGTAACATTTTCTCTTAAACTCTATAGTTTTTGAGTTACGTTGCATCTTTCAAAATTTGTATTTTTTAGCCAGAAGGAAAATAACTTTGCCAGGAAAAATCGTACGAAATTTTTTTTTACAAACGTTAATGGAATGTCTGCTAACTCTTTCAAATGATAGATAAAAAAGAAGAAAAAGAATGTCCTTAAGTTATGCGCTCAATTCGCGATGGTCGAAAAAAGGCCGAAAAACGGTCACGTACAAAAATGCGTACTGGATCAAAAAAAAAATCATAAAAAATATTTTTAAAAAAGCAAAATAAAGCTGAATTCTTTCCCGTCAAAACGCTTTTTTGAAAATTCGATTATCTTTCTTTTGGACAGAGTTATGCAACTTCTAGTGCGGCGAGAAATACTGACTGGTGTTTCCAAACTTTTGAGTGGGAGTGTATATGTGTCGTGTGTCGCGAAGGCTCCCCGATTCTTCAGGGTCGATGGTCTAAACTTAAGTGAGACGCTTTCTCTCGACCGCTCCCTTTTTCTCGGTTGAACCACGAAGGTCGTTCTTCCCGATCCTGCACACGCGGTGGGATTGCGATACGCGAGAACGCGGGAGTAGAAAAGGGTGAGTTTTCCGTAAAACCCTGGCACGTTTATGGGCAGGGTTGTGCTAGGTCCCGAGCTTTCATCCCCTTGTATAACCCGCGCAGCCGCGAAAGCGTCGGCGGAGACGTGCAGAGCGATGCGTAGACGCCCTGTTTTTTTTAAATCACATACAACTTTCATATCGGAAGAACAAGTTCATCTTTGGAACTTTGTAATTTGTTTGCACAAATGATGATCGATGCTGGTGACGATTTTCAACGAGATTTGGACACTTCAAACTGTACAGTCAAAACAGTGCTTAGTTTCCGAAATCGTCTCTACAAATATCTGCACAGGAATCGGCAACAACGAAACGTAAATATTATACCAATACCTCGAGTGACGGTATAATATTTTTTTTTTATTTGCGAAGGGACAGATAAATATACCGCTAAATTTAGTGATGAACGGAGCGGTTTCAATTTTTAGTGTTCAATCCTCGAAGATTGAGCTTTTGTTAAATTTGAACTGTTATAGTACAAAACGAATTTCACGCTTGATCAAGCCAAAGTCTAGCAAATGAGTAGACTATTTGCATATCTCTGATCAAATTGAATCTGGATCCTCTATTCTCACATCGATGAAGCTTACTTTACGAGGAACTCAACATTGATAAGATTAAGGCGTTATTCTAGTCTAGAGACATACATTTTGAGCGTCTTGTCGAACTCGATAAAAAAACCAAATATTTTTTTTATCATTTTTTATTTTAGAACATATTTGTTAATATTTTTATAATAAACAAAAAAAAATTTCGAGAAAAAAAATGAAAATGAAATAAGTTATAAGCTGGTAAAGTTGGGGTTAAAAAAGGGGTGTGCTGAATGTCACAGTTGCAATTTTTCTAGTCATCCGATACAAAATGAAAAAAAAAGATTTTTAATTAGTAAGAATGCCGTTATACCCTCTACCTCAGAGGAAATAAAAAAAATGCAAAATGGCGTCTGTCTGAACAAAAAAGACGTTTTTCGACTATTTTTTTTAGTTAAAAATTGTTTAACACTAGTGAAAAAAAAAATGTTGATACAAAAGTGGAAGGGGCGATAGAGAGTTATAGATTTTGAAGATTGGTAAAAAATTTGAATTGAATCGGTTGAGTAAAGCTTGAGATATCATGTCAGCCGTGTTGAGAAAAACACTTTTGAAAAAAACGTCTAGGGTAAAAGCCGGATAGTTGCCACACTTAAGGAAAAAGCTCTATTACTTAAAAATTAAGTATCTACTGACAATATGCTTCGTGTATATTAAAACATTGGTCTTTAATCTTTCATTGTGCCCTATTTTTGTAAACCGAGTTAATATTGTTTTTGAGTAAATCCCGTTTCATTTGACCTCTTCAAAGAGGTTTCCCAACGTGGCGGATAGTCGCCTCACGTCGAAAATACTTCGAAGGAGTTTATAATTAATATTAAGTTACAGATTATTTTATTTTATTATATTTTCTAAATTTAATTTTTTTATTTAGATATTTCATTATCAATTTTATTATTTTATAATTAATAATTTCATTATTTTTTTAAATACCTTTCATTAACAATTTTTCTTTCTCATCCAGTTCTCTAAACGCTAGTGCTAAACTAATTTCGGTCTAGCAAGGACTACGCCTGGGTTTTTGTCATATTGCCGTTAGGGCAACTAACCGGAAAAGAATTTGGGGCGACTATCCTTTTCGATACGGATACTTGCCCTTTTTATTAAAAAAATAAATAAAAGTTATTTAACAATATACCGTATCAGAACGTGTAGTCGAAATTCTAATGCATGCGAGGAAACAAATAGTTGACTGAATCCTCAACCATTACATTATTTATTCAACACAAATTAGTCACCAATATTAGTACAACGCTTGACGAGGTCTCACCGCGGAAGATTTTCGCTCACACAGACGAAACTTGTGGGCCCTGTCCTATGACTTTTGGGCACTGAGGCCTGCGAGGGCATATTAATGTTTACAGAAAAGCGCTAACGCTAGGGACATCTCTAACATAGTGTATTAAAAACCGGGGCAACTATCCGGCTTTTACCCTATAGATCGATTTGCTGCTGCCTCACTAAAATAGCTATAAATCCGTAAATTATTGGAATTAAAAAATTTCCTTTCGAGGATATATTCTTAAAGATTTAAAATTTAAGAATATGCAAAAAAAAAAAGATTCTTTCAAAAGTCTAGATCAGAATACTCCCTTAATGGTTCAGGTGGAATGGTCTGTCAATGAAGAAATCGGTTAAATGAGCAGCCTGTCAATTTTTAACGTAACTTTCATCAAGAGCTTTGGACCACCTTATTCGCTGCTGCTTTCGTTCTCTCATTTCTGCTAACAGCTTGGCTGTGGCTTGACGTTTGTACTTGAGAAAATTGCACACTTGATTGCTCTCGATGGACCAAGAGTGCCATCGAGTGACGAGGAATATGACTCGATGAGTGACCGGGTGGGACAGACTTATCTTTTTTCCCAAATACGAGACACTTGATGTACATTACAGCGAGAGAAGCAAGTGTTCATTCATCGAAGACTCTCACTGTCGTACTTTCGTACGCTCGTTGTTTTTTTCCTGTTTCTTTCCTTCTTCGTTCACGTTCTTGAATTATCAGCGGTGAGTATTGTATTCTTCATCTTTATGAATCATTGTAACGCAGGTATTCTAGACATATTTTCCTTTTTTATTTCTACACGGAAAAAAAAATTTAGTACTAATTTTTGGATAACACATTGTGTTAATCACTGAAGTGTCCAGTAATACTCCAATATTACTGGACTGGTTGCAGTACTTTTTTTCAGGTGAAGTCATTTTTTTGTCCCTTAATAGCATGGAAAACTTAGTTTTCCTGAGACATGGATAATTCTTCGAAAAATGGGACTTTAAAAAAACGAGGGCCAAATTAACGATGCGTTGAATGTTTACATTTTACATTTCATTTTATTTTATTTATTTGCTGTGGTCAAATTTTCCGAACTACTGAGTGTAATGACCGTGAAAAATATGTTTAGGGGGTGTCGGTCTTCCATATTTTATTCTTTCTTTCGCTGTCCCTTCTCTGTTTCCTCTTCTCTTTCTTCGTTTCTTCTCATATGATATTGGGCATTCGATGTGCATCAGTCACGGCACATAAAACTTTTCTCGCTTCGAAATAAAGGCTTGTTTGGAGACGAAAGAAAAAATAAATTGTCCGCATCAATATAGGGCATATTTCAAGCGCTCGTTTCGTTTTCTTCGTAATTTCGAAAGTTTTTCTCGTTTCGTCTCCCGCAGAGTGGATGAGCCCTGGTAGGGGGTGGATGAAGGGGGGAGAGGGGGGGACCAATGCACATGGGGTGAAAAAATTCTGACGGATAAGAATAAAATGTCGAGAGATCACATTTGCGTTAGTTGCGAGAAGAGTGTTGAATATTATCGGTGAAAAAAACGTGAAGTTTATTAATTTCCATCGAGTTTCTCTATGAAGTAGGTATTGATCTATAAATAATGGTAATTTTATCGACTAAATATTACATCTCCTAGGAATGATCGTGAGTTTTTCCTTATAAAAGAATTTCGTTTTATTTACATGCCAGTCGTTCTATTGATTTTTTTTGCCTAATATGGCTCGCCCTCTGGTGAGGGCCTGTACCAGTCGTTCTATTGATCTAGAATATCATTCTATTGATCAGTCGTTCTATTGATCTATTGATATAGAATATGAATGAAACAAGTACGCTTCGCGTACTCGTTGGGGAGCTGCGCCCCCCAAACCCCCTCGCGCTCACGTTTTGTTAGGGGGCTCCGCCCCCCAAACCCCCCTTAACGTTTTGTTAGGGGGCTTTGCGCTCCGTATTCTTGACCATTATCTTAATTTATTCGGTATGTAAATACTATATTGTTTTTATGTTATTGAACATTGTTTTTGACAATATTAAGTCACATTTTTCATTCTCAATGGGGGCAATGATTCATAAAGTTAATGACCGAATTTCAAGAATTATATTAGTAGGCACTCACAATTTCATAATATAATGATCATATATTTTGTTTTTGTGATATATTTTGAATGTTGGTTAACATGTCCCTTAGGGACGTTTTAATAGGCACTCACACCGTTATTTAAACTCTTTGATTCATTGTGAACATCGAGTAGTCGTATAAATTCTATTAATCATAATTAAAAAGACAGATTTGAATATAATCAATATGATATAAAAGTATCTAAACAATCATATCATTTAAATGTTTTGATATAGATTATACTCACAGAATTGTTACAATATTAGGCAGTAATGAAGAATATTAGTGATATTTGAGATGGGCATATTTATCATAACACTTTAATCATTTAATGATTATTAGTCCATTTATAATAAGTAAAAAAAGTTTTCGGTTATAAATCAATGCTCAGATTCTGTTTTTTCACGTTTGAAACGCGTGGGTGATCGCCATATTGCCAATGGAGCGCAAGCAGACACCGTTAAGGTTGCCAAAATTGCAACCTTAATGGTGTCTGATTGGATTCATACTTCGTCAGACATTTGTTTACAATCATATACACACATTCTGTGAGATAGAGAAAAATTTGTTAGAGAAATTCCAAGTTTCAACTACATATGGTCAATGGCTATTTTTTTCAAAAATCTTTGTTTTACAATATCCGTTTGGATTTAAACTCCTTGGGCATAGAGATTACAACCATACACAACTACCCTCTAAAGGAAATTGAATTCCGTACACCGGTTTCTGAGATCTGGGTCTGGACGGACATCCGACGCAGATTTCGAGGTGATCGCAATAGGCACTTTCTGTCATAAATGAGTGAGTGCCTAAAAAATTAGGCCTATTGAGCCATAACAAGTGGCTCTAGAAAGAAATACAGAGTGATAACGAAAGCAAATACAAGAAGAATAAAAAAAAGCACAGATGGGCTACTGGAAATTAATTTTGTATTCTTTTGTGCAGAGAAAAAACCCCTGAAGGAACAATTTTGAAAACAGCTCTCCAACTTTCGAAACGAACAAAAATTTGTTTTCGCACTTCTGGAAATTTTGTAGTCCCCTCTACGATGAATGGGATTCATAATTACGGGTATAACGGAGGTTTTTTTTTCTATGCTTTTTCGATGACGTGGAAGCATCGTACCAGAGAGGTAAAGTGAGATGAATCGATTTTGAGCAATATGGAAAACGGGTTTATGTGCATAATATTCTTTTGTGTGGGAAAACGACGATGAATAAATATTGAGTAACAATGGTTGTGCTGTGCACACCGCTATTATGAACAGAGTGGAAATAACTGCTATTCATAATACCGGCGTATAACCGAAAGTCCGTTTTCGTAGTGTATAGCAGGTAGTCAAATGGTGGGCGAATACGAAAAAATATTCTCATTGTCAGCTGTCCAAACTCGCGCGAACGGGTCGTTGTTGGTTGTTGCCATGAAAACTTGCAGGTTCAACGATATACATAATTTTTTCCAACTTTTCAATTCTTCTGCTCTACGAAGCGATATTGTACCACGATAAGACGGTCGTATTTTCTTTTCGTAAAATATCATTGAATAAAAACTTTTTTTTTCTTCCTATGCAAACAAGCTTATATTCTCATATTTCTCTGCGTTTGTTCTTATTTGTGATTAATTAGCAAGACTCCTTGTCCTAACCTTGACGGACTGATTCCATATACAAAATTTTCCGCTCAGAAAATATTGATCCGAAAGAAGAATAAAATTTTGAATTATTCAAGGCCAATTTTTCTTTGAGGGCCGCATGAAATTTTCTAATTTTACAAAATAACATTTTTCTGTTTTCTACACGAACTCTAAGGACATTATCGCTTCTTCATTTGCCTCCACGTTCGAGTCCTTGATCTCTCAATATATGGTTTTTTTTTTATTTGGGGCACTTTTTTCTTGTTTTCTCTTTTTTATCTTGGGAGATGAGATTTTCCCTTCTTTTTCTTCACACGCTCTTGGAGTTTTCGCTCTGTGGGTTGAAGGAGAGAGTTCCAAGAAACCAGGGAGTCTTTTTTCTGGAGGCAACCCCCAACATGCATACAGAGGAGCTGAATGTATATGTAGATTTTTTCATCTCCGAGTTTCTATCCTATATATGAAGCATTCTTCGTAAACTCCCATAGAAATTAGTGTCATTTAAATGAATGTGAAAAATATATGCTACATTAAGGCGATTTTTGTTTGACTTTTTTTTTCTTTCACCCCCCACGTAAAATTTTGCTGGATATGTCTGAAAAAAATGTCCTGAAAGTTACAGCCCTTAATACTAATCAAGAGTCGCGGTAGCGACTCGAGACAAGTACATTTCCTCCCTAACCCCGACATGTCGAGAGGAGGTCCAAGACACGCCTGCCAACTCGCTTATACACAGAAGTATATCTATATACATAAAACCATTTTCTTAATAATTACCAAATTATGAGGCTTTGGAGAATTTCGGGGAATACGTTGTATCGGGATTTTATTTTTCTTCCGAATGCCACCGAAATGAATACTCTAGCTATCCAAATACGGAAGATATCGCAGTTTTTCTATTATGGTCGAGCTGTTTATGATATCACTGAGATGACAGTTTTTTTCCTTCTCCCTTGCCGAATTTTTCGCACCTTTCGACAAGCTTCAGGTTATACAAAAAAATGATTATAAAAGTTTTGGTGTTCATGTAGGGATAAAATCATGTAGGGATATTTCTGTAGACTGTTGCATATTTAGTATTCCGCTTAGAATATACTTTTAAAATTATAATGGACTAATATTGTTATTATGAATATTAAATATTAAAAACCAAATCCATATTTCCTCTTTTACCACGTTTTTTATTTTTTATTCTTCTTGTATTTGCTGTCGTTATCACTTGAAATTTCTGTCGAGAGCCACTTGTTATGGCTCAATAGGCCTATTTTTTGCATTTATATTCCATATCAGAAAAACTTCTTCTATAAGGAAAAATTTAAGATAATCGATAGAGAGACGTGGTGGAAATTTTCTTTTTTTGAAATATCGATCGTGTATAATTCCTTTTTCTCTGTATATTTTTGAAAATTATTGTTCGTATGAATTAGGAAATTCTTACGTTAATAATATTTGTTAAGCACAAGCATTTTTATAATTAATTTTTAACTTATAACTTTCTTCTTTTCCATTTTTTGTGGATTTTTCTGTATATATTTCGCTGATGTAAATTTCCACTAGCAAACCTTTTTTTGTTAAGTTCCCAGATTTTTTTGAAACTCTGCATGAGTTCAATAGATTTCTTTTGATATATTTTTATTTTATTTTATCCTATATATATTATTATTTTTCATATATTTTTTAAACCAACGTGAATTTTATGAGAATGACAATATGCCGAAAATCATTTGTTCACAGCATTATTTTTAAAAATATTCCGTGATTTGCCAAAAAATGTTCTACATTCTTGATGACTAGATTAATTCCTACGAAGACTCACATAGTAAATGCTAGTAAGAAGGAGCAAGAGCGTTGGAAAAAGTACATGGTTGTTACTGGCTGGTATTCTGGAGAATGTCTCCTACATAGATCAGCTGTTCATCCACAGCTGTTTTCATCGCATCTACAGAAGTAACTTTTTGAAAATGTGCTGGGGACATTTTCTGGGACTCGGGGAAAAATCATGTCCAAAATAGCGTCCCGACGACTCTCATTTCCGCCCGATTTTCCTCTATCTTGTTCTCTTCCTCTCCTCTCCTCTCTCTCTCTCTCTCTCTCTCTCTCTCTTTCTATCTCTCATCATCTATCTTCTTCTGCCGGACGAACATTACACATTCCAAGTGCTCGCCAAACCTGCTGACAAATGTGGCTTTTGCGTGGCGTGAATTTGGCATTGAGCTAAAAAAAAGAAAAAAAATAAGAGGGATAGGCATAAAATCAAAGGGGGGTCTGGCTCATCGTATACATCCGCGCAAATCGCGAAATTATACGAAATAATCGTATGGAAATGTGCGAACGAGAAATTCTATACTCACGAAGGAAATAAGTACGAAAAAACGATCGTTGTTCGATATAATGGTAAAACACGTCACGGGTGAAGCGGTATCTTATTAGAGAAGGGGAAAAAGAGAACCATTCGTCGTCGCACGAGAAGTCGAATCCGTGGGTAAATTATCGAAAGCCTGAGTTTCAAAGGGCAGTAAAAAAAGACTTAGATATCGTCAGGATGTGCCCTTTTGATTATGAACAAACGGATACATCGGGCACATTAGACGAAACACGAACGGACCGAGCTTAATCTTCGAGAGGCACGCTCAAAACGAATTTGCGGTCTATTAAGATAATTCCTTGCGGTTTTCGCAAAACAACGTTTTTGCATCGTTTTTCGATCGATTCTCAAAAATATAGAATTTCCTATAAGTATCTTTGTCCTTTTACTCTTCGGCTAATTGGTTGCGGCACGATTTTGAATATGCAGGTTTGTAACAAAAATAAGAACAAGCAAGCTTACTCAATTTCAGTTTCATCATAGGCTTTGTTTCTGTGAAAAAATTTGTTTTCGAGATTTTCATGTCAGTATGTTTAAAATGTCCTAAAACATCGAGAAATCATATTTGTTTGAAATATCCGGCTGTGTGTGCGAATGTAATTGTTATTGATCATTGTTCATCATTGCTTAATAAATTGTTTAAACAATTTGTTAATGACTATTGGGCAATAATATTAATGATAATTCTTGTTTATAGCGTACCGAATGTTGCTTAATTTTTTTAGTTTTTTTATGTATCACGAAGTACGGAAATTTCAATGAGATACAATCTTTCGCTGGGACGTCATCATCAGAGTTTCGAGCGAAAATAATTAAAAAAAAAAATTTAATAGAAAAATTGTGAAATAATTCCAGGCGATTCCGTGTATATGTACCTCACTTTTTTCATACCTGACATTTTCTCTTAAACTCTATATTTTTTGAGTTTGCGAGAAAAAATCGTAATTTAAAAAAAAACGAAAATGTAGCATTTGCTAACCCTTTCAAATGTACCGTAGATAAAAAAAATAAAAAAATGTCCTTAAGTTATGCGCCCAATTCGCGATGGTCGAAAAAGGCCAAAAAATGGTCACGTACAAAAATTGTTGCTTTAGCGTCCGCAAATTTTGGGATATCAAGTTAAAACAAAAATTTACCGATAGTTTGAGTGATAAAGATTGTTGGTATTGAATTTTACAAAAATCGCTCAATGGGTTCGTGATTTATAAAGTTTTGATTTTTTTGCAAAAAGCGCGTGATCGTTCTAGCTTGCACATAATTCGTGATATCAGACTAAAAATTTCTATAATGATACTTTAAAGGAAGAAGTTACTAGGTATTCAATTTTGCAAAAATCGCTCCCGCTATGCAAATTTCATGCGATTTTGAAGTTTTCAAAAAAAAGCTTGATCGCTCTCGCTTCTGCAGATTTTGCGATATGAGGCTCAAAATGTGTATATGGAATATTTTAATATACGAAGGAAAAACTCGATTGAAGATTTTCAATTGTACAAGCTTTGCATTTTTCAAAAAAGGGGCGTGATCACTCAAACTTTTTCGTATTTACAAAAAGCTTCCTCTATGAGGAAGTAAAAACTGTGAAAGCTATTTGCTCATAGAGGGGAATTCGTAAATGCGAAAAACTACTGAGGGTGCGATGTGCAAATCTCCATTTTGCAAGTTTTTAAGCTTTAATAGAGAAAGCAAAAAATTTTGTGATAATAAAAATTTCCAATTAAAAAAACGCTAATTCGTGCATATTTAACATCAACCCGGCGGTTATTAAAAAAGCACACGATGTCCTCTTAAGCAATATCATTTTTTCCGGGAAAAGGAAAATTGGACGCCAAATGCAATCAGAAAATAGCTCTTGCTTCAGACCACCCTCGTAAACATACGCGAAGCCAGAACGAAGGATTATCGTGGTGGCGGATGGAAGACCTGTAATTTCGAGAATACAATTTTTCAAAGCTCACTCAAACCACTGGATGCGTGTGTGATTCTTCTCACCTGCTTCTACGAGAAGCAACAAAAAAATAACAGTAAAACGACGACCCGAGCTCGTGCGCGCGCTTCACCTCATTTTTCGCTAATTGTTTCAAATTGCGTGTTGGCGCTTCGCCGAAAATGAACTCACGAGAGAGAGAGAGAGAGAGAGAGAGAGAGAGAGAGAGAGAGAGAGACGGACCGACGAGGGGGTAGTAAATTGCGTACTAGTCGAAGACACTGAGGGTCCTGCGGCGAAGGGTGTCAGCGAGGAGAATCGTATACAGTATGTGTGCGTTTTTCTCATTCGATTCTCTCGTTACACACCGCAGTTCGGGATTCTCCGCGGTGTCAGCTGGAATAAGAAAAAACGACGCGCACTCTCGTTGCTCTCTTTTCATTGGGGTGAGAAAAGTCGTTGTGCACGAGAGAGAAAGAGGAATACGCACATCCTATGCGTTCTTTTATCTTCCTCCAAATATATATATGTGTCATTCGATGTCAAATCCACCAATAGTTGGAATCGACCCCTTTCAATTTCGATGAAATTTAATCACAAGTTTTCTTTTATCATAAAATGAAGTTCTACCGAAGGAAAAAAATTATATTTTTGTTTTTTCGAAAGTTATGCAAAATTCAAAATTTCACAAATTTTTGAATTTTTCAATTTTATTTTTCAAACATCTCGAAAACTACTATGAAAACTCGAGTTACGAAAAAATCGTTCTGGGCCCGTCTGTAAGAGTACACTTGGTGCTACGAAAAAAAAAAAAAATTCCGAAATTTTTTTTTGAAAAATGATGAATTTTGAATTTTTTAAAATCGTGAAAATCCGCAATAAACATTAAATTTTTACCTTAATTTTTTATATATAATAACTTGTACTGATCTTAAAAGATCCTGAACTTTTTAGAAATTTTTTTTCCAAAAATATGAATTTTTGAATTTTCGTAAAATAATTTTTTTTACCTCTTAGTTAAGTAAGGTTAAGCAATCATGTAATTTTGAAATTTTGAGCAGTTAAAATTTCAATTAATGATATAAGAATGTAAAAACAGAAACATAATTGAATTTGCGTTTTTATTTATTTGGTAAAATTTACGCTTAAAACGCTTTTCCTATTTTTTTCCCTTTGGTAGAACTTCGTTTTATGATAAAAAAAAGCTTTTGACTAAATTTCATCAAAATTGAAAGGGTTCGATCCAACTCTTAGTCGATTTGACATGGTATGACCCATATATATTATATGATATAAATTTTGACTACTATCAAATAAAATGGCGTTACTCCGCGTCACTTTGACACGTCAAATAATGCGAGTTGGGATCATTTGTTTGCAACAACCGATCGATGTAGACAAAGATTGGAGTGTCACAAAAGGGGGGTTTCCTTTCTTCTTGTTCCTTTCTTTCTTCTTTTTTTTTGTCTCGCACCGTCTCTCTCTCTCTCTCTCTCTCTCTCTCTCTCTCTCTCTCTCTCTCTCTCTCTCTCTTCTCGCGTTCCTTCTTTCTTTTGTCTAACTTTTTCTGCGTGGCGTTTGTTTCTCAAGTCGTTAGCGAAGGATTTTCGTAGGGTGATCGTTCGCGCTGGACACACCAAAGAGAAAATTAAGCTACCGTCCCGCTGCCGTCAACCCCCCGAGAGAATCGAATTTAAGTAACGACCGAAAAAGAAGATTTTTCACACACGTGTTGCACACAATGTATTGCCTGTTTCTCTCATCCCGCGCTACTTTCATTTCATTATATTCTTTTCTATCTCGTTTCCCGCCTGTTGCAGAAATTCTTACAAGACCAGAGGGCTGTTCAAGGATCAGAATGAGCCCCTCAATTGTATTTTCTCGTTACAATAACTCGGTTGAGCGTAATTCTCGAAAGTAGGGCACGATTATATTCGGCATGGAACTTTATCTCTTCACGGAAAAAAAGAAACAGCGGAAATGACAGCATAAACTGGATACAAATAATAGGGTGACATATTTAATTTTACAGTAGAAAAGAGTAATGTAGATCCTTTTCTTAAAAAATGATGACTTTTTCTGTACACAGTGAGATTTTGACAGTGTACACAGGCTTAAGGATGTTGAGTCCCTATGAAACTTTTAAATGTTAATTGTTCAATAAATAGCTTCTTAATCGTAGTGAAATTTTTACACGATCTACTGAATACTTCATGTAAAAACATACCAAATTTTCAGAATTATATCATCATTACTTCAACCTCCTTAAGGGTCAAAATGAAAAATGATGAGAATATTCTGAAAATTTGGTATGTTTTTGTATGAAGTATTTAAGAGGTCGTGTAAAAATTTCACGACGATTAGGAAGCTCGTTATTAAAATATGAACATTTTGTTAGGAACAATTTTTTAAAGAAAGTGCCCATTTTACTCGAGTGCTCCGCACTCGTGCAATAAAATTTTGTACGAAACTCGTGCGAGAAACATTTTTCTGACTCGTGTGATTGCAGCATTCGCCTTCGGCTCATGCTGCAAACTCACACTCGTCAGAAAAAGTTTCAACGCACTCGTATCGTAATGTACTATAACAAAATACCGTATCAGACCGTGCAATTGAAACTCCAATGCATGCGAGGAAACAAATAGTTGACTGAATCTTCAACCATAACATTATTTATTCAATACAAATTAGTCACCAATATTAGTACAACGCTTGACGAGGTCTCACCGCGGAAGATTTTCGCTCACACAGACGAAACTTGTGGGCCCTGTCCTATGTCTTTTGGGCACTGAGGCCTGCGAGGGCATATTAATAATTACAGAAAAGCGCTAACGCTAGGGACATCTCTAACATAGTGTATTAAGAACCGGGGCAACTATCCCCCCGTGGCAACTATCCGGCTTTTACCCTAATGACGCGATGCATCGTTCAGAGACATAATTTTTCCTTTCTCGGAGCGCCTCATTCGTAACGCGGCCAATAATGATCGCGAAATAATAAAAAATCACAGCTTGTGTTTGTGTTCGTGTTTGTGAGCTGAATTGTGCAGCTGTTTCTGCGGGCACGAGCCACGACAACATACCGCACGAGATCTCGGTCGTTCGCTTCGTCGAGAGAAATATATTTATTTTATTAACCTGCCGCTTCAGAGTGGGCAACGGTGGCGGCTGAGAATTTAAGAAGAAAGTCATAATCTCGTAGGACTATAGATATGTATATATATATAGAGGTGAATCTTTTTTATCGTGCATCGCTGATTCGCACACATGCTGAGACTTTTGAATGGCAAATGGAAGGCGCGAGGAATCTTTGTAACGGCTCTAAATTGCCTCAGTTACGCCATTTTGTTTTGGTCGAAAACGACGTACAACTGTACTCGGAGGACGAAAAATGCGTCGAAGGCGAGTCCGTGCCGAAGCGGCAGGTGTTTCGACCTAACAAGAAGGCCTGCGCGACTCCGAAAGAGGTGATTTTCGCGAGCGAGAGCGAGAAAACAAAAAAAAGAACGGCAAATCTCTCTTTCTCTCCTTCCCTCGCAAGCCTTCCATCAATTTTTGGGTTCGTATATATATATACTAGGGTGATGCGGATTTTTTTTCAATTTTTATTGGTCGTGAACCAAAAAAATTGTCGTGAATGGAAAAAGAATTCTCCCTGAAGACGAGTCTTTCAGGAAAATTTGGCAAAATGCAGCAAATTATTCTTAGGCACTTTTTTGTTATATTTTTGCTTTTAATGTCGGTTGTAGTTGAATTAAGAAGAAGCCATTGGAAATGGAGGATCACAGTTTATTCTTAAATGTAGCGAAAATTAATGAGGAACGTTAAATAATTTTTTGATAATATGTGGTTGAAAAAGAAGTTATTATCAAAAAGTTGTATTTTTATGAATAGTTTTATTAACGATCTGATAGATTTGATTACAACATTTTACCTGGATTTGGCACCAAAATGATTGTGGGGAATAATTCAAAAATGATGATCACGAAATGTATGGATAATTAATGACACGTGTTTAAAGTACAATTTGATGACGCAGTTTCTGTAATGATTAAAATAAAAATGGCCATTATAATGAATTGAAACTTTAGTACGTATATGATCGTGGGAAATGAGCAGTAATTAATGCATTTGCATTCATCATGCTCTAAAGATTTGAGTGATTTTATTGCGCAAAGTCCTTACATGATCAATCCGAGCTCTCATTAAGTTTCTCCAATGGAAATCCTGAATGTTATGAACGTCAATCAAGTTCATGAGATTTGTTTGATAACGTTGATACGGGTTCTAAAATGATATACTTCCGAGTGAGCAGTTGCCTTGATAATATAGAATTCAGAGCTGGGCAGTACTTGAAGTAGCAGGTACTTCCGACCTACTTGAAGTACTTAAAAATCACTTCAAGTATTAGTAAAAGTACTTAAAGTAAAAGTACTTTAAGTTCAAGTACTTTTGAATGTGTCTTACTGATGGTTGGATGTACAAAGCCTTTGAATATGTAATTGAAAATAACATTTCGTGACGTATGGGCATACTGGGCATGGGCATACAACAGTTTTTTGAAGACGAACACGAAGTTGGAGTAGCTTTAAGGGGAGGCCAAATACCGACATTATTACTGGAGCCCTACATTATCGACTCAAAAACACTGCCCAAACTTTTTCCAATACCGGTGGATGAATATCAATTAAATTTATGAATGAATGATGAATGAATTGCAAAATGCAAATGCGAGACATAAATCAGCGTTTTCATTAAATGCCACTGACTCGTCAGGCAGTTTGGATAGAATCTGATGAGAATAGTATTTGTTTCATGAGAATTCCACATGGGGCTGCCCTCTTTCGGATTTCTGTGAACTTGATTTCGCCGTTTTGTTTTTCGATAATACACTAAATTTATCAACGTCGCCGTTTTTTCATAAAATAATGTCGAAGACGTATCGATATTCGTACTTTGGTGTTCTTCATGGAGCCCCATTCTTGGTTTAATCCAAAATGCAGTAGAAACATTATAATTTGATATTTTCAATTACAGATTCCTGAGGATAATCGGATCTGTATTTTTTTTTTCGTTTTTCGAAAAATTTTTAGAGGGGCTCCATTTGTGCCATAATTCTGATGATACTGTCAAAATTTTATTGATTTCCATCGATTCGTACCAGAGCAAGTTTGGAACCCATTTTCGAGGTACTAATGTCGGTATTTAGCCTCCCCTTAACAATCCATGTATTATATTCTTTACTTCTTTTTTTTTCAAACCTTTATCAAAATAAATCGTAATTACAATCGTCAATGCTATTTTTTGAATTATTTTTAATTCTCTGTTTAAATCCTTCGATTCCAATCTGCCTCAGCCTATATCAGTGTATTACATAAGGTGAAAATATGTTTTGATACAAAAAGTACTCGAATGAGAATCAAATGAGAGTAAGAAATCAAATGTAAGTCCTAGAACTTACGAAATATACCTGAAAACTTGAAAAGTACTTGATACTTGGTACTTGATTTTTCAAGTACTTGTACTTCAAGTATTTTATATCTTAAGTACTTCAAGTATTTTAAATCTTAAGTACATCCAGTAATAAGTACGTAGTACTTCAAGTAATAAGTACGCTGTTTCAGGACAAAAATTATTTGTCACCTAATTTTTTGAAGTTGAGTATCGTCGATGCGATCTTGATGATTATTTTTATTCGAGATGTGATAAACTATAATCTGAAACCAAATCAAATGAAAAATACTTAAAAATGGTAGTGCTTTACAAAAATTTTCTAAAACTCTCATCTCATCTCTCATCTCTCTCATCTTCGGGAAGATTCGTTTGTCATATACCAATATAGCGACACATTTTTTTTTCGCATCACCCTAATGTATACACGTATAGACAGTCGTGTATCGGGAACCGGCGTGATCCAACTCGACGATAATGCCCCGCGGGCTCCGCGGACGCGCTTTAATAGAGAGGAGGGAGACGCGTGCCAGCTGGTAATGTTTTCGGGGGGCTTGGATTTTTATTCGTTCGCGGGGCTTTCTCGCTTCTTGTAGTCATCGTCTTCGTCTTCGTCTTTGTCGTCATCGTCGTCGTTTACGAGGGTTCAATGAGATAAAGAGAGAAAAAAAAACGGGGCGAGGGAGAGCGTGCAGCGGAGTGTCTTTCGCTGCGAATAAGACGATCGCGCGAGAAGGAGCAGATGCGCGCCGTGGTAAAATCGACGCACGGCGGGCCCCCCTTTCGGGGGCCCTATTTTCTGCAGAGATCGAAAGAAGAAGAAGAAGAAGAGAAAAAAAGAATAAGTGGTTGCGCGGGGTGGGGGTACTTGGGGTTGCAAAAAAAAAGTAGGGGGTCCGTGCAGCAAAGTATGATTCTTATTCTTCCTTATGTGTTTCTCTCTCTCTCTCTCTCTCTCTCTCTCTCTCTCTTTCTCTTTCTTATAGTTTCTCTGGCTATTGTACTGTACGCAACGAGAATACGGTTTTATCTCTGCCTTTGGCTCTCTGGATAACGTACGAAAAGTGGATGAACGGTTATACAGGAGGGTGACTTAGTTGTTAGTTATCGGTATGAACGTTACTTTTTTTTTCTGGGGTCTATGCTTTTGGGGCTGCATATTACATTGGATTGTCGAATTGTAATTTATTTTCCTCGTAATTCCTGCCCAATTTTCCATGGACGGGTCGGCTTTTTTTCGCTTCGCTCGAATTTTCTAGCGACGATTTGTTTCGAAATATCCAAATAATTGTAGGAAAATATACGTGTAATTTTTTTAGCCAATATTTTTTTATGCCATTTAGGTTGAAAAAAAATATACATTACAGGTATTTATGTTTTCAAAATTGTGTGACATGGGTGTTATGAACTTGTCAATTTTTTTTTTGTTTTCCTGCGATAGAGACTTCAATATCTGGGCTAACTCAATTTTTCTAGCCGTTTTTTTTATTTTTCAGACTTGTACACTTCAAAAAATGTTATTAATTTCAACGTACAAAAGTATATGAAATTTCAATAACAAGTATACGAAATCGAAATTGATATACATGGTATTGGAAAATTAACAATTTCATCTTAAATTTAATATTTGTATATGAAAATTAAAAGAGTAAACATTGAAAATTAATATCCCCGTACATGAAAATGGTTGAAAATGCATATGAAATTTAATATTTTTTCGTAGAATCTATAAGGCTAGGAATAAAAACAAAATTATTACTTTAGTGGCAAAAAAATACTTAAAAAAAAGAAAAGTAGACAGATGCATTGATAACATAAACTAGGACTTTCGATTGTTTTTTTAACAAATTCATGTTTCCATCGACTGTAAAGATTGAGGGGAAGTCTACGTTTGTTTTATACATTCTTTAATTTCTTTAAGTTGATTTGAACCTTCGTTTGGTCATTATCAGAGCATAATTAACAGAAACGGATTTCTTTAAAAACGGAAGGGAAGATTTTGATGAAAGTGTTTTCATACATTCAAAAAATTAATTATTATTAAAAACCTTCCTGAAAGAGACTCGATTGTGTAGAATCGGGAATACAATGCTTTATTAGTAGTTCCAGATTTCAGTCATATTTCACGGAATGTGATAAACAAAAAAATCGACTCAATAGTTCATACTTGGTGGAATGTTTGCACCATTTTTTTTGTTTTGAATTCCTCTTTGCCGGGTGTATCGGCTTAAAGGATATTTTCTTTCTTTCATTTATTCATTCACTTGTACGCTGGAGGCCAGCAAATGCTTTTCCCTCCGGTTTAAATAGTGACAGGGACGATGGAGCTGGAAAAAAATCTCGTCGCTTATTATAATATTTGTCCAGTGCATCGTCGAGTCCGTTTCGTCGTGTTCGATCCTTTGGATTACAATCGCTCTCGCTTTTTACGGTTTGCCTAAATGAAGATAAGGAGCCAAAAGAGGCCCGAAAAAAAGAACTAAAACGGGCAAGACCTACAGAAGGATTATCGGAGAAGAAAGATATTGTACTTATCGTTCTCGTGTTTTATCTTGGTATGAAAATCTCGTGGAAGTAGCTCGAGCATGACATCCACGCGCACTATCGCATTGCCCGGAATCGCGATGAAAGAAGGATTTCTATGGATTGCGAAAAAGAGGAAAAATGTGCAGGGAAAAAAAGCCAGAAAAATATTATGATTCGGGGAACCATGAGAAATAGGAGGAATAGCCAATTGATAACATTGTTGCCTATTTGCAGTATCACTGCACGAAATAAAAATATACATATAGGGCTGTCCACGTCAATTCACCTAGCCTCCGGACCACCAAATTTTTCATTTGCTTCGTAATTTTTTATGTTGTTATCCTTGCTCTGAAACATTTTTCTGAATTTTTGCAGATTTTTTAGAACAACCGTTTCTGAGTTATGATTTTTTTTTAACCGAAAAAAGGAGCATTTTTTAAAATCTGAAAAAATGCATAAAATTTGTATGATCAACGTAGAAAACAGTCTTCTGCTCGCGAAAATGTGAAGCACATTTTTTTTATTTTTTTTTTTTAACTTAATCAAAACCTTTTTGTGCATAATAATTTATTGAAAAAATCCACTGCGAACAGAGACGTCGTTTGGGAGACAGAAAATAATGTGGAACATAATCTTCAGATAAACCTTCATAATTTTATTTTGTTTATGGCTTACACACATTTTTTTTCTTAAAAAAGTTGTATGTTGTGTGCTCTATTGCACTCGAGTATTCTTTTGTAAAAATGACTCCATCGCGTTAAGGAATAAAACAATGTAGTTGTTGGGTTTGCGTGATAAGGTGAAAAAAATATTAAAAAAATTTGCACCACATTTTCGCGAGCAGGAGAACAGTCGTAGAACGTAGAACAGTCGTTCTACGTTGATCATACAATTTTTGTGAATTTTTTCAGATTTTAAAAAATGGTCCTTTTTTCGGTTAAAAAAATCATAACTCAGAAACGGTTGTTCCAAAAAATCTGCAAAAATTCAGAAAAATGTTTCAGAGCAAGGATAACAATATAAAAAATTACGAAGCGGATCAAAAAATTTGTGGTCTGGAGGCTAGGTGAATTGACGTGGACAGCCTCATATAGATATCAAAATAGTCGACGACAACGATGACAAAAATTCGTGCGAAGGATCAACTCGTTCGTTTCATAAAACCACTCGACATTTTTCGACGAACTTCACATTCGATATCTTGCGTGCAAATATTTGAGTCTCTATCTCATTAGATTGCACGCATCGTCTTTCGTCGTTTTTTCTCTGTCCGGTCTTATAGTTACGCCGAATAAAAATGCTCGAAGCAACAGCTCGTCTTTCTCATACTCGTTGCGAATTTCCAGACGGGAGAACTTTATTTTTCTCCCCTCCGATTTTTCAATAAATGCGATCGAATTAATGAAGAACGCGGAACACTTTTCTGGCGATGACTGGAAAAAGTTTAATCCAATCTGAAAATAAAATGTATGCGGAAATCTATTGCAAGCCTCCAATTTTTAGAATGTATATATGGAAAAAAAAAATATTTTCAGTATGCTCTGAATATATTTAAAATCTATTTTTCGCCTCCATACATTCAACATATATTTTGCATTTAATAGGAAATGATAAAAATGTATTTAATATATAGGAGATATACTTTATGCATATGTTATTTTGACGGTCGATATTTCGAGATCGATTATTACCTCATACATGGGTCTTTTTTGTCTGGGGTATCTTTTGCCCGTGGCAATAGTCGAGCAATAGTATTTCTATTAAGGCAATAGTATTTCCGGTGCATATATTGGAGAGTTCTTTGCCAAAGTTTTCTTGTAAGCTCTTTTCAACATGTGTATTATATACACTGCCGTCCAAAAGTTGGAAAATACAGGCCCCGATTCCGATTCGCACAAAAAGTTTCACTGCATTCTTAAAAATGAAGATATTTTAATTCAACAAGCGGCGTTTCAAAGGGGACGTATTTAGCTTCATTTCACTTTTTCCAAAATATTTTTTCGATTCTTTTCAACCCGGTACGTCCTTTGATACACGGTCGTTTTATGGCTTTTTTTGGCATTGAAATTTTTGTGCACGACCCTTGCGATTTTTTAAAAACTGTTTTTCGCATGAAAAACTTGTGGGAGAGAGAATAAGCTTCAATTTCTTTTTTTTTTTAATTTTCGTACGATTTCTTTTCGCAAAAATATTCGGATTCTTGCAAAAGACGATGATATTTATAAAATGGAGCGTAACTCTAAAACTACTGGGTTTTTGTGAAATCACTAGGAGAGTAAAAAGTTCCACACAATTATTTTGAATTCAATAAAAAAATTTCAGAATTTGTTTTCCAAATTTTTATTGCTACAAATTTTTCCTATTAACGAGGTATTTTTTTATCTCAAACAATCGGGTTTCTTACCTCATCTACACGATTTTTCCGATAAAAAAGCAACGTAGATAAAGTTTTTCGATACAAAAAAGTCGTGTAGATGAGGTAAGAGACCTGATTATTGGAGATTTAAAAAAATTTCGTTGATAGGAAAAAATCGCCAAAAAAATCATTTGAAACAAAATTCTGAAAAAATTTTATTTAATCCCGAATAATTGTATGCAACTTTTCACCCTTCTAATAATTTCAGAAAAGCCCAGTAGTTTTAGTGTTACGCTACATTTTATAAATATGGTCGTTTTTCGCGAAAAATTGAATATTTTCGCGAAAAAATTCTACAAAACTTTAAAAACATCCTTTTTCCGATTGCGCGCCCCATCGAGATTTTGATATCTTCATCCTACAAAATAAATTTCACATCGGCGGAAGCCTGTACGATTTTTTTAGTACTGCAATATTTTTCAAGATAATTCAACTGTAAGATTAAAATGGCACAACCTGTATTATGGATACTGTATCAAAAAAATGTTCCTTCAAAGGATGTTAGTTTGGATCTGACAATTATTTTGGTGAAGAAAAAAAATCATGTTTCCATTTTAAAAAAACATGTCGGCTATTTTAATGCCGCCATTTTGAATTTTGGACCAAAAATTTTTTTTTTCTCGAACGTCCCCCTTTGAACCCTAAAAGTTTCATCCTACTCAATTTTTGATCGGTGCAGTATTCTTCGAGATAAATCAACTGTAAGATTAAAATGGGACACCCGGTATAAGGAGAAACTTCGAGGGAGCTCGAAGTAGTAAAGTCGAGCGTTGTCAGACGCATCGTGAGATTGGTATGGAGCCGGCGGCAACACGAACCGGAAATTCGTTGAGTGCTTCGACTATGTGTCGTCGTCTTCGTCGCCCTTTCACACTCTCTCTGGACTTTGAGAGCTTGAGGGCTATAACGCGAATATTCGGAAATTCATCCGTGCAACATCCAACGACTCTGCACTTGAATTTCAATCTTCCGTCTCCAAGTGAGCGTCAAAAAAAAATCCAAAAATAAACGATCAAAAAATTCCTATAGCCCCATGTATATTTATAGGGATATATCGTTATATCGCCCGTTACACACCATTTTAGACTATATCGTTTTGCATGTTCGCTGCCATTTTTTCCTTAATATACGTGGCCATTTTTATATGCACAGCGAAAGATTTATAACGACAATTTACCCGAGTGATTTGCATTTCCGGGCACGAAACACAAAATCGCTAACAAACTTTTTGTTCCTTCGCCCTTAGCGCCCATCCCTTGCCCCCCCCCCCCCCGTGACGACGGCTATACGAGCGTCCCTTCGTTTTTTCCTTTCACTCTTTTTCCTCGGCGTTTCTTCTGCCAATTTTTTTTTTCTTCTTCGCTTCGTCAGATCGTATAAAAGAGAGGGACTCGGACACGTAAAGACATTGGGTTTCGCCGGGGACAAAAAGGGACTTGCAATTTTCGGCAGAGATGCATAATGTGCGTCACGTAGTCGATTTATAATGAAGAACGAGGGAGAACAGAGGGAGGGAGAGAGAGAAAAATCGTTACTCGAATACTAAAAAAAAGCAAGCCACGAGAGTTTTTGCGCTGACTCAGAGGCTGAGAAATTCTCTATCGATTGCGTCTTACTTCATCAGCAGTCATTAATACGTTTTATAATCGCCGTTGGAATACTAATTTGAAGAAAAAAACATAGGAATTTGATTTTTGCAGGGAACGATTTTCCTTATATTTTTTTTCACGGTCCAAATACACCGGAATGCAAATTAGAGTCACAAGCATTTTTTTTTTTTGATTTTCGAGGGATACCAAAAAGATCTTGCAGTGATTGAAATCAAGGTAGAGTGTTTCTTGAGGTATAGAGATGTGTGTTATTGTACACTTGTATATGAGGTATTCCCCCTCATCGGGACCCCCTTTTAGATCGACCTCTTTCGAATTGCTTGAAACTCGAGTATGTTTTTGTATTGTCTGAAAGTATATTGCACACCAATTTTCAGATCTCTAACTATAATACCCTTTGGAATACACCAAAAGTAATATTTCGAATTTTTTGCGTATTAATTCAGCTCTTCGGAGCTTAGGCGCGGCGTGAAATGAAATCGGAAAAATTCTTTTCCAATAGCTTTGGATCGGAAATTTTCTGCGCTTTTTGAAAAAAAATATCAGCGATTTCGAAAAAAAATGAATTCATTTAAATTTCGGCCAAAAACCGAAAAAATTTATTTACAAAAAAACCGCATAATTTAATTCAGCGGGATAATTTTTTTCATGCTTTGTATATATCTGAGAAGAAACTGTATAAATTTCAAGTTGGAACTCGCATCCGTTTACTAATGCCAAGTCTTTTAGTAGGATAAAAATTCTTAAATATTGTGTTTTTCGTATTCAACAGTTCTCTGATATATTATATAGTTTTTTTTTACGAAGTTCGTATTTTATAAATTTATTAAATTCAAAATGTAATAAATTTGATTTAATTGATTTAATTTGATTAATTTGATTTAATAAATTGAATAAATTTGATTATTTAATCAATTTAATTTCATTAACTTAATAAATTCACTAAATTCCAAATTCGTTAAAAAAACGCTATATAATATATCAGAGAACTGTTGAATACGAAAAACACGATATTTAAGCATTTTTATCCTACTAAAAGACTTGGCATTAGTAAATGGATGCGAGTTCCAACTTGAAATTTATATCGTGACTTCTCAGATATATACAAAACATGAAAAAAATTGTTCCGCAGAATTAAATTATGCTCTTTTTTTGTAAATCAATTTTTTCGGTTTCTTGCCAAAATTTAAATGAATTTGTTATTTTTTCGAAATCGCTGCAATTTTTTTCGAAAAGCTCAGGAAATTTCCGATCGAAAGCTGTTAAAGAAGAATTTTTTCGATTTTATTTCGCGCCGTGCCTAAGCTCCGAAGAGCTGAATACGCAAAAAGTTCGAAATATTACATTTGGTGTATTCCAAAGAGTATTATAGTTAAAAATCTAAAAATTCGTGTACAATATACTTTCAGGCAACACTAAAACATACTCGAGTTTCAAACAATCCCAAAGAGGTCGGCCTAAAAGGGGGTCCCGATGAGAGGGAAACGTCATATATAAATATAAGAATGTATAGACATGCGTGAAATTTTTTTTACTTGGCAGGATACAGATGAGATTTCTTTTTGGTGTCAGGTACTCGGAATTTAATTCTACCTTTCTCAAATCTATTGAGAGATCAGGTATGTTTTCAGCATTTTTTTTCATTCAAGAGATTGGATCCTACAATCTTCTGGGTGGACAATCATTCCTCGTACGAGTTTTAATCGTTTTTACAACATTCTGTCGTTTCTTGCAATATAATACGCATAAATTGGAAAATAAGTACACTACGACCTCGATTTATGCAAGAGCGGCGGGACTGGCACTGCTAGACACTTTCAAAAATCGAAGGTGCGCAAATGTCGCCCGTGCGTGCAATGCGCATCTCACACCAGTCGGGAGCCGTGTTCGCTCTCACACCGACGCTCTCACACCATGTGCCACGTCGATCGATATCCGCCGCATAGTGGGGACCCTTGCAATTATCGAAGCTGCATAAATCGAGGTAGTAGTGTATTTCACTTAGTGTTTTTTAAAGACACATTTTCGACAGATTTAAAAAACAGATTTTTGGATCTCAAAGCTCTGGAGGAAAGAATCATTTTTGTAGAATTGACTTTGCTTGCTCGATTAATTTTATTTAAATTTAATCGAGCAAAAAAAAAAAGTCCAAAAGTTTATGATTTAAGTGGGTTTCCACATCTTTTTATAAAGACAACTTTTCCTGAAATTAAGTTAATTTAAATGAAAAACAAAAAAACTAGTTGATAAAAAGTAATTTTTGTAAAATTAAGTTTAACTTTTTAAGTTTGATTCAATTTGAATGCTATCGAAAAACAAAGAAAGTCGAAAAGCTATATGAGGCACTTTGGTGGAAATAACATGAATGGCTCTTTGTGATCAAAATTTTGGTCACAATTTATCGTGAGCGTGGATAAAAAACGATTGATTATCGAGTGTAGAGAGAGAAAGAGGCAGGTGCCCGAGATTGAGGGCTCTCTCTTTCGCTTTAGCGAGAGAAACGACAGCTGCGTATATTCGCGTGTGATGTTCCTTTGCCACGAAATGAGAAAGAGGTTTTAACTCGGTATCTTTGATGCTTCTGCGGTAGATGAAGGATTTCGTATATATATATATGGGGCATTCCACATGAATTCGACCGGGGTCTGATCCTTCACCTCTCCGATTTTGACAGCAATTTTTTATGGTTTTGTAGGACATCTGAAAAAGATTTTTTTCAGTTTTTTTGAGGAACAATTGGACTTGACTATAATTTTATCAACAAACTACTTTTAGCCGAGATGAAAAAATCTGAAAAAATCCCAAAAATCACGTTTCTTATATGAAAAATGTCAAGCGTTGAGCCAAAGTGGGCAAGGGTTTCCTTCTGTTTATAACAAGCTTTTTCTAATAAAATTTTTTTTTAAATAGAAGGAGGAACCTGAATTAAGGGGGCCGTTATTCAAACATTTTTGTATGAATTGGAGGTGTTTAAGAAAATGTTTAAATAAGGGCCCACTCAATGCGGGCTTCTCCTTCTATTTTTTTTTTTAATTTCGAAATGCTTGTTATAAACAGAAGGTAATCCTTGCGCACTTTGGCTGAATGCTAGAAATTTTCATTAGAAAAAACGAGATTTTTGTGGATTTCGTCAGATTTTTTAATTTGGGCTAAAAGTAATTTGTTTATAAAATTATAGTTAAGTCAAATCGCTCCAAAAAATCCTGAATGCTTTTCAGAGGTACTACAAAACCATAAAGAATTGCGGACAAAATCGGAGAGGTGAAGGGTCAGACCCAGATTGAATCGGTGTGGAATGCCCCATGTATATATATATATATATATATATATATATATATATATATATATATAGTCTTTTAGGGGTCTTCTCTTCTTTCGCCCCACTCTCTCGCAATGGTGTATACATCCAATATCGGGGTTTGAGGGCCGCGATATCTCAAGATAACTATGAGCGCACACAAATACGCGCACACCAATACTAGTCTGTCTACGGCCAGCGCAACCCCGTGATACTCACTGGGGGAAAAAAATGGTTGCCCCATGTTGCTCGCACCTGAATAAAGGTATATACCCGACATGAAGATCTATCATGTATACCTGTGGATAGTTACAGTAGGCTCGTACATAATATATTGAATATTTGTTTCGTGCCTTCTCATTTGATCGTTTTTTGTTCCATGAAAAGTGCACCCTTGTAAAATCGCGATGGCGCACATCTATATATCCGCGTAGTATTTACGGGCGGTAGCACATTTACAACTCTACCTGTTAAAACTCTCCCATACAACAATTCTACCAAAATACAACAAAATCTCTTCCATTTGAAAACTATCTTATCGAACATCTCTACCATTTTACGACTGTACCGAATAATATTTTATAATTCTACCATTTTATAACTCTACAAAATTACGTCTCAACCGAATCTTAAAAAGAACATCTCTCCCAGAAACAAGTGTTAGGATGTAACAATATTTCTGTTCAAAATCTTCTGGGGAGATGTTTTCTGGTAGCGATGTGATTCTGGAAATTTGTTCTCCAGCAGCCTTTTAAGTTGGTACATTCATTCTCGGAGGATTGTGTACATATCATATTATATCTCGACCAGACTCATCTCGGGCACTTTCATTTGGTGGGGTTGTCATCCAGTAGGTTTGTTAGTCGGTAGAGTTATTTTCGGATACTTGTTTTCGGGAACTCATAAAGTGGTAGAGATATATTGGTAAGATCGTATCTTCGTAGACTATCGTTCGACGATGGATTTTTAACTGGTAGAGACGGATTGTGCCTGAATGGCTTACCCTCTGAAAATTCCTCTGTTCGCGTACATATATATATATACATATATATACATATATATATATATATATATATATATATTTATATACCGTTATATACCTGCTATATGAGGCCACTTATAAATCGTACAGAAGGGGGTCCAATCGTTGGGAAAAAATGTACCTGAAAGTTCTCGGAAAGTTGTCCTGTGAATTTCTATTTAGTGTGTACGTTTAGGCACGTGGGAAACCCATGAAAATTATTGAACATGACACCTGTGCGAAAGAAAAACTATTCTTGCGAATGAATAGAGCAACTTTTGTTTTTATTTTTTTTTCAATTTTTTTCTTATATGGGTGTGGATTAGAGCGGTTATTAAAATTGTGACTTCTCAGAATAAGAGTTAGGGACATTTTTACAGTCTCGCCATTTTTATTTTTATTCGTGCATTTTTTGTTAATTTATTATTTTGTTTCTCCGTAAACAAAATTTAGCACTAGGACTTTGATTTTGCAAATTATAGGAAAATTAATCCCTCATTTGTGAGAAATCTGCTTGTTTTTAGAAAAAATTAAAAAATATCGATCAAGATTGGATGAGACCTTTTTAAGGGCGTTTCGGTCGATCAATCCATCGAGCTTTGGATATTTAATTTTCTACACTGGCCATTTTTTTTAAACTCACGATATCCTTTACGGAAATATCCTGTCAGCCATGTGTTTCTTTGAGAATTTTGAAGCCTCCGACATATTGTTTCTCTCTTTGTCATTTTTTCCCCCAAATTCGATCTTACTCGAAACTGGGCAGAACGACTTGAAAAGAAATCGATGCTTTGGCTTTTTCTTTGTGATACCAGTCGACCCTTCATGTACGCTGTATCTATTGAGAATTTGGTGATACGCGTGACACACGATTTGCGTTTTCGTTGACAAAAACGAAATGTACGTAGCTCGTGATGTGCGGAAAAGAATTATAAGGTTTTATGTCGTACACATATATTGTGTCATTACTGTCGTGAGGAAGGGAGGGATTATACGAGGGGATTATTAATGACTCGAGGAGAGCGGAGGCACGCGTGATCTAGATCGATTGCAAAACGTTTAGATTTCTTTCACTGTTATATACATACACACGCACATATATATGTATATATAGTGGTAATTCCATGTCAAATCCACCAAGGGTTGGAATCGACCCCTTTCAATTTTGATGAAATCTGGTAAGAAGGTTTCTTTTATTATAAAACAAAGTTCTACCAAAGGAAAAAAATTAATTTTTTTTTGTTCGAAAGTTATGCAAAATTCAAAATTTCACAATTTTTTCAATTTTTTTAATTTACTTTTTTAATATTTCAAAAACTATTATAATTACCGAAAAATTGTTCTGCGTTCATCTTAAAGAATAGGCTACGGAAAAAAAATATTTCGAAAAAAAAAATTTGCAAAATGATGAATTTGGCATATTTTAAAATTTTTTTAAATCGTGAAAATCCACGATGAACATCAAATTTTTTGTTTAATTATTTTTATATAACACCTTGTATTGATATTTAGAGATCCTGAAATTTTCAGAAAGGTTTTTCTGTTTATAAAAAAATTAATTTTTGAATTTTGATTAAAAAATTTTTTTTTTACCTTTCAGTTAAGTAAAGTTGAGCAATCGTGTAATTTTTGCTGTTAAAAATTACAAAATTACATGATTGCTCAACTTTACGTAACTTAGAGCCTTAGAGGTAAAAAAAAGTTTTTTTTCAAAAATAAAAAAATTCATATTTTTGAAAAAAACACCATTTTCAAAATTTTAGCATCTTTTAAGATCAGTACAAGGTATCATAGAAAGAAATATGCACAAAAAATGTAATATTGATCGTGGATTTTCAGGATTTTAAAAAATTCAAAATTCTCCAAATTCATTATTTTTCAAAAAAAAATTTCGGAATATTTTTTTTTTCGCAGCCGCAAGTATACTCTTTAAGACCAACCCAGAACGATTTTTGTAACTATTATAGCATTCAAAATATTTAAAAAAAAATTAACTTGAAAAATTGAAAAAATTGTGAAATTCTGAATTTTGCATAACTTTCAAAAAAAAATTTAATTTTTTTCCTTCGGTAGAACTTCGTTTTATGATAAAAGAAAACTTCTGATCGAATTTCATCGAAATTGAAAGGGGTCGGTTCCAACTATTGGTTGATTTGACATGGAATGATCCATCCATATACATTTATATATATGTGTGTGTACATGTATACGGGAACGTCTTTTCACACAACTGAGTAGATGTAGTATCGACTCAAGTAAACGCGCCCGTGAACAGCAGGTGCGCGTTTCCTGCGCACAATTAATCACGACTATTGTCGCGCGCGCGTTTTTCCATTTGAAAACGTTGCCCTTTGCCAAACTTATGTACACACATTCCCTTTCCCTCTTCATATATATGCGCATTTAAAACGAGTCTTAAAAAAACTAGAGCTGAAAAAGGATACATATATACGAAGCATTCTTTATCAAGAAATATATTTTTTATTCGGCTTTTCCCGCGTAGAAATTTGAAGTCGTGGTTGTTGGAGCTGCTAACCAGCTTTACTGGCTATCTAGATCTACTCTAGGAAACCTGAGGGTTGGTAAGAAAAGTGGGCCACTCAATCGACAATGGTTTATATATCTTCAGGCAGACATGTATTATATAGCTGAATGTCCCTTAGTTTTTGGTGAAGTTGACCGACCAGATGCACGTACAAACAGTAATCAGTCTATTCCCCGTCAGTTTCACGAAGAAAAAGGAAAATTCAAACACAAAGACACGTCCTATCCTGGTGCTTTTCATCTGGGGGTACGAAGTCACTCTCCTGCGCAGTTATAGTTTCCCCTATTTTTTCACGAGACCGTTTTGCCTTCACGCTATTTTGCTCGTAACAGCGGAAAATGCTCCTACCGACCTTCTGACGTTTTTCCTTCATTCATTCATTCTTCTCTATGCACATATATATTTGCGGTTCGTTGCGCAATCGAATTTTTTGGCTCGCGTGCACTTTCACGCTCTTACCCTCGAGAGTCTTTCTTCTCCAATGAGAAAGTTTATTTGAGAAGATGTGAGAATGGTAGAAAAGAATAACGTAGAGTAGGAATAAAGAAGGTGGAGGCACAGAAGTTCAAAGGTCCTTTTTTTCGCATCGTAACGTGACACAATCGCGCAGGTGAAGAAAATAGCAAAGTCATTCTAGGCTCATTTGCATCATTCGTGATACTTCTATGTGTCGAATTTGAGAGAAAAAAAAGGAATAAAATTAAGAAATACGGCTTTTGCAATTGTGCATCTGCTCGTGTGAGAGGTTATCCGATAAGTTCGGTAGTGTCTTTTGATGTCATGCCGAACTTGGGGGCTTCCACCTGGACATCAGCGAAACTATTGGCGAAGATTCGAGTCTCCCGCGCGCGCTTATATCGAATTCTATATACGGTTTTCATTTATATACACGGTTATCTACCTCGCGCCAACAGCCTTTCGAGGGAATTAACGAATGAGAAAAAAAACGAAAACTTTGAACAAAAAGAAATGCCGAGAACTCCCAGATCGTTGGACCTCGAATGAAACAAGAAGAAGTTGATGGCAATGACGCTCGCGAAGACTTCGTTAATTTCACTCCCCTGCATCTTCCCCTTAAGACTCGGACATCCTCTTGATTCTTTTCATTCTCGCACTCGACGGATTCCCTTCTCTCTCTCTCTCTCTTGCATCGTGATGTGCGTATACTTGAGAATAAGAATGTTCGGTACTTCAATTCGAATTTATCGTACTTGCACGCACCGGTTATCTCTCCGTTTAACGACGATGCGGGTACCACCACCACCTGCCCTTCATTCTGTCTTGACAGACGTTTCTCGCTTGACAAAATTGGCAAAAAATAAAGATAATAAATTCACCGCTTTCCTCTGGTGTATTCGATGTTGGTTACCGCGTATTTTAAATGTACCGGGAAATAGTTCACAATAGAATTTGCACTTATCCCTTTCTCATTATTTCTTGGCTATTGACAAATATGGTGTCATTATTTGAGGCTTTTTTTGACAGAGAAAGCTCTGTAAATGATCACATATGATGGGAAAGCATTCGTCTGAACCATGATTTGACACATTTTTTCCTTCTTCGTTTCCAAATAAATTCGTCGTTTCGTTAATGTTCTAAAGTTTCAGCTGGACAGAATTGAAATTACAAAAATAAGTGCATTCAGAAGTAAGGGAGCGTGGGGCTAGTTGTAACAGGGGTAAGTTGTAACACTCAATTTTGACCGGGAATTTAAAACATTTTGATTTAATTTTTTTGCTGAATGCGCTTCTTATAACACGCAGCATAACGTAAACACCGCTAATACCCCGCGAGACATCAAAATAAGAGGATATGCACACGAGCTCTATTTCGGCCAGGTTTCGTAAAAAAAATACTTACGAAAATTTTGATTTTGACTATTAAAATTAAATTTATTGTTTATTGTTTTTTCCTTGTTACATCGTAAATTTAACTGGCTTTCATTTGCTTTTTTTAAAATTATTCTAAAGTTTGTAGTTTTTGAGATATTTCATTGAGTAGACATAATGAGCCCATGGGGCAAGTTGTAACATGTTAGAACTTGCCCCATGCGCGTGTATTTTTTTCTGCTCTCTACATGTATTTGTATAAATAATATTATTACAACTTGTAGTATAGTGATTACATAGTATTACAAATTATTTGCTGCTTTTTGTGCATTCTCTTACTCTTCTTTACTCTAATATTGCCCAGAAAAATATGCTAAGTTATTTTGTGTTGTATTTTTTTTAGCATGAGAGACTACCAAAGATTATAATCATCATAAGAATGAACCACGATGAATAATACAAGACTGTGAACCAATAAAAACGTGTTCTTTCTTATAAATGTTGCCAGTCTCTTAATTGTTACAACTTGCCCCGAGCCTGTTACAACTAGCCCCAGACATGAAGTAAGTTGTAACAGCGCCCATTTTTTCAAAAAACGTCTGGAGTAAAAGATGGGTAAAGATTTGAAATTATTTTTCAATTGGAATTAGTGCTCAGATATATACTTTACAAACCCTCTTACTCACAATCTTAAAAGCATACATATTTTAGGTGTTACAGGCCTTTTTCCAAAAACTGTTACAACTAGCCCCACGCTCCCCTATATTATTGAAAACAAAAATCAAATTTGATATGATCCGAGCGATTCTCCCGAAATTTAATACCTACCGTAATTCTCATTTAGTGCATTTTTTTCAATAAGTTTTATCTGGAATTTGCAACATTGTGAAAATTAGAGCATCCGCAGGCAATTAGGAATATCTCTGTAATTTAACAAATTTCGACGTTCTGAAGCCATTTCACCCAAAAAGATCGAGCTTGGTATATGCAAAATTACAAAATTTAGTAGAAAAAAAATCATAAACACAAAGCTGTCATTATAGGAAAGCAAATAGACATTTTTCTCGTTTGTCTTCAAAGGATGGAAATGAAAAGAAATAAATCGGCTCATAAGTTACATGTAATATCGCCCAAATAGATTGCGTAATTTCGTGGTACTTGGGTCATCGGTCTCCGCTCGAAAAATCATGGCGATTGGTTTCTAGTATAGTTTTTTTTTAACCAACCGTGACTGACAATGAGTCGTAAATTACTGAACAGAATTGAACGCCACAGCCCAAAAGTATTTTGAATCTATAGACGTTGTACAAACACAAGGTAGAATTTTGGCCCATTTGGATCATCAATTTGAATAAGAACTAGAGGAGACTTGGCGTAGTACGAGCTGCGACGATTATATGCCAGGAGAATAAATTATTTATCCTGATAGCAGCTTGCGGTGGATATGTTTGAACATTTACATTCTTTGCCTATTTCTTTCTCCCTCGTTCTCATTTAATTGGTCAAAACGACGTTGTTTTATATGTTAAGAAGGAATAAGGTGCGAGCTTCTCGCTTCGGGGATTAATGCGACAAGTTCGTCACACACGAGGTAAAGAGAAAAAAACGATAATACAGTCGAAGTCCCCATTTCTTAACCCCCCATTTCTTGACCGTTCCCACATCTTGACTTCTCCTATTGATGGTTGCACCACTCTATAACGCAGTAGTTTGTAGGTGCGTGCGCAAGTGTGCCGAGATCAGAACAGCGCGTGCGCGCTCCCACGAGCATGCGCGTACTCACACGAGCATGCGCGCTTGTGACGTACAATATGGTGTCGTATCGAAAGTGGGGACTGTAGACTGTAAGAGTCAAGATGTGGAAATGACCTACATTCGTCCGGTCAAGAGATGGGGACTTAGACTGTATTTATTTCAATAATAATCCTCGTATAAGACCAAAAAGAGATCAGGATCGGCATTATCGTTTTTTGTACCTCTCTGACATTGAAAATCGTCTTGTTCTCTCCTTAACAGGACGAAATATTGATTGGACGAGTTTTCGGTAAAAATTCATTAAAGCACCAAATTAATTGCCTCGTTATGGCGTACTCCGGCGGCATCGTGACTCGTGGGAGAAAATAAAGAGCGGGATAAAAAACATTTGCAGGTTTACGAGGACAGGTCATTGGTGTAATGTGGATGGAGATTTTCGTATTTTACTGTACGCATGATCGTGTGGTAAAGCGACTTACATGGCTTGTTGATATTCGAGCGTCGATTATTGTGGGAAAGATCGTGCTCGATAATTTTTTAATTATTATTATCAAAAAACTTTGTGATTTAAGGTTTTAATTATCGTACGACAGAGTTATCAATTAAATTTAATGGTACGTACACGACCGTCCAAAAGTTTGGAAACACTTGCCCCGATTCCGCTTCGCACAAAAAGTTTTATATACTGCTCTTTTAAAAGTGAAGATATTTGAACTAAACAAACGGCGTTCCAAAGGGGACCTATTCAGCTTCATTTCGCTTTTTCCAAAAAATGTTTTCGATTTTTTTCGAACCCGGTACGTTCTTTGAAACATGGTCGTTTTTTGGCTTTTTTTTGCGTTAAAATTTTGATGCACGACCCATGCATATTTCTTAAAACTGTTTTTCGCATGAAAAACTTGTGGAGGGGTATTAGTTCCAATTTCATTTTTTTACAAAATTTCGTACGATTTTTTTTCGGAAAAATATTCAGATTTTCGCAAAGAGCGATCATATTTATAATATGAGGCGTAACTATAAAATTACTGGGTTTTCGTGAAATCATTAAGAGAGTAAAAAGTTGCATACAATTATTCTGGATTCAATGAAATTTTTTTAAAATTTTTCTTCAAAATTTTGTTATCATAAATTTTTCCTGTTAACGAGATATTTTTTAATCTTAAACAATCGAGTTTCTCACCTCATCTACGCAGGTTTTCCGATAAAAAAGTCGTGTGCCAAAACTTCAATACCAAGAAAAGCCGAAAAATGATCATGCTTCAAAAGGCCTACCGGATTTTAAAAGAATCGAAAAAAAATTCGAAAAAAGCGAAATGAAGCTGAATATATACCCTTTAAAACGCTGCTCGTTGAATTGAAATATTTTCATTTTTGAAAGAGCAGTGAAACTTTTTGTGCTGCGCGGAATCAGGGAGAGTGTTTCCAAACTTTTGGACTGCAGTGTATTTGTACTATTTTTTAAACTTATATAAGAAACGCATCTCGAATTAATAATAGATTAAACTGTTGAACATTTTCGGAGCATCGAGTCTCGAGAAATCTTATATTGTCACTGTCGGACGGTGCTGCTGCGTAACGGTAGCGTCCTGGAACTACGAGTGATTGTCTTGAAGCAATCTTCACATTTTTAAACGCTTTAAAATCGATTTTGGAAACTCGATCTACACTTTCTAGTAACCCTATCTATAAAAATGATAGCCTAAACTCTAAAAGTAATTACCCCGAACATAAAATGTAGGGTTTCCTTAGAAACATAAATGTAAGAAATAACTTTATTCCACTCTTTAAAAAAAACTGTCTTTGACTCGTCGTAGTTACATTGGATCGAATTGAATACACTTTAGAATCTGCAGGCAAATATCTATAATTCGTTGACTTATGATAAAGCTATGCGCGATTTCTGCTACAATTTCAAATCTCTCCTGTCGTAATCCTATGCTCATGTCAGAAAAAAAGGGTTCATTGTTGAGTAGACCTTCCAATATACAGGATTAAAATGTATATACAATAGAACCCTGCTTTTCATGTTGCATAATAAAAGTCTCTAGATTCTGTCTTAAGAAGTCTAATCTCATTTTCTCTATATTAAAAAATAAAGGCTTTAAGAGTATGTTATATATTATAGTCTGACCACAGTCTAATCTTTTTTTTTTTAATGAACAATACAAAAGTATGTAAGAACGAAAATTGGAATGCGTCGTTCCGTACCCTAGACTGCCATCTTTCGTATGAAAAAAAAATCCGCTCTAAACGGACTATACCGACGTTTCAGAAAAGCATGAAGCAAGCAAGTATCGTCTGTCGATATAGTAGGAATCTTTATGGAAATATTTTTTTGTATCAGCAATCGGCAAGATAGAAATGATTCAATTTTGCGAGTTGCCCGGTCGATAACTGAACTTTGCAACGTTGGCCAGGATATTGATAACTGATGTATCTTCGATCTATATAGTTTGCGAACACAAACCAGTCAGGAACGAAACCCCCGAGGTAAAAAATTTAAATTAATCTAATTCCCGCGCTTTTCTCAATCTTTCTCTTCTTTTCCTTTTCCTCTCGTTTTATTTATGTATCAGTATGATTGACATAACAATAGCAAAAATAAAATTTCCGTGCGATTGACGTCGACACGTTAATTCACACCTTTATTCAATGGCAGCGAGAGGATTGTGAGTGTTCGAGACGTGTCCTATTGTCGAATTTCATGCCATTCAAATTCAATTGAAAATTTGGCTTGATGCAAGCGCGAATGACATATAAAGACCAAGAAAAAGTCCTTTTTCCAGCATAAAAAAATGTCTTCATCGTTTTTCTGAGCGATTAATAAAAGAGGCGTGTGTATATATACTAAAACGTGAGAGTCATTCGTTTTTGCACGTGTTTGAAATGATCAACGTGACTCATGCGTTGCTCGGAGGATTAATAACAACGAGACCAATGACCATGGAGGCATCCATTCGCACCCAGCGCGTTAAAGATTCGACTCCAATCACACGTGGGTATATTTATAATCAATGATTCAATGCTCGAATTTGTGATGATAATCGACTTATAGTGTTTGATTCGCGAATTAAATTATTTCGAAAAATATAATTGAAAATAAAGTATCCGCACAATGTTATCACGGAATAATATGTTATCAGTTTATCCTTCCGCCGTTGCTGTATATAGATATATATATATATATATATATATATATATATATATATATATGAAGCATTCCATACGAAACCGACAAATCCGAAAATGTTCCGAAAATCAAAAATGGTCGGGGGACCATTTTTGATTTTGTTGAATATTTTCTATTTTTTTGTATGTACTGAAAGCAGTCTTTCAGAATTTTACAGGTACTCAAAAATTCACAGCTTGTGACATTCATAACATATATTTTATTTCTATTTTTGAATATTGAATATAATTTGAAGTTATGAATATCACAAGCTGCGAATTTTTTCAGTACTTGTAAAAATGTCTCCCAAAAAGTGGTGAATTTTTTGAAAAAAATTAAAATGGTTGAAGTAAAAAAAAATATTTTGGGTTTAAAATTGAAAAAAAAAAAAACAAAAATCGATCTCGATATTTTTTAATTGTATTTTTTTTTATAAAACTACAATTCAAGACAAAAAAATGATCTTTTGTTTTATCTTGATATCTCTGTTTTTTTTTAAGTTATTCGCACTTGAAAAAATTGTGTGAAAATTTGAAAAATTTATTGCGTTTGGAAGGGTTGAGACAAAAATCTAAAAAAATTCTGAAATACTGCTTTCAGTACGTACAACAAAATATAAAATTTTCAACAAAATCACAAATGGTCTGGGCTTCGGATTGGTTGGTTTCGTATGGAATGCCCCATATTTTTATATGGATATATGTATATATAAATGATATAGAACGGACGAGGGGACAAAGGAGTTTGCAGGTACGATATCCGGAAATGGAATAGAGCAAAATGCCACAATGAATCAGAGGCTGTTGCCGTTTCTATTGCCACTGGCTGTAAGGTACTATATCTCCCCAAAGGCACACCTAAATCCTTCGTGTGAAAGGAGCGAATAGTTGAAGGGCGGAGGGGGGGGGGTGGAGTGGGAAAACGCGTGGATTCATCGTGAAAGAGTGGGATATATCAGCTGACTGACAGAAGGGGGACAATCGTGCTGCGGTGCACAACGAAATTCCCTATCTCCCTCCCTCTCTCTCTCTCTCTCTCTCCCTCTCCCTCTCTCTCTCTCCCTCTCTCTCTCTCCCTCTCTCTCTCTCTCTCTCTCTCTCTCTCTTCATTGCGCTTTATCTCACTCACTCTCGCGCGAACGTGCTTGCACACTCTCCCACGTTAGTGTCTCACGAGTTCTCAGTCGCGACTGACATTCGTGACGTTCAATCATTGCGAAGCGCGAAAAACGCTAATTCGGCTTAAAAAAAATAAAACAACGAAGAACAAATGGTTTCTTAGAAAAGAATTGTGAATCGATTTAGAAAAAACTTATTAATTTATCGATTTATATCGTCTGTATAAATTTGCCAAACTGAGACTTTGAATTTCATATCGGTGGATAGTTTGTGAGATAAAAGAGTGCTTCGAATTTTGACTTTCAGTGATCGACATTATTGATCGAGCAAAACGTATCGATCCTTTCGAACGTGAAAGGAAAATGTTGATAATGGTAAGATCTTGTATTTATTTTGTTACGATGATACATTGTACCGTACAATATTATCTGTTATCGACAGTGAGGATACGTTCTTTCTGCTCTCGTTTCGCGATTGAGTGAAAACATTCGTTTTATCATCGCTAGCCTTTTCACGATTATAAAGCAAGCAAAGGGGGAGGGGTGATATAGTCACAATCGTACTCTGTACTATGCTCCAGGCGAATAAAAATTGCGATAATTCTCATAGACCGGAAACGAAGTTTCTTACGCTCATGTTGTGTAACGTGGCCGGTAAAAGAGAGAGAGGAGTATAGAGAAGGATCTCTGTTGTGTTAAAGTTACGCGCGAGTTGTCCCTTGATCACTCGATCACCGGTCAGCGCCGCTTCGCGCGTTCGAGAGCGGAAGACGACGGGGGAGGATCGCGCGAACCGGAAGCCCGCTTTTAGAGTTAACCACGAGGGAAACTAGCGAAAGGCGATTGACGAGGTTCAAGCTCTTCAGACTAGTCAAATCAGCAATTAATTCTCAAAAACCTTTACAGAAATTTTTGTAGCTCTTTTGTCACGAATGGTTTATAATACTACAACTAATCCCATCGTTAGGAAGGTAATCAGAATAAGAAGGCTAACAAACATCTTATGACATATTTGGGTATTGCCAAACAATTTTTTTAAAGGAAAATATTGATTTATTGGATAAGATATCCTAGAAGCTTTTAAGGATGTTGAGTCCCTATGAAATCTTTAAATGTTAATTGTTCAATAAATAGCTTCTTAATCGTCGTGAAATTTTTACACGACCTCCTGAATACTTCATGTAAAAACATATTAAATTTTCAGAACGCTATCATCATTACTTCAACCTCCTTAAGGGTTAAAATGAAAAATGATGAAAAAATTCTGAAAATTTTGAATGTTTTTGTATGAAGTATTTAAGCGGTCGTGTAAAAATTTCACGACGATTAGGAAGCTCGTTATTAAAATATTAACATTTTGTTAAGAACAATTTTTTAAAGAAACAAAAAAATATTTATCAATTAACTTCGTTTTGTTTCCATTGCTTTCAATATAATGTAGATATTAAACAATTGAGAAGTTAAAAAAAAAACTTGTCGCAAAGTTATATCAGTTTCCATAAGATTGATAAGATTGATAAGATTTCCATTTAATGTAATTAAATTTGTTAATGTTAATTGTTCGATAACGAGCTTCCTAATCGTCGTGAAATTTTTACCCGACCTCTTAAATAATTCATCCAAAAACATACCAAATTTTCAGAATTTTCTCATCATTTGCGATTTGGGACTTAACATCCTTAACCCTCCGTGGTCACACTTATCTGGGTCGATTTGACCTTGTCCATTTTCAAACAAGTATTGTGACCAAACTTTCGATCGAAAAAATCTCAAAAAATTATAGAACATCCTTCAAACATTCTAGTTGATGTATTAAAAATTAGTTTATAAAAAATCGAATGACTATATATTCAAAAAGATTCATCTAGAAGAAAAATAGTCGTGGGGTCGTTTTGACTCAGTGTGACCACGGAAGGTTAGTTAAAATTTTTTTAATCTTTGGAATCTTCGATTTACATATTATTGCCTTTATTATTTTAAACGTCTTAAAACGTCTTTAACGTCTTAAAACATTTTTAACTGTCTTGAAATATCTTTAACGTCTTAGAACGTTTTTAACTGTCTTAAAACGTCTTTAACTGTCTTAAAACGTCTTTAACTGTCTTAAAACGTCTTTAACGTCTTAAAACGTCTTTAACTGTCTTAAAACGTCGTTAAAACGTCTCATTATGGTAAGTATTTTGTCATTCGACACAACGCGAAATCTTAATGTTCTTGATGTCGATTTCATTAACCAAGGTCATCAGTCAACATTTTCATCTCCCTAGTTTATTTAAGTAACTCTGCCGAAAACTCTAATGCGTTATATAAAACGCAATTTCCGAAGCTCGTCAGCTTCTTCGGGCATGTAAAAATGTTCTTCAGTCGACACATCATGCCGCACGATCGAGACACATGTGAAGAGACTAGACTAAGAGTCCCCACTTGTCGTCGTCTTGTTCGCGTGTTCCAGCCTCTCCTCGTCGTCGGTCGCTGCACTTCTCATTATAATTCCTCGTCCTCGTCGAGGCGTGCACACATGAAAGTACAAACACATGCACATACACGCACACACTCACACGCACGTTGCACAGAAACGCTGCTCGCGTTGAAAATTCATCGCCGGTCTTTGCGCTCTTCGTAGATAAGCAAACCGTCTTTTCTCATCGGTAGATCGCGAAAGAGCCGGAACGATCTCGAAGAGATGCTGCATCTGCGAGGCGAACGGAAGAGCCTGGGAAATAAAGCTATGCAAAATTATTGTTTTGCTTCCCTATGAAGGAAAATGGTGAAATTTTGAATTTTGCATAATTTTTGAAAAAATTTTATATTTTTTTTCCTTTGGTAGAACTTTATTTTATGATAAAAGAAAACTTCTGACCAAATTCCATCGAAATTGAAAGGGGTTGATTCCGACTATTGGTCGATTTGCCGTGGAATTACTCATATGCTGATAGAAAGTTGGCGGGAAATAGGCGAAAATGGACTATGAAAAAATGTCTTATTTTCATGTCTTTTTTTTCGTTAGTTCTTTAGCATTTCGTTCTTTTTAGCAGTTTCGAGAATGAGAGTCAGGAGAAAAAATCTAATAAAAATTTTTTGATTATTTTTGTAATTAATGTGATCGTTGCTCGCAAGAATGTGCAGTAATGTGTGGATAACGTTTTTATCATTAGCCGAGCAAACGTTCGTTACAGGTTGCGGCTTTCCTTACACGGATTCTTATCACGCGATGGAGGAAACCGCGCGATATTTTATATATATATACGTGAGGCATTCCATGCGGTTTCGAACGGTCAAAAAGTTGTCCACTCGCAAAAAAATTGTAATTTTGTCAAATTATTTAATTATATGAACAAGAGTAGTGTACATTTTTTCAAAATTTTTTGATCGCATTTTTTTGAGGTTTTCAAAATTTCAAAATTTTTTAAGTACCGGTAGATCTTGAAAGCATACGATAAAACAGAAAAATGTTTCAGACAAAAAAGTTGGAGTTTTGCATAAACATTGTGAAAAAATGTTTTATGGAATTTTTCGTGTTTAAAAAATGATCATTTTTATAAAAAATATACGAAAATAATTGTTTTTGGTCGGTATGTCACTTTCGATTTATCTCACAAAATTCTAGAAAATACTCTGAAGTGTGTACAATAGACACATATTTTTTTTAAGAAGGCTTGATTAGTTGTTCCAAAGCCATGCTTTGTTTTATTATTACACTGAGAAAAAAAATTGTTGAATGAACTAAATCTTTAGTTGCATACGCACGACTAAATATTTATTGGGTCTAACTAAATAATTAGTTTCTTGAATAATTCTGCGTTTCAGTTGACCAAAATATGATTCAGGCAAAAAAATTTGGGTTTGTACAACTAAATATTTAGTCGTGCGTATGCGACTAAAGATTTAGTTCATTCAACAATTTTTTTTCTCAGTGTATTATTTTGGTTTTAGAAAAATCAATTATTATTAAAAATCTCTACCATATTTTTCTCACATTTTTCAGGTAATAAACATCGATAACAGTAAAAAAATTTAATAACAATCGGTTAAAAAAAATCCTAATAATAAAACAAAGCATAGCTTTGGAATAACTAATCGAACCATCTAGAAAAAATACGTGTCTATTGTACACACTTTAGAGTATTTTCCGGAATTTTTTGAGATAAATCGAAAGTGACATACCATCCGAAAAAAATTATTTTCGTATATTTTTTATGAAAATTGTCATTTTTTAAACTCAAAAAATAAAAAAATAAAATTTCACAAAGTTTATGTAAAACTGCAACTTTTTTGTTTGAAACAGTTTTCTGTTTAATCGTATGTTTTCAAGATATAACGGGACTTAGAAAATTTTGAAATATTGAAAAACTCAAAAAAATGCGATCCAAAATTTTGAAAAAATTTACACTACTCTTTTTTATATAATTAAATAATTTGACAAAATTTCAATTATTTTGAGAGTGGACAACTTTTTGACCGTTCGAACCCGCATGGAATGCCTCATGTATAGTTGTGGCGTGTGGATATAATGCGTTTTCTGTTACTGCCGTCGACACGTTCGGTGAATCCGCACGAGGCCATGGATCCCTTATATTCAGTCGTAACTTCAACGCTGTTGAAATATAAATTTTTTTCTCTTCGATTTCCTAAGCAAGAGAATTTCGCAGATTCGCAGTATTGTTTTTTACAGGCTCAATTATTTCGTGCGATTTCCACATACATCGCTACTTGACTAATTATAATTTCCTGTTGAGTTGTGTTTTTTTTAATTGAGCGAATCGATTCGTCGCGCCGATGAACAGCGAATTTTGTAATATCATCATCCATGAAGATTTAATTAATAACATTAATTAATTCATTGATGGAAAATCAATACTTCCCTCGGAGTACCTAAAAATTGTTATTTAAATAATCATGAGGATTCTCCGAACAGAACAAGGAGGATTCGTTATCAGAGCGCGGCCCTATATCTGCCATGGCCAATTAACAAGTAGGTCGTACGCTCGTTCGCGGAATTGGGAAAGGGAGATGCTAAATATATGTATATAGAGACAGCAAAAGCTCAGAGGCCAGAATTATCAGCGAGGCTAAATAGTGTACATTAAGCTTCCAAACTTTTCGTGCCTAAAAATCGATTATATCCTCCATTCAACTTCGATTATCCGTAAAACGTCTGTTTTTTTAGATGAGTCTTTGTTCTAGATTCCTCTTTCTTCTAGCCCTGGTGATATCATCTCTTTTATATTCAGCAGAGATGTTTCCTTAAGAGGAGGCTACAAAACCATTTTTATTTAATCCCAACATTATCGACGTATCATCGTCGTCCAGTCTTTCTCCAAGAACCGTGGATGAAAATTAATTATGGTGGATAAATGAATTAACAATTAATTGTCAATTGAGAGGCTAAAATGCGTTACAGCTAATGCCAACGAACTCATTCGAGCCCCCTAAATATTATAGGTTACTCGTCAGAATGCATGGTGCTGCCCTCACTCGCACGTCTGTGAACTACATTTCGCCATTTCGTTTTTCAATAAAACTACAATTTATCGATACTTATCTCTTGATGCGTCATCCAAACTTACGGCTTGTCATTTTGATAAAATAATGTCGAAAACGTCTCGATATTTGTATCGTGGCGTTCTTCATGGAGCCTCACTCTTGGTTTTACCCTAAATGCAGTAAAAGTTTAATAATTTAAGTTTTTCAATTACAGTTTCTTGGTGGTAAATGAATCTGTAATTTTTGTTTTGTTTTTCGAAAATTTTTTAGTAAGGCTCCATTCCTGCCATTGTTCTGATGATGTTGTTAAAATTTTATTCAATTCCATCCATTTGTATAAGAGCAAGTTTGGATGGCAATTTCGAGGTGTTAGAGTCGGTATTTAGCCTCCTCTTAATTGGTAGATAAATCAGCCTTTGATGGTGTTATTTCTGGTAGAGTAAACAGAAAGAGGATATGGAGCTCAGTTCCAAAGACTCATCAACCTGAAGTTCAATTTAAAGATCAATGTCCTTGAGATATCGTGATCTCAACGTGAATCTTGAAATAGAGCTTTCGTCTGAGAATTGTGGCCCCTAGCAAGACGTATCGATCTATCGATTTGCCAAATGCAGATGGAAGGCTCTTTCCTTTTTTTCGCGGGACGTTCCATCTTACCTTGAACTTTCTTATACACGTATCATTGCAAAGGACCTCTAAGTTTTAACACATGCTCGATAATATCGTTTTCTCACCGCAACGCGTTTACGATTTTTGCTATATATGCATGATATATAGTGCCTCGATCGATTTACCGCAATGCCGTGTGTTATTTCACGTTTCGCCTCGAACCGTATGGATCTCAGTGGTAAATTCCAATGATTAGCTAGAGTAATTTGAGATATGGCAATTCTAAGTCGTCATATCGAACGGAAAGTCGTATAGCGACAATTTAGCTATTTGACAATTTAGTATCGTTTTGGTGTCGGCTTTTCATTCACTGATAGCAATCCTTGACGATAGTTGAAAAGTTTTTAGTCTAAAACTAAAAAAAATTGCGTTCATTTGAAATTAAGTACGGAGTTAGCTAGAGTAATGTAAGATATAACAATTCTGTCTCATTATATCGAATGAAAATCGTATAGCAACAATTTAGCTATTTTAAGTACGAAAATCATAATGGTGGGGCGTATTTATTTAACACCAACAATTCTTAATGATAGTTGAAGAGTTTTTAAGGTACTAGTCTACTTTAGAATGCCGAAAAAAGCAAATTTTTAAGATTTTTCTTCTCAGCTCCTTTTCAAGATATGGCTATAAAACTGTTTTTACAACATTGTTTCATCCTTCGAAAATACAAAAAAAAAAATCTTTTTTTGTTTTAATTCTTTAAATAATTTATAGCAGGCGCCAAAGTTGAGTCTTTGAAAATGTCTTGTCCCATGGCCGACAGTTAATCTCAGAATTGGCAAGTCTAAACGAAAAAATAAAAAAGGATTTTGAAGAGGAAGGTTTCTTACACAATAATTTCCACCGCTATTGAAAAATCGATTTTAAAAAAATGGTGGATGTTTGAAATAAATTGTGAAAAATTCTATTGTTTTTTTCATATCAAACATACGCCATTTTTTTAAATCGATTTTTCATTAACGGTGGAAATTTTGTGTAAGAAACTTTCCTCATTAAAATGTTTTTTTATTTTGTTTCAGACTTGCCAATCCTGAGGTTAACTATCAGCCATGGGACAAGACATTTTCGACTTTGGCGCCTTCTATAAATTATTCAGAGAATCAAAATAAAAAATAAATTCTCTTCTTGTATTTCCGAAGGATGAAACAATGTTGCAAAAACAGTTTTATAGAAAAAGAACTTGAAATTTGCTTTGTTTGGGCCTTCTAAAGTAGACTGTAAATGTCCCAATTATTGAACAGATCCCAATTATTGAACACTATCTTGTATTTTTATTTCGCTCTATCATTTCTCATGCTGCTTGCTCTCAACTGCTTATCGTTTTTGCTAAGAAGCGCCGCCGTTTCATGCGTAAGGGCATACAAAATTCAAAAACTGTCGCATCTCAAAAAGTAAAGGCGTTTCAGGTTCCTCAGAAAGTTTCTTACAAATAAAAATTAAAAAAAAAAATTTAAAATTAATTATTTGTTAAAAAATACGGTGTTCGATCATTGGGACATAGAAAATCCAGTATGTCCCATATATATTTTTTATTTGTATTTTCGTGCAATAAACATAAAAAGAAAAGTAAAAAGAGAATATAACCTAAATGTAACCTAAAAATACGAATGTAATGTTCAATATTTTTTGCTCTCCGATATTTCAGTCGAAAAACAAGAAAGCTGCGACAAAATCAAACAAAAACAGAACATGAAAACGGGGAAGCTGAAAAAAAAAAATAAAGTTCGAGTTGAAAAGCAAAAATAAACCAAATGCGAATGAACCAAAAACCTGTAAAAAGAGACTAAATATATATTTTTGTATTTTTACATGATCAATAAAAGATTATTTAAGTGTTTGATTTTGCTTTTATTTCTTAATATTGTACCCAAAATAATATTTTCAGAACGGAAAAAGAATTCTCGAGAGTGTTCAATAACTGGGACATGCCTGTTCAATATTAGGGATATAGGCACTTCCAGTGTTCAATAATTGGGACACTTGCATGCTTCACATTGTTATTCTTTTTTTTCATTTGAAATCATTTAAAAATAATTTAAAGGGTGATTTTTCGATAGTAAAAATATCAAAGTATCATTTGAACATGAAAGCGATGGTTTTTTTCTTAATTTTATATTTTTTTCTCACCGAATTCTATCCCCAGATCCTCAGTTGGTCAATAATTGGGACATTTACCTTAGTTTCTTAATCCGAATCCAGATAAAATGGTCTACATTGGAAATTAAATACGGAAATAATAAAAATACTTAAATTACTCAAAACAGTGGCAAATCCATTCGCTAAAGTATTGTTCCTTTTTCATACTGTACGCTTCGCAGATTCATAATATTTTACTCTCGTTTGTAGTGAAAGTGAATATTGCACGCCATAGTGTCACGTTCGGGATGACTGGTCGTCGTGGTATTGGAAATCGATAGGTCGATCGGAAATTCGATCAGCAGTGGTATGACCCATCTCTCTCACTCCCACGCTCTCTCCCTCTTTCTCTAATGTATCTTTAGGTCTGCCTCTCTTGTATAAATTCTTGCGGTTGTCCAAAATGTCGTTGGGCAAGGTCTCCTGTGACGTAAACTCATGTGAAAAGATAGTGCTCAGAATTGCACGTTACGCACCGTAAAATATCACGGTACATGATATAGCTTTTGCTTTGCTCTTGTAATGCACACGCCGTGCTATTAACTTTTGCGTGTATAATAAAGGCACATTAACATCTCCACCGGTTATTGCGCTACCGATGGACAACTGTACCGGAATACACCGTTATCATCGGTACATCTCTGGCATTTACATCTCTATAAAATATAAATATGCAACACTTTTAGGAAAAAAAGGCCCCGAGAACAACTGTACCCAACAACAAGTCTATAACGATCTTTTGATAAATTACCTTGAGGCCAATCAAAAAATACATTCAAATTATAATTCCATAACACAAAAATGATCATGATTTTGTAACTGTAATGTTGAAAGTATAATTTTACCAAACAAAAATTATAAAATGATATTTTCAACATGGATTAAGACTACCCCTGAATTAACTTCTTGCCTGAATATCATAAATCAACATATTTCGAAATTCTTTCAATATTCTTCCAATACTCTTTGGTAGAGATAACTTTTTGGAGCGGTGTTCGTTTGGACATTTTTTTTTTGGTGTAAGTGTTTTCCGGTAGAGATGATCGCATGCACTTTTGCCTGGTATTCTTGTCTCAAAGTGAGATTGTAATCCTGTACAATCGTTTTCAGAGTCTTGTATTTTATATTTCGGAGAGATATCATCACGAAAAGGTATAAATGGTGGACAGTATTCTGGTAGGGATGTGAATACGTTGTAATAAGCGTTATCTGTATGTACTTGTATTTTTTTCACTATCGGCGAAGCAGACAACAGTTGTTTCAAGAGCCATAACGTGATTGTAATTATCTTGTTCGCTGTCGATTACCAAGATTCAACGAGGTGTGTATAGCTGACTCTTGATAATGATGATGACTAATGATAATGGATAAATAGACAAATAGACAGTCATGTGTGAATTAGGCACTAAGTAGGAGAGAAGAAATGATCCACATGTCCTTTGACCGGGCTCGTACTCCAATTTATTTCTACCAACTCGTTGAAATTGATAATTCAATGGGCAACGTTTACATGAATTATAACCAGAATTCAGCGATTGGGATCTTTCGAAAAATCTCGGGATAAAAATGTGCAGTCATCATAAAAAAGTGTATGTGGATTGGCTGTTAAACGCCACAACATAATATTGCATATGCGAGTTCTTCGGACGGAAACCTCATTAAAAGTCGGTTTTTTTTTAACCTCTGACTAACGACGATGTGTAAAAAATTCATTATTGTTTTACAGTGTCTGCATAAAAAAAAAGTTCGTAATGCAAATGCAGCAATTATAATTTCAAGCTACTTTCTATCGCTAATGATGACAGTCATACACCCAGAAAAAAGATCTAGTCGTAGGTACTATAATCGTTTATTTGATTATTTTTTAGTTACTTTAAGGAAAATTTTCTTTTCATCCAATTTTGGACTCTTTTATTTGGGCTAAATACCTACTCGCCTGTAATCTCATCCGATCATATCTGCAGATTTGTCAGTACCCCAAAAATCCGCCAGGTGGCTACCTCTCGCACAAGCGAACCTCCCTCTCGACGCCTATATGCTTTCGAAGCTCGTCTATGTTTGATATCCTTATTTTTCAGTATGGATATTTAATACATTGAACATTGCGGCAAAACGTAAGATGGTCGAATCTCCGAAAAGGATTCCCATAAAAAAGGGTCTTTTTTCTTTTCCCTTCTGTTGAAGAAAAGACGAAGCTTTACGAAATTGTAGACTTCATATGTGTAGCTATACATTCAAAGATTGAAATGTTTGAAAATATATATTGTGTAAATATTAAAAAAAAAATTATTTCATTTAAATACATATTTGTTCAGTTTGAAATAATATTTATTAATATTAAATAAAAATCTTTTAGATCGCAATATAATTTCCTAGTAGGTCATTCAAAAAAAAAAATTCGTTGACATGAATATAGTTGTATTAGGCCGGACTACAACTAAAAAAATTTATTTGGCTTGACTAGGATTTAGTTAAATGTACTAGATATTTTTTCTGGGTGTAAGTGAAGAAAACGAGAAGGAGTAAATTATTGTTTTTGACATTACCAAAAAATATCACCGATGGTATAACAAATCGCTTTTTGTTGTTATAATGATATTGGACAAAAATATCTGAATGTAGGACGCAGATATATATGCAGAGCTTTTTAAGCCTCTGGCCTTGAGTCTGCACAATTTTTTGCCGTTTTTCGCCAGTTGTATGCACAAATACATAAATATGTTTTTTTTTTGTTATTGAGCTTTTAAGATAGAAAGAAGTACCAGCGACTCGTTAGAGTGTTAGTGCACGTGGCGTTCAGCTACGAACACACTCAATGTGAATAAAAAGGCTCGAGCGCCGACAGAAAAAGAAAAAAGATCGTCTCTCTCTCTCCGGGCTATTTCCTAACGTTCGTCCGGGATATGACGATATCCCCCCTGCTTGGATCACTGGCGTAGGCAACCACGTACTCGTGTATATACTGAAGTTCGGAAGCATTTATCATTTATGAATTATGAAGAATCAGAAAACAAATCATTTAAAAAGTTATTGCTGTCCAGATGGTCTGAAATTTTTTGTAGCTCGCTCAATTAATTTTGGGTTAAATTATCGAATTTGAGCATCCGATACGCTTACATCTTCGCTAATTATTTTTCTACCAGAAATACATACCCAAATAAAGCTCTACCATCATATCTGGGTCATTTCAGTTCGAATCGACCTCTTTCAATTTCGATGAAATTTGGTCAGAAGTTTTAGTTTATCATCAAACAAAGTTCTACTAAAGGAAAAAAATTAAAAAATTTCTTTTCGAAAGTTTTGCAAAATTCAAAATTTCACCATTTTTTCAATTTTTTAAGTTTACTTTTTAAATATCTCGAAAACTATTACAGTTGCGAAAGAATCGCTCTGAGTTCGACTTAAGGGTATACCTGGGGCTGCAAAAAAAAAAAAATATTCCGAACTTTTTTTTGTAAAATAATGAATTTGGAGAGTTTTGAATTTTTAAAAATCGTGAGACGCGATCAACATTAATTTTTTTTATTCAATTTTTATCTTATAATACCTTGTACTGATCTTGAAAGATTAAAAAAATTCGGAATCGCGTTTTTTTTTTCAAAAATATAAATTTACGAATTTTAATGAAAAAAAAATTAACCAAAAGAGGTACAAAAAATGGTGTTACCTGTAAGTTAAGTAAAGTTGAGCAATCATGTAATTTTGTCATTTTGAGCAGTACAAATTTCAATAAATGACATAAGAATGTAAAAACAGAAACATAATTGAATTTACGTTTTTATTTATTTGGTAAAGCATTTTAAGCGTAAACTTAATGTACATGTATTTGAATTGAATGAATTCCGAAAATTTCAGGATCTTTTGAGATCATTACAAGGTATTATATAAAAAAAAATGGAACCAAAAATTTAATATTGATGATCGTGGACTTTAATGATTTTTAAAAGATCAAAATTCTCCAAATTCAACATTTTTGAAATTTTTAGCCCCAAGTATACTCTTAAGTTTTTTCGTAACTGTAATAATTTTCCATTTATTTAAAAAATAAACTAGAAAAATTGAAAAAATTGTGAAATTTTGCATAAATTCCGAAATAAATTTTTAAAAATTCTTTCCTTTGGTGGAACGTCCTTTTATAATAAAAGAAAACGTCTGACCAAATTTCATCGAAATTGAAAGGGGTCAATTCCAACTATTGCTCGATTTGACATGGATTGACCCATCTCTATCAATCAACAACTCTATCGCATAAAATCTGTGCCCAACGTAAGTACCTTGATTTGGCTACCAAATAGCAATCCTACCAAAATTCATCTCTACCAAATACTAATCAAAATGAACCACTTTTTTACCGCCAGACTATCAAAGTACTCAACAAATTTTCATGATATTAAACTTTAAAAAATACAACTAACCTTGGAATTGTGAAGTCAAAATTCAAAGAAACAAAATCTAAATTATAATTTGTACATGATATCTGCATAATTCTCTGTCATTTATAAACCCATACATTATAACAACGCGGAAAGTGCAAAAAATTGCAAAAAATGATGACGACGCGACGCAACGTTGATTTTGTACCATTTTTTTTTCAACTGAGCCATCGATTCAAAACTCCGATGACTCTTCCTATCATCCGTGTCTCGTCGTTTTTTTTTATCCGCACACGAAAGCGTATCGAACAAAAAAGAATATACGCGAAGGCTTTGCGATGGAAATTCAATGGAACATTGAAACCACTTGCCTATACATTTCAACCGCAGGGGATATCAGCCCTATACTATTTTCTCTCTTTTTTCACTCTTCAAACACTAACAGTCGGGGCCTATATATCCCAGTAACACAAAGGAATCGAGACACAGATAGACGTGTACCAAAAAGTGGGCTGTCGCGAAATAAAGAAACTGATTCCCGGCGAATTTCGTTCTCATTCACGTGAAATCGGCAGCACAAAAGAATAATGTCGATGTCGAGCTCGATCCCGCATCTCTGGTTATCTTGGCTCTTGGATAATATCAGTGCTCTTGGAGAGGGCATTCGGTTAATAAAAATGAATGTTCCTCCTACATTCCACATGAACCGTGGCTCCGACGAATTAAGTGGAAGATATATATCAAAGTCATTTATTTTTATTGTGATACACATGAGAGGCAATTAGCAGAAATTTTTATGAAACAAAGTAGAGTTCTGTCGAGAGCCGCGTTGGATATTCAACGGTTCTCGAGGGCTTTAGCCGCTGAATTACGATATCGACCTCTGACGAACGAAAAAAGCCTGATTAACGTCGTTTTAACTATTGTGATTATGCCCTTTTGATTATTCGCGGTCATTGCATCCGTGAGTGTAGCATGAGTATATACTCAATTAATTTGGCGAGTTTGCTGCGGCGGAACGGGGACAGGGACGGTTTGATCATGGTGCGAGGAAAAATACATGCCATATTTAGCATCGACCGTAAAAGCGCGTTGGCATTGCGTGCGCCAGAGAAAAAAAACGGACACACACGCACACAACGGTCTGCGTTTATATCCTCCCGTTAACGTTGCGTTTCTTTGCAAGAGGCAAGAAACATTCTCCACTATTTGAGTGATTGAATTTACAAAGAATTCAGGTAAATTACTTAAAAACCTCAAAATTGGAGGAAATTTCCTAATAGTAAAGAAATAAAAAGTACCCGGTACTTGCGACGTACTTGAAGTACTTAAAAAATACTTCAAGTATTGTACTTAAATTTTCAAGTACTTAAAAAGTACTTCAAGTATTGTATTTAAATTTTCAAGTATTTGGCCAGTACTTCAAGTATTGTACTTAAACTTTCAAATACTTTTCTGTATTTCAAGTACTTTCTCAAGAATTCAGGTAAATTACTTAAAATCGTTAAAATCTAAGCAATTTTCCCAATAGTAGAAAAATGGATTATAGGTATTTCAAAATTTTTCACAATTGGCATACATTTATTTTTTTGTGTTTATAACAAAGCTGGGCAGTACTTGCAATACTCGGTACTTGCGACGTACTTGAAGTACTTAAAAAGTACTTTCTGTATTTCAAGTACTTTTTCAAGAATTTAGGTACATTACTTAAAATCCTTAAAATCTGAGAAAATTTCCCAATAGAGAAAAATGGATAATAGGTATTTCAAAAATTTTCAAATTTGGCATACATTTCTTTGAAGTACTTAAAAAGTACTTGAAGTATTCTACTTACATTTTCAAGTACTTAAAAAGTACTTGGCCAGTACTTCAAGTATTGTACTTGAAATTTCAAATACCTTTCTGTACTTCAAGTACTTTTTCAAGTTAAAGTATCAAGTACTTTTGAGTGTGTCTTGCATGTATAAAGCCTTTGAATATGTAAATGAAAATAATATTTTGTGACGTATAGACATCCCTCAACTGTCGCCTGTGACCGTTTTTTGAAGACGAACACGAAGTTGGAATAGTTTTAACAACATATGTATCATATTCTTTATTCTTTTATTCTTCTTTTTCACACCTGTATCAAAATAAATAGTAATTACAATCGTCAATGCTATTTTTGAAATATTTTTAATTCTTTGTTTAAATACTTTTGGTCTTATCTGCCAAATCAGTCTAATCTCATTGTATTGCACGAGGTGAAAATATGTTTTGATACAAAAAGTACTCGAATAAAAATGAAATGTAAGTATTAGAACTTATGAGATATACCAGAAAACTTGAAACGCACTCGACACTTGGTACTTGATTTTTCAAGTTCTTCTACTTCAAATACTTTAAATCTTAAGTATTTCAAGTACCAAAAAGTACTCGATACTTCAAGTACTTTCTGGTACTTTGCCCAGCTCTGGTTAATAATATTATTTATATTAAATAAAATAAAAATGATAGATTTCATTGTAAGGTTGATGAAAGACTATCTTCGACGTTTTTCCTTCTGCAACCTCCATTTCTGAAAGATATCTTCGCCTCAAAAATTTTATAGCGTTTCCGACAGGGTTGGCTGAGCAAATTCAAAACAATTCATACAAAGTCTTGTAATCCGGCAGGCTATGAAAAATTTCTGGCACGGAATCATAGCAAAATGTGACTGGAATGCCGAAGAATGTCGCATATGTCGCGCACATAGTCATAGACGCGGTAAAGTGAGGGGCGTTTGTAATGTATACCTCGCTATGTAAACGTATATATAAATGTGAACGTAATGCTACGTGCTGTGACATTTATGGCTGCAAGCTTCTCCCCCGTACGCAGAATAATGCAGCGCGCGTCGTACAGCCGCGAAATTGTTTCGTCGAATCGATGAAAATATCGTAATCGAACACTTTTCGAAAGAAAAATTAGTTATCATTCTTGCGGTGAGTGTTCCTGGAAGAAGATGTACATTTTTGAACGAGGGGTTGGCAAAGGACCCCTCGGAGCAAGTGTCGAGTTGAAAGAGTCCAGTCGCAATAGTTTCTCAATTGATTTGCTGGAATTGAAGCACAAAAAGGCTTTAATAGGCGTCGATTATTCTCGCCCACGATTTCCGACGATTATCCAATCGCTCTCTTCTCGCACACTGTATACATAAATGGGCATGTACATGTATATACTTTTTATTTATTATTATGGGTATATGCATATTATCTATGTGCCCCTCTGGGACGAGGACACACGCGGCTCTTGTTAGGGAGAGAGAGGTGTAGAGGAAAAAAAAAAGATTCAGCTACGGTCGAGACTGGACGTATTGTATCTGCGCGTATTTAAAGGCGTAATGCGATGTCACTCTCGCGGTTTATTAATAAAACACGAGAGTATATGCAGCGTAATATATACTATATTCATGTCTCGTTGATTCGAGATGAAGAGCAGCTTGATGCAAGTCGGTCTTGTTCGTGACACCGTCCACCCGTGAGAAACCCCGTGGACATTCTCTATCATATTTCTCTCGCCTTCTCTCTTTGCACAGAACCGCAACCATGAATCCCTTTATATGTAGGTCGTTGAAGAAAGGTCGGTCGCGAATTAACACGAGAGACTGATTTTCTAGGCTGGCTTGTTAACCGATAGTGGAATCCGCGACGTCGAAGATGGATTGCAAAATCCAAAATTCCCTTTGCATATTCCATCGATAATCGACATTCCAATAACGAGATTGTTTGCCCGCGAAAATGGAGTTTTGCTGCGAGGTCCGATAAAGTTCGAGGCGCGAGTGATTTTGCGTGATCGATCGGTCATTAAAGCTGCTTTGGTGATCAACAATTGTGATACGTCGATAGGAGATGGAATATTATCGACCAGCCAAAAAGGACCGTCGGTATTTTGGCTGAAACGTTGGTCTTTGCGATTTTATTGATTTTAATAATAAATCGGTTGCATATTGAAATAATACTTGTCAATTTGACACCGTTTAATTGAACAAACTTCTATATTATATATTATGATGTTGACTCTAATATAACAAAATATTTAATATATTATTAACTATTATTATAACTGTATTAACTCACAACTGTCTTGGCAGCACTAAAATAAATGTTATTTTTTCGAGCTAAATTCCATCTATCACTAAGTGCTGACTCCATAAGAGATGAAATGACTCTGTCTTCTTTTTTTTAAGTGTTGCTTTTCTATATATGGGGCAAAAAAAAAATAAAAACGATTTTTTTCACAGTTTTTTGGTTGTTCATTTTTTTTGCATATCGGATTAATATTCCATTTGCTTTATTGAAAAGAGAGGTTTTTTCCAGTTAAAAAGCACTGGTCCGATTTTAATTTTGCTGTATTGACACTTAAAAGACACAAGTTAAAGGTACGTTGAATATTTTATTTTTTTATTTTTCGATTAGAACTCAACAAAAACCCAGACTCAATTGGGGTCCATAACTACATGGAAATATTTTTATATGATATAAGAAGACGATATATTGATGAATGAATTTTGCGATCCGCAGCTAAAACGCGTCCCGCTACGCGTGGAATACCCCATATACCCATACAGCTCTACTAAAAATGTATTTGTACAGCAATAAAAGTCTACCGAATTAAATGTTTGTCAGACATAAACGTTTAAATATCCCTACCGATAATTATAAAAATTAAATCAAAGTTAATGTCTACCAAATAATAACCCACCAATTGTCACTTCTCTACTGCGCAAGTCTTCCATTGAACAAGCTTACAAATAGCAGATGTTACCAGATAAAATAACCGAAGTCTGGTAGACTTCGGTTGTTGTTAGGTAATAAAGAGAATGGAACGCCGTTTGCTGGAAGAGTTGTTTTCGTGTAAGGAAGTAATTTTCTTAAGTTTTTCTTTTGGTAGAAATTAATTCTAATGGCATTTTCATTTGGCAGACATATCAAAACGCTTACAGACAACGAAGATTTTGTTTGGTATAGTCTTACTGCTGGAAATTGATTTGTGATTGGGAAATGGTGGAGCTGCAAATGTTCAGCATTTATAAATACGAATAATACAGTGACAAATGTTAGTCCGGCGTTTAATCGATGTCGCTAAAATAGGTCTACAATCGATCATACAAAATTCAAGTAAGACTCAATCATTGTGTTTTCTTGCAAAATGAAAAAGACTTCTGGACCATTTTTCATCTGTCTGGCTGGTATTTTGCCAAATGGCCTTTTTTGCTCCGGCAGTTCATAACGTACGCGGAGAGCAGTAGGGAGAAAAAAACGTCCATCTCAAATTGAAAAACTGAAATCGCTCACTTTGCTCGAGTCGTTATTAGAACGATTTTGCTTGCGCGGGATTATAAACTCTTTCTCATTTGCGTTAGCATACCTACGTACATTCACTGGATGTATATTCACCGCCTATACATCACTTCCCTTTCTCTCATTTTGGAAGACAATAAACTCGCCTAAGCCGAAGGCCTCGCTGAGTCAGAGCGAAAACCCGACAGAGCTTTATTCGGATTCGGGCAGGGCCGTACGGACCACATGAGAGATCGTAGTCGCGTGGGTCGCTGTGTCTAGACAGCGGGGCTTTTCCATGATTCGCAAATTCTCTGAGTACATATAAAAATGTGTTCTTGCAAGTTCCTACGAAAAAAGCAAATCATTCTCGAATAAACGATAAGAGAGACTCGAAAAATTCGACAAATTCTTGAGAAATAGGCGATGAATCATTGTTTCTTTACTTACATCGTACGATTCAAACTTATTCCTTGTTGGATCTCGAGGCTGGAGATTTCAGATATTTTCTCGAGGCTAATTTTAGATCAGGCCGAATTCCTTTCTCGGGAGATTGGTCGATCTGTTGAATCTACGAGACAATAAAATAGAGCGTCTTACGCATTGAACGGTTTCCACACTAAACTCACAATGGCCAATCATAATTTATAAATTCACAAATGATGAAACAAATCCTTACAGTAAAGATGCTAAATCAGAAGTTTGTCGAAGAAATAATTAACGACAAATTTGCATTATAAACGGACGTTCCAATAGCTTTTTCGACTCCGCAGAAATCCTACGTTGATTCAAATATTTATTTCCTATCTTTTGCAAATAAACCAGAAACGTTATTTCATCGCAATCCTAACTGGGAAAACTTTTTGTGGTTTAAGTGAAGTTTTGTCCGGTAGAGTTGTTTGGAGACTTGTTATTTGGTACAGTTACGATCAGAGTCTTGTTTTCTTGGAGTCAGAACAATTCCAGAAACAAGTCAGAAAGTTCAGTTTAATGTTTGGTGAGGTTATTATTTAGCAGACTTGTAATTGGTAGAGATACAGGGTGTTAGGTGACTAGATAACTTGACTAGGTTCACCGTGTAGAGCGCGCCAAGACGAAAAATCAGCTTTTTTTAAAATTGTTATACGACAAAAATTTGCTTGGTTATTGATGTTTTAAGCTGACCAATGACGGCTAGAATCTAGGACCAATGCGTGGTGGGGGTAACGGTGGGCGTGGCGTAAAAAACCCCATCAGTGGCATTTCTCCTAGATTCTAGCCGTCATTGGTCAACTTAAAAAACATTGATAACTCAGCCAATTTTAATCGTACACAATTTTTAAAAAGAGCAAATTTTTAGTCTTGATGCACCCTACACGGCGAAACTAGTGGGGTTATCTAATCGCTTAACATCCTGTATACCAAGTACAAATGTATACTTTTAGCCGGTACTGTATCTCTCTGACAAGATGTTATTTTTCCGGCTCGTTACTGAAAATATGCGTGTGAGACTTGAAAAATCTCTCAAGCATGCAATTCCAGTGGAAAACTTTCTCGATCAAGAGCGTATGGATAAACTTGCTCGGATGATTTCGAAATCCCGCTTGTTCGCTTTTGCCACTTTCTTTCTCGTATCTCTATGTTTTCACCCCATAGATCGCCATCTACTGTAACCCGAGTGAAACCCTCGCTGCCGCTGTTTCGGGAGAGCAACCCCCATTGATTTTTCATCCCCCTTTTCTCTCCGTCTTTTCCACCCAAACGTGGGTAAGCTCGCGGCGCGCGAGAAGCGTCGTCGCGTTTACGTTGGACGCCCCCGCGCGCGCGTGAACTCCTGTATTCGCTAGTTGACCAAATAAGGGCTACACAACGGACGCAAACGCGTGTGACAAGAGTCACACAACAGCGCGGCCTCCTATACAGGCCTTATCGTGTGTGCCCTCTCTCAACGTGCCCTATCATGGCCTCGTCTGAACCAAACGTCAATGAAGTGACTCGAGGTCCTGCGACAACGTCCTTTTTCACGATTGTCCACTTGTTGACTTGATCAACTTGATACACTTAACTTCGAAATGTTACCACACAAAAACCATCACTGCCATGGACATTCAGTGTGATTATTCGTGAACGATGCGAAACTTCGTTACAAGGCTGTGAATTTAACGGTGAGACAAAATTCTCCAATCTCGTTGAATGTTTGGTCGGAGATTTTAGTGGAAATTTGTGTGCTAGGGATGATTCTTTCTCGATTGAGTACAAATATCGTTGTGAATTTTTGTGCCAAAAATTGCAATGAAAATTGAATTTGACATTGAATGAAAAATGTGTTTTTCCCTCTGCAACTTATTTTTAGTTCTTTTTGTCTTGAAGTCAGAATTGTTGGAAATTTCGATTTCATCGACATTTTTCATGTTCTTGATCAAACGATAGTGCTTCGTTATTATTTAATTTAATTCAATCCGAGAGCAATTCGATCTGCTCGTCGGTTCAGTGACCGCGGAAGCTTTTACTCATCCCCCAAGCATTATCAACTTCATCTCTCTCTCTCTCTCTCTCCCTTTCTCTCGCTTTTCGTATCATGCTTCGAGAAATCCTCGCTGTGACGTTTTATCGAAGCACGTGTGCGAAACAACTTAGACTCATGGTGACAGAATTTTTGGCGATATTCAAAACGTAGAAAATAGTAGTTTTTATGAAATACCCTTGAAATCAAGCTTTTGCTTCCTCATAAAGGAAGCTTTGTTTTCGTGAAAAAAATTTTTTTCGCGATTTTTAGGCCAATATGTTCAAAATGTCTTAAAACATCGAGAAATCATATTTAGAAAAAATGTCCGGATGGATGTGTGTGTGTGTGTGTGTGTGTGTGTATGTGTGTATGTATGTATCCTGAGTTTCAGATGTAAATAATTAATAACTCGTAAACGCTTCGAGATATCGAGCTAAAATTTGGCACACTTATCGAGCACGAATTGCTCTTCATTATGAAAAAAATTTGTTTTAATTATAACGGGTGTTCAGATTTTATCGACTTTTTTCGTTTTTGCAAGAATGGCCTAAGCGATCTAACCTCTACAATTTTCAAGATATTGCACTCAAACTTTGTACAGAATTAGTATAGCTATTGAGATTGTTTGGTATTGAATTTGGCAAAAATCCATCGAGGGATTACAATTTTATAAAATTTTGAATTTTTTGAAAAATAGCCTAAGCGCTCTAACTTGTGCAATTTTTGAGATATTGTACTGAAACTTTGTATAGAGCTAATATATCTATCGAGGTTGTTCGCTATTAAATTTGGTGAAAATCGATCGAATGATTAAATTTTTATCAAATTTTTAATTTTTATAAAAGAAGCATAAACGCTATAAATTGTGAATTTTTTAGATATTGCAATGAAATTTTGTGAAGAGCCAGTATAGCTATCAATGTTATTCGCTATCAAATTTGGCGAAAATCGATCGAATTTGCACATTGATTACTAATATTTTTCAATAATTAACAAAGCTTCCTTTCTGAGGAAGCCAAATTTGATCGCCATACTGTGTGTTAAAGGAAGCTATGTGAGCTATGGATAAAGATGAGAAAGCAATGTGCAAATTTCAATTTGCAGGGTTTTTTTACTTACGTAAAATACAAATATTCGTGTAATACTTCCGAACTGACGATGAAAATGTGACGATAAGGAGGAATATCCCTGTGTAAGAGGAATTTTCCTTGACGAGCCATTTCGCTTTAGGATTGTCCTGATTGTTCACCGAAGCGTTTCTAACAGTAATCCAAAATTAACGGTAATCCTAAATTCAAATTAAATTGAAATTAAATATCCATGCAATGTACGAACAAAAAATTTGTTTTTGTTGTTATTCTTATTGGTCTCGTCATTCGAACGCTTGTAGCGATAAATTTTTATAATTAATCAGGCAGTGTTGCGACAATTCATTGTCAGTGATATGTCTCGTCCGGAGAATTATCTTTATCGCGCGACCGCGAATTGTGACATATATGTATCAAGTGTCTCACAACCGAGGGGTTACCCTTTCGCGTGATTTTTTTCTGTTCCTCACGCCATCATCACGCCTGACTCCATTCCACCAGTACGATTCTTTTTTTTTCACTGTCCCCACTACATTTTTCACCACTCTCCCTTTCGTCGGTTGGCCATTCTCAGTCTCTATCTCGTTGTCTCTCACGTCCGAAATTAACGCGCTTCGTTTGCTCTGCAATAGATATATACCAAGATATATCTATTACAAGGAGTACACGTGCGAATCGCTCGCGTGTGAGCTTCCTCTATATATCGATGAGACAAGCGAGCCCGTTCCTCAGAAAGTCGAATTCCATCGCCCGGTGAACGCACTCTGGTATTTTTTCACTGAAACACAAAATCACCGAAAATCAGGAATTTTACCACACTGAAAAAACAACGTACCAGGATTTGTTAAGGATGTTGAGTCCCTATGAAACTTTTAAATGTTAATTGTTCAATAAATAGCTTCTTAATCGTCGTGAAATTTGTAGAAAACCTCCTAAATACTTCATGAAAAAACATACCAAATTTTCAGAATTCTATCATCATTACTTCAACCTCCTTAAGGGTTAAAATAAAAAGTGATGAGAAAATTCGGTATGGTTTTGTATGAAGTATTTAAGAGGTCGTGTAAAAATTTCACGACGATTAGGAAGGTTGTTATTAAAATATTAACATTGTGTTAAGAACCATTTTTTAAACAAATGAAAAAAATTTTTATCAAGAAACTTCGTTTTGTTTCCGTTGCTTTCAATATATCGTAGGTATTAAAAAATTGAGAGGTCAAAAAAAAAACTTATCGCAGTTATATAAATTTCCATAAGACTACATTAAATTTAATTTGATTTGTTAATGTTAATTGTTCGATAACGAGCTTCCTAATCGTCGTGAAATTTTTACACGACCTCTCAAATACTTCATCCAAAAACATACCAAATTTTCAGAATTTTCTCATCATTTGCGATTTGGAACTCAACATCCTTAACTGTTGACCAATGTAAAGTTGAATATTGGGAAATCAATTATTTTTTAACAGTTAACAAATTAAATAAATATTTGATAACAGTTGATAAATTATTTTGACACAAATAAAATACTTCTCAACGACTAACAAATTTTGTAACAGTCAAGAAATATTTAAGTAAAAGTGCCAACTAAATATATTTTTTACTACAAATAAACTGTTTTCTCAGTGCACGTTACTCGCAATTTTTTAATCTTGACAATGAATTATTTTTAAATAAGTACCAACGTCAAACTTTCTCTGCGTGTGGGTTTCGATAACATCGATAAAAATATCGCGCGAATCAGTAATTTGCACAAGGCTTCCTCATTTTTTTTAACCGTCTCAGAACTCCTTGAGCAATTATACTCATTAACTGTGGCTTTCTCATGATGGAAGGTCAACGAACGATAGAAAAAATAAGAAAGTTACATTCAAAGTTATAATTGACATGGTTTTGAACGATTTTATCCAAGTTCGAAATTAAAAAAGGCAAAAAAAATTGTTTCAAGGTTATTGTGTTCAATATTAAATGATATCGTTGATTGATGGGCGAACGATACTCGATTTGAATATTTAGTGTACATCCTTTTAACATTTTTTTCAAAATATCATTGAAATGGCTAATTTTCGTTCAGAAAAATCTGGTGAAAATGAAAAATGGGAGTTCTTTCAAAATATTTGTTTTAAACGCATCATTTACTTTATACGAAGCGCCTCTTAATATCGTATATCTTTTTATTTGGGTTATATTTGCAGTTTTTTTTGTAAGTTAGGAAAAGAACATTCTTAGTTTTGATTAAACCGTTTGTTTAATACAGTTACGCCTTTTGTGTTTTATAGATGTGTCCGAAGGCCTGAATTTGCGTGAACCGCAAAAAAATATCGTTACATCATTATAACGACATTTGGAAAATAAATAATACATACATAGATAAATCTAATATCTGTGAAACGAAGCAATGGGAAAACTTTTGAGTCTTCTGGCTCGTGACGAGTCAACTTGCTGTACTCCGCAGAAGTACGACGTGTTCCTCGATTTTGAGAGTGAGTATTGATAAACTCATTACCAATTTATTGTGAATATCGACGTTTTAGAGGTATTCGTAATTACTCGTAAAATTGGGTGTTTCAATTTGGTAACGTATCGTAAAACAGACGCTCAACCATCGGAAATCGAGAGGGAAACTTTCGAGGCGGTGCAGCGAGTTTTGAAGAATTCAGAGTCGATACTCGAGGAGATTCAGTGTTACAAGGGCGCGAACAAGGAAATAAGGGAAGCTATTTCAGCCCCTACCGAGGAGTGTCAGCGGAGGGCTTATCTCACCGTTGCGCCTCTCGTCGCGAAGCTCAAGAAATTTTACGAATTTTCCCTCGAACTCGGTAAATGAAAAATCATGATTTGGTAAAAAGAACAACATACCCAAATGTTTTATTACGTTGCTTACAACTTAAAAGCGTCTGAATGAAAAAATTTCACAGATCGCGTTGTGCCGAAGATACTCGGTCAATTATGCTCAGGAAATCTCTCGCCTACTCAACATCTCGAGACCCAGCAGGCTCTCGTTAAGCAACTTGCTGAGATCCTCGAGTTTGTTCTCAAATTTGACGAGCACAAAATGAAGACACCTGCGATACAGAACGACTTTAGTTATTATCGCCGCACTTTAACGCGTGCATCCTTATCGAGACAGGACAATCCAGAGCTCGATCTCGTTGTTGGCAACGAACTCGCAAATCGCATGTCACTTTTCTACGCCCACGCCACACCCATGCTCAGAGTTCTCAGTCATGCAACTATAACTTTCTTGGTGGACGTAAGTCATATGTCGATATACATACGGTTCATTTTACGTCAAATCGACCAATAGTTGGGATCGACTCCTTTCAATTTCGATGAAATTTGACCAGATGTTTTTTTTAAATCATAAAACGAAGTTCTACCAAAGGAAAAAAATTATTTTTATTTTTCGAGAGTTATGCAAAATTCAATATTTCACCATTTTTTAAATTTAAGTTTATTTTTTAAATATCTCGAAAACTATTGCAGTTACTAAAAAATCATGCTAGGTTCGTCTTTAGGAGTATACTTAGGGCCACGAAAATAAAAATTCCGAAAAAAAAATTTGAAAAATGATGCGTTTAGAGAATTTTGAATTTTTAAAGATCGTGAAAATTCACGATCAATATTTAATTTTCGGTTCCATTTTTTTAATATAATATCTTGTACTGATCTTAAGACATCCTGAAATTTTCAGAAAGGTGTTTTTTTTTAAATTTGAATTTTTAAACTTTGGTGACCAAAATTTTTCTTTTGTCTACCTTTACGTAAAGTTGAGCAATCACGTAATTTTGTAATTTTGAGCAGTCAAAATTACGTGATTGCTCAACTTCACTTAACTTAGAGATAAAAAAAAAATTTGTTACCAAAATTCAAAAATTCATATTTAAAAAAAAATGCAATCCTGAACATTTCAGGATCTTTTAAGAACAATACAAGATATTATATAAAAAAAATAAAACAAAAAATTTAATGTTGATCCTGGATTCTGACGATTTTTAAAAATTCAAAATTCTCCAAATTCATCATTTTTCAAAAAAAGATTTTCGGAATAGATTTTTTTTATTTTATATTATTTTATATTATATTATATTTTTTTATATTTTTTATAACTAGAATAGTTTTCGAGTTATTTAAGGAGGTTCTATCGCCATAATCATAATAGTATGTATATAAAGTAACGCCGAACTAATCAGATACAATTTTTCCAAGATAAATTTTTGAAATTTTGCGTGAATCTTCTTGAACGGCGGATTATAATGTGTAAAAAGTTTGCGAAGGTTTCATCGTCTGGTAATCGAGATATTCAGTGTTTAAAATCGCAACTTTAACACAAGGTCTAATGGGAAGTTACGAAAAAAGACGATATTTTACAACAAATAACTCGATTTCTAGACGTTCAAACTTTCTCAAACTTTACCCACAGTTGAGTATGATTGTTAAGAAGGTTCATACGAATTTTAAACAATTAAACTTGGAATTTATCTAACGCATAAGAATCGATAAAACCTCCTTAAAAAATATACTTAAAAAATTTTAAAAATAGTGAAATTTTGAATTTTCGACAAAAAGTTTTTTTATTTTTTTCTTATGATAGAATTTTGTTTTATGATAAAAGAAAACTTCCGACCACATTTCATCGAAATTGAAAGGGGTCGATTCCAACTATTGGTCGATTTGACATGGAATGACCCATATATAAAAATGCGAAACATCCTCGCGTATTTGTTTGTCGTTACACCTTCGCGTATATTAGAATTGCAATATTGACGTTGATATGAATTTTTAGAACGAGGACATACCGAGGGAAAACATAACCGAGACATTGGGCACGATGGCGAAAGTTTGCCTGAGAATGTTGGAAAATCCGTAAGTATTTTCCCGATATAATGAATAAAACCATTGAAACGTTCACGCTTTATCGAATATATTCGAATTTTTCGTTTTACATTTTCACTGAGATATATTTATTTCAATCCATTAGCAATCTTTTGGCTCAATTCCAACGCGAGGAGACACAATTGTTCGTTCTGAGGGTGATGGTCGGTCTTGTGATACTGTACGATCATGTTCATCCTCAGGGTGCCTTCGTCAAGGGTTCGAACGTAGACGTGAGTTCACATATCAATAATTTATCAAAAATAAATTATGGGGCCTTGAAACAATATTTACTTAATTTGAGGGTTAAGAAATGGCTTCAAGCTTGCATTTAATGGATCCCACATAATCGTTTGTTGTGAGATGTTCAAAAAATTACTTCACTTTCAGCCAGGACACTTTGATTTGGTGTAAAAGAAGGATTAATCCATCGACTTTTTAATAGCCAAGCCTTTTCTCCCTTTAAGAAAATAATTTTTTTCGATCGCTTCATAAGCCTCTGTATAAAGATCCATGAAAAAAAAAGTTGCAACGTTGGGGAAGATAGGAAATCTTTCAGCAATATGAATCAACTAATTCCAGAAATTTTTATAAAATGATGAAACATCTAATCAAAAAATTTTCAGCTAGCAGAATATTTTATTTAAAAATTTTCATTTATAAAATCTTTCGTCATTTGTTTCTTCAAGGTCAAAGGATGCGTCAAGCTCCTGAAGGATCAACCGCCTTGCAAAAGCGAGGGACTTTTAAACGCTTTGCGTTACACGACGAAACACCTTAATGAGGACAATACCCCGAAAAACATAAAAAATTTACTTGCCGCATGATTGCCGAAGCAGCGTGGCTGCTGCATTAGAAGCTGAAGCGAAAGGACGAAATCATAAAAAATGACAGGAAAGCGTAAAACAAAAAAACGTTAAGAAAAAAAGCATTCGCTTGATTTCTCATCCTCGTGATAATTTGAAAAACTCCCGACAAAGTCGTTAAACTCAAGATTTATCATGATCCTCACTGAAAAGTAAAGCTGTAAAACTGCCGTGGAGATAATTCTGACAGGAAATGTCAAATTTTGAAAAAATTTGCAGAGTGCAAACTGAGTGAGAGTTTAGACTCGAAAAAGAAATATAATGATGAAGTTATTTCAAACGTATTGAAAATGCATCGGAATCGTGATCCACGATCTTAATGAAAATTGACAAAAAAATTGTAATAGAGTGCAAAAACATTATGACCTATAATTATAACTTGGTACCTTCGGAAATGTGTTTTTTGTGTATATTGGGAAGACTCGTAATGGCTTTCAACTCGGGTGACAAAATTTCAATTGTCAAAAGTCAATATGGTCGCCCCTAACTTTTTACACGACAAGAATATGGACGAAATTTAGAGTAAATAACGATCAATAAATTATGTTGTATTATTAAATGTATATACAATTATTTATTTATTAGAATAGAAAACAAATTCTTCCATATCATTTTTGTGCACAAATTTTTTTATCGCTATATTATTATATACTATAATTTACTGTCATTGAGATGCATTTAAAAAAAAATCTGTTTCCTTATTCTTGGCGTGTAAAATGTGATTTTCTGGCGATCATGAAATATGAATGCCGTACATTGATCATTTCATCTTCCCAATAAGTCGCAATCGGGATTGATAATGAGCGTTGAGAATTTGTTTAAGCTAGAGCATATCAATATACATTTGGGTATAATTTTATTGGAATAATACTTAGTTTTTATTCTCGGATTATTTCTCTATAATGATAGTTTTCACCGAATTTCTGAAATCCTTGCTGATTTTTTTATAATCTTGTATTTTATCTACGCACCCCATTGTTTAGAACTTGTATTTGCGGAATTGTGCGTATAAGCTATCTATATCGTTAATTTTGAGGGACACGAAATTCCGGCACATTTACAATTTTATCAAAAATTTCACTTCCTAAATACTTAAGGGGTTAGGCCACTTTACAGACCAAAAGAGGTATAGTTCGTGATTTTTTTTTCAGCGAAACCATAAAATATATCGGATTTACAAAAAAGGTGTTAAAATGGCAACTCTGCAGCATTTTCGACGGTCGAACCAAAAGTCCTACAATTTTTTGAGTTACGATGAGGCACCAAAGTTTTTTGGATTCTATATAAGAACAGCTATCGAAGTACGTAGGATTTTTTTTGATATGTTGTTTTTTGTAAAAATGGCGCATTTCGAAATCAAAAAGTATAAAATTCCATGAGAAAATCGTCAGGGAATTGTTTATAAAAAAGAAACTATCCGATATAATGAAAAAATTCTACGCAGTGCTTTAGAAAACGTTATTTTGAATGTACAATCGAAATTTCAAATGAATCGGATGAAACTTGTTTGGATGAAGAGGGGTAACACTAGAATACGAAAATCGAGAACTTGGGGCTTTTTCACGGACTTCATCTTTTGGAATATAATTCTATGCATACTAAGTTACTTTTTTGAAAAAAAAATCGATTTTTCTTGAAAATCCTAGATCGGCCTAACCCCTTAAAAAGAACTTCCCATCGGTAGAGATGTTCTGGTAAGATAAATCGAGGTAGAAATGTATGCGTGTGAGGGGTTTTCGGTAAAGTTGTAAATGTACCTTTTTCTTTGGACATTTGTATATTTGTTAAAACTTTTTTCAAATCCTTTGACAGCGCCTGATAAACTATTTATTCCGCGATCTGTCGCTCTCTGTGAACACGATTTAATGACTCGAAATCAATTATTCCCATTATCATTATTGTTATAATTATGTAACGTAAAAGAAAAGCGAGAGAAAATCTACGATTTAGCGAAGTATTGTCGATGAGAACCAAAGATATATATTGTACATTTTACATGGAACGACGAGAACGAAATTATTGATATATTAATTATTATGATTATTATTATTATTAATATTTAGTATTTAATAAAAGCGCATGTAATTGCGATATTATGTGTATTAGAGACCTACATTAGTCACATTAATAATGCACGCGCAGGGATTGTTAATTCATGACTTTTGTGAAATTCGACAACGGTGAACAAACGAAATCGGGTCATGAAAAAATGTAGAGAAAAATGAAAAATCTCTGTACAAACGGCCGAACATCTATTACCTGCTATTAGATTTTAATTGAGTGTAATTAAGGGAGGCTAAAGAAATCGATAAGGTAAAATCAGAATTTGTTAGACATCAGGCTGTTAAAAAAATGTCAGATCGCAGTAAAATAAGATGCATCAGAAGTGCAAGAGGGGAAAAAATTGAGTGAAAAAAAATGCATCGTGCAATTATTGAAAAATCAGTTTTGACTATTCGCACAACATCATTGAAGTTTGAAGACAATCGCTAGTTTGGAATCTTGAATAAGATTTTTTTCGCATGAGAATGATATTGATTCTCCTCCGATTGATATTTCGAAGACATTTCGATTTGATCGAATGTTAATTTTTGCGCGCATTAAAAAAAAAAATCGCCCTCAAAAATCAACATTATGCAGCACTGAGCGCAATTCACGATGGAATGGACGAATGCTCTCTTTACAAGTACAAAACAGATAAAAAAAGAATATCAATATCTCGAAGTCACGCAGAAGGAAATTGGAAATAACGCTCCAATTTATAAATAATTAAATTACCGTAACACAATGCAACAATTTTTGTGCTTTTCACGATCGGTTGTTTCTCCGATTGAAATATTGGCATTGGAGCAACGATATATGGGAAAAAAGGAACGCTAAGAGCCGAGAAAATAAATTTACGATTGAAAGTGCAAAGTGTATTATTTCAAAAAAAATATATCGAGATATTAAGCCGATTTATACAAAGAATTGATAAATCTAGTGATTTTAGTATTGGTTTGTTCTCTTTCCCACGGATGGCCAAGATGTCGGTAACTTATCGACGCAAGGAAATAAGTTATGTTACCATCTGTCGATAGAGCAGGACGGATGAAGAATCTCGAAAGAGTCTAACGTGAGTATTGCAGCGCTCTTCCCAAGAATCATTATCTGTACTGGTTATAATCAAGCCCAAAAAGCAGGAATGCTGTGATTTTAGTTTTGAGAGTCGATAAGTTACCATACCAATCAAAAGTCTGGGTCTACCAAACACATTCGACTTATCGACGGGGACGAGTACTTACTTTCGTACCATTAAGAGGATGTGAAAGATCTGTTTTACCGACAATTTTTCGAACAAGTCTTTCTCGTAAATGTTGATAAACGCAAAGTTAATTTTAAACAAACAGATCTTTCACATCCTCTTAAGGGGAGGCTAAATACTGACATTAGCACCTCGAAAATGGATTCCAAACTTGCTCTGGCACGATAATGGATGGAAATCAATAAAATTTTGACAGTATCATCAGAATTATGGCACAAATGGAGCCACACTAAAATTTTTTCGAAAAACAAAAAAAAATTACAGATCCGATTATCATCAGGGATCTGTAATTGAAAATATCAAATTATAATGTTTCTACTGCATATCGGCTAAAACCAAGAGTGGGGCTCCATGAAGAACACCAAAGTACGAATATCGATGCGTCTTCGACATTATTTTATGAAAAAACCGCGACGTAAGCTTGGAATCCAAATCACGAGATAAATGTTGATAAATTTAGTGTATTATCGAAAAACAAAATGGCGAAATCAAGTTCACGGAAATCCGAAAGAGGGCAGCCCCATCTGGAATTTTCATGAAATAAATATTATTCTCAACAGATTCTATCCAAACTGTCTGACAAGTCAGTGGCATTTAACGAAAACGTTGATTTATGCCTCGCATTTGCATTTTGCAATTCATTCATCATTCATTCATAAATTTAATTGATATTCATCCACCGGTATTGAAAAACGTTTGGATACCGATTTTGAGTCGATAATGTAGGGCTCCGGTAATAATGTCGGTATTTAGCCTCCCCTTAATACAATGAATGCAATCGCGTTATGCTACCGATGGAAATATATAAATAAAGATGCGGTGAGAACGGAAATTCAATGTCCCAATAACAGATGGCGTTCAAATGCAAGTCCGGCTATAACGAACAGTCGACACGAATGTTATTAAGGCGCAATTCTTTAAATATTGATTACATGTACAGGGGAGTCATGGCAGGCGGCGTTCCGGGCAAGGTAGTGGTGGAATATGTAAGGGTGGAAGTGTGAGAAAGTAGGCGGTAAGGGTGGAACGTCTATTATGTATGATGGGCGCGGTCTTCTCGTCTCGCTCTCTATGGATTTTTTCAGTATTATAAATGCAGACTATATACATACCGCATACATTTTTAATCGCAACACAGACGAGAAAGTTACGTCAATGATAACGTCATTGTCTTATCTATAATACATTATTTTCGGTCGATGTTTACAAGTTTGTTTTTCGAGCAATGTGTTTAATTCGTAACTTCAATTTTAATTGATCATTTGATGCACTCAGAGAAATGTATGGTGAAAAAAGTGACTATGAAACTTTTATGATAGTCCTGACAACAGTTTTTGACTTACAAACAATGAATTATAATTTCAATTGTTATTCTGATCATATGAAAGAGTCAATCAAAAATTACAAAAGTTGAAGGGGCTACGAATTCTTTATGTACTCTAATTTGAACATACACAATACATATAGTAAACATTTTTCTGAGCTTACAAGTTTCGTTTAGTTGAATAAAAAATCAAATGATCTTTAATATAGAGTATTTTGACGAATATAGTAAATATCAAGATGATTATAAGATTGTGGTCATTACTTTGGAACCTGATATCTTGCAAGATATCGTTGGATATTCTCAATTGTTTATTAACTCATGTATATTTTTAATTGTTAATATTATTATTATTAATATGCATTAATTATTGATTTGTTGATTATTGATAATATGTTAACAATGTGAAATATATTTTTGCGGATGGCTGTCAAATTTCATTATTTGTATACATTTGTTCCTTCGACTACTTTATGGGGATGTTCGATTTCGATTCTTGAAAAGATCGATTCTTTCCCTTTCGATCTTCAGGTGAATCGATTCTTGACCTTAAAAATCGAACATTCGATTTTTTATTAAATTCAGTATCTATTAAAGATTGGCAATTGAATAAAGATTGACAAAAGTCTATGAAAAATCAACGTCAAGGTTAAAAGAAATATAAGTATGTGAAAATGTGAAAACGTGAGAAAGAGAGTGAAAAAAGTTAAAAGTTAAAACATTGAAAACATGATCCAACGAGAAAAATAATGGAAAGTAAAAATGTACAAAATATCGTAAAACAATAGAAATTTATGTAATCGAAAAAAGTCTGATTTGTTAAATATATTCATAATATTTTAAAAAATATATCAAAAAGTGTAAATGTGTATAAGAATCAAACTATGTTTAGCCAGAATGAAACCTGCTTTATGTTTGTTATTTTAACACTTACGTAAGCTTTAACTAACAAATATTTTTTTTTACGATTTTTAAAAATCGATTCTTTGGATTCGATTTTTCATGAAATTCGATTTTCTTGATTGGATTCTGAATCGATTAGAGAATCGATTCTTTCAATAGAATCGAACATCCCTATCGACTACTATTTGCCTCTAAAGACTCTTCATCTACAATGAAAATTGTGGTAATTAATTATTAAGATATTAATTATTATAAATGCATTAACAATTTCAAAAGTTTTTACAAGGATGTGTCTCAAACTTTCTTAAGTATCTTTCTTTTCTTTTGACACTTCAATATTGCCTCGGGGTATACCAGAGTCACCTTCATTTCGGAGATTTCGCAAGCTCGTCCTTGCTCCTCGGTTTAAACGACCAGCAACGACCTCCCTCCCAAACTACTTTCGAGTTTCGTGAGTCCAGACCCTTATGGATTTTTTTTCTCTCGCAGCGATAGGTATATCTATATACAGGACGATGAATTGTGGCGGGCACCCTTTTGGAACACCCCACGGATCCGCCACGCTTTCGGTCCCTCGAGCAGCCAGCATTAAAAAAATCTAAACTCACAGTTTGCTGGATATTCCGACCGTTCATCTTTTCTCCATCACCCCATTACCTCCCTTCATTTTTGGACTTTCCAGCGGCGTATATTTCGATTTTTGGAAAACCCTTTCTTGACAAACCATTTAACCAGAGAACAAATAATCATTTCCTTATTCAAATAAATGAAAACATTTATTTTTCGACAGCTTCCGCGAATAATTTCAAGAACCCTTATTAGGGTCTGTCTACATTAAAATTGCATTCGTCACGGATAAAAAAAATGCGGCGTGGAAAAAAAAAGAATCATATAGAAGCTTTTGGTGGGTCGAGTGAATCGTGTACCCGGATATTTCCCGAACCTTTTTCCACCCCTTTCGAAACGTCCCCACAGAGTCGTCGGGTTGCCCCTGGATAGAGGAGCCTTTAACCCCTCGCGCTCCACGTTCAACCGAGAGAACAGAGCGGACCCTCGATTTGTAGGATCGCGGCTGTCTAATTGCGATATCGCTTTTTTTTCTCCCCTTGTCTCAGTGTCTCTCCTTCACCCCTTAGGCTCCGAAACTTTTTCCATCTACTTTATTCATCTCTTTTTTTTTCGTCTCACCGATATTTCGCGTCGGGTGAAGCGCCGATATATTTTTTTGCCCGTTATTTTTACCGCCGCGACCGGTAATTATGTGGGCGCGGTGGACCAAACAAGGGGTTGGATGCTCTTGTGCTACGCGAGGGGATGAAAGCCGCGAGAGAAAGCGATTCGGTGCAAAAAAAAACGCAAGCGTTTATAAAAAACGTCGCATTTAAATCTCCACGAGGCGAAAGGGGTTGGCTGTCCCTCTCGTTTTGCCTATCCCGCAGCGTAGAACCTACCCCGGACTGGCAAATCGGTGGCGCGAGGGCGCGTGCTGACGACAATGCTCATGTTTGCACACCCGAAAATTAGCCGAGGCAAAAAAAAGTCTGTCCGGGTAAAAAAAAGAGCCTAAAAAACTGCTAAACAATGAACCAGATCTAATCCATTGGGAGTGAAAGAGCGTATGTAGATACTCTGATGGGAGACAGGAAAAAAAATGGGGAAAAAAACAGGCACGTGTTAACCGGCGTAGAGAATAGATCGGTTGATATACCTGCATGTAAATTATAACCGGAACAAACACAAGTTGCCGTCACCGGTTATCGGATTCCACGAAATTTCCGTGTTGAAAAAAAAAGGTCACATGTACTTTTTAGAACCATTACTTCCTATACTTTGGATGTCTTATTTGTGGCATTTAATTCCGAAAATTCATCAGTAACTCGATTCAATGTAGATGTATTGGTTTCACCGGGATATGTGATAAAAAAAGCCGCATCCAGTACAGATGTTATAACGCTGTCTGTACTGATCGATTATATCGAGCAAGTACATTATTTTGTGTATCCAGGTGCTGAGTGTAATGATATTTATTACTCTGTGCGCAATAGTCTCTATTCGTTCACCGAGATAAGTGCCGATATAGCAAATCGATTGAATTTATTAAATATACTAAATATAATATATGATCGGTTCCGGTCGATATTTTATCCTGACTAATTCCATAATTTTTTATCTTATAACTGATATTTCATATAGCTTTAAAGAACTTTTACGTTCTTCGCAACTTATTTCAGTTCATTTGTGAAGAAAGTTTGAGTTGAATTATAATTAGAGATGTTCAATTCCGGTTCGATTTTTTAAATGATCGATTCTTTAGTTCAAAAAACCGATTTTTTTAATCGATTCTTTCCTTTTCGATCTTTAGATGAATTGATTCTTGATTTTGATAATCGAAAATTCGATTTTTTATAATTTCCCGTTTTTTTACCACGACCGAAACGACTGCTTCGCTGACAAAGAGAGCCCGAACGCTTTTGGCGGAATCGTCAAAAAAGTGGCCTGTAAAAGTGATGAAAGATTTTAGTTCGAAATTCAGCCACGGTAAGCGCTCATATTCCGGGGATATCAAGATGAAGTATTAGTCTGATTTGTAAAATATATTCATAATATTATTAAGAATATATTAAAAAGTGCAAATGTGTAAAAGAAACAAACTATGTTTAGCCAGAATGAAAACTACTTTGTATTTGTTATTTTGTATTCATCATTTTGTATTACAGATAAATTAATCCAATTTAATAATTTTCCATTGCAGAAACTTAATAAACACTTAAGTAAGCTTTAATTAGCAATTAATTTTTTTTGCGATTTTTAAAAATCTATTCTTTGTATTCGAAATATCATGAAAATCGATTTTCTCGTTTCGATTCAGAATTTATTAGAGAATCGATTCTTTCCAAATAACAGAACATCCCTAAATGCATTTTGGCAACCATAAAAAATCAAACAAATAATCCTTCACCCTCGTTTTGAATATTGTCAAGTACTTAATCACTTGAGACAGAATTTTTCAAAAATTTTTTCATTCTTTTATGTGGGAACAAAAATGTTGCATCCCTAAAAATATATAAACAAAAGGATGGCACGGTACCACGGTTGAATATTGAAGAATTTGGTGGGAAATGCCGAACATAGATAAAAAGCTGTACATATTAAGAGATTGATTGACTATTGGTATAATATCATACGTAGGCGGGCATCGATAGCACGGATTATATCCGGGACCGATTTTCCTTATGCTATAAATTAGAATTTACGAAACACCCGGACCAAAGCGTGCGATACAGTGAGATGAAAAAATAACCAGCGTGAATGCGAGGGTAAAAATGAGACTAGGAGAGAAAGCAGTTTTTTTTATCCTGTTCACCCTCCCACTTTTACCGATAACTTCCCCCACTCGAACCGGAACTAATAGTTTTTTTTTCAACCGATTCCCCCCGTTGTGTCTGATGGGTTTTCGCGTCTCTCATTGTTATCATTATGATTTCTCCATCGATTCACGTGTGTGAATGAGAAAAAAGGGAGAGGTGATGAGGTAAGGGAGAGCGGAAAAGGAGAAAAAAAACGTAAAACGCTGGCGCGCGCGCGCGCACGCTTCTGATATACGTCGATTACGAACGAGACGCGAGAACGAGAAGAAAATTTAGGAACCGAAAGCATTCGATGGGCATCGAGTACATAAATGTATATATATAGGATATACTGACAGATGTTTCCCATTTTTTTGGCCTTGCTCTTGAACGAGCGCCGTTATTTCGCAAAAAAATCCCCGAAACCGATCGTCGTCTCTAACGCGCGCTTTTCTCCGTTGCTATATTACCCGCGACGTGCCCCGAAACGTTCCTCCGGGGGTGAGATATCTCTCTTTTTTTCTCTCGCTCTTCATGTATCCCGGCTGAGCCGATCATTTTTCAGAGGCAGGCCAGGACCTATCTCTCTTTGCCCTTCTACCGTTTTTTTCGACTTCGTTATACAAACGATCTCGTATTAGGAAAATTCTTGTTCCATTTTTTCCGGATGATGATATTAGCCGATGAATTTCACGAGCTCAAAATTTGACAAATTCTTAATTTTCATTAGACGATAGAATGTAAAAAGTGCAAAAATTCATTTTGTTCATGGGATTAATTATTATTAAAAAATGTTTGAAAATTATATATTGCAAAGCCACAAGTGTGCTTGAAATCGAAGTATGATTTAAAAAAAGTGTTCATCGTGCGATCACTTTGGGGCGTTCGGAAATTTCATCGATTCTTCGGATTACACGATTAAAATCTTGAATTATAAGTGTCCGGATTTTTTTTTCTTTCATTCGGGAGATCGAGATCTCCCTCGTTTTACCAATGAGTGGACAATTTTTTTTATTCCCTTTTTTTCGACTGCAGGGTGCGACATTAGTGAACGAAAAGGTACGTGGTGCGGTCACTTTCGGATAACCTTGTAATCCTTCGTGATACACTCGCAGATATAGAAGAAACGAGATCACGTTTTTTTTGTTGCCTCAGGGATGAGGCTTCGAGAGTCGTACATGGAATACGGTTGTGCCGAGAGATATCGGCATAGAGAGAAGGAGGGAGAGAGAGAAAAGCTGGAATGGCTCAAAAAATGAGAATGCCGGGTAATCCTGGCTGGACAGGAATAACGAGTGTTTGATGACGGACTATACCCGGCTGTGCGACACAGAGGGATAATACGTGGGTATATGTGCCTGTGTGAGCTCTTCTCTGTCGGGGCTTTGCTCTTTGCTACCGTGGAAACGGTACATGGCGCTGAAGAGACCACCGTCAACGCGCGGGGTAGGTACACACACCCTCCCTCTAGTATGGCTCTCCTGTGGGGTCGCAGCCAGAATGAATAAAAAAAAAAAAACGTTTTTTGGTGCACGCGCTTCGAGTCTGGGGTACCCTCAGCTCTCCAACCCACACAGCCAGCCATTGTAGCCGGGGCTTCAAACTATTTCCTCATAATCGAACACTCGCTGACTTGGAATTATCCTTCAAAACGAAAACCGACATTCTTCCAATTGCAATAACAATCTATAATGGTCGAATGGAAAATTGCCATTATTTCACTTAAGATTATTTTTTTAAACATCTTGAAAGAAATTTGGGTACGCAGTAGTGTTTTTGCAATTCTTGCAATTAAATGGAAAATCATGTAGAAAAAATACTTTTTTTAACGGGTTAGACCACTCTAAGATTTTCAAGAAGTCGATTTTTTTTTTAGTTAAAAAGGTACCTCAGTATCTATAGATTTATATTCCCAAAGATTATGTGCGTGAATAATCCCTAAGTCCTCGATTTTCGTATTCTACTGCAACCCCTATTCATTCGCAGTGAGCTTTCTACAAACGTAAAAGGCGTTTATCTCGAAACTACATTTTTCAGGTGGGCCGTACTCATAACTCAAACAAATTTTAACCGATTCATTTGAATTTTCAGCTGGACATTTATCAATACGTTCTCTAAGGCAGCATGTAGGATTTTTTCGATATATACTGCATGGTTCATTTTTTATAAACAATTGACTGATGATTTTCTCATAGAATTTTATAATTTTTGATTTAGAAACGCGTTATTCTTTCAAAAAAAACATATCAAAAAAATCCTACGTACTTATATATATAATCGAAAAAGCTTTGGCGCCTCAGCGTACACTGAGAAAAAAAATGTTTGAATCAACTAAATCTGCAATTCAATACGTCCAAACGAATATTTATTTGGTTTTAACTGAATAATTAGTTTCTTGAATATTTATGCCCTTCGGTTAACCAAAATATTATTCAAGCAAAAAAATATTGAATTGTACCAACTAAATATTCGTTTGGACGAATTGAATCACAGATTTAGTTGATACAAACATTTTTTTTCTCAGTGTAACTCAAAAATTATAGGAGCTGTTGGTACGGCCATCGACCTTCCAGAAATAAAGGCGTCATCGGAAACGCTGCACAGTCGCCATTTTGGCATATATTGCCGTGAAAAAATAATGTTGTATTATCAATTAGATGCATAATAAAACACCTTTTTTGTAAATCCTATTTATTTCATGGTTTCGCTGAAAAAAATCACGAAATATGCCCTTTTTTGGTCTGTAGAGTGTCCTAACCCCTTAAACTTCCATCGATATTATTCCATAATATTTTGTGCGGTAGATCTTGAATTTCCCGTGCTATAGGAGAAAAAACATAACGACAATTATACCGCAAAATAAGGTAGATTATTATTATTAGTGTTATTACTGTTATTATATCATTATGAAAATATAGTATATAATTAAGTAATAATAATTATTATTAATTATTATATGTAGTTTTCGCTAAATTTGTAATTGTGATTTTCTACCAAATTGTTTTAAAATGTAATTATCGTAAAAAACGAATTTTCAATTGGAATTGGTATTGTAATTTTTATTTTGCAACTTGTTAAAAACTTTTTTCATGGAAAATTAGACAGAATTATTTAAAAAATTTACTCGTTTTCCCAATTCTAACGACTGAGTGCTTACTAAATTGAAACTTACCTTGCTTAGAAACAAAACTTCCACATGTGGAAGTTAAAATTGAAAACGTTGATAAAGTAAAATTTATGTCAAATAAAATTACTAATTTTTTTTTCCTCGATGTAATGAAAAATGTATTGTTTGGCATCTCAAAAAACCCTCTGCAAGTATTAGCCCTTCATATTTAAATTAAGAGGTCTCGCATCGCAAATTTTTATTTCCTACTTAAATAACATAGGAATTTTTTTTTTTAACTTTGAAATTTTATTAGACTTTAACCGTTGAGGTTGGAGAGTTTTTTTAGCACATTTTCGTAGAACATTTGATGCTCTACAAAAATGTGCTAAGAAAACTCTCCTAACCTCAACGGTTAATGTCTAATAAAATTCCAAAGTTAAAAAAAAAAATTTCCTATATTATTTAAATGGGAAATAAATATATGCCAAACAATACATTTTTCATTATATCGAGGAAAAAAAATTCAGTCATTTTATTTGACGCACCCTGATGCCAATTTGTACGATTTTATCGATGTTGGAAATTATTCGATTAGGATAGATATAATGCGTATGATTTTCAAGTTTTTTAATCGTCGGTGCAAAAAAAATATAGGAAGAGTATTAAAAAAAAAAAAAATGGGTTAGCATGCTGCGGTGGTTCGTCGAGCCCCTCGCTACCTTTCGCATGGTTTCATAGGTACGAACGTGACCCCCTTCGGGCTTTTTTATACGAGGGTTTTTCCTGACACCGACGACGACGGGGGGAGACCGTTTTTTTATTTCATCGAACGTCGAGGGGGCCCCCGGGCCTTTCGCGTGCCCGTTTGGGGTGAAGGATATATGTATGTGTCTGTGTGTGTGTATGGCTTTTTTCATTTTTTTTTTTTATTATATCCATGGACCAGCATCTGTACCCCCCCGGTGGCGATGGCGAGGAGTGTGTGGATCGAACGCGAAATTTTTCAGTCAGCCAAGCCAGTCACTCACCTGGCCCACATCGACGCGGTGAGTCCCAGAGAAAAAATGTTCTCCTCGGGCACGTCTTTGACTCTGTTTTTTCTCGTCTCTCTTTTTTTTCCCTCAAACATCGATCCGCGTAATAGTTTTATCGCTCGCGGAGTTCGCGAGAGCGTTTCTCGGAAGTGCGTGATTAATTATCCGACGTCTTGAACTCGTAACTTATCGCGCTAATATCAATGTGCTCGCGTGATCGCGCGGAGAGTGCTTGAGCTGAACGAGTGGCCTCAAATTTCGCAATACCAAAAGGCGCGTATGTCGATAATTTCAGCTGAAAATTCAGCGCCATGACGAACGAGTGTGTCACAAAAGTTTCCGCCTCATGAAGCCAAAGACGAAATTTGTATAACAAAACGCTTCAATTAATTAACGTTGGACTCGAGTAGTTGTATGAAAAAAAGAGGACCTTCCTCTCTGACTTAATATCGCGAGAATTACGAGTGTCGTGGACGAGACCAAAACTCGTTTGTCTCCGAGAGGGCGCTTTTACTCCCTCCATTCTTGGCGTCTCTTGGTGCTTTTTTTTCTTCTCCTTCTTCCAACCTCGTAAATTTATAGCAACACTTTTGTCGCTCATCCTTCCCCCCGCCCCTGTCTCTTTCATGTTTCTTTTTTCTCTCTGTAGCCTTCTTAAACTCACTGCCAGGCTCAGTCGAGTCGTGTAACGAAGCGAAAATGTCGCACGGCTAATTTTCCATAATTTTTCAACAACAAAAAAACACATTTTTCTCATCTCGAGTTTCGTGAGACAACAGCCGAGACAATAGCCCCTTCGAGTCAGCTCTCTGCCGACACGAGTCAACGCAGACTTACTGGCTCGTGGGTGACCCTCCCACCACTCTCTCCCCCCCCCCCTCTCTCTTTTTCCATCCTTTGCGTGCTGTATCACGAGAAAAGAAAAATAATCTCTTTCATATATATATAGAGAGAGAGAGAGAGAGAGAGCGACGCCACGGTGTAATGGAAGTTATTTTGCGCGCAAAACACCGCGGCGACCCCTCGCGTCCTTTTTCTCAACTTCCAGCCCCTCTCGCCCTTTTTCCTTCGACCTCTCACCCTTGCCTCTCACGTCCCCGTTCCTCAAAGGACGCTCATCCTACGCCATCCCATTGCGTCCATACTTTCTTCACGCGCGTCAGTGAAAAATATAGTCATTTTATGAACGAAAATGGCGCCAAATATTTGCGAGGAAAAAGTATTTCATCAATTTTATCATTGGAATTGAAGAGCCACGGCAAATTTTATACATCAATTTTTTAAAATTCATCGGGGTAGTTTGTCTATGTATGATTTCCGTGAAATTTCCAGGAATATGATTACGAGAGGTTATAATGCCTTTAATGTAACTTTTTTTTATTTGCAAATAATAATGGTCATGGTTATTAAGGACAAGTATTATTTTAAACTATTGTGGAACAACGGAGTTATTCCACAATAGTTTAAAATAGACTAACTTAACATTGGATTAGGTTTTGTACGTGATGAGTTATCTTAGACATTATGCAATGTTTAAGGGAGGGGTTAGGCCAGTCTACAGATAAACAAAGGGCATATTTCGGGATTTTTTTTCGTCGAAACTATAAAATAAATCGGATTTACAAAGATTTTTTATTATACATCTAATTGGCGATACAAAATTATTTTTTCATGGCGATATATATCAAAATGGCGACTGTGCAGCACTTTTCCAATGACGCCTTCATTTCTGGAAAGTCAAAGGCCGAACCAACAGCTCCTATAATTTTTCAGTTACGACGAGGCACCAAAGTTTTTTCGTTTATATATACGAATAGTTAAGTACATAGGATTCTTTCGATATGTTGTTTTTTGTAGAAATGGCGCATTTCTAAATCAAAAAGTATAAAATGCCATGAGAAAATCGTTAGGAAATTATTTGTAAAAAAGGAACTATGCAATATAATAAAAAAAATCCTACGTACTGCTTTAAAGAAGGTTATTTTGAATGTACAGTTAAAATTCCACATGAACCGGTTAAAATTTGTTCGAGTTATGAGTTCGGCCAACTTGAAAAATGTAGTTCCGAGATAAACGCGTTTGAAGTTTGAAGAAAGCCCGCTTCGGATGAAGAGGGGTTGCACTAGAATACAAAAATCGAGTACTCAAGGATTCTTCCATAACCTTTCGGAATATAATTCTGTACATACTTAGCTAGCCTTTTTACCAAAAAAAATCGATTTTTTGAAAATCCTAGAGTGGCCTAATCCAAGTTAACGAATTTTTTTTGGCATTGGACCGGTACTCAGAAAAATCAATTCAGCAGATTGAGTTTATCTAGTTGCTTTACTTAAATTCAATCAAATTCATTCACATTAATTAGGACGTCATTGAGCCGAATAAAGATCCATTTGATCCGGACAGATCTTAGTTTTTTCAAATAAATCCTATTTAATTTAAGTAGACCATTTCTTTTAACAACAAGTTACACATTCTCTCCGTTTAATAATTGATCGAGTCAATTTTACCCAATAAAAAATTACAAACTATTACCGCCATTACAAAATATATGAACGTTACTGACTATTAGCGTGATTTCGAAGTATTGAATAGATCTTCAGTATCGTCAAAATCGCAGTACCAAAAGTAAACACGAAAAATCGCAAATTTCATTCACATAACTCCTACAAATATTTATGTTGAATGCAAATCCACACGATCAAAAAAAAAATTCATTAATGTTAAAAAGTAAGTCAGATATTATAAAATCCTCTTTGACTTCTCTCGAATAAACCAGCCGACTGTCCCAAGTTTCTTTTTCATCGTAAAAACGACGAACTCGAAACTTCTCTAGTGGCAATTATTCGGTGCGAGACGATTTCCCATCATCTCTGTATCATGCATTATATCTACATACAAGGCAATATATTACAAAGAGTTATACAGATAGTTCGACGGAGTTTTTCCTCGAGACAGTTTGTAGCATAGACAGTGTGTATGTGTACGTAACGGGTGCCTATAAAAAGTATCCGGCATGAGAAGAAGAGAGCCTGGAAAAGGATACACTTTGCAGAACGGAGTATAAGCGGGCTCCATTTTGTCCTGGGGGTCCTTAGACGCCCTCGTGCTTACATCCACACACTCGCGCAGAGGGTGTATACCAACTCTCCAGTATGAGAAAGGAAAAAAAAAACCAATACGAATACACCGAAAGCTTCAGAGAGTGAGAGAAAAGCCTCAGACACAGACATACACACACACACAACTGGAACGTTCCGTTTCTCCGAGCACATACTCATTAGATCTTCGACACACATGAGATCGCATTTTATACATGTACGTAAAACCTCGCTTTTACATACATATACATTTACAGGGGAAGAGTGCCCACGTGTGTGTATCGCGAAGCTCGCGAGGGGGTTTCAGGGTGGAAAAAGAAGTAGGGGATGCTGTTACTAGCTTTTCTCGTCCTTGTGTGCGTGTGTATATGTGTTGGAAGAGAAAGAGAGAGAGAGAGAGCTGGAAGTAAGGGTTTGGGCACAAGTTGATGCGCAGGCGCAGCACGCGAGATATTGATAAAAATACGCGAAGGTTTTACCCCTCGCGGCGCGCTTCCCTCCCTACTTCGCCGCACCGGGGAAAGCTCCGCCGAGCGGCATCTCTGAAGATATTCTTATGTCGAGGACCACCCCCATCCGGCCTCGTCGACTCGACTCTCGTTACCCCCGCGCTCTCTCCCATCGTCATCCCCCTTCGAGACACCGCTCCGACTCGAGCCCCTTATTACGATATTAACATAATTATTAATACATTTTTTTTCTTCCCTGGAAAATTTCATTTGACGCTAAGCGAGAAAACGTTAACGAGGCCATAAAGATCTCCGCCGCTTCCGTCTTATTATGCAATATCAGACTGTGAGTGTGTATTTAAATAAAAGTTTGTACGTTTACACACACGAGGAACAATCTTTTCTTATATTTGCTCGCGAAGACCCTTTAATTCCGTCCTTTTTATCGCGCCCATCGGATAAACAGGGTGGATGCGACTCGGGGCGTTATTGATATGGGGGCTTTCACGTTGAGGCGGATAATTTGTGTGGGAGGGAATTTTTTTGGTGACTTCAAAGCTGACCAATAGTGCTTTTTGTATGCGAGAATTATAATGGCAGTTTTTATAATGTGAATTTTTGACTTGGAATTATAACGTAGGGTTAAATAACGTCTTTTGATCATACGTAAATATAATATTAAGTATTTAGGAATGATTTACGACATCGACTTTACTTTTAATCGTCGTTAGGGCCACGTTTTACCTTAATTTTTTTTTAGCAGCCATCACGGAACTGTGAATCTGCTTTTAAAAGCTCCCTCGGCCGAATAATAGACCTCGCCCTACGTGGAACAGTCCATATATATTATAAATGTATAGGCGTTCTTGGCTTTTCTCGGGGGTCTTTATTTCCTTTTCTCGTTTCACAGCAAGCCTCCGCAATGCAGCTGAAAACGTTTCATTAGTCTTCGCGTTCTCGGTATATATCATATATACAAGTGTTCACAACGTGAATAAGTATATGTGGGTAGTTTAGCCCAAAATATGACCTCAAATTTTTAGAAATTTTTATTTCATTTTTTAGGGGTTGCCCGAACTAAAAAATTATTAAATTGAGGGAAACCATAAAGAGAGGCCTTTTTCAAATGAATGAAATTTTTTTCACAGAAACTAGGGCCCGAAACAGATATTTTCGTCATAGTTCGATAATGGGCTGAAAATAATTGCTATGTTTTTTTTTTTTTTTAAATTGTGTTTGAATCATCCGTTTTATTTCAGGTCGTCGAGGCTAATAAATAATCGAAAAATGTTGTCGTTTCACTCTTAAACCAAGACAAAAAATCAAGTTTTACTAGAAAAATATTTCTGTTGTTGTTATTCTCACTACAAGAAGCAATCAAAATAAGAAATTATAAAAAAAATAAATTAAAATACAAAAAAATAGTAATTATTTTTGGACCATTATAGAACTATGACGAAAATATCTGTTTTGGGCCCTAGTTCCTGTGCAAAAAATTTCATTTATTTAGAAAAGGGGCCTCTTTATGTTTTCCTTCAATCTAATGATTTTTGAGCTCGGGCAACGCTAAAAAATAAAGTAAAAATTTCTAAAAACTTGAGGTCCTATTTTGGGCCAAACGAAACCCACGATTCATTTGACATCAAAATTCGAGGGGGTTAGGCCGATGACCACGTGATTTGACGTGGAATGCCCCATATATATACATATGCGCAAACTGAGATTTTAAACATCCCAGCGGGGGATGTAACGAATAAATTTATTATTCTCGTTTCGTCAAAAGCAGTATTACCTCGTTTATTCAAAATAGAAAAAGCGTAGTATAGATAGATAAAGTCGCGGATAAATACAGAAATAATTTGTTTTCATCATTCATTTAAATATTTTTCTAATTATTTGCCTGTGAAGACTTAGCCGTAATTTGTTGTCAATTTTATCAAGATTTCTGGGACTTGTTCGGTTGGAAATGAGCCAAGAATTATGGAAAACGTGGAAAAATCGTGTTATTCATTTTTCATTTTCCAAATGTATTCCTGTAAAACGTTTTCATTCCTATACAACGTCTTTATCGTCCAAGCTTACTCTTGTTCAATGCAGAGGACTCGAAAGTCCAGTGAGGGAGGTTTTACTGTAGACATGTATTTTTGTCCTTATTATTTTTCTCTGCACCCAGATTATTTATATATATTGCTCAATAGATTTCATTAGTCGTTCATCCTGCGTGACGGGTTTATGTACGAGGAAATCGAGGAAATGGAAAAGTTTTCATTTTCCTTGATTTTCCATGATGAAATAAGGACTACGCGGAAATGGGTGAAGGAGAGTTTTTTTCATGCTGGCCGAGTATCAACGGTATAACCATATTAAATTTATCGATCATAACGAGGGAACTCGCCCCCGTGTGGCCTCTGGGAAAAGGCACAGAGGCAGGAGAGAGAGAGAGAGAAAGGAGGGCTGGCGAAGTGGCAGAGAGGGTGAAGAAAAAAAATTGAAGGGAGAGAAAGAGACACCGAGATAAAGAAGAGAAAAAAGGCGGAGAGTCCAGCCGCAATCAAAGGGCGTATCGCCTTCGGTTGCTCCCTCTCTCTCTGTTTCTTGATTTAGCGAGAGATAGAGAGAATGTTAAATTTTTTAAGGGGCCACGACCAGCTTTTCTTTATCCTTTTACCCGGTTGGAAACTCGCAGATTCCATCGTGGAGTGTACTTTTTACTACCTCACCCGGGTCGACTCTGATTCCCTTTCTCGCCCTCTCTAAAGCGCTAAAAATCCCTTTTCATTCCTGTTGGAAATACACTAGAACGAGAGAATCGAGAACGATAGTAGGAACATGGCACTCCACCAGACCGAGCGGAAACAATGATGAGAGATTCTCTCTTGGGCTCGTCGCAATTAAAACCTTCTGGTTCAAGTGTTTCTCGACTCTCATCATCCGCTACTCTCTATACGTATATATGTATATATCCATCGAAGAGGGCCGCGTGATTGAAGAAAATGAGGGTGGGAAGTTGGTCGCGGCTCTTCTCGTTTCAGACGCCCTTTGGACGATACCCTCAGCGATCAAAGGCGGATTATTTCATTAAAGGGATTAATCGCTCGTGCCGACCAAGACCCCACCAGTCGGTCTCGTAATTTAACTATCGATGCTGCACGGCGCATTCCAGAAGCTCGAACTAATACCAAATCTGTATCCAATATATGTACATGGATATAGACAAACGATATGCTCATAGTGAAACTTGAGATAGATCTCTCAGATCTTCGGCAAACGTTTTACCCTTAAAACCTAAAAAAAACTAAAAATTGAATTATAATTATCTTACTCAGTCGCAAAGAGATGCAATGAAGAAAAAGAGGCTAAAATCTAATTGCAATGTCACTGTTAGCGATTAAAAATGTTGATCATAAAGAAAGTTGAATTCAAAAATATCAAAGTTCATATTTCTCGTTAACCTTTGGTTGATTTGTTTTTCAATGACGATGATGATTTGTAATTGCTTGTGTGCAGAATGTTGGGTATACAGGATGTTAAGCAATTAGATAACCTGATTTACCGTGTAGAGCGCATCAAGAGAAAAAATTTGCTTTTTTTAAAAATTGTGTACGATTAAAATTGACTGAGTTATCAATGTTTTTGAAGTTGACCAATGACGGCTAGAATCTAGGAGAAATGCCGCTGGTGGGGGATTTAAGCCACGCCCACCGTTACCCCCACCACGCAGCTCACCAGTAGCATTGCTCCTAGATTGTAGCCATCATTGGTCAGCTTAAAACATTAATAACTAAGCCAAATTTTGTCGTATACAAATTTAAAAAAAAGCTAATTTTTCATCTTGGCGCGCTCTACACGGTGAACCTAGTCAGGTTATGTAGTTATTTATTCTTAATTTTCTTTAGTGTAACATTAGAAAGATCCAAGAGGTAGAAGAGTATTTCGTGCGACTGGAATTATACTTTTTTGTCGTCAGGACACGTTTTTCCAGTGGGGTTGTTTTTTTTTCTATGCGGCTTTCGCATCCCTCGGGGTATTTAAAGACTCTTCGTCCATCTTCACGGGCTCAGCGGACGATTCCTGAGGCAGTAATCCTTCGGGCACACCATCATAGACGTCGTCGAAGACGAGATCAGCATCTTCGTTTCTCTCGTACGTTATTCCCTTTTCCCTCTCTCTCTCTCACCATACATTCACACACGTACACACACACCCAGGGAGACTCTCTTAACGAAAAAGCGTGCAGAAAACACAGAAACGTGAACGTGGACGCCCACGAAAAAGGGAGACCGAAAACCGCGATCAAGTAGGATTACTCCGCAGCAATATGTTCCCTCTCACTTCCACGTACGCTTTCACCTATACATATATACGTGTGTCTTCTTACTGGCTCTTTGGTCCTCGGAATACACGCAAGAAGGGCCAGAGCTTTTTTTTCTCGCTCTTGCTCATGAAGCCTATACGCTCTTCCATACTCTTCTCCCTCCTTCCATATCTTTCGCCCTTCCCAACCCTCTTGTTTCCCGCCGATACAAGCGCGACCATCATACACAAATCCACATACACCAAAGCTGTATATATATATATGTATATATATATATATATATATATATATACAGGAAACACATATGGGATATTCTATGTCATTAGATTCAGCGTTCGATCTGCACCCGCTTCGTTTGCAATTTTCTCCTAACAGCCATTTGTTTATTCATTTTTTCCAACGAAACGGAAGTCCAAAATTAAGAAATTGGAGAACCTCCGAAAAACTCGTCGTTTCTGTGAAAGCGCTATTTCTTGAAAAATTAAACTGCAACTTACCGCATGCAAGTGCTGAAACCTCAATAGTTAGGCTGGAATCTTGGAAGGATAATAATAGATTTATATGTAGAATAGTTCAAGAAATTGCATTTCATACCTGAAATAATTTGGTTTTTATCTAAAGCCGAAATTGGTATAGTTCCAGTAACCATATTTTTAGTTGAAGTTACGATAAAGTATGTGATATTGGAATTCAAGACAAAATGTGTGGGTGCATGGTTATTTATAATTTCCATCATCGTTGAAATTGAGAACTGCTTTTATTATTCTGTAGAAAAAGCATTTTGATTTAATTATTATAATTTTGTTTCAATTTCGAGAAATCTTTAATTTTAATGAAATCTCTTCTTCGTTCGGAATACGTTATTTTTGCCAACCCTACCGGGTGAACTTGGATTATACTGTGATGTACAATTTTCCCATTGTGACCGCGGTCTTTGTGATACGCTTATCAAAAAAGCATACAATCTGTAGAGAACATAAAATCTGCCCACTATGACTTATAAACTTTTATATATCAAGGGGCAAATTCCACTTTTACTTCCCCATAAAGGTTACTTTGTTTTCATGCCAGTATATTGAAAACGCCTCGAACATCGGAAGAGCATATTTAGAAAATATTTCGAAATGATCCAACCTTCTCGAACGAGTAAAATGGATTCAATTGTAGAATTTCAAGTATCCGAGCTGAAATTTTTGACAAATGTACAAGATCTCCTTAAGGGGGTCGAGTCAGCGCCAAAACGGCGGTTTTTTAATAATAATTTATAATTTTTGTAGCATGCCTACAAATATGATGTATCCTCCACCATTTGAGATACCAAATGAACAATTTTTTGGGACTAGTTAGAACCCTTAAGGTGCACCGGTTTCCTGAAAAACCTAGTTTTAAGTTTTTACGTTCTGCGCGTGATTCAGAAAGCACCGCTGGACGGATTTTGTTCTGCAACGATTCATATTCTTCGTAATACTTTTTCCCACGGGATGAACGCGGCACATTTTGATTAAAGTCAAAATTGTCACCAGGACAATGCCTGGAAATTTCGGAATAAGCTAACAATTTTAAAACAGGCATGCAACTCTAAAGTAAAGGGTTAGAAAAAAATGTGCCGCGTTCATCCTATGGGGAAAAGTGTCACGAAGAAAATGAGATGTCATAGAGTAAAATCCGTCGAGCGGTTTATTCTGAATCACGCGCAGAGTGTAAAAACTCAAAACTAGGTTTTTCAGGAAACCGGTACACCTTAAGGGTTCTAACTAGTCTCAAAAAATTGTTCATTTGGTATCTCAAATGGTGGACGATACATCATATTTTTAGGCATTCTACAAAAATTGTAAATTATAATTAAAAATCGCCATTTCAACGCTGACTCGACCCCCTTAAGATCAGTACGATTTTTTACCAAAATTTGTAAATTACTAATCGAAGTCGTGAATAATCTTATATTAGTTGCGTGAGGGTCAGGACTTGACAATCAATTAATAACATAGAATTTGTAAATGACAGAGCGGTTACTTTCATTTAGAGTTGTAATTTTGGGTATTTCGAAAAATTATTGCGAGTTCTTGATTTTTTTTACGGAAAGAGAATTCTTTGGAAAATTCCTGAGAAAAATTTATAAGCGTCTACTTATGAAAAAACATTCAATGATCGGTCAGGAAAATTAACGAAGCCATGTGTAAATTTACAACTTGCAGAAACTTAAAAAATTAGGATTGACATAAGAAATTCAAGAAAAATTGGCAATGTTCAATGATTTCAGGCCCACAAGAAATTCATGATGCAAATGCGAGAGGGCGAGATTCGGACCTCGGTCGAATCGACATAAACTACCCCATATACACATAGGTACGTCTCCCATTTTTCTTTTCCTTTTTTCGGGCCTCGGGGCAACGGCCGTTATCTGGAGAACCGCAGCAAGCGTGTAGGACACAGCAGCCACCGAAATGAGAGCATAGAATTCGCGTCGTAGTCCGCGAATTGTGGGGATGAAGAGGAGAAGGGGGGCAGAGGAGGAGGGAGATGAAAACCGCTGTTGCTGCTTCTGCCTGCGAGCATCTCGATTTCGTGCTGTGTGCTCTGGCCCGGCGGCGTTTTGTTCGGGAAAAGAGGGACACTCTCACACACATCGTCACGCTGATCAGGAGAATCGCGCTGTCCCGCTGGACACTAAACGCTGACCGCATCGGACATTAGAGTCTCCTATCACGAAGCAAAATCTACCCATTTTTTTTTGTCCTCCTTCTCCTCGATACGTTCCAATCTTTTGTCTGTCTTTTGCCACTTTGTGAATCCAATCGGTATTGCGGAGTCGAGGGAGAGAGAGAGAGAGAGAGAGAGCGTGGGAAGGGGATGAAACGCGTATACATAGTAGCGATAAACCCATATGAACATATTCTCGGAGGAAAAAAAAATCCCAAAGTCGAGTGGATGCTTCGAGAAAGGGAGGTTGCTCACTGGAAGCTCCTCGGAGACAAGATAGACTACAGACTCGTGTATCTGTGTACTTATGTGCAATATATGTATACAGTATGCAGAATAGCCGGGAAAAGCATAGGAGAAGAAAGAAATAGGAGGACGAAGGAGAAAAGGCGCAGGAAAATATCAAGGAGGAACGTTGACGACGGTGGAGGCGAAACGCGATGGAGGGTCGGGCAGGGGGTTTATACTCGCGCACATGGATAACGGGGCAGGGGGTGGGGGAGGGGGTAAAAGTCCGCGAGCCATTTTTCCCCATATAATTATAAGAGAGGGACCTGGGTGTTGCTATGGTAACCACACACCCCCACCCCTTCGTTCTCTCTCTTTTTTCGCCCCATTCTCTCTCTCTCTCTCTCTCTCTCCCAGGGTCTCTCTCTTTTTCTTTTGCTTCCTCGCACTCTTATACCGTACACACCCCGTTTACTTGTATGCTTGAGTTAGAGAAAAAGCGAGAGAGAGAGAGAGAGAGAGAGAGGGCGAAGCTTGGCACATGTGCCACTCTCCGGGGTTCTTCTCTGGGACGTGTGTAAGTCTTTTGAGACACTCGCTCTGGCATTGCCACTTTCATGAAAATGCACACACACACACACATGCGTTACTTTCTGTATTTCTCTGCATTTCTCATATATTTTGTGCGGGTGAAAGGGTGCAATACGTTTTTACTCCCTGGTGATGATGAGCGTCTGTGTTTGTAATGTTTTTCTGCTGATATTACCACAGTCAAGGTGCTATCTCGTTCACGTTCTTCCTCGCAATAGCTCTCGTTTCACCGAGATGCGCGTTGAAAAGACGCCACGGCGAGAAGAAAACGTACGAGGAGGAACGAAATTAATGTATTTGTTCTGCGGCCACCCCTCGCATACACGGTCTCACACCTTATCTCAACTTTTTCTTCCCTTTATTACCTCTATCTATATTGAGCTTTTTTTGTTTTTTCTTCGCTTTGCTGGTCGAGACAACGCTAAACATACCCGATCTCTATATGTTCATATATATGTATGTGTATATATATTTCTCTATCTCTGGTATACCTTAACTCGTACGGAATGTCCACGACCATTATTGCTTTCTTGGGTAATGGATGTTCGCCTTTTCTCTACCGTTCTCGCTTATTTCACCATCTCGCTCTGTCGGGCGTGTCCTCGAGCCCGACGAGAAAAATGGCTGCAAGTGCAATGAAAGAATTTCCAAACGAAAAAGCACAGTTACTTTGAATTGTTTATTTTGCGAAATTAAAACGAACGGTATAAGCTACAAACACAATCGACATGCTTAAACGATATTGAAGTTTGCATCGTTACGATGCAACGATAAAGAGTTTTTTCGATTCATTTTCAGCGAGTTTTAAGCTTAGCTTGTGCGTTTATAATTTCAAGACCTTAAGGAAGACCTTGAAATAAATTTGACGATTAACGATTTTTCACTTCGAAAATTTCTTAGGAAGAATTAATTTCATTAATATATAAAAAATCGCCGATTGTATCGCAACCTTGCAAACTGCAGCATCATATGCTTAAGGTACTTGTTGACTTTAAAAGGCCAAAAAAAGCAAATTTTTAAGATTTTTTTTCAGTTCCTTTATCAGATAAACAGTTTTTACAACATTGTTTCATCCTTCGAAAATACAAAAAAAATTATTTTTTATTTTGATTCCTTGAATAATTTATAGAAGGCGCCAAAGTTGAGTCTCCGAGAATGTCTTATCTCATAGCCAACAGTTAATCTCAGGATTGGCAAGTTTGAAACAAAAAAATAAAAGAGAATTTTAAAGAGGAAAGTTTCTTACAGAACAATTTATCACCGTTTATGAAAAATCGATAAAAAATTGCGGATGATGAAAATAAATTGTGAAAATTGTTGTGTAAGAAACCTTCCTCTGTGAAATGCTTTTTCATTTTTTTATTTCAGTCTTGCCAATCCTGAGATTAACTGTCGGTCATGGGACGAGAGATTTTCGACTTTGGCCCCTTCTATAAATTATCCAAAGAATGAAAATAAAAAATAAATTTTTGTTTTGTACTTTCGAAGGATGACACGATATTGTAAAAACAGTTTTATAGCCATATCTGATAAGGAGCTAAGAAAAAAATCTTAAAAATTCTTTTTTGGGCTTCCAAAGTATTTTAACGATTTCACCAACGTTTTCGCCTTCAACGTCCATTTCGCGACGAAGACTCCCAACATTGGAAGAGATTTTTTAAGATAATTCTTCAAGCGTATATTTTGAGTAAACGGCAAATTGAATTTTCGTTAAACAGCGTATCAGACGTAGCCGCGCTTGCCTGTGCTACAAACGAGATGTATTTTTTTTTATCCGGTAGTTTTGCGCATTACCAGCGAACGGGAAAACGAGTCAAAGGAGAGAGAGAAATACGGAAAGACGAGGAGGAGGCCGAAGACGAGAGAGCGTGTGCATAGGAAATGGCGGTGTACTTACGAGCTTCAGCGTCGTTTCAAAACGGCAAAGAGGGGTTGCGGAATTCGTCGTAACTAGCGACGCGAGGGCGAAAGTAGAGGGTTCGTGAAGAGAGGCCCCGCACAAGGGTAAAGTGAAAGAGAGAGGAAGAGGGAGAGAGCGCACGAAAGAGGGTAGCTCGTTCGGCTCCCCTTGAAAAAAAGCCATTTAAATAGGTACGGTCGGACGGGAGCTTCAAGTTCGACGAGTATACGTATACCTACATGTATAAACGCCGAAGACGTAAGAAGAGGCAATAGGGAGTGTGAGAGATCGCGTGGTGGGTCGGTTTTCCATCGCTTCATCCTCTCCTCATTCCTCTCTTCTCTCTCTCTCATCTCTCCCGTGAGAGTGAGAACGAGAATACACGATCGACCACCCTTACGAATTCGTGAGGTAGTTTAAAGTGCGAGAGAGAGAGAGAGAAAGAGAGAAAAACGTGTGACTCCCTCGCGGCTCTGGCAGAGACGCCCTCTCTGAAACAAAGAAATAAAATTCTCTCTCAGCCCGTTGGTAAAACGTGCGACTGAATCGAACGATATAGATATAAAAGAATTGAAATGTAAAAAAAATAGTATCTCCAACGCGTTCATTTTCCGGTTCCGTCTTATATCCGATACTGGACAAACCATCGGGCGTGAGAAGACAGGGTCGTCGTATTCGCAGAGGTGGAAGATGCCCTTGGAAACAAAAAAAAAACAGCGACAGAGGGAGATTCCGGTGAATAATTGAGCCGCGTAATTTATCTCACGGAATGCAGAAAGAGGAAAAGTGAGAGAGGAGGAAATTCGATAGGAGTATGAGTGGAGAGGACCGTAGGGGATGGTGGTGGTGAGGGCGAGTTACTCGGTGAAGCGACGTCCACAGGTCGGAGGGAGCTATATGGGATGCTGGCTCGAGGTCGATTCCAGAGGGTTGGAGTAACCGAGAGGAGCGGAGGGGGATGGAGCTCTGGCGTCGGTGGCGTCGTTGCTGGAGTTGGAGGAGTGGAAATTGAATTTCGATCGAACACCGCCAGAAAGAAGAGAGAGAGAGAGAGAGAGAGAGAGAGAGAGAGAGAGAGAGAGAGAGAGAGGGAGCAAAAGAGAAGGTTGTGTGCTCCATATCGCTGTCTTTCTCAGTGTCGAGTAAGGAGACGCGGGAGGATGAGGTGGGAAAGTAATACAGAGAAGGAGGAAGAGAAGGAAGGAGAGTGAAATAGAGAGAAAGACTAAGATAGGAGTGAGAAGTCCTGCGGGATCGAGGAGAAAGAGGTGGTCTAGCACAGTGGCGTTATAAGCGGAAAGGAGCGACGAAGATGAGGATGTGGAAACAGAAAGAGAGAGAGAGGAAGAGGGAGGAGAAGCGATATGCCGCTGGTATGCGCGGAGCAAGGCTTAGGTTTCCTCAATACCTCTCTCTCTGTCTCTCTCCCTCTCTGTACTCATCCCTCTGGATTTATCCCCAGGATGCGCGAGTCTCGTCCTCTTGCGATGAACAAATGAGCAATTCTCTCATCCCATCTTGTGTCCTATGATGTCCTGCACGTAGGACGCGGCGAGAACTCTCCGGGCGCGTCTATGGGTCGATCTTGCCCCTTCTTTCCAGCTTCATCATCGTCTTCTTCTTCCTTTTTCTCTTCTCTCCACGTAACTATCTCCCACACTATCTATATACAGCTTTGCGAATCCCCGCACTGCAACGAGAACTCTTTCCCTTTTCCTCATCCACACACGTTGACATGTACTTCCGAGTCGAGACTCTTCGTTCGTCGCGTCCATCTCACCCAGCGTCCAATACTCCCCCAATTCTCCACCAGCCCTCTCCCGCTCCTCCATACACGAGATGATCGTAGTTTAAAATTTCTCACACGAATCTCTCGCACTCGTCTCTGGAAAAGTACGCTGACGACAAGCCTGAACGACAGATTCGCGGACCCTTCCTATATCCCCGCCCTCCCTCATATTTTTCTCTCTTGGAACCTTCATCGACGAAGAAGATCCAGACCAACGACGAGATGAGGATACCAACTTTATCCCTTTCACGTATTACGGAAAATCATCGGTGTGCGTTTTTCCCCCGTTTCACCACTACTGATATATATATACTTCTTTGTGAGCTTTGGTGCCTCAGTCTTGCTGACGAATTATTTTACAAAGTTTCGAATTACAGTTTGATGCTACCCGAAGTATTGCTCGGTTCCTTTTTTCGCTCCCTTGTATCCCTCAGGAGGATATGAGGTTTCACCTGCCACGGAGATCAACGACAGTTGGAAAATAAAGGCGAGAACTCATGTCACCTTAATGCTTCAGGATGTTCCGTTCCTTTGGCTATTTTCAAAAGGAAGGGAGCTCCCTGGTCCATCTCGATTTATCGGTCAAATAACTATTACGATGGATCTTTATTCCTGACATATCTGGGCAGGAATTAGAATTCCCCGTGGAATGAACAAGCGATGGATTCCCACTATTTGGGTTAACCGGTAGATCGCTTTACGTCGGGAATTATTATTGTCCGACTAATCTAAAGTCTGAAATGTGAAAAAAATGTAAAAGTCACGAAAGATTACCCCTCGATGAAGAGATGTATTTATATGACGTAAAAGGAAAATGGCCGAGCGGAGCGCCATTAATTAATAATAGAAAGCGCTCCCTCCGCGTCGCAAATGGTCAGAGCGAGAAGAATACTTTTCCATTCGTTCTTGTTCTCTCCTTCCACGCGATGCTTCTGCGACCAACTTAGTCGGTTTTCGTCTCTCTTTCTCTTTCGTTTACCACGCGAATACGAGAGAAGCGAGGCGGGAGATTCTGGGGTGGGCTGGACCGAGCAGGCAGGAGACCACGGGGATGAAATGGCAAGAGAAGGCTAGAGAAAACGGGGGAGCGGAGGCGAGCTTGCGGGGGTTGGGAAGGGAATGGATTTTATGCCCAGAGAAAAGAGATATATGGCGGCCGCTACGCCCGGGCAAAAATAATATTAATATCGGAAAGGCGAAATGGGAGGAGGGAAAGTTTCGCAGGATGGCTGGCTCTGCCGCTGCTTCTGGCTCTGCTTTGGGCAGGGGGATATCAAGTATAATCATAATAATAAACGCCCGAGAGCGCGGGACGCCATCGCCATTGCTACCAGTGCCGCCGCGCGTCTCTAACCCACGAGCACACACACACACACAAACACACACTGCGCAGATACACACGTGTGTGTATACACATATATATATCTAGCTACTACCAACCACCCTCATCCCCTTTCGAACCGAAGCGCACCCTCATCCCTGCGGCCACTTTCTGCCCCGTTCGTCCCCACCCACCCGTTTCTGTACCGCCATCACACCACCGTCCACATGTATACACGTATAAACTTTTGAACACGCGTGTGTGCAAGACCAAGATTACGTGTGCGCTTGCAGAAAGCACATTTGTATGAGTTTGTATTAGCTTACCTTATCTCTTCGTCTCCTCTTTTACCGCAAATGCAAAACCAGCGTGTTTCATTGATGTTTTGAACTTTTAGGTAATAGAGAAGAGATCCAATTCTTGGATGCTTCAAGTTATGGTTATACTTTTCCAATTTTCGAGAATCAATTATCTAAATGACACAAATGTCTTGCGCGGAAAAAATTCAATAATAATTCATGGACTTGAAGCATTAAGGTACCAGTCTACTTTAGAAGGCCAAAAAAGACCTTCATAATTTTCTTAAAGGAATCGAAGAGTACTGGATTGTCCAGTAACAACTCCAATGTTACTGGACTGGTTACAGTACACTTCACTATTCGCAGTAATAATTACTAGTCCAGTAAAAATCCTGAAGTACTACAGTAGTTATTACTGTCCAGACCATGAAAAATCAATGATGCCGTACCAGTGATTATTACTGGAAGGTATATTGAATAGTACAATTTGACCACGGGTTATTTTTCATTTAAAATTCATGAAGTACTCCGGTAATTCTTACTGGCAGTTCCGCATAAAAAATCACTAAATTTGTAGATCGGAATGCCGTATTACTGGACTGATCTATGAATAATTCCTGGACTTTTTTCGTGTACATGCCAGCACAGTGATATAGTTCTCTATTTTGGTGAAAGGTTGTGGTCAAAGTATTTTTGCAGGAAACGCAGTTATCAGGTCTAAGGAAGGTTCAATAAGTTCCAGAATGATTTCCGCGCATGATTATCATAGACATTGATCCATAATTCTTCCGCCCATCGTTTCTCTTCAGAAATAATTCGGACAAGGCCAGTGGTCTACCAGGAAATATCTAAAACGTTGGGAAAAAACAACAATGACTCGTGTTTTGGGCAAGACAAAAAAAAGGAGAGTGAAGAAAATGGAAGGCTCTCCAAGCTCTCGATTCTCGTATTTCGCCTTCTCTCGTTATTTCCGGCAGAATACTCTCTCGGACGAGAAATTCGAGGCTATTTGACCAAGAGAGTGAGCTAGTGGACTGTCAGATCCATCGGATTAATGGTCGTCGCCCGGGCGCGCTTCTAACGAATCCGTTACTGACGTCACTCCCTGCTGCTGCTTTCGTCTTTATGCCTCTCGACAATTCCCTCCCCCTCTGCTAATCGTGCCTTCGACGGTCTCTCTAATCCTCCTACGTATTTAGTCAAGCAAAACTACATTGTGAATATAAAAAACACGATACATTGAGAAAACCCGGACATCTGTAATCGGCTATGGGATCTCATAAGGGGATGCAGTTTAAGTCTAATATCGAAATTTGGTCTTATTGCTTAAAAATCAAGTCACAGTAAAATGCCATTTCTTCTTCTAATAAAGTTTCCGCGATCAAATGCATTTATATCGAATAGCACGGCTAGAAAGGCCGCTCGTTCGAGTTCTTTTATTCCCCTCGCTACAATGTACCGTCCTCAATATCCTTTCTCGTATATTGGTCGTAGGACCGCAAAATCGGAGGCTTTTGTCTTGGCGTTGCTCATAAGCGTGGATTTAGCGTTATCCCGAATCTCTATCTCTCTCGTTTCTTCATTGCCGCACCCCCTCTTCATTCTGGATGTTTTTTCTTCTCTCGGTCCCTTTTACCGCACGCACACACGCTCGACCACCCTCGGAGTCATCCCCCATGGCGCAAAAGAGTGAGACAGAGCCATAGAAAGAAAGAGAGAGAGAGAGAGAGAAACAGAGTCCGAGCAGTTTTTTTCGTTTTTTCTCCACTCCCGGGGTAAACCATACGATGCTTTTCCCCGCTTTGCTGCTGTTTTCGGGGTGGAAGGAAGTTGGTGCAGCATCCGCGCCTGATTCACACAAACATTCGCGGTCTCACTCGTACACGCGAGGGCGACACACACTCGACTTTACGAGTGGAGCGTATGGGAGAGATGCTGTTTTTTATCTCCAGTTTTCTCTCTCCCCCTCCCTTTTTCTCGCCCCCCTCGTACACGAGCTTTTCCTTCTTCGTCAATTTTTTTGCTTCCTCGTCTCTCTTTCTCTCATTCCCTCGGACACGCGCGTGTGTGTTCGTTTCGTTTCATTATCATACCATTATTTTTTACCCCCGAGCGTCATAAATTGCCTTTTTTCCATGGGCTTTCCCCGTGCTTTATGCGTCCCACTTCTGCCATTAATGTCAGGAAGAATCGTTCTCTCTCCCTCTTGCTCTCCTTTTTACTTTGTCTTTCTCTCGGCCCCGCTACAATTTTTCTGGCCAACACACGGACCGAGTTTTTTCGTTTTTCTGCTGTTTCTCACTAGCTCACTCATTCCCCTTCCTCATATATATCCTTGCATGAACCGCGCAAGCTAATACGACGCAGAACCACTCACTCCCCCGCGTATACGATCATCCATCCAGCGGATACGTGACTTTTCTTGCCAAAAACACATCTCCCAAAGCGGTATATACACTGTCCCGGTTATTAATGAACGGGGCACACGCGTGTGATCCATACACAGTATGGATGACGCGGTGCCCTTTTTCTCTTCTGTTTTTTCATTTTTTTCCCCTCTCCATTCGCGTCGTCCCTCTCATATCGTAAAACAGTCCGTGCGTTCGTATTTTTACCCTCTTTCATACCCATAAGAATAATAATAAAATCGAAGGTTTAGGTAAAACTGAATAAATGATTCCGGGGTCGGCTCTTATCTGTCGCTCAATTTCCCGCGATATAAGAAATTGTCGAAGACGAGTGATCGATCGTGACCCCGTGCGTTCATACTGGAAAGCTCGATGTGTGGCATCGATGCACTGTTGCAACCCTTTTGCACACGCGACTGATCGGTGCGCGTTGCAAATGTGTGGAATTCAACGGCGAGCGCGTGCAACGAAAAATCGAATTGTCATGAATAAAATACCTCTTGAATAAGCAGCAGGGGAGAGGGAGAGAGAAATGGACGTATACTTGTGCACTTGAAGAAAGAGGTAAGACCATCGCGTTCAGGATTGGTTGCAGCAAAGACGGCCTAGCTTCGTTCCACTTCAACAAATGGAACTCAAAGATTCCGCTTCTCTCTCTATATTCCTTTCTCTATCTTTTCTATGTATAGACTGCATCTATTTCTATTCACCGCGCACACACGATTGAGCCTTTGTCTCTCATCGTCCATAGGGCCCCTTTATTCCCATTTTCATAGAAGGGAAATGAGTGAAAAGGTATCAAGAGAATGAGCAAAGAGAGGGAGAAAATAAGAGAAAAACCCAAGGAGTGAATCGAGCATTTGACTGAGGCACGTTTTCCTGGATAAGTCTTCATCGAGTCCTCTCCCTCTCATCGTTCCGCGAGATGTCTTGGTACAATTTTTTCTCTATCTCGATGCTCTTCGGCCTTTCTCTCCAGCTCGTATTTCTCTTTGCCTAAAGGGACGAGGAAACTGGAGAAAAAGTCAGGGATGATGAGGATTCAACGGGAGATGATACCGGAGAAGATGGCGGATCATATGTATATATACACACAGGCTGCTATAACGGGAGCACTTGACCCGTAGATCGGGACAGAAGGCTGCACTTCTGGTGATTAAAGTGAAGCCGGGAATTATAGTGGAGGAAAGTTGCGTTCGCCCGCATGTATATATACAGTCGTCGAAGAGAGAAAGAGCGAGGCGATTCTCGAGAAACGACTTGAATATCCGCGCCCTTCCACGTTTCTCGAAGGACACAAGAAAGAGGGTTCGCGATTCAGAGCAGGACGATGAGGAGGACAGTGGGAGTATGAGATTGGCGAGAAGAAGTAACAGCGACGAGCAACGGAGACCAAGGAGATGAACCAAGTATATATAAAGCGAAATACGACCAGAGGGACAGAGAAGAAGAGAGAGAAAAAGTGAGAGAGGCAGAAAGCGCGCGGTGGCAATCAGTGAAATGGCGGCGAAAATAAATGAATGGAAATTGAGTCTGTCTCTTGTTGGTGGAGAAGAAGAAGAAAAGGAAGAAGAAGAGAAAGAATAAAAATTTAAGGGAGGAGGCAAGATGACTCGACTCTCGAGAATGGATATACGTTGGAAGATGCGGATCTGCCCTCAGCCAACCACCAACTCGATGAACCAGCTCAGTCGCTGCCTCTTTTCTCTTTCTCTCTCTCTCTCTATCTTTGTTTTTTATCTCGCTTTTCTCCCATATTCTTTCTCTCTTTTCTTGTGGTTCTTCTCTTTCTCTCTTTCCACTGAGGCCAAAGTGACCGGCCACACCGAGAGAGCAGAATCAGCAACCACAAGCTCCATATATTCCGCTCGTGTGTGTTTGTATCGCTTCTCTTCCCGTCTCTCATCGTATCCTTCTGCCAACCTGAAGGAATGGATTGCTAAGCGGACGCGCCACATTTGTGATTGTAAAGAGTCTACTTCTCCTTCGTCTCGATCTCATGGCGAATACTTGCTTCACGCCATTAGCATGTATCGGCTGCGAATTTCCGTGCTTTGGTATCTTCCCCCGACCTTTTATCATTTTGTCCTGAACTTTGACCGCGCGAGCAATCACAGGCGTTTGGACCATTGAAGCCAAATTTTTTACAATCAGTGACGAATTAAAATAATTGTTGAATCTTCACGTTGCGAAATTCTAGTATGGGGAGAACCTTACTCCGATAATGATTTTTTTTAATCGGAGTTGTAACATTTGTTGCTGCGGCAACCTTTTCTTTAAATGGAGTTGCCATTCCAGAGTGGCCATTGGAGTTTTTCACTTCTTCGTAGAGAAAGCTTTGCGTTTCACACGTTTACAGTTCCAAGGTGTTTTTTCTACACTAGCAATACATCCCGACTGCAATAAAACTGCACTCTTTTTATTAAGCTCTCAACATTTCTAAAGAACGATGCGTTTTTACTCTTGTAGGGAAATTTAACTCTCGTTATAAAATTGTGGAGTTTTTAAAATATTGTAAATTAACCGTTTCAACTATAAATGTTGAGTTTTGGATTTTGCGAAAATCGATTAAGAAATTTAAATTTTTCAAGATTTTGAAATTTTTGCGAAAAAGTAAAGGATTCCCTCTAAAAGTTTTGTTATATTATTTTCTTATTCTTCATTGAAATATATATGAGGTATTCCCGCTCAACGGGAACTCCTTTTAGGCCGACCTCTTTCGATTTTCTTGGAACTCGAGTATGTTTTAATGTTGCCTGAAAGTATATTGTACACCAATTTTCAGATCTCTAACTATAATACTCTTTGGACCACACCAAAAGTTATATTTCAAACTTTTTGCGTATTCAGCGCTTCGGCGCTTTGGCACGGCGCGAAATAAAATCGAAATAATTCTTTGACAATAGCTTTCGATCGGAAATTTCCTGCGCTTTTCGAAAAAAATATCAGCGATTCCAAAAAAAAAACGAATTCATTTAAATTTCGGCCAAAAACCGAAAAAAATGATTTACAAAAAAAGAGCATAGTTTAATTTGACGGAACAATTTTTTTCATGTTTTGTATATATCTGAGAAGTCACGATATAGAAGTAGGATAAAAATTCTTAAATATCGTGTTTTTCGTATTCAACAGCTCCCTGATGTATTATATAGCGTTTGTTTAACGAATTTTGAATTTAGTAAATTTATTAAATTAAATTAATTAAATTGAATTAATTAAATCAAATTTATTAAATTTTGAATTTAATAAATTTATAAAATTCGAAATTCGTTAAAAAAACTATATAATATATCAGAGAACTGTTGAATACGAAAAACACAATATTTGAGAATTTTTATCCTACTAAAAGATTTGGCATTGGTAAACGGATGCGAGTTCCAACTTGAAATTTATATCGTGATTTCTCAGATATATACAAAACATGAAAAAAAATGTCCCGCTGAATTAAGTTATGCTCTTTTTTTGTAAATCAATTTTTTCGGTTTTTGGGCAAAATTCAAAAGAATTCGTTTTTTTTCGGAATTGCTGATATTTTTTTCGAAAAGCGCAGGAAATTTCCGATCAAAAGCTATTGTTAAAGAATTTTTTCGATTTTATTTCGCGCCGTGCCAAAGCTTCGAAGCGCCGAATACGCAAAAAGTTTGAAATATAACTTTTGGTGTATTCCAAAGAGTATTATAGTTAGAGATCTGAAAATTGGTGTACAATATACTTTCAGGCAACACTCTAACATACTCGAATTTCAAGAAAATCGAAAGAGGTCGCTCTAAAAGGGGGTTCCGTTGAGCGGGAATACCTCATATATTGCAGTAAAAGAAAATTACGCTAATGGCGAATTTGCTGAACACTTTTTTTTAATTTCACGTATTCGTAATCCTTTTTGAGGAAACCAAAATTGAGAAATCTACATCTTCGTTAAGAAGAATTGGTGGTGTCGCAAATTCTTAGGTTTCAGTAATCACTTTTTATAGAGATGATCGTTTTCCTTGTTTTAATTTGAGTAATTGCCACAATTTTCTCAGTCAAAGCGACAATTTTGTTGTAAAATATATTTTTGTTATTGTGGTTTGCTGTATATCCTTCAAAAAATTCTTTCTAGTCTGGTGTGGACTTATCTCGGTTCTAAGGAATTTAATTTTGATGCTGAAATTATCATCACCGTTCATTAAAACAAATCATTCCGGCTAATGTGTGATTTAAGGGGCTCGAGTCAGCGTCAAAACGCTGATTTTTGAACATAAATATAGATGTTCGTTGAGGACGTGTAAATGGATCATTGGTCAGGCTTACACTCATTCAACGAACATTTATATTTATGTTCAAAAATCGGCCCTTTTACGCTGACCCGGTCCCCTTAATGCAAAAACGAATAAATAATAACTGTAACTGAGAATAATTCCCAGAAATATCACAATGTATAAATACTGGCGTTTATTCGGATTCGGGTGTTTTTTATGTATCTTTTCATTCATCCCCCTTGAAATATACAAGGAAACCTTTCGACGAATCGAACGATATTTTTCTTGGCTGTATGCATGTGTGTGTGTGCTTAAGGGGGGAAACCATGCGGTAAAACACACGCGCTCGCGTGAAAGTAAAAATATTTTGGCCTGTGTGGGTGCGTTTGGTGCAGAATCCCTAAACTAAACTATACTCCATCCACTGGACTTGTCGCCCACCTTCGCTTGTGTATTCTAGTATCTACACACAGACACATGCGCACATATAAATATACGGAAAAACGACGAAGATTCTGTGAGACACGAGAGGATGAGGTCGCAAAAGCCTCGACGTGATGCAGGAGTGTGGAGGAAGAGAGATAGAAACGCGAGCAAGCTCTACTATTCTACGACCACTATCGGGCACACTCACCCCTCAGCGTCGAGAAAAGCAAGCTTAATGCCTCGGAAAAAATAACACACACTCGCCACCCCCTGCCCAGTATTTTCATCCATCCTGTATACGCTTATACACACATCTACCGTCCTCTTTTATTCGCTCTTTTCCCTCCATCTCCTTTCTGGCATCCTTTTTTACGCCAGGCCACGCACGCGAGGGTGGACATTTAGGACGAGAAAAAAGGGACACTCTATCTCATCTCGTACGCTCTCTGCGGGCCCCGGAGTCACACACCCTTCTCTTCCTGGATCTCGTGTTCGCTCTCGCGGAATTTACTTTTTCCTTTTTTGCCCCTCCCCCCCCCATTCTTTCTCATCTACGTCACCGCTGGTGGAGTGTCATCCTTTCCCCCCTTCTTTCCTCGCCCTTCTCCTCGTTGACGACGAACTGGTCATCGAGGACGAAAAATCGCGTGGATAATTTGATTAATTAATTAATTAAGAGATAATTAGTTCGTGCCAGAGATAATTGCATCATTGCCTGAATGGGCACTTGCGCAGGGCTATCTGCAAAATGTGCATAACTCGTCCCCGTGAGTGTTTTCCCTTTTTATTCCCCACTCTCTTTTTTTCTTCGGCATTCCTCGCCGCTGTAACATTGTCCTCTCGCGTGTCGTGCGCGCAAGCTCGGCTATTCCAAAAGCATCCATATACGTATGTATAAACGTTAGGTGGGGAAAACACAAAAAAAAGGAAATTTCTCGCGTGCGCACACGTACATAGACAAAAGCCCGATGCCCGAGAATACACCCACTCTGGAATTCCCCTTTTTTCGATCCCTCTCCCTCTCACCTCTCTCCTTTCCTCGCAGCCTCTTCTCCAAAAGCTTCCTCCCTCCCCACTCTTCAACGGTCCTCCGTCGCTGCTTTCCTCCCCCGCCATGTTGCATCCACATCTACATCCCTTCGTCATTTACATACAGAGGTGCTCCGAAAGGAACCGATGGAAAGTACACCCGAGGCGTGGTGTACTCTCGGACGAGCCAGCACCATCGAAAGGGACTCGAGAGGAAACAACAGCAAAAAAACGAAAAAAGGGAGAACAACGCGATTGCACTCGCGCATCTCTGATACAAACACCCTTGCAGCCTCGAATGTATATGTATTTACAATTATAAAGGCAACGGCAGCGGACCAGGAGACAGGGAATTCTGTCTCGTGTGTGGAATCCAAAGGACGAAGGTGGAGGGAGAGGGCACTAAAGGCGAATCTCCCCGGGTCGGCGGAGAAGGACGCATATGTATATGTATATAGAATGTGATAAACCCTACTCCTCGTAATTTCCCCTACATCGCCCCCACCTAGAGGCAAATCCTGGGCGTAACAGGCGCCATGTTGGTAACGCCTACGAACTCGCGAAATGATTCCACCCCCGCTGAAAATTCGTCTCACCCATACGTACGTGGCTTCATACGTGTGATAACACATGTACACATTTTTACGCGATCATACATGCACATGTATAAATGAGGATCCAGCGACGTCACCCTGTACATCTATAAGTGAGCGTTCGCACTCAGACATCGGTAATGGATACGAGTTTTTCCTCCTCGTGGAAAAGTGAGACGGAGAATTGGGAATGAGGAGCGGGGGTAGGGTTTAGCTTATTTCAAAATCTAACATACGACAAGGAAGAAGAAGAAGAAGACGAAGAAAAAGAAGAATGGAAGGTGTCGCTTGGAGCAACGAGCTTCAGGAGGATCCAAGATGACGTGGAGGTAGGAGAACGCGTAGGGGATGATTTTTCGTCTTTCTCTCTCTACTCCCGACTTAATTTCCACCACCCCTAGAAACAGCCTCGGAGACACACGAAGAAGCGGAGAGAGGCTACCAGCCACATCTCTCGTTTCTCAACCCCTCATCTACCCTATCCGCTGCTGGTCCGCCACCCTCGACTCCTACGTTTCACGTGTATGTATAACCCAACACAGAGAAAAGCATCGTCATCCACTCATCCCTCTGCCCACATCTCGTTACAGTTCTCTTCTCGTATAACCCGCACCCGAAGTAACGTGAACGGTATATTTCAGACTAGAGGAGAGATAGGGAGGGAGATGGATAGTTGGTGTGTCCTCAAAGATTTGCTATGCGTTTAACGTGTAGTCTTACCCCCTGCACGCCATTACTACTGCGGGCTGTTGCAGTAGTAATGGCCGATATGGCCTGCACACGTAGCTGAAACTAACGGTCTGTGGAGAGGACCGTTTTCCACAGGCCTGCTTTGGCAATTTGCCTACAGAGTTGCCAAGACTCATTTTTCATGGTATTCAAAATTATTGAAATGCCACGTTATCGCGAGATATCCATAATCCTCGATATTAGAGTATTAGTGTACACTTAATGGTGTTTGGGATTTAATTTATTTGCGGGAACTGTCTGAGGAAATATTTTGTTTGAATTCCCAACCAGAGCTGCGCAGTACTTGAAGTACTCGGTAAATTTAAGTACTTGGCCTGTACTTCAAGTATCGTACTTAAAATTTCAAATACTTTTCTGTATTTCAAGTACTTTTTCAGGTATAAGTATCGAGTACTTTTGAACGAGTCTTGTTGATGGTCGCATGTACAAAGCCTTTGAATATGTAATTGAAAATAATATTTCGTGACGTATGGACAGACTGTCGCCTACGACGGTTGTTTGAAGACGATTACGAAGTTGGAGTAGTTTTAATAATCCGTCATGTGTTATATTCTTTATTTCTGCTTGATCAAACTTGTATCAAAATCAATTGTAATTACCGTCGTCAATGCTATTTTCGGATTATTTTTAATTCTTTGTTTAAATACTTCTGTTCCAATGTGCGGCCTAAATTAAGGAGATTAGAGCAGAAGATTGCAATATACTGAGATTAGGCAGCCTCAAATGTAAGTACTAGAACTTACGAGATATATCTGAAAACTTGAAAAGTACTTGATACTTGATTCTTTAAGTACTTGTACTTCAAGTGCTTAAAATCTTAAGTACTTCAAGTAATAAGTATGTAATACTTCAAGTACTGCTAGTATTTGATACTTCAAGTACTTCCTGTACTTTGTACTTGAAGTACTTTCCGGTACTTTGCCCAGCTTTGTTCCCAACTGCTCTCGCAAAAAAGGAACAGACGTGCTACGAAAGCCTTGCAATCGCCTCAACTCGTTACATCCTAAAGAAGTATAAAGTAGGTACGATATGATATATAGAAGAAATCGATTGGTAGTTCGGCTCAAATGATGGATTATCATGGATCAGTATAGATACATCTTAAAAATGCTTGGCTGCATGAGTTTGAGATTATTTCTGATTGTCTGAGGCACAAGAACGAAGCATGAACGAACGGATAGAGCCGTCAGATGTCGACACAGGTCCTGTTTCCGTCAATCAAATATGTTTGATACATTTTCTACAAAACACGGAACTATAATGGTAATAATCGTGATAAAAATAATGAGAAATTGATAATAAAAAGAAACTGTAACTATCGTGTTGATAGGTCCTCAAAGTGTTACTTTCATACTTCTTAGCAAATTTAAGAAGACACAGCTGTACTTGCGCTTACCCCGTTATTTTTTATGAAACTCTGTAGATAAATGCACTTTTTCCAACCGGCGTCTTCGGGGTGCCACGACGAATTTTCCAAGAGTAAAAAAGAAAGTGACGTAAGAAAAGCAATCGAGTGAGAGAGAAAGAGAGAAAGAGAGAGAAGGAGAGAAGGTGTGTGGAGAAAAATGAGGAGTAGAATAGGAGTAAGGGACTTGGAAGGCTGTCGAGGCGTGTGCCAGAGGGGGTGAAACGTAAGTGCTTTTTGTCGGAAAATTATATGATATAGCGTGTGGAGGACGACGACGTAAGACGATGAGGAGAGTAGAAGGGCGAGAGCTTTCGAGGGAGGGGGGGGGGGGAGGTTCTTCGTTTTTTCCCTTTTTTCTCGACTTTTCCTTCTCGCGTCGACCGTCTACACATTGGAAAGATGAGAGTGAAGGAGACAGAGATAGAGGGGACACACGATGGTGTTGGCCACGCCGCCGTTGGATTAGAAAATATGATTAGCTTCGTGCGAGGGTTATAGTATACAGCAAAAACGTGTGTGGAACTCGAGTGCTCGAGTTTCACACATAAATATATATATATATGAACATGTATAAGAGAGCCAGAAGAGCTGGAACAGGAAGGGAAAAAAATGGCGATGGGATGAGAGAAGAATCGCGAAGAATGGGAAATTGGGAGAGCCAAAGGAGAGTGAACGTTTGCTCTCCGGTTTTCTATATAGTATATTATCTCGTAGGCGCCCTTTTCGTGAGAGCATCGCTAGTCGACTTTATGAGCGACTTTGTCTCAACGTGCCGGACATCGACTCCCTCCATCCCACTCTACTCTCTTAAAGCTATGTGATATTTTTCCCCCGTTGTTTTCCTTTCTCGCTTGCCGCAAAAGCCAAAAAATCCGTCGTGCTAAGCCTAATCCTCGTGTCCTGGATAATCAAGGCGCGCGCGCGCTTTAACGTCGAGCCAAACGTTGCCCGAACGAGGGAATATATTTTGTTCTTGGCATTTTATCAACGACGAAAATAAATTTTGCTTCCCCGATTCTGGAGGGAAGAGCGGTGTTTTTCTTTTCTTTTCACGTGGAACAGCGAAAATGCTTTTGGGAAATAATATCGAGAGCTAAAAGCGTGATGAAAAAAAAACCAATGAAACGTTGGGTCTGAAACAAGGGTTGAGGGCGCAAGTAGGTGAGAACTCGAAGGGACGGAAGAAAGCTGATGCTTTCACGCGCTATAAGAATGAGCGGGGGTGTATAAGAAGCAAAAGGTAGGCAACGCACGTTCCATTCTCGTTTTGCTTTCATAAACCTTTCCTGTCGTCTTTTCGCATTTTTCTCTCTCTCTATTTTTCCCCTCATCTGCTGTCTCATCCCGACGAGTATTATACTTTTTTTCTTCGAGAATTCATCATGATGCTTCCTCGTGACCAATCACCACCCTCAGGAAGCTTCGCAGATCATTTTCCTGACTGCAAGACTGATAAACAATATTTCGAAAATTTATCTATTTGTTTTCAAGGAAAATTTAAGCTCCTTCAATTATCATTTTATTGGGCGACACGAGAAACACAATGGTTTGATGGAATTTGAAAAATTTGCCAGCACAAAAATTCATAAACGTCAAAGAAAGTATTTTCTTTGGTCATATTATCATGTTATCATGGAAATCATCATCATTGATTGTCATATTCAGAGCTGGGTAGTACTTGAAGTACTTAAAAAGTACTTCAAATTTAGCTACTTAAAAAGTACCTTAAGTATTGTACTTAAATTTACAAGTACCGGAAAAATACTTCAAGTATTGAACTTGAATTTTCAAGTACTCAAAAAGTACTTCAAGTATTGTACCTAAATTTTCAAGTACTTGGCCTGTACTTCAAGTATTGTACTTAAAACTTCAAATACTTTTCTGTACTCCAAGTACTTTTGAATGTGTCTTGCTGATGGTTGCATGTACAAAGCCTTTGAATGTGTAATTGAAAATATTTCGTAACGTATAGACATACTGTCCCTTGAAGACGAACACGAAGTTAGAGTAGTTTTAACAATCCATGTATTATATTCTTTATTTCTTGTTTTTAAAACCTGTATCAAAATAAACAAATGGTAATTGCAATCGGCAATGCTATTTTTAAATTATTTTTACTTCTTTGTTCAAATACTTCTGTTCCAATCTGCCGAAATTAGGCAGCCTAATCTCAGTGTATTGCACATGGTGAAATTATGATGTGATACAAAAAGTACTCGAATAAAAATCAAATGACAATGAGAAATCAAATGTAAGTACTAGAACTTACGAGATATACAAGAAAACTTGAAAAGTACTTGATACTTGGTACTTGATTTTTCAAGTACTTGTACTTCAAGTAGTTTAAATCTTGAGTACTTCAAGTAATAAGTACGTAGTACTTCAAGTACTTAAGGTACTTTGTAGTTTGTACTTAGAGTACTCTCCGGTACTTTGCTCGGCTTTGGTTATATTCGTGATTAGCTGGTCATCTGTTACAACTCAAGACTTTAACATTTCGTTTGATCCGATAAAAATTTTTGCCATATCTAATCAAGGTTCGATGAACTTCAAAAAATCATTATCTTCAGGATCCAGACATTAATTCATTAATATATTCGCTGCATTGAAACATGCAACTAATAAGTTTTCTTCACGAGAAAGCGAAATGTAAAACGAAGCTGCAAAGCGTAGAACATTCGCGAATAGATTTGTCCGAGAGAAAGAAATCCATATGCAAAGACAACGAGGAATGGCAGGGAAACAGGGGAGGACTGAAAGAAAGTGGGACGGGGAAGAGTTACGCGAAATGTAGCGAGAAGAAATTCAGCGTCTGCCATATACATCAGAATTGGGATCAGGGGTCTGTCGTCTACGTGTTCAGTGCTCTGTGTGTGTCTATTCGTGTGCGAGTGAAACGATGTCGACATCGGGGGTCCCGACGATGAGTATTTCCCAGAGGAGGACCTCCGGAGTCGACTCATCAGACTTCGGTCGACCCCCCGTAACCCGCACGGTTTTTCCGTCAAGATCCGAAACGCGGCGAGGCTGCATAATAAGACCGACACGCGGACACGCCAAATTTTTATCGTGAGAGGTCCGACAGAGGGATACACACCGTGTGTTTTCGTTCTTGCCATATAGCGCGCAAGGGAGTGTTTTTGCCCTTTTTTCACCCCAACGAACTCACATATATTGTATATATATATATATATATATATATATATATATGGGGCAGTCCACGTCAAATCAAGCGGTCATCGGCCTGACCCCCTCGGATTTTGATGTCCAATGAATTGTGTCTTTCGTTTGGCCCAAAATATGGCCTCAAATTTTTAGAAATTTTCATTTCATTTTTTAGGGGTTTCCCGAGCTGAAAAATCATTAAATTGAGGGAAACATAAAGAGGGGCCCAAAAATGATATTTTCGACATAGTTCGATAATGGGCAAAAAACAATAACTATTTTGTTTGTATTTTAATCTTTTTTTTATGATTTCTTATTTTGATTGTTTCTTGTAGTGAGAATAATAAGAACAAAAATATTTTTCTAGTGAAACTTGATTTTTTTCTTGGTTTAAGAGTGAAACGACAACATTTTTCGAAAATTCATTAGCCTCCACGATCTGAAATGAAACGGTTGATTTAAACACAGTTAAGGAGGTTCTATCGTTTCTCATGTGTTAGATAAATTCCAAGTTTAATTGTTTAAAATTCGTATGAACCTTCTTAACAATCATACTCAACTGTGGGTAAAAGTTGAGAAAGTTTGAATGTCTAGAAATCGAGTTATTTGTTTTAAAATATCGCCTTTTTCGTAACTTCCCATAAGACCTTATGTTAAAGTTGCGATTTTAAACACTGAATATCTCGATTACCCGTCGATGAAACCTTCTCAAAATTTTTACAAAAAAAAAAACTCATTATCGAATTACAACGAAAATATCTATTTTGAGCCCTCGTTTCTGTGAAAAAAATTTCATTAATTTGAAAAAGACCCCTCTTTTCCCTCAATTCAATGATTTTTTTAGCTCGGGCAACCCCTAAAAAATAAAATAAAAATTTCTAAAAATTTGAGGTCATATTTTGGGCCAAACGGAACCCACAATTCATTGGACATCAAAATCTGAAGGGGTCAGGCCGATGACCCCTGATTCGACGTGGAATGCCCCATATGTACAGACGATGAAGCACATTTGAAAATGTATACTATATACGTATCGAATCGATGGAAGGAAAAGTCTAATAATTCCAGTGGGAACCATTTCGAAAGTAAAACACACGGTCGAGCGGTTATACGAGGAGTCGAGAGCAAATGCGATGAAATTCGATCGTCGCGTCACCGAGCACTTTTCATAATTTAATTTTTTTATCGAAAGCATTTTCAAAAAATATATACAACGCTCGCACACTCTGCAACGAGAATTGATCGATTTATATATAATACCTATAACGAGAATAAAAAGCCGATATCCCATTAATCCGTGGGGTCACAAAAAACCCTCCCTCGTCCAAACGTGGGTCTCAGAATTCATTTTTTTCTTTCACCCTTGCTATGAAAATGCGAGAGAACCCTTGAATTTATATCGGAAACGAAGTATCGATTTCGGCACGCCCGCGTCCGTCAGTCTTGCAGCACGACTGTGACCGATCTTTATAATTTCAAAGCCACCCTTATTTTTTTTCATCCCCCAGTCTCGTCGTTCTTTCGCCCTTCGCTATTTTTTTCCTTCGTATGACAAAACGTTCCTTTTCTTTTTCACCGACCTTCGGTCTCGACGCTTGTTAATTCTACGTCAAATGGTCAAGCAAAACGGAGCCAACAACCGAGCAATTAATCTGGCTAGGACGAATCCGTTCGCGACAGCAGATTACAAAGGAGTGTTCGCATCGAGGTTGACACACAAACAAGGGATGCACATAGTGATGGAGAGAGAGAGAGAGAGAGAGAGAGAGAGAGAGAGAGAGGAAGAAGGCGGAAGGTTAGAAAAGGCAGAACAAGGAAGATCGAGAGAGATCTTCTTAATCAGTTCACGTCTGACTGTCCAGTTTGGTCAAACGAGACGATCGGTCAGTGTCATCCGTTCTGTTTTAACTGCGGATTAAAGTAAACTGGAATGACGAGAGAGAGAGAGGGGGCACCGTTGTCATCGTTCTTTCGTATCAGGGAGCCGCTCTCTCATGGAATGTTTGCACAATGGATTAAATTTTCTCGAGCTATATAATCACTCACTGTTATAAGGTCAGGATGATATTAATAGTAAAATACATGTGCAAAACAGGTCAGCATAACCCGATTAACAATAACAAAGAGGAAGGAAAAGAAATGTAGAGTATCAAGGATCCCATCAATCGCGAAACATCAATTCACGTTAATGTATGGAAAAACATTGTTCAATTATTATTTGAAAGCGTGGGATCGGTCCTTTCACAGTTTGCTCAAGGACGAGTGTCTCCAACCCTTTGTTAAAAACCGATAAAGAAAATGAAAAGAAAAGAACAAGAGAGCATCGGCAATCTCATCAATCTCGAAAGGTTAATTCTATTAAGGTAGTAGTCCACTGTGACGACCCAAATTTCGACGTTTTTTCATTAATCCTTCAAAAAAAAAAAAAAAAAAATGCGATCGTTTTGAAATTTTTACATGTTGTTATTTGTATCTTGAAGAGTACAACAAAATTTGTGTTTACTTAATTTTACATAAATTTGTTTATGACTTTGTACGTCAAAGTGGAGTCCTCGAAAAAAAGGTGACTTGTTTCAAAGAGACAAAGAGATTATTGTTTTGTAGGCTTAATTCTAGGTCTATAATCTATAATATGCATATTTTAAGAAAAAAAAAACGAAATGGCGAACTTGTGAGTAAAAAGGTCTTCGGATTCGAATTTTTTTTTGATAAATTGTTTAAAAGAATTGAATTACTATTAAAAAATTGAATGTTTCAAAGGTTGGGTATTGAGCTATATGTGTCTTAAATAACGGGTAAAATTTTCAGCCAAATCGGTTGAATGGTTTTTACTCAGTGCTTCCTCGAAGTTTCGAAAACGTAGTTTCGAGAAAAACGCGTTTGAAGTTTTAACAACAGATTTTGTATTTAAAAAATTATAAATTAAACAGCTATGCCTAGTGGAAAGAGCAACCCTTCCGTTGCCTGAAAGTTATCTCAAAGCTCTCTTCATTTCTTCGAGAGATTTACAGTTTCTGGTGATTGCCAAATCGTAGTAATTAGTCATTTCTAATATTAACTTATTAGTTAATTGCTCTCTTCTTTTGGCTATAACTTAAAAAATATTCTAAATATTGGTCCGGAACTTTCACAGTATATTCTTAAGATGTTTATCTTGCGAAAAAAGTAAAAAAAAAATCGATTTTTCGAATCCGTCACAGTGGGCCTTAAATGAACGGAAAAATGTTGTTGAATCATTTTTTGTAGGGTTGAACGTCTCGAAGTGTGCTCAAGCGATGTTGTAACAATCTTGTATCAACAATCGATAACAAAGGCGCAGAGACGAGAGAATGAGAGAGCATCAGAGGAATTCCATCAATCGTGAAACATTAATTTAATTTAATGTACGGAAAAAAATTCTGTCGAATTATTTTTCGGATGGTTGACCGGATTGCTGTGTGCTAAAGGGATGTGTGTGACAAACCCCTTTCGAGATTCGGCCAACCCAGGGCTCGGACTCGGGGGTTAAGGGATGCGAGTGTGCTGCATATATAGACACACACGTACATATAGTTATAAATATACAGAGCCTTAAGGGGTGAGGGGTGTAACGAAGGATTGGAGGACGCGAGAGAACGAAACAAGCGAAGGCGAGAGAAGCTGCGCCCTGGTGAACGTGTCGTGGAGTCTCGTAGTTATAGAGAACTCGGCTAGATGGTAAATGTAGTGGTGGTGTAAAATATGGATTTACCTCTCCTCCAGGGCCGCGGCTTTTCCTTCGCAGGTTCCATCTTCCTCGTCTACGTTCTTACCCCCTCTAGCTTCATCTCGCTTTAACGTGCTATCGTGTGTTGCTTGCTCGGGTCCACACATTCGCATAGGTCGATGCTTAAGAAAGAGAGAGAATTTTCACATGTGTGCTTTTACGTATGAACATTCGAAGGCACACACACGTGGAGCAACAGCAGCAGCAGCATTCCCATTACGCGGGGTGTCGTGGCTCGTTTGTTAGACGGGGCTGGTTGGCCGGGCCGCTCGGCAAGACGAAGCAGGGGAGGTTTTGGGGCAAAGGAGGAAGAGCAGAGGAGGTCGAAGCGAGGGTGGGCTCCTTCAGCGCGCGAAGGGGCTGTTTTGTTAGTGTTTTATTTCCACCGGTCGCGTATATAGCATAAGAGAACGCGAATGCCGCCGGTGTTTTGTCTTTGTGTGGCAGGCGAACCCACCCCCGACCGAGCGAATGACGAGAGAGAGAGAGAGAAAGAGGGACGAAGGAGAAGGACAGAGACGCACGGATGAAATGAAACGAGATGGGAAAAGCCGGAGAAGAAGACGAAGTATAGGGGTATATTCGTTATATACATGTGTATATGCTTGTATGGAGAATAAAAGAATGAGAAAGAGAGTGTCGAGAAGGAAATACTTTCGTCAGCAACGTTTCTGCGAGAAACGCTCGTGATACAGGGAGAGAGAGAGAGAGAGAGAGAGAGAGAGAGAGAGAGAGAGAGAGAGAGAGAGTTTCGTGTTTATAGAATACCTAAAATCCTTGAGCAAAGAATAAAATATTCTCCTTTCATGCCATTTTGGCGAGACAGAATCGAACAATTAAATGTACATCAAAAGTTAGAATGGGAAAAAAATGTATATTGTATCGGTTAAATTAAAATTTCGTTCAATTTAGTCAAATTTATATTGTATCATTCTAAAAGCGAGGTTATGCATTACAATACTGGTTTTAGAGTGATGAATTTATCTCTACTTTTATTTTTCAATTATTGTGGGTTAAGTGCGAAAAGTATTTGAATGATTCCATCGCATTTTAGTACGAACAACATTATTTTTCCTATGGACTGTGCGGATCATATTTGGTTCTTAATCAAGTATTATTCCAAAAGTTGACACAGATCTGGTCAGAAAGACTGCCAATTTGTTGTATTTGCATCCTAATTTGACCGTCGCTGTTTTGGTTAACAGTACGCGGAAAAAAATGGTTGATTGGGACAACCACCTTAGTTGGGTATATGTTGGTTACCGTAACCATTTGTTTCGTTGCAATAACCACCTAGCATTAGTTCCATCTACAATTCATAGTAAGTTGACGCGACTAGTTAACACAACTGACTTGATTACTCAGTCTAACTAATAAAATAATATTCAGGAGGGTAAAGGATGGACAACGAATTTTATAGACACCTTAGCCAACTATACGATCATATTTGCAGATCTGTCAGTACCCCAAAAACCCGCCAGGTGGCTTCCTCTCGCACAAACGAACTTTTCCCTCGTCTCTTGTAACCTTTCCAAGTTCGATAACCTTATTTTTTAGTATGGATATTTAATACTTTGCGGCAAAAGGCATAATCGAATCGGAAATGGATTCCCATAAAAAATGTTCCTTAAACCTTCTCTTAAAGAAAAAACGAAGCATTACGAAATTGTAAACTTCATATGTGTAACGACATTCAAAGATTGAAATGTTTGAAAATATTGTGTAGATAAAAAAAAAATTATAATAAACAACGAGCAAAATAGTTGATACAACCATTTCACTCATGGTCGGCCGAACTAAAAAGTTAGTTGGTCCGGCATTTATGAACCAACCACATAAAAATTGTTGATCGAATCAACTTCCCGTCTGGCGCTTAGAGCACTAAGATATAGTTGGTTGGGGCAACTATTATTTTTGCTACCACAGCTAAGCTGTTTTTTGCGTGTACTTGCTTATGCTTATCCTTCGGATGATATGAGAGGTGAAAGTCAATTTTAATAAGGGCAATGGTCAAATAAAAAACTAATTCAAATAAATTACCATGCGAATGAAATAAATTCATCTTTATTGGATGTAAATATCGGACTGGGCATCGTTGCTACGATCATTCCTTATTTCTCTCCCCTCCCGCAGTATCGTCGTATCGATTCGAGTCACCAAATGTATTTTTCTTCAATCCCATGTTCATATGTGTGCGTGTACGTCGTTATATGTAATATACAAGCAAGTTTCACATACATTATATTTAGAAGGCGCTGCTTACGTAAATGTGGAGAGCTCGGATATCTCCTGAGTGTGGAAATGGTTATATGTATACATTACGTGTAAGATAGAAAGATGAAAGAGAGAGAGAGAGAGAGAGAGAGAGAGAGAGAGAGAGAGAGAGAGAGAGCATCGCGTCGTATATAAATGGTCGGGCTAGCTATCTATACGTGCCGGGTAATTTAAAATGCGATTACTCGGAAGGGTGTCCCTTTTTTCGCCGGAGGGGGATCAGTGGCATTCGTCGTTGGACATAAGAATAGCTAATACGATGGGTGGTTGGGTTGAATTCGCAGAGGGACAGAGAAGGAACGGTTCTCCTCGGCGAGTGAGGGAGGTCCGGCGAGAACGATGAATACTCCTATATACATGTATGTGTATATATATATGTACAACGTGGCATATAGTTATAGCAAAGCTCTGATAGATATAGCAAAGCGGACCGACTGGAAGGGTGGCTGGATGGTTGCCATTAAAAGATTTCGAACCCTCTCCTCCTTCTTCGTCGATCTTCTCTCGCTCGTCTTTACTTCTCGTCTCAACCCTCCATCCACCCGATGCCCCCGGCGCCCATATATAAGGGTGAGTAATCTGAGTGAGGCCGCCAGCGCAGGCAGAAGCAACCCCCTTATCCTCTACCGCCGTCTACCCCCTCATTCCGCGACTTCTTTCTTATTTCTCCATCCTTGTCTTTTTTCTCACCCGCATCGTACACCGTACACCTTTACTCCGCCCTTACGTTCATCCACCCTCCCAACCTCTGGCACTTTTTTCTCTCTTTATTTCCTACATCCACGTCCCGTTCCTCTTCTCTCTGCTATATGAGTCTTCTGCTCCGTCTTCTACATACTTTTACTTATACTTATGTGTACGCTCATACGTGACTGCGGGTCGGTGGAAAATGGTTGGGCAAGGGAAATGAGAGAAGAAGAGGATCGGGGGATTCGGGGATGAAGAAAGGTGGACGCATGAGCACACACGAGCAACGCGGAGGGACTTTGTACACCCCCGCACAAGCGCGTGTGTGCAAGATCTATTTCTTTCTTTCTCGCTGCATTCATGTGTGTATAACTCGGCTCCAAGTTTCTCACGTGTGCCTGAGAAATACATGATATATATACATACGGTATACGTACTCGTGGAGGTACGGGGTTGGGGCGAGAAGAGCTCGGAGAACGAAGACGCGAACGAACGAAGAAAGAGAGAGTTAAGAGGAGCGAGAAAGGATATGGAAAAAGAGAGATGACGAGCGCAAACACAGATGAACTTTTAGTCGCATACATTGGCGGAGCTCTCTCGTACAGTGTCGTTGATGTTGCTCACACGCTTATATATATATATATATACATCCAAGCTGGCGTTTGGCGAGAGAAAGAGAGGGGTAGGATTGGCAGCTCTGATCAATATTCGATTTTTGAAATATCTCCCCCGCTTCTCTTTGAACCCCGTGGGCTGCCACACCGACGTCGACTCTCGCGCTTCATCTCCTCTTTCCCCGACTCTTCAACCCCTATTTCCAACCCTCTCTTTCTCGCTTGCTTTTTAAACTCGCTCTCTTTTCCTCCCACACATTTGTTGGTCCACGATGTCCCGGGGTGTTCTCTCTCTCTTTCAGGTCTCTCGCGTCACCCGGTTACACCGCGATATACAGTTCCCTCACGCACACATGCATACACACCCCCAGCCATCGACCCTTTCCACGTTTCCCTCGAAAGCTCGATACTCCATTTGTATTTTTAAACTGGAATCCCCGTATGTAGTATATATATCGTACGAATGCTCTCGCTCGTCCCTCACCTCTCTCTCTCTCTCTCTCTCTCTCTCTCTCTCTCTTTCCCTCCGCTTCGACTTTTCTACATATATATTCCAGAGTTCACTCTTCTCGCGGAATCCAACACCCCCTTCTCGCACATACGCCGTACTCATCCCACAGGCGCTTTCTCTCTGTCCTCCCCGCGAGTTTCTTCCCTTACTGCGTTATCAGTATAGCCAGCATCGCCATTGCCATCACCATCACCATTACTATCGTGCATCCAAGAAGATCTCTCCACTGGGCTTCGTGTCGTCCGCTTATGCCATCCCGAATCTCGCGAATACACCCTAGCCCTACCCCTATATTCGTATTCCGCTTCACTTCCGTGTTTCTCGCGCTTCCTCCACTCTCTCTCCCTCTCTCTCGCGCGCGCTTTTCCGCCCTCTCTTTAACTTGCCCATATCCTTTTCTATTTCTCGCTCACTGTCGTGCATACAATACACTCACGTGTACAATACTGCACACACCCTTGCCTAAAGGCCTTCGATATTGCGAGAGAGAAAGAGGGCGGTAAAGGGATTGTAACGGGAACGGGTTCAGGCGGCTGCGCCACACACGATCCATCGGAATTTTAAGGAAATAGGAGGACACTCGATGCATACTATCGCTATGTTAGGTTCGCATATATGTGTATATCTGCATGCAGAGACGGGAACGCGAGCACGGTGTGTTTGGGCGAAGGAGAGAAAAACACGTATGAGGCGATAGAAGAGAGAACGAGAGAGGGTTGAAAGGAAACACGTATAGTGTGTATATGGAATCGAGTGTATGTAAATAGGAATAATGTGTGCGATGGAACTGTATGTGACCGAGCTAGGGGTTGAAACGAGATCGAGGGTGGTCGAGGAAAAGGAGGGAGGAGGGGGGCGTTGAGGAAAAAGCCAGGGTACAGCTCTCTCCCTCTCTCCCTCCCTCCGTCTCTTTATTTCCCTCTTCCTCTCTCTCGCAATTCAAATACGTGTGCATGTGTGTAAGTAGGTGGGGGTTGGTGGAACAGGGTGAGCTGCAGGCGGGAGGATTCACAGAGCGGCGAGAGGCTGCCACACAAACGCGCCTCGTTTCCTCTCGTGCGACGGGACACAGGTGCATTTTCCCCTGTGCCCTCCGCACCAACACACACACACGTATCTCGTGTGAACCCTCGAAAGAGAGAAAAAGAGAGAGGGTGAGAGCGTAAGGGAATACTTCTTCCTCTTTGCCAGCGAGGAAAGCAGGGAACACGTCAAATCGGAATTTTTGCATCTTCTCCGGTGGAAAATCACGCGAATCTTTCGTGTACCGGAGCGTTCATTCTTACTCGATAGATATATATGCATCGACGTGGCGCGTGAGAATGATGAATAAAAATATATTTGATGGAATTGAAAATCGTATTATTATTGTATGGCCATGCGTTTGAGAAAAGATTAATTGAGAGTGCTTTTTAGTGATGATTGAAGTTAAGGTTCTGTATTTGATCTAGATATTTTCAATTCCGTACACTGAGAGAACGAGGCACGAGGATTTGTTAACTGTGTTACGTCTCAATCGACAATACTCCATATCGGTCAAGAAGAGTTTCCCCTGTCTTTACACGTTATTCAGCATGTAAACGTACGAATCGAGGATGCGCCCTGTTTAGTCTAACCTCGCGGAAATTTACTCGGGTAAAATCAAACAACTCAATTCATTTCCAAAATTCAACCAACCCAACATCGATCAAAGAAAATAATGGAATCAAATATGATACCGAAAAAAAATAATCATTATAACTTTTGTTCAAATACAAAACATGGTAATATTGAATTCAAAGTATAATGTGCAAAATGTGAAAATCATTTCGAATTATGCCAATAAAAATCTTTCTTCTGCGACGATTTTAATATAATCTTGTATTTTCTGTTCTTCGGCGATGCTTTTAGATATTCAAAAGCGTTTTTCATCGATGATATTTTCCAATATTGTCGTAAATTTCACCAGATGTAACAACAGTTAACAAATATAAATTTGAATATTACGGAATCAATTATTTTTGAACAGTTAATAGACTAAATAAATATTTTGTCACTGTTAATAAATTATTTTGACACAGATAAAATATTTCTTAACGACTAAAATTTTTTGTAACAATTAAGCAATATTTAAGTAAAAGGGCTAACCAAATATATTTCTTTACTACAAATAAACTGTTTTCTCAGTGTAATAACGAGGGAAGAATTCATTGATCACGGTTTAGGACAATGTCGAGCGTTCGAGGGCTGAACATTGAACGAAGGATTTATTTAGAATTTTGATAACTGATTTTGATCGTCACACGTTCGAATGGATGCATTGATAACAATGGAAAGGGCGATTTCGATTGACGAATTTAATTAACAAAAATAGTTAACCAATACACTCAGAAAACAATATATTTTTATGTACCGGGATTGGTAACTGTTAACAAATGTAAAATTGAATATGGCGAAATAAATTGTTTTTAACAGTTAATACATTATTTCGGAACAAATAAAATGTTGCCATGAGAACACGTTCATTTCTTAATGACTAACAAATTTTGTAACAGTTAAGGAATATTTCAATAAAAGTGCCAACTAAATATAATTCTTTACTATAGATAAACTGTTTGCTCAGTGTATAGAAATTTTCGGGAATTGTATGAATGTTTCACTAAATGGACCTGAATGATATTGAATTTGTGATTTATCATTCTTCTCTATTAGAAATACCAGAAATTCATGCAATATTACGAGTAAGCTTTATTGTCTCTGCTCACAAATCTTGTGGCCATTTTTAAGGTTCGTAGGCAATTACTTAACGGAATTACAAATACTCATTCGTTAATGGTGAGATTGCGTGAAATCTGAAATATAGAAGATTCGAAGATTATTGGTCCATTCGGAGACGGCGCAGAGAGGGAACAAATGGCCACGGGAGAGGGTTTGTGTCTCGTGATCCTCGCGAATAACCGGTCAGTCGTAATTAGAAGGGTGAAAACGCCTGCTGGGGCTGCTGTGTCTCATTATGGCGTTGATTGGCTGACCGAGAGTCAGGCGTGGGGAGCATGAACCCTGCCAGACTTGGAGGTTACATATATACGAAAAAGAGAGAGAGAGAGAGCTGGGGTAGCAGCTATATTAAGGGGTTTGTTCTGCTCTTTTCTCCCTCTGTTTCTCTCCCTTGTCTCGCTTGTTTCTAGCCACCCCCGAGAATTTGCAGTGTTCCGATGGTGTACGACTGGCCACGCCTATACACCCCCTATTCACCCTCAATTCTCGCCGGTTTATATCAAAGGCGGGGGCTTCGCTATCACGCCGCGGATTAATTACAACCCCCACCTCCGACAAATGAACGAATCGCACAGAGAGGGAGAATCTCACCCGCTCCTGGATTCGTAGACGGAATTACGCTCGCGCAGAGTGCATTGAACACACACACACATACACACACGAAAAACCACCCTTTTTTTTAAACTTTCAACCCCTCCAATCCGCGTTTGTTGCACCGTGCGCTCGTCGCGTATCGATTAATTCTCCATGAATCGATACCTCCCTCAGTCTCTCCTCCCTTCTTCTCTCTTTCTCTCGCTCTAGATTCATCCGCTTGATCGAATAATCCGCCACCGCTTCATCAAAAGGAATGCAATAAGATAATGATGGACAATAATGGATTTCATTTGTTACGTTTGAATGAAAATTGACGAATTCATTTGATCGAATATTTCCGCTGATAACGAAAAAATATCGGTCGATTGAGCAGCGACACCCCGACAGGATTATACTAAAAATAAAGCGAATCTTATAAACAAACAGATATATAGAGCATTCCACGTTAAACCACGCGGTCATCGGCCTGACCCCCTCGGATTTTGATGTCCAATTAATTGAGGGTTTCGTTTGGCCCAAAATATGACCTCAAATTTTTTAATAATTTTATTTCATTTTTTAGGGGTTGCCCGAGCTAAAAAATCATTAAATTAAGAGAAAACACAAAGAGGGGCCTTTTCGAATTAATGAAGATTTTGTTCACAGAAACTAGGATCCAAAACAGATATTTTCGTCGCAGTTCGATAATGGGCCAAAAATAATTACTATTTTTTTCATTTTAATTTTTTAATTGTATTTTAATCATTTGTTTAATTCTAGGTCGTCGAGGATAAATTTTCGAAAAATGCTGTCCTTTCGCTCTTAAACCAAGAAAAAAAAATCAAGTTTGACTAGAAAAATATTTTGCTTGTTGTTATTCTCACTACAAGAAACAATCAAAATAAGAAATTATGAAAAAAATAAATTAAAATACAAAAAAAAAGTAATTATTTTTGGCCCATTATCGAACTATGACGAAAATCTCTGTTTTGGGCCCTAGTTTCTGTAAAAAAATTGCATTAATTTAAAAAAGACCCCTCTTTATATTTTCCCTCAATTTAATGATTTTTTAGCTCGGGCAACCCCTAAAAAACGAAATAAAAATTTCTAAAAATTTGAGGTCATATTTTAGGCCAATCGAAACCCATTGGACATCAAAATCCGAGGGGGTCAGGCTGACGACCACGTGATTCGACGCGAAATGCTCCATATACATATATATACAAATTCAATAGCTCGTTACGTTTGTGCCGAATGAAAATTTATACGATTTTACAACATGGAAAATTTCACCCTCATAACGAAATATTTAAATGAACCAAATTTATCGATATGCAAAAAAATATTCCTCATTTTATTTTAGAAGAAATATGCCATATGCTTCGATGAGATCGACGGAATTTAAAATGAAAAAATCATGCGGAAAAAAAATTTGGATTAATGGAAAAATGATGAGAAAAAATAGATGTACTTTGGAGAGATAAGGACTAATTTATAAATGGTCTATTATTGTAATTAAGGATTATCGCGTGGTTGAAAAATTTTGTGCTTAATTGAGCGGACAAATTTAACAAGCGAGACCGTGTTTTTTTCAGGAAATAATGATAATTTTTTTTTTCGTTATTTGTATCTTGTATTTATTTCCATTCGAATCCGCGCAAAGATCCATCGGCACGCAAAAAGCCATATATTAAGCCCGATGACGAGAGGTAGTGAAAATCCTCTTTCTCTCCCTTTCTCACTCTCCCGCAGTCTCTACTGAGAGTAGATATATATCCTCGATTAGCCATGTAAATCCCATGCAAATTGGCCGGTAGCGCCTTCAAGAGGGTTTGATTGGCCACTCGCGGCGAATACGCTGATTGGATTGCCGTCCACCGGGATATACCTCTCTCATTTCACGAGCCCTCTGTCTCTCTCACTCCGCTAGCTAATCACGCAATTACCCGACCCAAGCTTTAATTTTATCCTTAATTAAATTCAATCTCGTCGCAAGGCGGAACAAACGGTTTCTCAAGTACTCTACATATATATATATGTATACCTATATATTTTTTTAATACTCTATATATTTAATTTCAGCTCCGGGGTGAGTCTCGCCGTTCTGCCGCGAATGGGCGTGCAACTGGAAAAATATCTTCACGACACGGATGAGCGAACAATTTCACGGAACACGAAAGGGTTGCGAGAAAACCCGAGAGAAATTCATTCCTCGTGGGCTAATAAAAAAAACATCAAATTCACTTGATTAATTCTAAAAAGTGTAAACATTTTCGTAATTTGCTGGTCGTGGAAATAAATTTAATATCCCTTATTACCCGAGAAATTTTTACTCACTGTATCTTATAAATGAAGCGAAGAATGGAAGATAATAATGGTGTCCATTGAATTTAATAATAAAAAAAAAGTGTTATTCGCCATTTTGCAGTCACGATTCGTAAGGGTTGGAGAAAAATGTTAATACTACCCTCCAGTCCGAGGACTATTTATTACCGCGTTATTGGAGAACCTCACTGCCTAATAACAATTTATTATTATGCTTTTTTTCCCTCCTTCTCATCCTACTTCGTCTCGTAATAACGAGGACAATTTATTTCTCTTGCTGAAACACATCACGTATATATATACATATATATGTGTGTGTGTGTGTGGGGTTTGGCATAAAGGCGAAATAGGACGGGCAAGCGAGACAGAAAGAGAGTGAGAGGGACGAGGGAAAACGATTGGTCCTGGAAAATACGAAAACCTGACAAACGACCCTGTTGACGTTCGCCCTCGTTGAAACAAAACGACGCACGGACGAAAGAGGGGGAGGCAGCTCTCTCTCTCTCTCTCTCTCTCTCTCTTTCTCTCTCTCTTTTGGGCTCTCTGGTGCACACCAGCTTTCATTCACCCCCATATTTCATATTTCTCACACCCTACATTTTCCTCCAAAAGCTACACGATGTGTACTTTTTGTATGTGTGTGTCTCGTCGTCTATTGCTATCCTGCTGCAGCCAAATCTTCCAGTTTTTTTTACCACCCTCCTTGCACTTGGCGATCAATTTTTTTTGACTTCTTTCAAAACCTATTGGACCTCCATTTATCCAGTAATTCAACAATTTTGGAACTTCTTAAATTCGTTTTTCACGTACAGACCGAAGATACTAAGAAAACTCAGCACATTGGACATTTGCACATTGCTTCCTCATCTTTATCCATGAACACAGCTTCCTTTATCACAAAGTATGACGATCAAATTTGGCTTCCTCATAAAGGAAGCTTTGTTGACGATCGAAAAACATGAATAATCAATGTGCAAATTTGCCAAATTCGTTCAAATTTACTTCTTGCCAAATTTGATTTTTGTCAAATTCAATCGCGAACAACCTTGATCACTATTTTGAATGTGTACAAAATGTCAGTACAATATATCGCAAATAGCTGAAGTTGGAGTACGTTATTTAAAAAAAAAAAAAAATTCCATAAAATTTTAATCATTCAATTGATTTTCGTCAAATTTAATAACGAACATCCTCGATAGCTATATTAGCACTGTGCAAAGTTACCGTGCAATATCTTAAAAATTGCTCAAGTTAGGGCGTTTACGCTATTTTTCAAAAAATTAAAAATTTCGTAAAATGTCGTTTAATTCGTTTAATCTCTCGATGGATTTTCGCCAAATTCGATAGCGAACAACCTTGATAGCTATACTAGTTCCTTAAAAAGTTTCACTGCGATATCTTGAAAACAAAGTACAAAGTTTGAGTGCAATATCTGGAAAATTGCAGAAGTTAGAGCGTTTCCGCCATTGTTTCAAAAATGAAAAAAGTCGATAAAATCTGAACATCCGTTAGAATGAAAACAAATTTTTTTCTTAATGAAGGGAAATTAGGGCTGGATAAGTGTGCCAAATTTCAGCTCGATATCTTGAAACGTACTTTAGTTATTAATTATTTACACATCTATCCGGAATTTTTTCTAAATATGATTTCTCGATTTTTGGGAAATTTTGAATACCTTGGCATAAAAAATCTGGAAAAATTTTTTTTTCACGAAAACAAAGCTTCCTTTATGAGGAAGCAAAACTAATCGAGAAAAAAATGACTCATAATGAATCTTTTCCTTTGTGCTAAGACACAACAAATATTCAAGCAAAATTTTCGCAGTTTGAGAGGCAAATTAAATTTATATATGTAGGTGGAAGAACGAGGAGGATATTAATTTAATATTTCAGCAGGTGCGAAATATAGGGGTATGAAAAACTTTGGCGAACTCGATGGGAAAGCCAACGGCGAATTAATGTTGGCGGAAAAGCGATCCCTCCCGTCTGTTTTTTACTGCCACTTAATTTATCCCGAGCGCGCGAGTTTGAGAAAACGGGCAGACGAGAGAGAATGAGAAAGAGCGCGGCTAATTTTGTTTAATTTATTAAGAAAACCCCCGGAGGAAAGAAAAAGGAGACACCACAGCGGAGGTTTGTCGGTCTCGTCTGTGGCCGCAGAAGCTCATCCGACCAGAGCTCTTCTCTTTTTCAGCTTCATCCCCATCTCAAGCCCACGCTGTCCTGTCTAACGACGTAATCCTCTAAAAAGTTATAAAGTTACAAGGTACATTTTTTAAAAGCATCCCGACACAAACTCCCTCCATTCTCTCGACTTTCACGCCCTCTCGGAGGTCAACGCGCTACGTTCCATCTCGTGCACAAATTCTTCGCTATCCTGTGGTTACAACCCTTCCTCAATTGCATACACACAAACGTACACCGAAAGCCATTTTTTTCCCGTATTTTTTCTTCTTCACACCTCACGTTGAATTTCTCTAAGCTCTAAACAATATTTACGTAGATGAAATGAAAAAAAATCTAAATCCAAATGGCTTCAAGGTCAATTTTTATAATACAAATGAAATATTTCCTGACTATTGTCGTTTTCTCAAACTGTTTATTAACTATTTATTTACTATTAACTATTTATCAAATTGTTAATTAACAATAGACAAAAAAGTATCATGAGGTATCAAATGATATCATGACGTTGCAAATATTCCATTTTTTCCAAGTGGAACAAGTCAATTTTCCGTCCGGCGCCTCTTTCGTATTTTCTCTTGTTTCCTACCGATTATAAAATCATAAAAAAAATTGTACAGTTTAGCAATCAGAAAAAAAAACATTGCATCGGTTAAGGCCGAGATATTGTTATGAGCTTTTCGATCCTCTCGTTGATGAAAGAAAAGAGAAGCGAGTAGATCGAGGCGACGTTTGATCAGATATTCTTTAGGGGAAGGTTAATAATTTTTGTGGCTTTCAACGTTCAAATCAGTTTAGTTTTATTCTATCTTGAACGAATTCACTAAAAATTTGCCGAAACTAAAAAAAAAAAATTCCGGGGCACGAACCCCTCTAAAAAATTATAAAGAAATTTTTTTTATCGCACACAAGAATTTGAAAAAAAAAAGTTTAAAAGTTGAAAGCAACGATTGTCATTGTCTTTATTGTAATGGAATAAAGAAATCATGAATTCAGCGTAAAAATTATAAGGGATGATCTCATAATCAAGGACGTATTTGTGATTATTGTGATAATTAATTTATTACGTCTTCACGTAATTTAATGTTTCATTTGAACATTTTATTTTTGATACGTTTTTAAACAATTATCATAAATCTCAATTAATGTTATTGTTTATTTGTTTAACATAAAAGATTAATTAAAAATTCGTTAAATAATAAATAACTTCTATATTTTTCAACTATTTTTTTTAACTCTCAAAATTTTGTTTTTAATTTTTTACATAATAGATAATTCTGTTTTCTTTTGCAATTTTTTCAATTTTGTTAAAAACATTTTTTTTTAATTTCATTTCATGGTTTATTTTACATCGAATGTGGTGCATCGAAAAAAATGAGTCCATACATCAAATTTATGATAATTTGACAAGAAACCAAACATTTTTTTTACCAAATTTTTTAGGGGGGGGGGGGCGTTTGTGCCCCAAGGAGGTGGCCGTACTCTACCCTCCCCCATTTCTCGGAATTTCGGTAATTTCTCAAATAGCACAAGAAATTTCAATTTAAAAAAAGTGTGTAGTGTTATGTTTTATTACATTGCGGTGGTATATGCAACAATCTTCGGTCCGAAATAGGTACGTGGATACGACCTCGAACTCCTTCTCTAATCAACCCTATGTTGTAGCGGGCACCCCCTTCGGCGTTATCTGCGATTGCAACAGACTGCACGAATCCGCACACAGTGGCCAAAGGGAGAGGTGCCTCGCGTCAATTTCACATTCAAATTTCCATACAATCGAATTAACGAACAAAAGAGCAACCGGTCGTTTGATCCGTCCCATCGAGCGATATAGTTGAGATCCTGAACCATATATATATATGCGCTCAAATATACAGGGTGTCACATAAGTAACGGGATGGCTGAATATTTCCTCAGCTAAGATATTTTTCGAAAAGGTCAAGGTCATTCTCGTAGTAACGTTTGACGAGGAATTCATTTGTGACCTTAATTTTGACCTCGATAATCACCTTCAAGGTTATTCCAAGGTCAACTTTATTTTTCCTAATGGAAACCTGAAATCAAATTTATTCCGAAAAAATTGATTGATTTTTCCGAATCTTTTAATGTTAATGTAAAACTGTTCGTTCTATTGACTTCAGAACTCAAAAATAGAAGGTGCCATTAAAAAAAAAGTTGACCTTGAAATCACCTTGAAGGTCATCGTCTAGGTTACTACTGAATGCGCCTTTTTAAAATTAATAACTGTGGTTCTTGCAACACAATGTGAAAAGCTTTAATTTCCACACCTTGTTCAAGTTTAATTGACTTTAGAGGATGTTCAAGGTCAAAATGTACCTATGACCTAAGTACACATTTGAACGTGAAATTTTCCACTCTTTCGATTGCCGATGTCAAAAAGGGGGTTTCCATTTGATAAAAAAAGTTGAACTTGAAATAACCTTGAAGTTGACCATCAAGGTCAAAATTGAGGTCACCATTGTATTTCTCGTCGAAAATTATTACAAGGATGACCTTGATCTTTTGGAAAAATATCTTGGCTGAGGAAGTATTCAGCCGACCCGTTACTTATGGGACACCCTCTATATATACATAGTGTTTATATACCTATGTATAGTCTGCAACAATATTGTCTATATATATTTGAGAAGTCTTCCTTCCACGTTCTCGTTTCCTGTGTACAAGGGCACCGTATCCACAAAGTGGCGTCCCTCAATTATGAATAATTCGCGAATACAAATTCGCTTAATTTCTCTTGGTTGCCCTTTCTCTCCTTCTCGTCGAGTTCGCCTTCGTCCGACAAAAGGCCCGCAGGCGCAGACACACGAACATACACATGTAGATACACACATATACAGGCAAATTCAGTATTCCTGTGCGGGGGTGCGTGAATACCTGAGCATCGGAATCACTCGTTTATTCGCATAATATGTACAAAAGGCCCTCGACGATGTGTATAGACATAAACCTTCACGGGATTCACTCACACAAGCCAAGTTTCATGTTAATTCAAGAAAACTCGAGGTTCGACATATACATATGGATTATTCCATGTCAGCCTGATCAACTCTCTTTTCATCAAGCTCTCAAATTTGATCGATGGTTTTTATTCCTGAATCCACATTTTCGCAATGTAGGAGCCATTGAATAAAATTTGCAAAAGTACCAAATGCTCAGATTCAGTAGATTCGCAGGAAAGAATCTTGAATCAAATCCAAGATGGCGAGGGTCAAACTTTGGTTGAGTTGGCATGGAATCTTTTATATACGTATGATACGTGAGGTTTATAAATGGAGGGACGTTTATGCGTCCCTAATTAATCCACCCGCCGACGGGCTCAACAGATGCGCCCGGCCGAAATTTAAATTTATTCCGAATCGAAGACAGTGAGAGATCGTTGCTTGTGTGAGTGAGACCTGGATATAAAGAGGGGGGGGGGGGGGGGGGGAGATCAAGTGCAGACGGCGTCACCTGCTACCCGGTACCAAGACTGTATCTACTTTCATTCTCTCCAATCTCTCTCAGGCTCATTTTTTCCTCTACACTTTTTTCTACGTTCTTTTCCCTCAAGTCGATATTTGTCTGCGCTCCCTCTCTCTCCGTCTTTCTCCTATCTACGTATATATTTCGTCATGTTCTTCTTTTCCACTCGTTTCGCCTCTCCATTCCTCCATTATTCCATTATACAGTCGTGGACGAAATCGTAAAACTCGCACAAAGTCGGGAAAACGACGAGACCTCCATTGCTATCTGTATACGTATAGCAGAGAGCGACGGAGAAAAGCTCTCGCCAAACGATCAAAGTTTAATTAGGCAAGAGACTCGAGAATGCGAGGAACATATTCTGGTCCCAGTACGACTGAAAACTAGTGCAGTGATTCACCTTCTTTTTCAGCTTTTTCTTTCTTCATTCCTTCAGCAACAATCCCCAGGGATTCACCTTTATTTTATGCATGGCGAATCCTCATTTGAAAAATCCATGCCTCAAATGTTTCGCAAAGGCGATAAAGTCCTCATCTTATTGTCCTCATTTTTTTCCATGAATAACTTCAGTAGAATGAATAACTTCGGTAGAAGGGAACGCCTTCACTAGAGCATGCAATTTTTAGCGAGATTCTTACAATTGCTGAAATCAATTTTTCGACCAACCTGGATCGCGGATCCTTATCTTGGATATGGGATTAAGATGCTTTCCAGACGAACAAAAAAATTAAACTTTTGTGAAGATTCTTTTCTCCTCAACTCTATGAAAATAAAAAGTACATAGGTTGATGTGAAATCACCAGAGTCGAGATTTTAGGGCTTTGTATTTAATTGAAATCACAGCTGCTTCCTAGATCTGGGTCCAGGACGAAAGAATGAAATTTGTTCGAATTTTAAGGGGTTACGTATTAGCCACTGTTGATTTGCCAATATGTCCTTCCATATGACTGTATGATTTGGCTAAATTCATGAGAGATCCAAATTTTACGGTGATATTTTCAGTGTTGAGTCAAGATGTATTGAGATCCGGATTCAGTATCGAGGTCCAGATTCTGTATTGAAATCCAGATTCAGTATTGAGATCCAGATTCAGTATTGAGATCCAGATTCAGTATTGAGATCCAGATTCAGTATTGAGATCCGGATTCAATATTGAGATCCAAATTCAGTATTGAGATCCAGGTTCAGTATTGAAATCCAGATTCTGTATTGAAATCCAGATTCAGTATTGAGATCCCGATTCTGCATTGAGATCCAGATTCAGTATTGAAATCCAGAATCTGTATTAGTAGCCAGATTCAATATTGATATCTGGATTCAGTATTGACATCCAGATTCAGTATTGAGATCCAGATTCAGTATTGAGATCCAGATTCAGTATCGAGATCCCGATTCAGTATTGAAATCCAAATTCAGTATTGAGATCCAGATTCAGTATTGAGATCCAGATTCAGTATTGAGATCCCGATTCAGTATTGAAATCCAAATTCAGTATTGAGATCCAGATTCAGTATTGAGATCCAGATACAGTATTAAGATCCAGATTCAGTATTGAGATCCAGATTCAGTATTGAGATCCGGATTCAATATTGAGATCCAAATTCAGTATTGATGAGATCCCGATTCAATATTGAGATCCAAATTCAGTATTGAGATCCAGGTTCAGTATTGAAATCCAGATTCTGTATTGAGATTCAGATTCAGTATTGAGATCCCGATTCTGTATTGAGATCCAGATTCAGTATTGAAATCCAGATTCTGTATTAGGAGCCAGATTCAGTATTGAGATCCGGATTCAGTATTGACATCCAGATTCAGTATTGAGATCCAGATTCAGTATTGAGATCCAGATTCAGTATTGAGATCCCGATTCAGTATTGAAATCCAAATTCAGTATTGAGATCCAGATTCAGTATTGAGATCCAGATTCAGTATTGAGTACGAATAAAACACAAGTTCTCTGCGAGTTTAACCAACTTCTTTTGGGACCCTTCTGAGTGATCCTAGATTTTCATCCAAAGTGGTCTACTACGTAAATTAAGGGTGACATGTAACCCCCCAAAGGCTGATAAAAAATTGAAGCATTTCAATATCTCTTATGAAAAAAAACTCGCCATGTAAATGAAATTATGAGTAAAAATTTTAAAAATGCAAAAACCCGTGACTCTTCGAAGTCTACGCATAGAGGTGCAGGGGAAGGCGACATCGAAGGATGCCTGGAACTCGATTATACGCGAAAGCTACGCAAGAACGAAGGAAGAGGGAAAAAAAGGATGGTAAAATAAATTTTTCTTTCTCTCCTTCTGACTAGCTGTGACCGGAGACAGCATCTGCGAGGGATATAGCGGGGCAGGGCTTCGATTTCGAGGCGATCCGTATATAAAACAAGAGCAAAACGTGTCCAAAGCGCCGCTCGCGCGCGGTCGTTGGAATTCAACGATGTGTGTGCTCCGAAAGGAGGGCATTCGAAGAGGTGAAGAGAGAGATTGAGCGAAAGAGAGACGCCGAGATTCTCGTCGCTCTCGCCAAGGTGAGTATTTTTTTTCAACCCTCTCAGTTTGATTGACTAACGTCAGTCAGCCGAAGAGATCTCGGAGAGCGAGAGTTCCAGTGGAGACGAAGAGAGAAAATATCGTGCAAATATATATATATATCTATATGTTGAAATGGCATGCAGTGCCATCACCGTGGTGGATTCCCCTATTTGGTATTCCATGTAGATAAGTACAGACGGAATAACAAATGTCCGCGGGGTCACCGTGATTATACCAAGCAAACAAATCTTTATGCGATAGTTTTATAAAAGTCCGAAAGACATTGAAAAGAGGGACGAGGGGGAGGGAGGGGTGAGTTATCTTGGTCTTGAAACTGGACCACCGTGAAAGTTGACCGATGCCATAGATACGTCATGATATTTCATCGATCGACACTCGGCATTCCGTTTTGATTCGTTGAATATAACGATTTTTATTTTTAACACGTTAGAAGCATTTTTAATTGAAATTTAATTGAGGTAAATGCCCCAATTAATGAACAGGTCCCAATTATTGAACACTATCTTGTATTTTTATTATTTATTCACCCGCATGCATTTACTTATTTATAAAAATTTCATTTCATACATGGAACTTTTAGCTATCTAAATGTTACCTTACTTGTGCAAAAAAAGCTTTAATTAATAGAAAAAAAAATTATTTGATCAACAACGGTGACCCGATTTGACGTCTCGTAGTAACGCTTATCGTTTTTGCTAAGACGCGCCGCTTCAGGCGTAAGGGCATAAAAAATTCAAAAACTGTCGCATCTCAAAAAGTAAAGGCGTTACAGGTTCCTCGGAAAATTTCTTACAAATAACAAGTAAAAAAAAAAAAATTTATTAATTATTTGTTAAAAAATACGGTGTTCGGTCATTGGAACATAGGAAATGCAGTGTGTCCCAATTATTGTAAACCCAATTCTTGTAGACCCAATTCTTGTAAACCCAATTATTGAACACTCGAATTTTCCAAGATGGCGTCATTAAACCCATCAAAACATCGAGACAGTGAACGTGTGACAGATCGTGTGAATCAGATTTATTCGAACAAAAACTGTAAGTTCCTGACTAAATTTACCTTTATTCTTTTAATCGTAACTCTAAGATCGTCAAATATATTTTTTATTTGTATTTCGTGCAATAAACATAAAAAGTAAAGTAAAAAGAGAATATAACCTAAATGTAACCTAAAAATACGAATGTAAAGTTCAATATTTTTTGCTCTCCGATATTTCAGGGACAACATTTTCTCAATAAAACGCCATAAACAGGGCGACAAAAAGACGTCGCTCTGCATATATAGTGTGGAAGTTGAAAAACTCGCATTGGATGCGGTAGAAAAGGGAATTTCTTTAAGAGAGGCCAGCCGATTATTCAAGTGTTTGATTTTGCTTTTATTTCTTAATATTGTACCCAAAATAATATTTTCAGAACGGAAAAAGAATTCTCGAGAGTGTTCAATAACTGGGACATGCCTGTTCAATATTAGGGACATAGGCACTTCCAGTGTTCAATAATTGGGACATTTGCATGCTTCACATTGTAATTCTTTTATTTGTTTCGAAATCATTTAAACATAACTTCAAGGGTGATTTTTCGAAAGTAAAAATATCAAAGTATCATTTGAACATGAAAGCGATGGTTTTTTTCTTGATTTTATATTTTTTTCTCACCGAATTCAATCCCCAGATCCTTAGCTATTCAATAATTGGGACATTTACCTTACAAGTAGATACGGAATCTCATGATAATAATTTTTGCACGTATCTCGAAGAGAACAAAAATGTATTATATGGTCAAAAAAATGGTAACGATATGTTAGTGCTTTTCTGCAACACTTGCTTTTAGTTTATAAACAATGGTTCAATAATTTGGGCATTATAAAGAGTCAACCACGCATTCTAAACTGTTGCGAAAATCATATAATATTATGGATTCTTCATTGAAGCATAGATATTGTAATTGTTGTTCATTCGATGCTTTTCTTTTAGTTTCACAAACATTAACAACAATATTACGCATTATTTTGAAGCTGGAAATTATGGAAAAAACGCTATATTTGTTTTGCTGAAAGCTAGAATAAAAAAAAAGTTTTCATGACTTTGAAGCTACTACAATATGTTCAATAAACATTTTTCTCGCAGTCAAATAACTCGCCTAAACATGGATATTTTTTAATAAAATTTGTTACTGTACTTATTAAAGTCTATATAAATGTGCAATAAAAAATGGTCATACCACATTTCTAGTATTTTCAAAAATACTTCCAATAATTCAGGCTGTTTTGATTTTGGTCACAGCAGAAAGACTTCTTGAAGGTATTATGTATTCCATTTTGAATTTTCGTTTCTTTGCGATACACGCATTTTCCGGATAAACGGAACGAATCTGCTTGCTCGTGTTCTCCAACAATATATGATATATAAATGTGGTGAAGTGATATATTTAAGGAAGCCAAGAGGAAAAGGGAACATAGAAAGCCAAGTTGCTTCTGCTGCTGTTGGCGACCATCACCAAGTCAAATCGTCGTCGTCGTCGTTCGTTCGTTCGTTCTTCGTCGTCGTCGTTGTCTTCGTCGACGTCGTCGTCTCTCGCAACGCGCCAGCGAATAATCTTAAATTCAAATTAAGAACGAGTCTACAAATTTAAACAATAAACGATCAGATTCTCGGCGATTCAAATTTAAACGGCGATCCGGACAATGGACGCAGGATCCGAGGCGAAAGAGAGTGAGAGGGAGAGAGAGAGAAAAGAGAGACCGTCTCTGTCTGTCTCCTGCGATCGTCATTCCGTCAGAGACCACTTATGTGTCCCATCCCGAGACTCTCTGTCGCGCGCGTCTCGTTGGGATTTTGTCTTTGTCGCGTCTGCCACCGCGACTGCTCGATCTTTCGATTTTCAAGATCATATTATGGTATTCAGAATTCTGTCCATGGATAAAAATTTACATAAATTTAAGAAATACCCCTTATAAAATATGTGCGCGGAAAAAAGTCCAGTGATTAGTCCGTTGATTGGTCCAGTACTAGGGAATTCCAAGTTGCAAATCCGCTGATTTTTCATCTGGAGTTGCCAGTCAAAATTACTGGAGTTCTCCATGAATTTCAAATGGGAATTAAATCATGGTCGAATAACCAGTACAATTTACTGTACCAGTCTAGTAATAATTAGGGGAGCGTGGGGTTAGTTGTAACAGGGGTAAGTTGTAAGTTTGACCGGGAATTAAAAACATTTTGATTTAATTTTTTTGCTGAATGTGCTTCTTTTAACATGCAGCATAACGTAAACACTACTAATACCCCGCGAGACATCAAAATAAGATGATATACGCACACGAGCTCTATTTCAGCCAGGTTTCGTAATTAAAATACTTACGAAAATTTTGATTTTGACTATTAAAATTAAATTTATTGTTTATTGCTTTTTCCTTTTTGCATCGTGAATTCAACTGGCTTTCATTTGCTTTTTTTAAAATTATTCTGAAGTTTGTAGTTTTAGAGATATTTCATTAAGTAGACATAATAAGCCCATGGGGAAAGTTGTAACATGTTAGAACTTGCCCCCATGCGCGTCTATTTTTTTCTGCTCTCTACATGTATTTGTATAAATAATATTATTACAACTTGTAGTATAGTGATTACATAGTATTACAAATTATTTGCGGCTTTTTGTGTATTTATTTACTCTTCTTTACCCTAATATTGCCCAGAAAAATATAATGCTAAGTTATTGTATTCTATTTTTTTTAGCATGAGAGACTACCAAAGATTATAATCATCACAAGAATGAACCACGATGAATAATACAAGACTCTCAACCAATAAAAACGTGTCCTTTCTTATAATCGTTGCCAGTCTTTTCATTGTTACAACTTGCCCCGAGCCTGTTACAACTAGCCCCATACATGGGGTAAGTTGTAACAGCTCCCATTTTTTCAAAAAACGACTGGTGTAAAAGATGGGTAAAGGTTAAAAATTATTTTTCAATTGGAATTAGTGCTGAGATATACACTTTACAAACGCTCTTACTCACAATCTTAAAAGCATACGTATTTTAGGTGTTACAGGCCTTTTTCCAAAAACTGTTACAACTAGCCCCACGCTCCCCTACAGAACCATTGATTTTTTCATGGATTAAATAGTACATATTACTGGACTGGATTCACGGAGAAAATTCAGTAATAATTCTTGAACGGTACCAGTAATAATTACTGAAATTAACCGAAAAGCACCGGATTGCCCAGTAAAATTTCGACATTACTGGACTGGTTACAGGAAATTTCATTATTGCTCGCAGTAAGAATTACGGTCCGGTGAAAGTTATTGGAGTGCTAAAAAGTAGTAATTATTATTCTGTTCAGCAATATGTACTATTCAGTCCATGAAGGATCAATGATATCGTACCAGTGATTGGACTGGTACAGTAAATTGTACTTTTAATTGGCAGCTTCGCTTGAAAAATGACCGGATTTTCAGTTTGGAATGTTTTAATACTGGACTAATCTATGAATAATCACTGGGCTTTTTTCCATGTAGTAATAATAAAGGTGACACTCAAGTGATTTTTTTTGGATGGGAATTTTTATTGTGAAAAACAGTAAAAAGTACTGTAAGCAGTCCAGTAATGTTGGAGTTTCACTGGACAATCCAGTATTTTTCGATGCATTTTAGTAACCATCACTATTGTCGTCCATGTATTATTAGTGAATTTTCTCTTTCCTGTATAACTTGCTAAATGTGTCGATAACTCTTTCACTGATTACTTGATCGGATTATAAAAAAAAGGAGGCGAATAAAATAGCACTGATTCAATGAGGGCAGTGAGGAAGAGAGCGTTATGAGAAGTTTGGAGTTTTGAGCAAGATTGCGGATGGTTTGAGGCTAAAAAAGGGTGTAGGAAATTGAGCGCCGAGGAAGAGAGAGAGAGAGAGAGAGAGAGAGAGAGAGAGAGAAGTGTGCTACTGTACCTAAGACTACCTTTTTTTCTTCATCTATATACTGAAGAGACAAGAAGCGATCGAACGTCAGATCGAATCTCGTTTGGTGAATCAAATTTGGCAAAATGAAGGAAGCCAAAGAGAGGCTCTTCGAAGGGCTCATAGAAGGGACAAGGGACGAGAACAAGAAAGAGAAAGAGAGAGAAATGGAAAAAAGAAGAATCTTCAGACACGCATAGATCTAGAACATGATAGAGGAAGAGAGAGAGAGAGTGAGTTGAAACGCTGCTGGAGAGGAGAGTTGCGCTTGGTGCGTGCGTGGCGCATTAACATGCGGGAGGGCGATCTCTCCTCTCGATTCGCAGTCAACCAGGAAGAAAGAGAGAGAGAGGATGACCATCAGAAATAAAAGGGTTAAGGTGCGTAGAAAGATAAAGATGCATGTATATGAGAATTCGGCAGGAAGGAGACCACAAACGAGGGTTCTCCTCGTCCTTGCTGAATCCTTTTTGCTATAAGCGTAGAAACTGGAGAGGACGATCACGTTCGTTCGTGAAAAAGATCGTCGCGAAAAAAAACCGCCGGGCAAACAAGAAACGGTCTTTTTCAAACTTTCTTTGTGTGTTAAGCAGCCAGTGAACGAGAAAGAGATAGAGTGGCGGCTTCTCTCTTTCGTATGTGTGGTGTTTGTATTCTTTTGCAATCACAAGAGAGAAGATGAAAAATCGAGAGGCAAAGAGAGCGGGCATGCGAGAACATGCACGATTTGCATTATTATGACACTCTCTATTTTCATTTAAGGTACTGGTCTACTTTAGAAGGCCAAAAAAACTAAATTTTTAAGATTTTTAAAAAAATTTTAAGATTAAGATTTTAATAAGATTTTTTTTCTCAGCTCCTTTATCAGATATGACCATAAAACTGTTTTTCGTCGAGTCTTCGAAAATATCTAGTCCCATGGCCGACAGTTAATCTCAGGATTGGCAAGTCTTGACCAAACAAAAAAGCACTTCAAAGAGGAAGGTTTCTTACATAACAACTTAACACCGTTAATGAAAAATCGATAAAAAAAATGGCAAATATTTGAGATAAATTGTGAAAAATTTAATTTTTCATTTTCATTTAAAACATCCGCCATTTCGCCATTTTAATCGATTTTTCACTAACCGTGGTAAATTATTTCGCAAGAAACCTTTAAAATGCTTTTCAATTTTTTGTCTCAGACTTGCCAATCCACAGACTTTGACGCCTTCTATATATTATTCAAATAATCAAAATAAAAAATCTTTTTTTTTTGTATTTTCGAAGGATGAAACAATGTTGCAAAAACAGTTTTATAAATATCTGATAAAGGAGCTGAGAAAAAATATCTTGAAAATTGGTGTTTTTTGGCCTTCTAAAGTAGACTATTACCTTAATATATAAATATCTCTTATTGAAGCGTGACCAATATTGTACTAATCCTCCACTTGAATTCTCTCGAATTGATGTTTCCAGAGAAACAGATCAAATTTTTACTTCAAAACATAAAAGAACCTAAGAGTTCTGATTTATCAAGTGAAAAAATTCATTCTTTACGGTTTTTGTAGGGCACATTTTTTAAGCATTAAAAGTCGATAATGTCCACATAAACAATTTCGTCATGGAGAAAATTTTTTAAAGTTATTCGGTTATTTTTGCAAAGCGAAAATCCAAACAGCTTCAATTTGACATTTTAGTGGTGAGGGTTAAAACCTCCTCAGTGTGACCATTGTGTTATTCTACTAAAATGTGTACATTAAGGGTTCAATGAAAACAAAAAATCTTGATCAAGAGGTCAATTAAAAAAAGGGTGACTTTTTTAACCACTCTGATATAAACTTTATTATTCCTCCCTGATTCCCGCGTCATTTCTCCCCCCCCCCCTCTCTCTCCCTCTCTCTTTACAGGCGAAAGACATATCCTCGATGGGGCTTTTTTCTTGCATCGCTGCCACGTGTGCGGTTCTCTCTTTCCATCGCTTGCTGCTTTCGCGAGCTCATAATTGCGATCTACGAGAGAAACGAGTACGGGTTCGTTTCCCGCGACCGATTTATCGTTGTCGCGCTTGTGTGCGGCTAGGAGCGGCGACGAAGGAGGGCGACTCCTGTCAACGAAGCGAATGAATTCCGGAACAAGGACGACGACTGGGAAATAAGAGAAGAAAAAGGAGAAGAGGAAGAAGAAGAAGAAGAAGAAGAAGAAGAAGGAAACGAAGAGAACGAAAGAGAAGCGTAATCTCTCGTCTGTTCGCGGACACCTTTTTCTCGCAATAGCGTCTCTCGATTAGTGCCCGTTCTCCACTGACTTGGATCACGTAGCACAATAAATGAAATGAAAATTACTGCTCCCTCGGCTCGAAGAATGAGGGAAGGAAGAGAAAATAAGCGTCAGAGCGCGGAAGGTGCGCGATAAGTGCAGAGTCTCTCGGGTAAACACGGCAAGCTCAGTAATAGTTTGCGTCCAGTCGAACTGAAACTCAACTATATATAAATATATATATGGGGAATTCCATGTCTAAATCATGCGGTCATCGGCCCGATCCCCTCGGGTTTTGACGTCCAATGAATTGCGGGTTTCGTTTGACCCAAAATATGACCTCAATTTTGTATAAATTATTATTTCATTTTTTAGGGGTTGCCCGAGCTGAAAATCATGAAATTGAGGGAAAGGGGGAGCCTTTTTTAAATTAATGAAATTTTTTCCATAGAAACTAGGGCCCAAAACAGATATTTTCGTCATAGTTCGATGGGCCAAAAATAATTACTATTTTATTTTGTATTTTAATTTTTTTTAAAACGATTTTCTTAAGAGTGCAACGACAACATTTTTCGAAAATTTATTAGCCTCGACGACCTGAAATAAAACAGATGATTCAAACACAATTAAAAAATAAAATAAAAATAGTATTATTTTTGGCCCATTATCGAACTAAGACGAAAATATCTGTTTTGGTCCCTAGTTTCCGTGAAGATTTCATTAATTTAAAAAAGGCCCCTCTTTATGTTTTCCCTCAATTTAACGATTTTTTAGCTCGGGCAACCCCTAAAAAATGAAATAAAAATTTCTAAAAATTTGAGGTCATATTTTGGGCCAATCGAAACCCACAATTCATTGGAGATCAAAATCCGAGGGGGTCAGGTTGATGACCGCGTATTTTGACGTGGAATGCCCCATATATACCGTAGGAAGAGAAGCGCGTCGACAACGACGAGATGATCGCGCCTTTACAAAGCTCCCCCTTGAAAGGAAAGCCCACCAGGCGGACCGAAGTAAAAAGGAACTACTGTGGCAGCGGAGTCGGCAAAGAGAAGGACGACAACGAAGAAGCAAGCGGTTTTCGCGGCGTTCCCTCTCGCTCTTTCCCTCCCTCTCTCGTTCCTTCCATCTCCGGACGCGGCCAGCGAAAGAGGAATAGCTTTACACTTAAACACACATATGTGTATACATATATTCACCTTTCTCTACGTGAGGGAGATCCTCGCGCTAGACAACCGGCGCCATTTAAAGTGGATCATTTGAATTCACGCCGCGTGTGTGTCCCCGACTCTCTTCTCTCCTCTATTCGAGAGTATCCTCTCCTCCCTGTATTCCCCTCTTCAAGACATCCCTTAACCCGCCGTTTCGTGGCTATCCACGAATACCGATGCCGGAGCATCCCCTCCCTCTTCGTCCGCTCGCGAGGGCATTAATACAGTTTGTAAATCTTGTAAATTAGTCCGACAGTTTTGGGAGAGACTAAAGCCATTTTTTGTTCTCCACTCGTTCTTCGCTGGTATTTACGGAAAAGGAAGATGAAAATTGTATTTATTGCTCGGCGAATGCCCAAATTAACGATTGACTCTGCCGATAATGCGAAAATGCGGCGGTTAACGACGAGAAACTCCGCGATATCTTCTCGGGGTGGAGTCGCGCGAGTTGCACTTGCGCGCTACTCCTGCAATGTTTCCTCTCTTCTGCATTCGCTCTCGCGGTGGTCATCGCGTATACACATCGTTGAAGAGAGAGGCACAAAATGCTGAGGCAAGATCTTCCCTCTCTCTCTCTCTCTCTCTCTCTCTCTCTCCCCCTCCCCCCCCCCTCTCTCTCTCTCTCTCTCTCGTGTTCTCTCATTTATTATGCATACCCCGATACGTGTTGGAGATATTGTTGCACGTATGGAAAGAGAGAAGGGCTCGAAGGGATGGGATACATATCTCGATCCTATATAATATACAGATTGGAGGTGGCACTACTTTGACCCTAATTTTTTATTTTGAGTCCAAGTTTCGAAACACGATTTTTTTGTGCGTACTTAATCGTCGCTAATAATGTAATATACAGGAAATTATTTAACAATCGCTTTTAGCTTTTAACCCTTAATGGTTCCACTATTTAGGAATTTCACAACGGTCCCATGGGGTCGGTTAGACCCCACGAGAGAAAAATTGTCTATAATTCAAATAATATTTGAACACTAATATTTAAATTTAAAAAATACCACCAAAAACATTTAAAAAGGGGCCAATTGGTTCTTGAACGAAAAAAAAAATTTTAATATAAGAAAAAAATCGTGCATTTCTCTACAAGGTGGCCACTAAATCGGACGAAAAAAATGCCCTGACATTTCCCTGATATTTTCGAAAATTTCCCCGACAAGCCATTCAAATTTGTGAAAAAATGAACACGGTAAGAACATTTCAACTGTTTAATATTATTCATTGTTTCATATTGTTTATAAAATTATATCTTTGGAAGGAATAAATAATATACACTAATGAGAACTATTTTGCTTTTTTTTTCAACGCCGTAATTTTTTCATTGAGAAGAGCTTCTAGTTTCGAATTTTTCACGAGTTCTTTTTATATTTTCCCTGATTAATATTTAATTCCCTGACATTTAAAAAATTCCTTCACATTTCCCTGATTTCCCTGGCAGTGGTCACCCTGCTCTATTTTTGACTGAGTTATAGACTTTCACAAATCGTCGGGGTCAAATAGACCCCAGTGGGACCGTTAAGGGTTAATGATAATTTTTTCATAACTCAATGAAATTGTTGATAACTTGACTTTTGTAACATTTTTTATCTATGACTAACGGATGGCATTTAGTTTATCTCGGCAGCTGAATTTTTATATTTGCAGCAGTCTTTTCAATTTTGACCAATAGAGTGCAAAAGAGTACTAACGTTAATCGGGCAACTTGAAAAATCTGTAAGGAACGAAAAATATATGATAATTCAATAAATCAAGCAGCATTATAAAACTTTTGAGGTCCAAAAAGGTACAAACGTACAAAGAGTACAAGAGTAAATCTGCAAGCTTATCGCGGAAAAAGTTACATGAATTCAATAGAACTAACAGATTATTGCAAAAAATTGAAAATTGACTTTGTCCACTTCGATTTCAAATCCACGAATCTATCTTCTGTGAACAATAAAACAGTACGTATGTACCTAAGAAAATCCATCAAATTTTATTCTCCATCTTTTTTTAACAATTTTCATTTGTACCCAAAAAAATTCATCGAATTTTATTCTCCAATTTTTTCAACAATCTTCATGTAAATAGTAACTGAAATTTGGTACTGTTTCCATAAAAATGCCGCCAATTAGGGTATTCAATTTTTTTATTGTGTTGCGAAATTAAGATTTAAGATGATAAAGAACAGTCCAAAAATCGTACCAAAAATGTCCTACTATTCTTCTCCCGCACGAACCAAGAGTGTCTCCTAACGAATTTTAATAACAGCGCACGTATGCACGAAGGTTTCATCAAGCACTTGAGAAAAGAGGCCCGTAGATTCTGTATAATCGCTCACGTGCGCTTCTTCTCGTCATTCAACGAGTTTCATTCATGTGACGGGAGAGATATTTGGTCCCACATGCCCAGTTTGGATGGCGGCTCGCTGTTAGAAGGTATACCTCCAAAGTACATATACACACACATATGTATATGGCGCATTCCATACCAATTCAACCTGGGTCTGACCCTCGACCCCTCAAAGTTGATTCCCGATTTTTCCTATCATTACTCTCACTCTATCAAACAATTACAATTTTTTTTCAGATTTTTCAAAATAAATTTGAGGGTGTCATGAATTTTTGAATTTTTTTTTGTACACCTAGATGGCCGTAATCGAAAAATCTGAAAAAATTCCCAAGAATACAGTGTCAGATATAAAAAATGGTGGTGTAAAATTCATAATGTCTGGGCTTTTACACCAACATTTTTTATATCTGACACTGTATTTTTGGGAATTTTTTCAGATTTTTCGATTACGGTCATCGAGGTGTTCAAAAAAAAAAAAATTCAAAAATTCATGACGCGCTCATATTTATTTTGAAAAATCTGAAAAAAATTGTAATTGCTTGATAGAGTGAGAGTAATGATAGGAAAAATCGGGAACCAGATTTGAGGGGTCGAGGGTCAGACCCAGGTCGAATTGGTATGGAATGCCCCATATGTATATGTATATAGGAGCAAGGTGAGGAGAGCCTGGTCGCGGGTCTTAATCGCGCGATCTCAAGGGAGAGATAGAGCGCAGAAGGCGATAAAAAGGGCCAGTGTGTTTTGGGGCGTGCGGACGAAAAAGGCGTAGAGTCGTTTGGGTCTCTGCGTAAGAGAAAGAAATAGAAGATATCCCGACAAAACGAGCGCTCTTATGGAGGGTAAAATCACGTTCGGGCAAAAGGAGCGCACCGTAAGAAAGAAAGAGGCAGAAAGAGGAGAAGAGACGGAGAAAGAAAACGACCGGAACAATTCGTCATCCGTCTCCGGCGAGAGCTAGCTTATACTTTTTACATTATAAAACCTGAATATGTTTTCTCTGTCACTGCTTCTGCTTTTTTGTTTCTCAGACGACAATCTCTCCTCTGTCTCTCTTTCTCTTGCCAGTGACGTGTAGCAGTGAAATTAAGATAAAATTATGGATAAACCGGGCGAGAGACGATCTACATGACGTCCGTGCTGCGCGTAGGCACATTTACGTAAACGAGCTTGTACGGTTTTACGTATGGGAGTGGATACAGATATAGTCGTAAAAACCACGAGAAAAAGGCGGGAGGGACGAGGGTGTGCGAAGATTAAGAGTAAGAGAGAAAGAGAGAGAGAGAGAGAGAGAGAGGGAGTATTTAGATGAGAAAAATGTAAAGGCACGTACGCAGCCGGTTTTATTCGGTCTCGCGCCCACTCGAGCTTAAGAAGGATAATACGAGAGTACGAAACTTCATTCAAATCAACGGTCAGAGTGGACAAAAGTGTATATGCACTTTCGTTAATTTGCAAAATTGGATAAGATTAAGAAAAATGTAGTTATCTGTTGAATGAGTTAATTCTTCAATAGGGAAATCAAAGAAGTACAACAACCACGACGAAAAAATGAGATGGAGTTTGAATTGGAGTACGGTATAATTAAGGATGTTCAGTTTTTATGAAATCTTTTAATGTTAATTGTTCAATAAATAGCTTCTTAATCGTCGTGCAATTTTTACACAACCTCCTGAATACTTCATGTAAAAACATATTAAATTTTCAGAATTCTATCATCATTACTTCAACCTCCTTAAGGGTTATTATGAAAAATGATGAGAAAATTCTGAAAATTTGGTATGTTTTTGTATGGTGTGTTTAAGAGGTCGTGTAAAAATTTCACGACGATTATAGGAAGCTCTTTATTAAAATATTAACATTTTGTTACGGACAATTTTTTTAACAAATAAAAAAAATATTTATCAATAAACTTCGTTTTGTTTCCGTTGCTTTCAATATAGTGTAGATATTAAAAAATTAAGAGGTAAAAAAAAAATGTATTTAATTTAATTTGTTAATGTTAATTGTTCGATAACGAGCTTCCTAATCGTCGTGAAATTTTTACACGACCTCTTAAATAATTCATCCAAAAACATACCAAATTTTCAGAATTTTCTCATCATTTGCGATTTGGGACTCAACATCCTTAATTTTTATTAAAAGGCAAGAAAAATCAATAGTGATAACAATTGATGCTTAAATAATTCCTCAGGCAGAATTTATTTTTCCTATGTTAACTCTTATCTACTATAATTACGTTAAACAAAAAATGTGCTAGTTTTGCAATGAAATTTAAGTCGCAATGCTTATTGTCATGCAAAACGCTATAATTAATTTTAATCAAAAGGTAAGGAAAATCAATATGATTGATAACAATGATGTTTTAATTAGCACGTTTCTCATTCTTTTGGGTCAATTATAGTAGATATAAGGTAAAAACCTTGCATTTAATCAGAGTTGGGCAAAGTACCGGAAAGTGCTTCAAGTACAAAGTACAAAGTACCGTAAGTACTTGAAGTACAAGTACTTGAAAAATCAAGTACCAAGTATCAAGTACTTTTCAAATTTTCAGGTATATCTCGTAAGTTCTGGTACTTACATTTGAGTTCTTATTCTCATTTGATTTTTATTCGAGTGATTTTTGTATCAAAACATATTTTTACATTGAGATTATATTTAGGCAGATTGGAACAAAAGTATTTAAAAGTAAACAAAGAATTAAAAATAATTCAAAAATAGTATTGACCATTGAAATTATGATTTATTTTGACACAGGTTTGAAAAATAAGGAATAAAGAATATAATACATCGATTGTTAAAACTACTCCAGCTTCGTGTTCGTCTTCAAAAAACTGTCGTAGGGGACAGTTGAGGAACAGTATGTCCATTGTCCATACGTCATGAAATATTATTTTCAATTACACATTCAACGGCTTTGTTCATGCAACCATCAGCAAGACACATTCAAAAGTACTTGATATACTTGTACTTGAAAGAGTACTCAAAGTACAGAAAGGTATTTGAAATTTTAAGCACAATACTTGAAGTACAGGTCTAGTACGTGAAAATTCAAGTACATCACTCGAAGTACTTTTCAAGTACTTGCAAATTTAAGTATAATACTTAAAGTACTTTTTGAATACTTCAAGGATAAGTATTGTACTTGAAGTACTTGGAAATTTCAGCACAATACTCAAAGTACTTTTTGAATACTTCAAGTATAAGTATTGTACTTGAAGTACTTAAATTTTCAAGTACTTAAAAAGTACTTCAAGAGTAATGTACTTAAAAAGTAATAATTACGACGTACTTCAAGTACTTTCTAAGTACTTCACAAGTACCGGGTACTCTTCAAATACTGCCCAGCTCTGCATTTAATGAATGAAAACGAAAAATTTTTGCAGCAGAAGCGTTTTCGTCATGTGGTACTCCGACGAAGAATGAGAAGGGAAGCAAACGCGCACACTTTTGCGAATGAGAATGAAATTAGCGGGGTTTGGCGAGGGCGGAACGCCCTGCGCCGGTAGCCAGAGAGATCAGTTAATTTACGTACTGCAAGAGAAAGAAGGAGCGCGGTATCTTCTCTTCGTTTCAAAACTCTCATGCCAGAAATCTCCGCTCATCTGACGTCGAGTGCCTCCTCTCGTCTTGTCGAATTATTATTTCTCTCTTTCTTTCTCTCTCTCTTTTCCTCTGCCCCCTTCTCGCTCATTTTTTTTCAACTCTTTTGTCTCTCGTTTTCGTTTGTGGCCAAAAAAACGCGGCTCTCGTTTAAACATACTGCTCCGTTGAAGAAAAAAAAATTGAAAAAAAAAATAAACGTGATGTTCTCTGTCTCGTGGCTTCGAGATATTATATATTTTTATTCTCAGAAGATGTTTCGGACCAGCGGGATAAGTAGCAGCGGTAGTCATCATAGCATATATATAGCAGCGAACTCTGATCCCTGCTGCCAAGTTAACACTGTAAGGATTATAAGATGGAACGAGAATTAAAGTCCGAGGGAATTACAAAAGTTGCCGAAATATATTCTACGTGGCTAAGAAAATATTTCGTATCCGTTGATTCACAAATTCTACGATATATTTGCACGGAGAGATCGTATGAAAAAAATTGATGACCTTTATTCTGTAGAATGCGGATCAATTTTAGAAATGAGGGTCTCTAGATTCGAAGCCCTATAAAATCTAACAATTTAAAAACACAAACCATAAGTTAATATCAATAACTGCATTTTAATATTTTTGCAAGATTTTGGCTGCAGAAAATTCACCGTTGACTACGAATGCGCTATTAAAAAAGGGTGACTCCTGCCTAAAATAATTGAATAATGAAAAAAATGTCTTGGATGATAGAAAATGTCTTTCATTTTGAAAGAGAGACCCTCTTCTTCCCATTTTACAAGAAACGACTGGGCTTCTACGGTTCAGCCATCTTGAAAAAACGAAGGAAACGCCAGAAAGATAAAGAGGAGGAAAATAGACAGAACGATACATATGACGCTGAAGAACACTCGAATGTCAAGGCTTTGGGTGCGTTGCCGATTTTACCATAAAGTCTGCCTTTCAGATTCGCGGATAAAGTTCTCTCCCCGTTTCTGCGTTTGCACGAGCTGCAATGTTCTCTTATCTGCGTGGCGAGTCGTACAATCGAATAAAAAACGTAAGAGCAAGAGATATAAGTTAGCAAGAGTTAGAAAAAATGCATATCGATCACCAGTGGATACAAAATGGCGCAGTCTATGATAACTTCACTCATTTAAGTCTTGCGAGCTACGTCATTTCCTCGGCACACGATAGACAAAAAGCTAGTTTTTTTAAATAATTTTGTTAATTTTCTTGTTCGAAGGTGTAATTCGAAATAAGAAAAGGGCGTCGAGAGGCTGTCTAATATAGATAAAAATGATAATAAATCACAAAATGACGATCTACGATGCAAATGCATATCCACGATCAACATTTACTTTTTGGTTAATTTTTTTATATAATACTATGGAATGATCTTAAAAGATCTTGAAATTTTCAGAATCGTGTGTTTTTGTTTCAAAAATAAAAATTTGTGAATTTTGGTAACAAATTTTTTTCTTTGTTTTTCCTCTAAGTTAAGTAAAGTTGAGCAATCATGTAATTCTGTAATTTTGAGCAGTACAAATTTCAATTAATGACAATTTAAAAGAAAAATTTTTTTTACAAAAATTTAAAAATTTATATTTTTGAAAAAAAAACACCTCTGAAAATATCAGGATCTTTTAGAATCAGTACGAGGTGTTATATAAAAAAAAATTAAACCAAAAATAAAATACGGAACTTGAATTTTCACGATTTTTGAAAATTTAAAATTCTCCAAATTCATCATTTAAATTTTTTTTTTCGGAATATTTGTTTTTCGTAGCTCCAAGTATACTCTTTAAAACGAATTCAGAACGATTTTTCGTAACTATAATAGTTTTCAAGATATTTAAAAAATAAACTTGAAAGATTTGAAAAATTGTGAAATGTGGTATTTTGCATAACTTTCGAAACAAACATTTTTTTTTCCTTTGGTAGAACTTCGTTTTATTGAAAACGAAAGCTTCTGACCAAATTTCATCGAAATTGGAAGGGGTCTATTCCAACTCTTGGTCGATTTGACATGGAATGACCCATATATATTTATCTATTTGCAATGCTTATCGATTTCCGTCCGATAATTGATTAAATTTACGTTGAGTAACATTATGAAAGCATCTAATTACTCATATTTCACAATCTGCCTTCGAAGAACGATGAAATCCAGGCTCGGTGGATCCAATCGAAGGATTATCGTCCTCGATGATCGGTCGATGGTTCAAAACGGAAGCGACCATGTTTTTCAATCGGATATTTTTATCGTGGATAATGCACGATATACTTGTGTGCTATTTGTGTCACACATTGCGTGTATTAAGGTAGTAGCCTACTGTGGCGGGTTCAAAAAAATCGGTTTTTTAACATTTTTCGCAAGATAAACATCTTAAGAATATACTGTAAAAGTTTCAGACCGAAATTTAAAATATTTTTTAAACTTCTAATAAGCAATAATGTAATAAGTTAATATAAAAAATGACTAATTACTACGGTTTGGCAATCACCGGAAACTGTAAATCTCTCGAAGAAATGAAGAGAGCTTTGAGATAAGTTTCAGGAAACGGAAGGATTGCTCTAGCTCTAGCTCTAGCTCTAGCTGCTCTAGCTGATTGGCATATCTGATTAATGTAATTATAATTTTTTAATACAAAATCTGTTGTCAAAATTGGAAACGCGTTTTTCTCGAAATTACGTTTTTGAAATTTCGGGGAAGCGCTGACTAAAAACTTTTCAACCGATTTTGCCAAAAATGTTACTCGTTATTTTAGACACACATAGCTAAATACCTAACCTTTAAAACATTTAATTTTTTAATAATAAATGAATTTTTCAAAACAATTTATCAAAAAAAAAATCTGAGTTCGAAGACCTTTTTGTTCACAAGTCCGCCATTTCGTTTTTTTCCCTTAAAATATGCATACTATAGGTTAGAGCACTAGAATTAAGCCTACAAAACAATAATCTCTTTGGATTTTTGATTTCAGATGACTACGGAAGGCTGTGTGTTTCCTCGAAACAAGTCACCTATTTTTCGAGGACTCCACTTTGACGTACAAAATCATAAACAACTTCATGTAAAAATAAGTAAACAAAAATTTGTTTGTACTCTTCAAGATACAAATAACAACATGTAAAAATTTCAAAACGATCGTATTTTATTTTGTTTAAAAAATAAAAAAAATGAAAAAACGTCGAAATTTCGGTCGTCACAATACTACCTTATAAATTCCTCTATCATTCTAGTTTTGAAAATCAAATATCATCCCAAGGATCTTGTTGAAAGTGTGATGAGACAACGACAAGACTGTCAACAATTTCGACTGTTTCTGAAGTTTACATAACGCCGTTTTTTGGGAATCCCCGGCAAATCTCGACGGAGATTTATTCGACTATGAGTCGTTCCTGAGACATTTCTGCATGGGCTGTCATTCGCGATGCAGCTTTGTAACCTCAAGCTAAGAATTAATGGTAGGCGCTTGACGCGCGTGAAGCACGAAATCGATTTACGATGCACATATCACCGGGAAAGTGAATGCGACGAGAGATGAACGTTAACGATAAGACAGCGATAAAACGGAACGGAAAAGGCGTGTGAACGCACAGATCGATATATTGGACCCCCAAGAATCTAGTGCCAGACATGCCAGACAAGAATTACCATTAGATCATCTAATCACACTGTCACATCTTTGATTTTGAATTGGAACAAAACATGTCTGTGATTAGGGAAAAAGAGGTGACTGTTCCGTGTCTCATGTAAATTTGGAGCAAATATGAGACTGCGCGTAGACGTGGAAGTGTCTTGTGACGTTTGATTGTGAGATAAGTGATCGTTGAATTTTTCGATAATACATGAATAAATAAGGAATACCGTTCGACTGTTGTTTACCTAAGGTAATTTTGTACCAGTTTTTATAAACATGCATAATGTATCGGTGCACATTGTTGCGGAATGAGGCGCAAGAACCCTGGGAATTACCTCAGGAATTTCACCCTACTCGCGCAACCCTCAGGCGCGAGCGTCTGATGCATAAATTATGCACCCCCAAGACTTGCACATAGCTGTTGAACATCGTGAAATAGAGTGCGTGCCAGACGGTTAAATTCACTGTTTGCTTGTATGCGTGTACATTCACCTGTGCCAAGTGTTTTAGACTTGTAGGCACAGCGAAAGAGAGAGGGAAACGAAGGGAAGCGGAAGTGGAAGGTTTGTAAGATCGCGCGCGAGCACCCGTTGCAGCTTAATGAGTCGAGCTCTTCACGCGCCGATATAATTTATGGAGTGCTCACTTTGCCCTGGTGGGAATATATGGGGCATTCCATACCAATTCGACCTGGGTCTGACCCTCGACCCCTCAAATCTAGTTACCGATTTTTCCTATCATTACTCTCACTCTATCAAGCAATTACAATTTTTTTCAAATTTTTCAAAATAAATTTAAGCGCGTCATGAATTTTTGAATTTTTTTTTTGAACACCTCGCCGGCCGTAATCGAAAAATCTGAAAAAATTCTCAAAAATACAGTGTCAGATATAAAAAATGTTGGTTTAAAATTCATAGTGTCTGGGCTTTTGCTTCAACCCGTTTTTTTAGCTTTTTGAGCAAAAAAAATGAAAAAAATAAGAAGCAGAGGTCAATTTACTGTAGACTGTTGCTCGAAATTTTGTATGCATAATACAAGTCTATGCGTAATACAAGTCTACAGTAAATTGACCTCTGCTTCTTATTTTTTTCATTTTTCTTTCTCACAAAGTTTAAAACGTGTTGAAGCAAAAGCCCAGTCATTATGAATTTTACACCAACATTTTTTATATTTGACACTGAATTTTTGGGAATTGTTTCAGATTTTTTGATTACGGCCATCGAGGTGTTAAAAAAAAAAATCAAAAATTCACGACGCGTTCAAATTTATTTTGAAAAATCTGAAAAAAATTGTAAGTGCTTGATAGAGTGAGAGTAATGATAGGAAAAATCGGGAACCCGATTTGAGGGCTCGAGGGTCAGACCCAGGTCGAATTGGTATGGAATGCCTCATATACATATCAAGGCGGTGGAAAAAAACACTTTTTATGCGATTGGATCCCTCAACGAGATTTTTGTACTATTTCTTTCTAATATGAATCTCGCATGAGCGAAGCTCGGCGAAATTTTTTCACTGCAGCTAATTAAGGCGTTTAAGCTTGGACATTTAAGAATATATCCTCGAAAGCAAGTTTCTTAATTCCAATAATTTATGATAGCTATTTTAGTGACACTACAACTACGTCCGTCACGTCGGAGCGTAACTTTAAGGGAGTATTCTGGTTCAGAATTTAGAAAAAAAAATTTTTTTTTGAATATTCTTAACGTTTAGACCTTTCAAAATATATCCTTGAAAGGAATTTGTTTATTCCAATAATTTACGGAGTTACAGCTATTTTAGTGACTACAAACGTTTTTCTCAAAACTACTTTTTGCAACACGGTTGATATCTCAAGTTCCACTCAACCGATTTGCTTTAAATTTTGGACCAACCTTCATCGTATAACTGTGTCTACCACCCCTTAATTGTATAAAAATTATTAGTTTCACTATTGTAAAAAAATTAAAAACTATGAAAAAATATTCGAAAAACGCCTTTTTTTGTTCAACCACCATTTTGCGAAATTTTTTTTTTTTCGTTTTCTCTGAGGTAGAGGTTATAACGACATTCTTACTAATTCAGAATCTTTTTTGAAATTTTGTATCGGATGACTAGAAGGATTGCAATTGTGTCAGCCAGCACAACCTTTTTTTCAGCCCCAACTTTGCCAGCTTATAATTTATTTAATTTGCTTTTTTTTCTCGAAAATCTTTTTGTTCATTGTCAAAATATTAGTAAATATGTTGTAAAAAAATAATAGTGAAAATATATATATATATATTTTTATCGAGCTCGACAAAACGCTCAACATATGTCTCCGGACCAGAATACCGCCTTAAAGGTGAAAATTTCGGAAAAGCGGTGTTTTTTGAGAGGTCATATATTCTGCTATTGCAAGATTGGTGGGTTTACATCTTTAATGGTTCAAATTCAAAATCGGACATACTTCCGCTCGAGCATAACCTTATTAATAGGGAAATCACACAAAAATCTCCTCACAGGGCACAGTCGGAAAGCGATGGGTTACTTCGAACCGTTCTTGTATAAAATTTTTTAATATTTCTTGGTAAAAACGCTTTAGCAGAATTCAATGCGTAACCAAAGAAATTAGAGCTTTGACGATGATTTTCCAATTAGAGAATCAGAGAGAGAGAGAGAGAGAGAGCAGTAAATAAATCGTGCCAAAGTTATTCACAGCTCAATGAATTATTGGGACAATTGTTTCCCAATTATTTCATAATTGATTGTATATTACGAAATTATTTGATTATTATAGTTTCCCAGTTGAGTGTATATTTTAATTTTTATTTTAAAGAAGAAACAACAAATTTAATGCAGTGTGAACGGGGGCCTATCCTTTGAATTTAAGAATTATCGTTCGAACGTGATCAAACCATCGGATAACGACAATGCATTATTTGGCCTGTGCGCCATCGCGTTTCTCCGATTCTCTTCTGTATGGCCATACATTGGGTCGAGAGGGAGAGAAAGAGATGGATACGAGAGACAAACGTGGGGCTCGCGCGAGTTTATCGCCGGTGCATGAAAACAGTAGAAACAGAAACAGCGGTGCAGCAAAATGCACGCGAAACATACACACACATGTGAATTTATATATATATAATAGTAAAAGAAGCGATTCGAGTAGCAGCCGACGCCCGGCGCCGTGACGCGTCGCAAACTGAGAGATAGCGATCGGTCTTTTGTTTCCGTTTTATCCCTCGTCGCACCTCTTGAACCTCCACTATCCTCCTCGTATTACAATTTCTCGATTAACTGCTGTTGCCCTTACTTTTACGCACTCTTTCAGTTTGCATTTATTTTGTTAAGGGGGTTTGAGATAGCAAAATGTTGAAAATACTCACCCTATAGGGGTGTGTTATGCGAAGGGTTTGAGACATATATACATATTACGAATTTGAAAGTGTCCAGAACTACCTAAAATTACTGTAGGGGAGCGTGGGGCTAGTTGTAACAGGGGTAAGCTGTAACACTCAATTTTGACCGGGAATTTAAAACATTTTGATTTAATTTTTTGTTGCTCAATGTGCTTCTTATAACTCGCAGCATAACGTCAACACCGCTAATACCTCGCGAGACATCAAAATAAGAGGATATGGACACGAGCTCTATTTCGGTCAGGTTTCGTAAAAAAAAATACTTACGAAAATTTTGCTTTTGACTATTAAAATTAAATTTATTGTTTATTGTTTTTTCCTTGTTACATCGTAAATTTAACTGGCTTTCATTTGCTTTTTTTTAAATTATTCTAAAGTTTGTAGTTTTTGAGATATTTCATTAAGTAGACATAATGAGCCCATGGGGCAAGTAGTAACATGTTAGAACTTGCCCAATGCGCGTGTATTTTTTTTTCTGCTCTCTACATGGATTTGTATAAATAATATTATTACAACTTGTAGTATAGTGATTACATAGTATTACAAATTATTTGCGGCTTTTTATGCATTCTTTTACTCTTCTTTACTCCAATATTGCCCAGAAAAATATGCTAAGTTATTGTATTGTACTTTTTTTATCATGAGAGACTACCAAAGATTATGATCATCACAAGAATGAACCACGATGAATATTACAAGACTGTGAACCAATAAAAACTTGTTCTTGCTTATAAATGTTGCCAGTCTTTTCATTGTTACAACTTGCCCCGAGCCTGTTACAACTAGCCCCAGCCATGGGGTAAGTTGTAACAGCTCCCATTTTTTCAAAAAACGTCTGGTGTAAAAGATGGGTAAGGATTAAAAATTATTTTTCAATTGGAATTAGTGCTCAGATATATACTTTACAAACCCTCTTACTCACAATCTTAAAAGCATACATATTTTAAGTGTTACAGGCCTTTTTAAAAAAATGTTACAACTAGCCCCAAAGAAACTAAGATTTTAAAATTAGGGTTTAACATGAAAATATTTGTACATGAATCGCAAATGGCGAAAAGTAGCTTGCATTGTGTGGTAAGAATTTTACGATCAGTGCAGATTTTTTAAATAAATTATCTAATAATTTTTCGTAGAAAAAGTAGAGAAAATTAAGCTGGATCTGTCAGCTGTTTTTTTTCTAGAGGACCAATTTTCGTTTTTTTTCTGTTATACCCTCTCGTATTTACACGATTTTTTAAATTGCAGTATATTTAAACAGGACCCTTATTTTACTAATAATTAACAGTAAATGTTTTGTTTTAATTTTTGCATTCATTTTGTTTAATGAAATATATTTTGCAAATGTACGGAGTAATTTATTTCGTTCATACCCAAAAAAAAAAAAAAAAATATAATTGTCGTCAATTACTAAACAATACAAAATTATTGAGAATGTTTTTTAGTCGATTCATTAAATATCCATCAAAAAATAAAATGTGGCCGTCTAGAATACACTGAATTTATAAATATTACTTAATAACTGATGTTATAGACTGAGTAATTTTGTTCACGGTTGTTTCTACTGTAAAAGTGTAAAAACAGTTTTTGAAACCTTTCTCGTTTGACTTGACAGTGTTGTACGAACCTACCACCATGGAAAAGATACATAAAAAATATATCGTTTACGTAGGACTCTATACTTTGTTTCGTAGAGTTTTGAACAGAGCTTTAACAACCGCGAAAAATGTTATTTTTGATCGTTAAGGGGGTCGAGTCAGCGCTAAAATGCCGATTTTTTTAACATAAATATAAATGTTCGTTGAATACGTGTAAATCTGACCAATGGTCCATCATTTGACGTATCGAATAAAGAAATTTTTGAAGCTAGTTAGAACCCTTATGGTGCAGTGGTTCTCTATCTATAAATCAATTTTTGAGTTTCACTACGTTGTGCACGACCCTCACCAAATCGCTTGACGGATCTTATCCTACGACGCCTAATTTTCTTCGTAACACTCTTTCGAACTGCTTAAGTAAGACACATTTTTTGTTTAAGTCCTTATTATGCAGTTACAGGCCACTTTTTGAATTTTTGATCCATTTTTTGTTTTTAAAAATTCAAAAAGTAGCCTGTAACTCCATTATAAGGACCTAAACAAAAAATGTGCCGCACTTAATGAGTCCGGAAAAGTGTTAAGAATAAAATGAGATGTCGTAGGATAAGAACCGTCAAGTGATTTGGTCAGGATTGTGCACATCACAGTGAAACTCAAAAATATATTTATGAGCGAACCTTTAGGGGTCCAACCAATGTAAAAAATGGCTTCATTTGATACGTCAAATGATGGAGCATTGGTTTACACGTATTCAACAAACATTTATATTTATGTTCAGAAATCAGCGTTTTGACACTGACTCGATCCACTTAAACTGAATTCAACGATACAAAATGTGTAACATTTTCAATTTCTAGTTTGGTTACTTGACTCCTTGAATTTATTTAGCCTGCTGTTTCAGTGTGTCTTTCCAGTAGTATGCTAATTATTATCGATTGCAACCTGTTGTAATGTAAATGACGTTGAAAAAAATGGCCCAACACAGAGACACACGTGACTTTGTCACCGTTCCCCATGTCGACTAATTGTCCGGAAACGTTGAATCAAGCTTTCGCGATTCAAGTACACATCAGGTATATCACACGCACACGCTGTATAATTTATTCCGGACCGGAAGTACACACCGCGACATTTGGATGGCGAGAGCGTTTTTCCAACAAGAGCAGCGGCAGCAGCAGGCAACTAAGCCCGCGACTTCAAAGGAGTGAAGATTTACGATCCACGATTAAATCTATCTCGTAACTCGTGAACACGCGCAAGATCGATAGGATTTTCCGAAAAAATCTAGAAATCGTTCAAATTAAGAATGAAGCTAATGGTCGATTTTAAATTTCGAAAAAGACAATTTTTCTGATTTCTCCAGCTCCGTTCTTTCTTTATGATGAATGTAATTAATACAATTCTCAGCCTAAATGATGTCACAACGAAATGAAAAAAAAAAATGCGGCAAGAATGATTAATGAGAAGGAACGAGGTTTCTTGTATTAAAAAAAGGCATCAACGGTAGCTTCGGTTGATTTTTTTTGTTTCTTTCATACGAATGGTATATTAATTCATAAAAATTCGTTGACTGCGGGAGGCAGTGGAAGGGGGAGGGAGAGGAGGAAACGGATCCTTCTTCCACGAATTTGAGCTACATCAGGATTCTCTATCTCTTTTCTGCTTTAACGCTCTCTCTCTCTCTCTCTCTCTCTCTCTCTCTTTCTCTCTCTCTTTCTGTTTTAGCCTCCACTGATTTCGTTGTTTCACGTTTGGTAGTGAGAGGCTTCATAGTGAGAGAGCGTTACACTATATCCTTTTATATAAGCCTCCGTCTCTGTCCCGCTAAATTTTTCTCTCGCGGTGTGTCCGCGTGTCTAGTGTTTCTTCCCTCCGCGGACAGGCGCGCCCGCGAGATTAGATCTTGGTGCTGCCATATACGAGATTCTCATATTACCACCGTAGAGAAGAGAGCGCCGCTGTATTCCATTTTTTTTTCGCCTCCTTATTACATTTTTTCTCCCCCAATTTTTTTTTCCTCGCCGCGCGTACGCAGCGCGTTGTGCTCCTAGCTTCACTCTGCTGTGACTACAGGGTGGATTGTGCTCTCGGTTGCGTGTGCACATCGCGCACAGAGTCGAGAAACGCCCGGGCTCCCGTTTTACTCGGCGCGAAAGAGAGTGGTTATATATTTCGTCTCGTATCGTTTGGTCGCTTCATCTTTTTGCGCCGTCCCATATTTCTCCTCTATATTTCACGGATCCGCACTTTTTTACACTCTTCTCAGACACTACGGAGCCCATCGGCCTGTCGATGATTTGTTCCTCTTTTCCACAAAGCTTTGTTTCAGGGCAAATTCTTTTTTTTTTCTCCCGACATCTCAATGCCAATTGAAAGTTGACGATAGAAAAATAAATGGGACATTTTGGCTATTTTTTGTAAGGCAACCGATGGAAGTTTTTTTAGTTTCGTAAATTTTAAGGCCTTAGGCCACTCTATAGGACCGAAAAAAGGCCTATTTCGCGATTCTTTTTTCAGCGAAACTATAAAAGAAATCGGATTTCCAAAAAAGGAGTTTTATCATACATCTAATTGATAATATAAAATTATTTTTTCACGGCAATATACGTCAAAATGGCGACTGTGCAGCGTTTCTCCGATGACGCTTTTATTTCAGGAAGATCAACGACCGAACCAAAAGCTCCCATAATTTTTGAGTCATGATGAAACACCAAAGTTGTTTCGCTATATAATAGAATAGAATACAAGCACGTGGATTTTTTTTTATGTTTTCTTTTTTGTAAAAATGGCGCATTTCTAAATTAAAAAGTATAAAATGCTATGAGAAAATCGTCAGGAAATTGTTTATAAAAAAGGAATTATGCAATATAATGAAAAAATCCTACGCAGTGCTTTAGACAACGTTATTTTGAATGTACAGTTGAAATTTCAAATGAATCGTTTGAAATTTGTTTGAGTTATGAGTTCGGCCGACTTGAAAAATGTATAGTTCTGGGATAAAAGCGTTCAAAATTTGTAGAAAGGTCGCTGTGGATGAAGAGGGGCACTAGAATACGAAGATCGAGTACTCAGGAACCTTTAACGCACATGACTTTTTGGAATATAATTCTATACATACTAAGCGACCTTTTTAACAAACAAAAAAAATCGATTTTTTGAAAATCCTAGAATGGCTTAATCCCTTAAAGCATTTCTTGGAAAATCTTTCGTGTCGTTTTATCGAAAAACCGTCAAAATCGCAAAATAGGATCTTTAGAAATTTAGATTTCTGAATAATCAAAAATTTGCCCGATTGGTGTCAGGTATGACTTTCACTAGGTTATAAGAATATTAGATATCAAAATGCTTTATAAGTCGAGAATGGTTCGCACCATGAAGAAAAAATTTGACACAAACGACGATAGATTGTTTGTGAAAAAAGTTAGCCGTTTTTTTATTTATAATATGCAAAATGTAAAAAACAAACTCGACAGTAATTTTTTATTAGCAATTAAACTTCTCAAAAAGTATAAGTATATTCATAATTCTTCTAAAATATGTTAAAATTTACTATTAAATTTCACAAACGTCAAACAATTCAGATTATATGAAGTTTGGAAAACTTTGAAAAATGAAGGGAAAATTCCAGCTCGTGCCTATTTTGTAACCTTATACTGAAATTTTTTCCACGAATAATGTGGTTATCAGAAAATCTTATAAAATAAATTTTCCTAAAAATGCATCATTATCGATTAGTTATTAACAATTTCCATCTTGACAGTCATTTGTTGTATTAGAAATTATACGTTAGTAACGACTTTTACATTGCAGTAGAGCAGTCAAATGCTGCAAATTAAAAATTCCCAAATTGGCTCATCACTTTTATTTTCATAGTATGCGAATCTTCGCACATTTTTTCACGCAACAAAGAAACAAAAACGTAAAATCCACATCAAGAATCTTGCGCTCCTCGGTATTAAACATACCCAGCACGCTTGGATCAAACTTCTCGAGTTCCTTGCTATTAGTAGTTACGATTATTGCGCCATTATCATTAGGACCCTTTTTCCTATCTCTCGACGCTGCAACAACGCAGAATTTAATTCGGAATAAAGTCTCCAGCGCTTACAGCGCGACGAGAGCTACGGAAACAACGTGGGATAACCAGAGACCTTTTGCTATCGCCGTTCTTATCAGATAATCTTAATTTTCGCCTGGATTCTCGAGTGTGTGTGTGTATGCGCGCTCTGATGTCCCTGAAAAATGTATAATATTACGTACTGACGTCTTTCCCACTTTAAGGGGTGATACCACTTTACGATTCTAGAAAAATCGATTTTTTTCTGGGTTAAACAATACTTCAAGGTCATAAAAACAACATCCAGTTGGTCTTCCAGTGAAAAGAAAATTTAATTCGTTCAATTCACGATTTTACCGCAGTGCCTCGAAACATGTGCTGAGCACGATGAAAATGCTAAACACGTTTTTTTCGGAACCACTTTTTTCAATCTGGGAGGACAGATTATTACTTGAACACCGTGGCATGGATCTGTTTGAATTTTTGACAGTAGCGTCACATTTACATTCCCTATGAAAGTACTCAGCCGTTTTTTCATTTGAGGTAAACTTTTTTTTTTATAAACAATTTACTGTTTATTGCTTGGCCAAAAATCGATTCATTTTTCAAAAGCTCGCCGTTTCTAGAGAATTTGTTAAAAAAAAAAACCCTATGTACTTCCATAGCTAATAGCATATGGATTCTAAAATTGTTTAGTTTTTTGTTCCCGGTTTTATACTTTTCTCGAACTCTCTCCTCCCGTCAAGAAGTATTAAAAAAGCGCAACGTTATACATTGACTCCGTCACCACCATTTTGTATCAAAATAATAAAAAAACATATTTTTTTAACTTCAATATGTGAGGTATTCCCCCACTCAACGGGACCCCCTTTTAGGCCGACCTCTTTCGATTTTCTTGAAACTTGAGTATGTTTTAGTGTTGCCCGAAAATATATTGTACATACCAATTTTCAGATCTCTAACTATAATACTCTTTGGAATACACCAAAAGTTATATTTCAAACTTTTTGCGTATTCAGCGCTTCGGAGCTTTGGTACGGCGCGAAATGAAATCGAAAAAATTCTTTAACAATAGCTTTCGATCGGAAATTTCATGTGCTTTTCGAACAAAATATCAGCGATTTCGAAAGAAAAAAACGAATTCATTTAAATTTCGGCCAAAAACCGAAAAAATTTATTTACAAAAAAAGAGCATAATTTAATTCAGCGGGACAATTTTTTTCATGTTTTGTATATATCTGAAAAGTCACAATATAAATTTCAAGTTGGAACTCGCATCCGTTTACTAATGCCAAGTCTTTTAGTAGGATAAAAATTCTTAAATATATCGTGTTTTACGTATTCAACAGTTCTCTGATATATTGTATAGCCTTTTTTTAAACGAATTTTGAATTAAGTAAATTTATTAAATTAATTATATTAAATTTATTAAATAATCAAATTTATTCAATTTATTAAATTAAATTTATTAAGTTAAATCAATTAAATCAAATTTATTAAATTTTGAATTTGATAAATTTATAAAATTCCAAATTCGTAAAAAAAACTATATAATATATCAGAGAACTGTTGAATACGAAAAACACAATATTTAAGAATTTTTATCGTGCTAAAAGACTTGGCATTAGTAAACGGATGCGAGTTCCAACTTGAAATTTATATCGTGACTTCTCAAACATATACAAAACATGAAAAAAATTGTCCCACTGAAAAATTATGCTCTTTTTTTGCAAATCAATTTTTTCGATTTTTGGCCGAAAATTAAATGAATTCGTTTTTTTTCGCAATCGCTGATATTTTTTTCGAAAAGCGCAGGAAATTTCCGATCGAAAGCTATAGTTAAAGATTTTTTTCGATTTTATTTCGCGCCGTGTGCCAAAGCTCCGAAGCGCTGAATATACGCAAAAAGTTTGAAATATAACTTTTGGTGTATTCCAAAGAGTATTATAGTTAGAGACCTGAAAATTGGTGTACAATATACTTTCAGGCAACACTAAAACATACTCGAGTTTCAAGAAAATCGAGAGAGGTCGGCCTAAAAGGAGGTCCCGTTGAGCGGAAATACCCCACGTGTTAAATAGATCCTCTCAAAGGAATCCCATCTCTTTTTCTAAACTCCCAAAATACATTGATGTTAGCCCACACTACTCGACTCTATGGCAATTACAAACTCCTTCGGGACAAGAAAACTGTCGAACTCGATCTCTACATTCGCAAAATTGTTATTCGTATCGGATATGATATTTATGCATCGAAATAATAATGGTCGATGAAGATGGTAATAAGAAAAAAGCACAAAGGTACACGAGCTCTCTTCAAGAGAATTTCGAAGTTAAATGATACGAAGGGGTGAACTCGGGGATACGATTAAGCGAGTGCGGTGCATCGAAAATTCCATAACGCACGCCACGGACGCATATAATATATATGTATATTGTTGTTCGTGCAGAGACCATTTTTTTCCTTTCTCCATATTTCCTCGAGCATGAGAAGGGAGAGATTTCAGCACGGTGCGCTTTCTCTTTCAATATGTGTTTCTTTATCCATTTATCGTACATATAACGTATAAGAGAGAGACAGAGAGAGAGAGAGAGAGAGAGAGAGAGAGAGGAGAGGGAGACTTCGAACGAAAATAATAACAATGGACGATCTATACACGGGGGTGGCCCGCGCGGTGGATAGTTTATTAGCGCTCGCGAGACAATGGAGGTCGGGACCCGAAAAGAATGAGAGAAAGATGTGGTGGAAAAAAAAGAGGAGGACCGAGAGGATATGAGAGAAGGAAGCTCCAAACATTGCTGCTGCTGCTGGATGCTCTTTCACGAGATCGTTTCTACCCGCTGGTGAAACGGCGTGTGCTCGGAGGAGATTCGAGGTAAAGTGAAAGAAAGAAACTGGGAGCAGCGTGCACGAAGAGGGAACCCTCAGCAGCGAAAAACTCGACAGCCACCGAGAGAAGCGATGGTCGGCGCGACTGCAAGAAAGAAGAGGAAGAAGAAGCGCAAGAAGATGAAGAAGAAGAAGAAAGAAGAGGAATAAGCAGCAGTCGAACAAGAGGAAGATTCGGCAGCAGCGGGAGAAGAAAAGAACAATATGTATGGGGTATTCCACGAGTAGCGGGATTTGGCCGCGGGTCTCAAAATTTTTCGTCCATCAATATATAGTCTTCTTGTATCATATGAAAACATTTCCATGTAGTTACGGACCTCAATTGAGTCTGGGTTTTTATTGAGTTCTAATCGAAAAATAAAAAAAATAACATATTCAACGTACCTTTAATTGTGTGTCTCTTAAGTGCCAACGCAGCAAAATTAAAATCCGAGCAGTGCTTTTTAACTGAAAAAAAGCTCTCTTTTCAATGAAGCAAATGGAATATTAATCCGAAACGTAAAAAAAAATTGACAGACAAAAAACTGAGAAAAAAACCGTTTCTATTTTTTTTCGGTTCTTAGGGTCTACCGAATTTTATCAAAAATTTTACTGAACATTGTTCAACATGGTAGAAACGTACGGTAAATTTTTCAGCTCAATTTTTTGTTCACTGGCAATAAAATTAATAAGTTTTGTCTTGAACGAGTTCCGATGGAAAGGAAGCGTCGACTATTTACGGAGTAACTGCACATTTAATTGGCAGTGAGCAAAGAAAAAAGGCAAGCTGAAAATTTTACCGAAAGTTTCTCACGTTTTGAACTATGTTTAGTAAAATTTTTGATAAAATTCAGTAGACCCGAAGGGCCGAAAAAAATAAAAATGGGTTTCTTCTCCGTTTTTTGGTTACACATTTTTCTTTAGAAATCGGATTAATATTCCATTACCTTTATTGAAAATATCACTTTCTTCCGTTTAAAAAGCGCTGGTCAGATTTAATTTTTGCTGTATTGACACTCAAGGGACGCACGACTAAAGGTATGTAGAATATTTAATTTTTTTATTTTTCGATCAGGACTTAACAAAAACCAAGTCTTAATTGGGATCCATAACTACATGGAAATGTTTTTAAATGATATAAGAAAACGATATATTAACGGACGAAAAATTTTGAGACCCGCGGGCAAAACCTGTCTCGCTACGCAAGGAATACCCCATATATATGTATATATGTAGAAATGAAAAGGGTTCGAGCCCATATTTAAGTATGAGCCGCGACGCTGCCGCCTTCGAATTTATGCCTGGCGACAAATATTTCAAAATCATTCGCCTCGAAATATATAATATGTTGGTATTCTCAGCGTACGAACGAAATTTCTACCGCTGTGTATATTTCGATAGATTTTTGTATAACAATAATAATAAGGGAAATAAAGAAATAAAATGGACCACTAAAATCGGAGGGAAAGAGGAGCAGAGCGAGAGAGAGAGAGAGAGAGAGAGAGAGAGAGAGAGAGAGAGAGAGAGAAAGAGAGAGAGAGAGGATGAGCGAGGGAGAGAATTAGAGTGGAGAAACGATCTTTCAACGGATCGAAAGAGAAATAAGCATTCGGGGGGAAAGACGCTCCCGATCGTCGCGAATAATTCGACGCTGGAGACCCGGAATATATTTTAAAAATTCAAATCGTCTATTAGAAACAAAAGAGAACCCGCGGCTTCCATATATAGAGTATATATGTATATATATATTTGCCACCGCTGCGACGATCACGATCGAGTTTTTGGGGCCGAAAAATATCTCTCGCCATGGGATACCACGTGTGTTGTATACACACGTCAATATATATATATATATATATATATATATATATATGCACCTTGGTACATGTATTGGAAGTGTAGAAAGAGCGAGAGGTGCGACGTTTGTTCGTGGAAGGGTGGAGGCGGCGTAGGGCAACAAGAGAGGATAGATCGTCGCGCAGAACAGATTTCGACGCGAGATAAAGACCGAGCGAGAAAGATCAGCGAAGCGATACGATGAGGAAGCAGAGAGAATGGAAGGGAGAAAATTTCGCTGATCCTGCGCGGGAAAATGACGCCGCGGTACAGTGCAAATTTCATTAATCCATTCTTATTTTCAGGTCAATTTAAATTGATAAATACAAATGTTAAGGATGTTGAGTCCCTATGAAATCTTTTAATATTAATTGTTCAATAAATAGCTTCTCAATCGTCGTGAAATTTTTACACGACCTCCTGGATACTTCATGTAAAACATATTCAATTTTCAGAATTCTATCATCATTACTTCAACCTCCTTAAGGGTTAAAATGAAAAATGATGAGAAAATTCTGAAAATTTGGTATGTTTTTGTATAAAGTATTTAAGAGGTCGTGTACAAATTTCACGATGATTAGGAAGCTCGTTATTAAAATATGAACATTTTGTTAAGAACAATTTTTTAAACAAATAAAAAAAATATTCATCAATAAACTTCGTTTTGTTTCCGTTGCTTTCAATATAGTGTAGATATTAAAAAACTGAGAGGTCACAAAAAAACTTATCGCAAAGTTATATCAGTTTCCATAAGACTCCGTTAAATTTAATTTAATTTGTTAATGTTAATTGTTCGATGACGAGCTTCCTAATCGTGGTAAAATTTTTACACGACCTCTTAAATAATTCATCCAAAATCATACCAAATTTTCAGATTTTTCTCATCATTTGCGATTTAGGACTCAACATCCTTAAACGAGTGATAATTTTATTTTTGTACAAGTATTTATTCGTTCAATGTTATCAAAATTTAATTTTAATAAAAAAATGTAATAATTAATTCAATTAATTAATAATTTAAATTTAATTTTTTCCCTTAATTTAATTTTTTGTTTCATTCCCATTTATTTTATTTAGTAATATCCTAGTTTTTTTAAATCAGATTGTTGTACGAAAAATTGAGATATCACGATACCCGATTAATTTTATTTTGTTTGAACTCAAAAAAATTTATAAATTTTTATTTATTAATTGATCGATGAAACTGAAGAAGGAAAATGCCTGGAAAATTCTTTATCTGTTTTCCGCCCGTTCAGATTAGAGTAAAATTAAAATTGAATTTTTAATTAATTTTACTGGTTGATTTAGATAAAAAATTAATCTAACATAAAATTCAATTTTTTATTAATTCTAATTAAGAATTAATTTGAAGTATAATTTAATTTTCAATTAATTTTATTAATTAATTTTAATATAAAATTAACTTGAAATAAAATTATTACACGATACAAAATCAGGTTGATCTAGCTAATTATTTGGTGGAAGAAGAGAACATTCTGGCGCATCTTTATTCATCGAACAATGGGACCAAGGAAAAAAACTGAAAATCCCCGGAATTATTTTCAACTGAATATACACTGAGAAAAAAAATGGTTGAAAATGCAAAATCGTTAGTTGATATTTATTTGGTCTAACTAAATAATTAGTTTCTTGAATATATCCGCGCTTCGGGTGACCAAAATATTGTTCAGGCAACAAAAAATTGGATTGTACAACTAAATATTTAGTTGCACGTATTCAACTAAACTATTTTGCATATTCAACCATTTTTTTTTCTCAGTGTAGATGATCCGGGACAAGAGATCTGCAAATTGCTCGCGCATCATAATAAATAATTCTAAGCATAAGAAAATCATAATGGTTTTATAATAAAAATACAAAAACGTCAAACTTCCTTTGACACAAAGTTTCATTCAAATCGAATTCATTTCCCTCAAAGGTACGTGTACAGGATCAACCGGAAATGCAAAAGCGTGAGAGTATCCAGAAAGAGAGAGAGAGAGAGAGACTGAAATGGAGAGATCGTGAAATTTCGTCATTGCGCCACGCCGTAAAGCGATTCCTGTCTCGATCCACTGCCTCTCTCTCTCTCTCTCTCTCTCTCTCTCTCTCTCTCTCTCTCTCTCTCCGGGTATCCTTTTCTCCTGCCATCACCCCTCGATTCGGGACTTAATTTCCATCGTAGTCCCAGAGAGATATTAGAGCCAGGGCGTGTGACGTCATATGTATGCAAATTCGTGGCCCGGCTCGCGGTTGCCTTGTCTGCCTCTGTGGTTCGCTGCTATCTTCGGGTACATATGTATATAATAATGCCAGGAGAAGGCATTGGATGTATGCATATAGCGAGAACGAGACAGAGATCCGTTCTCGCTTCCGTCTGGAGCGAACATTCGCTACTAGCTTTCAGTATCCGCTGCCGTGGATCATTCGACCGGAGCCACCAAATCATATATATATATATGGGGCATTCCACGTCAAATCACGCGGTCATCGGCCTGACCCCCTCGGATTTTGATGTCCACTGAATTGTGGGTTTCGTTTGGCCCAAAATATAACCTTAAATTTTTAGACATTTTTATTTCATTTTTTAGGGGTTGCCCGAGGTAAAAAATAATTAAATTGAGGGAAAACATAAAGAGGGGCCTTTTTTAAATTAATGGAAATTTTTTCACAGAAACTAGGGCCCAAAACAGATATTTTCATCATAGTTCAATAATGAGCTAAAAATAATTACAATTTTTTTTTGTTTTTTAATTTTTTTTTATAATTTCTTATTTTTATTGTTTCTTGTAGAGAGAATGACAACAATAAAAATATTTTTCTAGTGAAACTCGGTTTTTTTTCTTGTTTTAAGATTGAAACGACAACATTTTTCGAAAATTTATTAGTCTCGACGACTTGAAATAAAACGGATGATTCAAACACAATTGAAAAATAATAATAAAAATAGTAATTATTTTAGGCCCATTATCGAACTATGCCGAAAATATCTGTTTTGGGCCATAGGTTCTGTGAAAAAATTCATTAATTTGAAAAAGGCCCCTCTTCATGTTTTCCCTCAATTTGATGGTTTTTTAGCTCAGGCAACCGTTAAAGAATGAAATAAAAATTTCTTAAAATTTGAGGTCATATTTTGGGCCAAACGAAACCCACGATTCATTGGACATCAAAATCCGAGGGGGTCAGACCGATGGCCGCGTGATTTGACGTGGAATGCCCCATATACATGTATATATGTACGGCTACAGACATTCCAAAGACAGGATACGTGTACGCTTGTCTGTAAGGTTTGCGAACGAATTACGCATACGCGAAAATTTTGAGCCAGAAGAAACAGAGGGAGGGAAAAGAGAGAAAAGGGAGGATGATACGCGTATATAATAAATGTATATGCAACAAAACTGAGGGGATGTGGCGAACGAGGAAAGGGCTGTATATATTGCAAAACGTAGAGGGTTACATCGAAATGGTGTATAGATCATGTATATTGATGGCACGGCACGTCGTAAGCCGTTCGATTCCAGTTTCGCATCTCTCGTCCTCTTTCTCCTCCTCTCTGTCTTTTCTTCTCTCTCTCTCTCTCTCTCTTTGCTACTCTTTATAAATATTCCATCCTTCGACCCCCTTCCCTCCCACTGCAGACTGTTTCGTAGTCGCTTCCCACCGTACAAGCATTTTATATTTTGCATTCGTTCACGTAAATATGATTTCCTGAATGTATAATATCGCTTGAGACATTAATAAAGATAAAAAAAATACCGTAATTCAGGATATAAAAATCTCATTATACTCTCGATGTAAACTCGTTTTATCGCGACCTGCTCTCTGTGTCTTTGTGATTTTTCATTCGCGATCTCGTTTAGCAGGATTTTTTTTTTTAACTGAAATAAATTTTGCTTCGCGTAGTGCATTTGTAATGATTATTATCAAACGGGATATTAAATGAGATGCTGGATGAAGAATGCTGTCGTCTATATGAGACTTCACTGACAATTACGAAGACAGGGAAGAAATTTCAAAATTAATAAAGACTGTCTTCTCCAGCAACAAAGATTGAATTATGTCAAGAATTCGCAGTGTTTGTAAGATTAGTGAAAATTGTTTTTCGATAGTCGTGAGAGCAGAAAGAAACGGGTCAAGCGTCCTTTAAAATTATATGTATAAAATAGATATGGGGCATTCCATGTCAAATCAACCACTTTTAAACTGCGACCCCTTTCGATTTGGCTGAAATAGCTATAACTTCTTCAAAAATTGACTAATTGGGACGTTTTTTTCTTCAAAATTTGGGTTTTTAAATGTTCTTTCAAAAACATAAATACGAAAAAATTTTAAGATTGAAAATCTATGAAATTTTTCACTTTTTTGAGAAAAATAGTCTTTTTCTCGAAGTCTTCCATTTTTTATTTTTTTTTACTCAAAAAATACTTTGCTCAATTCGGGAAAAAATGCCACCTAGCACGGAGTGGGCCAACATTTCCTTCTATTTTTTTTTTATCGATTGAAATAAAAAAGCTGGGCTAATTTCACAAAACACCACTCTGGCAATTTTTGAGAAATTATAAAGGACCTCGGAGTTTGAAAAATTGAGAAAGAAAAAAAATTGGAAGGTAATCCGCGAAAAATGTTGATTTTTTTCATTAATTTTTCATCAAACAATCACTATTTAATCTCTGTTAAATAATGCAGAGTTTCTTGCGGTTTGTTTTTCATTCTTCGTTAGAAATTATTGAAGAAAAAGTATTCATTGTAGGTGTTAATAGGAGAGAAAAATACTAGTATGCATTGAAATAATTGTTTTTTTTTATTGCGGGGGGCTCCGGCCCCCGAACCCCCCGCAGGGGCTTCGCCCCTTGACCCCACCGGGGCTTCGCCCGTGGACCCCATTGCGGTTTTCTTTTCTTTATTTCTGCCTATTAGATACATTTCTCACAAAAAATAGTATGCGATACTCGTGAGGCAAAGCTAACACTATACGCTGCGGCTCGAAATTGTCGCATGAGCCGCAGCGTATAATGTTCGCTTTACCTCACTCGTATCGCAATGTACTATTTCCACACAGCAACTACTCTTCATTTGTTGCTAAACACCGCTTTAGCTAAACAACGCAAATCATTCGAATGTGCACAATTCATACTTTGACATCCAATTCATCTGAATTCCAAATAAAAAAAAAAGAATATGCTACGGACGAGATCAAGATGAAGATCGATAGAGATATGTGCTTTATATTCGAAATCTATGCGTCACGCCCGTATCCGAAGCCATACACAATTTCGACGTGGAAGAAAGTAAAGGATGGCAGTGGTCGCGAAAAGGAGAGAGAGAGAGAGAGAGAGAGAGAGAGAGAGAGAGAGAGAGAGAGAGAGAGGAGAGCATGGACCGATTTCACGAGGCAGAAAACGAGAGAGGGGTTGGTCGGTGTCGAAGAGGGATGATCCTCAATGTATATAGGAATAGGAACGTGATTTGCGGTTCAGGACTCGCGATTCTCGGATTTGAATTTATCTTGTTCGTCGACGAGGCGAACTGGCAATCCGCCCTTCGCGCCGCGAATTTCTACGTCGATCGCTCTCCCTCTAACTCGACTGACCACACCAATACTCCCCTTTCATCCCTTAGCTCTACCCTACCATATATATATATATATATATATATATATATATATATATATATATATATATATATATATATTTAAAGCGTTATATGCAGAAGAGATTCGCGTTGACCATCGTTTCTAGTTTCTCCTATCCTCTTCTCGTTGTGTTCGCGAGACGCTCACGAGGTGGCGAGAGGATGTTCAAATTCTTGACCGTGTGTACGTGCGTCTGTGTAAAGGGATGTAGTTGCCGAAGATCTTGTCGATTCTCGTTCGTCTGCTGGAGACGGAGACAGAGAGGGTCCGACTCTTCCGGTGTAAAGCTCGAAGAGAGGCGAATTGAAGGATGAGCAGGAGGAGGCAAAGAGGGAATGAGGGACGAGTATAGAAGGCCACAGGACCGATAGAAATGGGGATTACAGCGTCGGCGGATTCAGTATGCAGATGATCCTCGTCTTGCTCAGTGGAAGAGAGAACCCCTCGCGATACCAACCCTCCGCGCTTTTCCTTCCCCTCACTTTACTCTGGACTGGACCATACGTATCTATACTTTTTGTTAAACTCGGGAAAGGCTCGCGCGCTCACTACGGTCCGGGAGGAAGGTATCGATCTTCGTGTACCCCCACGGTCGAAGACCAAGAGAAATCGGGGGATGGCCGCGCGCGACCCCGCGGTCGTTACTACCACCTTCATTTCGCCGGGTGGGGTGGACATGGCCGTACAATTTACTCTCACATATTTAGGTTTACGCATAGTTGGTAGCACTATTTTGACATTTATTCCTTGAAACACGGGACTCACTGCAGCTAAAATATTTTTTTTACTGAGGCGGTATTATGGTCTAGAGACATACAATTTGAGCGTTTTGTCGATCTAGTTAGACGCATCGTTCGGGTCCCTGAATTTTGGGCTATTTTTGAGCTCTCAAATACCGGTGAAAAAAAAATTTTTAGCTCTTTTTGTTTCGAAGAAAATCCATTTTTTAATGTGGTGTTACTAAAGCTGGTAAAGTTGGGACTAAAAAAAGGGGTATGCAACCTTTCTAGTCATCCAATACAAAATTTAAAAAAAGATTCTTAATCAGTAAGAATATCGTTATAGCCCGTACCACAGAGAAAACGGAGAAAAAAAATTTCACAAAATGGCCGCTGCGTGTTTTTGGTTTTTTTTAGTTTTTTTTACAATAGTCAGCAAAACTATCTAATTCATACCAAAGTGGTAAGGGCGGTAAAAAGTTATATATTGAAGATTGGTGAAAATTTTCAAGTAAATCGGTCGGAACTTGAGATATCATGTCAGCCGTGTTGAGAAAAGTAGTTTTGAGCAAACTACTTTTCTTAATTTGCGTCACTATAATAGCTATAACTCCGTAAATTATTGGAATTAAAAAATTTCCTTTCGAGCATATATTCTGAAAGGTCTAAACTTTAAAAATACGCAGAAGTCGCTCCGAGTACTCAAGGCTCCAAAACTTTTGCCAACAATTAATTGATATTCAATCTTCCCACTCTAGAAATTTTTTTATACATGGCAATTTCACAAGGGTCGAAGCAATTTTCAAAATATATATCAATATGAAATGGTCGCTATTCATTCGTTCGTTAATTCATGTACGAGCCTCTCGTTTTATGGTTTATGCTCTCTCTCTCTCTCTCTCTCTCTCTCTCTCTAGTTCGTCGTTATGCGCGGCTAAACAACGAGGCTTAACGAGTTGCCTCGTACAGAAACATATGCAAATTGTGTGTGCTTGCACGTGGGAATGGGTCGAGCGTCGATTGGACGAATTACGGATGATAAGCGTACAGGGCGATACCCCTTCCGCGTCAAAAGCCAGAAGGGGGTTGCGCACGTGAAATTATGACAAGGAGAATAAAGCGGTGTGCATTTGCGCCCACGGGGGATGATAATTAGCTCTAGCTATGAATGAGGTTTAATTGGCCTGCCGGCGAGGCACCCACGCAGAATGTAACCCCTTTTACACCCTGTCCTCTCTCTCTCTCTCTCTCGTTTTCCTCCCTCTCCATCTCCATGATTATGATGAGGCAAGGGATGATGGATGCGAGATAAATCGCGAGACGAAAGCGCTTCGGGGCAAAGCATACAAAACCCTTTGACTCCGCGTGATCCTCTCTCTTTCTCCCTTCTGCAAGAAGAAGACGGAGTGAGATATTCACGAAAGCGCGCGTGCAAAGAAACAAGGGTGTTTCTTTCCCACCCTCGCGAAATCATTTCCATCCCCGTCTCTTTTTCTCTCTGCCTCTGCCTCTATCAACTCTGAGGGTGCAGCCCACGATGAAACGATACGCGATCGGATATTATTAGCATTGTTAACCGAGCAAGCAACTCTCGCTACATTCGCATCAACTCCCCCGCACTATCCCACATCATCTCGACCCAACCCTCTCAACGATGTAATATACTGGAGTAGATCCTGTTACACGTTCTCCCCTCCTCCGCCCTTACTCATCCCTTGTTTCTACGCGTGGCACGAGCAATCAACCCTTTCGCCCTCAACGAAGCCTCCGGGCGCCGCATTTTTGAAAATTCACCTCGTTCTTTGTACGCCCATTGCTTAATTGACATTGCGTATGACTTTTCGTCGCTCGATCAAAAGGTCATTCGATAAACCCTGGGGCGGAAGATTTCACCCTCTACACTTCGAACGAATTTGGGGAATGGATCAATTCGGAATAATTCCTCGGATTTTGTGGTTGATTCAATGCATGAGCCTTCGTGCGTGCGACACGATATGATGAAAAAGATTTTGAAATTCGAGGAATAGGAGAGAGGAAGGAGGGATTGTCCTCGACTTCTTCTCGGGGGTGAAGCGTAGCTGCGAGACGCTTTTTTCACGATATTGCGGGGTGTGCGAACGTAGGAGTCGGCAGAGAGCGATAGATGCTTTCGGAAAGGCTCACGTACGTCGGGCGAGGACGATGTCGTGGTAAGAAGGTTGTGAAGCACGGAGGTTCTTGAAATATATGTATACACTCCCGTTCAAAAGTTTGGAAACACCAGTCAATATTTCTTGCCGCACTAGAAGTTGCGTAACTCCGTAAAACAAAAGGATAATCGAATTTTTAAAAAAGCTTTTTGATGGGAAGGAATTCAGCTTTATTTTGCTTTTTTTGAATATTTTTAATGATTTTTTTCGATCCGGTACGCATTTTTGTACTCCACCGTTTTTTGGCCTTTTTTCGACCATCGCGAATGAGGCGTATAACTTAAGGACATTTTTTTTCTGACATTTTTATCTACAGCACATTTGAAAGGGTTAGCAGACTCTCCATTTTCGTCCTTTAAAAATTTTCGTATGATTTTTTCTCGCAAAGTTATTTTACTTTTGGCTAATAAAGACAAATTTTCAAAGATCCAACGTAACTCAAAAACTATGCAAAAAGTAGCGTACGTATATACGGAATCGCCTGGAATTGTTAAAAAATTTTGCAATGAAAACTTTTTTTCTCTATTTTCGCTTTAAAATCTGATGACGTCCCAGCAAAAAATTGTATCCGATTGAAATTTCCGTACTTTGTGATACAATAAAAATCTGGAAAAATTGAGCAACATTTGGCATGCTATAAACAACAATGATCAATAATAATTATTGATCATTGTTCATCACTGCTTAATAAATTGTTCAAACAATTGTCTAAACAATTTGTTAATGACTTTTGGGTAATATTATTATTGATAATTGTTGTTTATAGCATGCCAAATGTTGCTGAATTTGTTCAGATTTTTATTATATGACGAAGTTCGGAAATTTCAATCAGATACAATTTTTCGCGGGGACGTCATCATCGAAGTTTCGAGCGAAAGTAGTAAAAAAAAAAAAAAATGTCATAGGATGATTCGAAAATAATTCCAGGCGATTCCGTGTACACGTACGCTACTTTTTTTATACTTGACGTTTTCTCTTAAACTCAATAACTTTTGAGTTGGGTTGCATATTTCAAAATTTGTCTTTTTTAGCCAAAAGTGAAATAACTTGGCGAGAAAAAATCGTACGAAAATTTTTATAAGAAAATGGAGCGTCTGCTAACCTTTTCAAATTTACCGTAGATCAAAAAGACATAAAAGAAATTCCTCAAGTTATGAGCCCAATTCGCGATGGTCGAAAAAGGCCAAAAAACGGTTGCGTACAAAAATGCGTACCGGATAGAAAAAAAATCATAACAAATATTTTAAAAAAAGCAAAATGAAGCTGATTTCCTTCCCGTCAAAACGCTTTTTTTAAAATTCGATTATCTTTTTTTTTACGGAGTTATGCAACGTCTAGTGCGGCAAGAAATATTGACTGGTGTTTGCAAACTTTTTAGCGGGAGTGTATATTTAGGCTGTAAAGACTTTCGCGAGCGCGTAGAGCACACGACGACGGAGCTAGCATGACGAGTCTCGGGTTGACGTTTCATTCCCGGCGTATTCCCGTACTATGCATACTAACTAGGCCTTTTACTATAGATACACGATTTTCTCTGATCTCTGTCTCTCTCTCTCTTGCTCCACGGTTCTTCTGTCCGTGGTTCACGTAGATATCCTTTGGGGGATGAAGCAAGCAACTGGGACGCGGAGAGATGACGATGTTGATAATACAAGAGAGAAAGAGAGAAAGAGAGAGAGGGATGCATAAAGAAAGCTGGAGGGAGGGTGGGAGAGAAAAAACCTATACGCGACGGAGAAATGGAAGAAACAAATGAAGAGACGAAAATGCGTGGTTCGGGGTTGGACGATCGTGATTCTCGATTCGAGCTTCCGCGGGGATGATACTTTTGGTGGTGGGGCATGAGGGCGGCTGCGAAGGGGTGGTTCGTACAATGGTCAGTGGAGGGTTGCTCCAACCACCGATAGATGCAGTGACCTGTACCGTCGAGTCGATTCTCCATCCCCTTCTCCGTCCAACCCTTAAATACTGAAGAGAGTGGCACAGGCCTTCCATAGAGCGCGAGCCATATAGAAAAAAAACAACCCTTAACTACTTCAGACGCACGGAATTTCCAATAGTATGAAAAACTGCGAAATTGAGTGACCTGCGATGATTTTATATTTTGTGCTAACATTCATAGTTACTTCGACTGTAAAATAGTTCGTACAACAATTTTTTACGTAGCCTACGCAACTATTTTATGGTCTATGTAACTATAGACGTTACGGTCGAATCGTAAACACGTTTAAGTAACTTTACAGTTTTTAGTGCCACGGATTTTTCAGGGTATATTGATATTGCGTCAAATGTCATAAAAATAGTTACATCGTAGCTTTTCTGGCAGTATCTGTAATATATACGTACATGCAGGGAAGCGTGGGGCTAGTTGTAATAGGGGTAAGTTGTAACACTCAATTTTGACCGGGAATCTAAAATATTTTGATTTAATTTTTTTGCTCAATGTGCTTCTTATAACTCGCAGCATAACGTAAACACCGCTAATACTCCGCGAGACATCAAAATAAGAGGATATGCACACGAGCTCTATTTCGGCCAGGTTTCGTAAAAAAAATACTTGCGAAAATTTTGATTTTGACTATTAAAATTAAATTAATTGTTTATTGTTTTTTCCTTGTTACATCGTAAATTTAACTGGCTTTCATTTGCTTTTTTTAAAATTATTCTAAAGTTTGTAGTTTTTAAGATATTTCATTAAGTAGACATAATGAGCCCGTGGGGCAAGTTGCAAAATGTTAGAACTTGCCCCATGCGCGTGTATTTTTTTTTCTGCTCTCTACATGTATTTGTATAAATAATATTATTACAACTTGTAGTATGGTGATTACATAGTATTACAAAGTATTTGCGGCTTTTTGTGCATTCCTTTACTCCTCTTTACTCTAATATTGCCCAGAAAAATATGCTGAGTTATTGTATTGTATTTTTTTCAGCATGAGAGACTACCAACGATTATAATCATCACAAGAATGAATCACGATGAATAATACAAGACTGTGAACCAATAAAAATGTGTTCTTTTTTATAAATGTTGCTAGTTCATTGTTACAACGTGCCCCGAGCCTGTTACAACTAGCCCCAGACATGGGGTAAGTTGTAACAGCTCCCATTTCTTCAAAAAACCTCTGGTGTAAAAGATGGGTAAAGATTTGAAATTATTTTTCAATTGGAATTAGTTCTCAGATATATACTTTATAAACCCTCTTACTCACAATCTTAAAAGCATACATATTTTAGGTGTTACAGGCCTTTTTCCAAAAACTGTTACAACTAGCCCCACGCTCCCCTACATAAATATGAGAGGTGTAGGGTAGGACAAAAAAATGTGACGATGGTATAACGGCACAGACAGTCACGAGATGGAATTTTTTTTTCATCGTCCCTTCTCCCTTACTTTCCAAAAGAGCGCTGTGCTCGGGTGCAAGGAGGGTTGCCTATCGTCATAGGGCTTGAAGCGAGAGAAGTAGACAGAGAAACTGGAAAGTTTTTTTTCTCTACTTCCACTATTTTTAAACGGTTTACTATTACCTATGGCAACTATCAGCAAGATCTAACCCATTATTTTTGGTCTAGTCTTGTTTTTCTTTTCGACGAGCCACTCGCCCTTCTCTCCACCTACTTTCTTTTGCATAGAATCCACGAACAAGACGCTTACAGAACTTCAAGGCCACCGTGCTGATGTAACTGTGTGGCATATACAAAGCCCTTTTACCTTAAGGGAATCGAATCAGCGTCAAAACGCCGATTTTTTAACATAAATATTAGGGTGGTTCTTATTTAGAGCTCGGACGAATTTCTTATCAGACGCCCCTCAAATCGACTTATAATAATTCAAAAACAATACGCTAATATTTTCAGATTTCACATTATTACACGGGTCAATCTAGACGAATTGCAATTCGTTTAGATTGACCGGTATGCTAATGTGAATTTTTCCTGAAATAGTAGCACCAATGAACACAAAAATCTGGCAGTTACAGATTTTTTGAAAAATTATCACACTTAGAATACAATATACTCTCAGAATATGGTCGAAACACGTCTATTTCAAATGAGAAAATCTACCCTCTTGGTGGGGGAGGTTAGAGTCTAGATAAAAATCTATAAAAAATTCGGGTATTGTTTTTTAATTATTTGGAGTCAATTTAGGGGGCGTCTGATAAAAAATTCGTCTGAGCCCTAAATAAGGACCACCCTAATAAATATAAATATTCGTTGAATACGTATAGACCTGACCAATGTTCCATGATTCGACGTATCACATGTCTTATCCTACGACGTCTCATTTTCTTCGCAACACTTTTCCGAAGTACTTAAGTACGCCTTATTTTTTTTAGGTCCATATTATAAAGTTACAGGCCACTATTTGAATTTTTGAAAGAAATGGGTCATAAATTTAAAAAGTGGCCTGCAACTCCATTATAATAACCTAAAAAAAATGTGCCGCACTTAAGCAGTCCGGAAAAGTATTACGAAGAAAAGATATCGTAGGATAAGATCCGTCAAGCGGTTTGGTCCGGATCGTTTACAGCGTAGTGAAACTAAAAAATTGATTTATGAGAGAACCGCTGCACCTGAAGAGTTCCAACTAGCGTCAAAAATGTCTTCATTTGATACGTCAAATGATGGACCATTGGTCAGGTTTACACGAATTCAACGAACATTCATATTTATGTTCAAAAATCGGCGTTTGGACGCTGACTCAGCCCCCTTAAGGGAGACCCTTGCCAGGCGAGTACTTTTTGCCTAAATTTAGCAGAGACTTTTATCCCTCATGTACTATAGCTAACTGTCTATGAGAAGGGGGTGAAACAAGAGAGAGAAAAAGAGGGAAAGAGGAGGAAAATTTTTATTTGCTTTTATTCGGATGTAATTGTTGGGGCCAGTCACCACTATCGCCACTACCGAGTGAGATGGAGAGTCTACGAAGCGAGCGAGAGAATATACCCTGGCAATGCTTTAACCATCCACTTCGCGAATGTTACCGTGCCACGCGACCCTTTTATGGGAACTCCACGAGGAACTACGAGACACACCGCCTCGACTTTTCCTCCCTCTCTCGCGAGTCTAGGAGCCTCTCTCTGTCTCCACTTTTTCGCGTTCGATGAGACACGAGAAATGTATGCATGTATACATTATATGTATGTGTGTGTATATACATAGACATGGTCTCGTCGCGTCTCGAAGTAAAGAAACGAGACATAGAACGTAGAATATCTCGTGTCTTTGCGTGCCCGAGGAGAGACACTATACATATATGGACGTCCCTTAAACCATCCCTCTATACAACCCCCTCGACTCATCATACTTTCTCGAAGGAGAGAGCCACAATTATATTCTTGGTTTCACATAATGATAAATAGAAGTCACTATCGTGAGCTCGTTTAGTTATTTGCGAGCTCGACGAGTCGTCATTAATTAATTTCCCGTCTATTTTATCATTCATACACATTAAACGGAGTATCCGACTTATGCTTTGCCCTCTATTTATGCGAGATCCAATAAAGAAGACAATAAATACGAGAATTTGAATCGTTTTTTCAATCACATTAATTCTACCCCTTCCGACTGATTTGACAGAAAATCCTTTTGAAGCACGATTTTGCAAGGAGAGGTAGAAAAATGAGTACGATAATGGCCAACGAGAAAAAGGTCAACTCCATCTGAAAAAAATGACTCGACCTAATTTGCATTCTCAAGGATTCCATAATTTTTTTTCTAATATAATTTACCCCAGTATATCAGAGACCGTGAATTATACACTGTAAAAGAAGTTATTAAATTTAATATACACGTTATTGAAATTTCATATTCTTTTGTATATTGAATTTCAATAACGAGTTTACGAAACCAAAATTAATAGACATCGATTGGACAATTAACAGATTTAACTTAAATTAAATATTTGTATATTGAAATTAAGAGAATGAACTCTGAAAGTCAAAATTTATATTGGAATGTTACTGCACACTCTATTTGGACTCTATTTTGAAAACAGCTGTTTTGGGCCTTTTTCCCCTCTCTTCAAGTGCACCCATCTTCTAGAGGAATTTTTTGAAATACATTTTTACGATCAGAATCGTAAAGAGGAAAGTTCGAGCTTCAATTGCCTTATTTTAAAAACTATGAGCAATTTTATTCCAAAGTTATTCTGTTTTTTTGTGAAAAAGAGGAAATTTGAAAAATCCCGAATAACATGAAAACAAAGAGGATTCATGAAAAACTTTGAGATAGCAAAAATTGCGTCTGTTTTTGTTGAGTGCAGGGAAATTTTTTCAGATTTTTTTCCCAATATTTTTTTTCCCATCTTCTGGGTCAGAACTCAGATAATTCAATTACCATAACTCGAGAACTATGGGATTATTGATAAAATTTCAAGAGGGGAAAAATACTTTATTTTACTATTTTCAACAAATTGGAATTTTTTTTCCAGCCTCAACATGAGAAAACAAAATTTTGGAAAAAAATCTGAAAAAATTCCTCTGCACTCAACGAAAACGGACGCAACTTTTTGCTTTCTTGAAGTTTTTCATGAATCCTCTTTATTTTCGTATTATACAGGATTTTCCAAATTTTCTTTTTTTTTTAACAAAAAAACAGAATAACTTTGGAAAAAAAATCGCTTAAAGTTTTGAAAAAAAAGAAAATTGAAGCTCAAACTTTTCCCTTCATGAATCCAATCGTAAAAATGTATTTAAAAAATGTTCTCTAGAAGATAAGTGCACCTGAAGAGAGGGGAAAAAACGCGAAAAACAGCTGTTTTCAAAATAGAGTTCAAATATAAAAACAATTTGTAAAAGTAATTAAAAAATCGGGAAATAAAACCGAACTCTTCCCCTTTAAAATGTCTCTTATTAAATTAGTCTACGTTAACTTCCGGCGAGATGGCATAAAATAACGTTCCAGACCGTCCGGAAACTTTTCGCCAGTAGTGTACTATATGAAATTTAATATACTGTATATGCATAAAATCTTCATATTTTTTTATGAAGTTTCAAGAGAAATTTAGTACATTCAATATTTGTATATTGAAATTAAGAAAATGAACTCCGAAAATTAAAATTTTTATTGGAAAATTACTGCACACATGCATATGAAATTTAATATACTGTATATGTTCTTGCCGTAACCAGGTTCAGGTCTCTCAAGGAATCGTCATTAATTCCCCGCTGACTTCCTGCTGGCTTTATGCACAGTTACTCCGCGCTGCAATCTAATAAAGAAGGTAATATACAAGAAAGCAGGCTATTAGTTTCATGCTTCGCGAGTGAGAGAGAGCTTCCTGGTGAACTAACCCCTCTATCGAATTTACGGGGTGGTAGGGCGGGGGCGGGGGCGGGGGTCGCTCGTTTACGATTTCTCTCACTCCCACGAGCAGGATAAAGCTATATATATAATAATATACACGTATAGAGTGTGGAACTGCGCCCGAATGCAAATTGCTAGACTCGCGCACCATTTCCCCGTCGCCCTTTTGGTCGCTGGTCGATCCATTCGCGTCGTCTATACTACTACATATATCTCTCTCTATATATATATATATAGATATTTATGTAGATGAACGAGAGCCGAAGAGGAGAGGAAGAGAGTTGCATTAAACATACATATATATATTTGCAACTGCGGTGCCGCGAATATGCTCGCGAGAGAATCGAGACGTGCGACTCGTCGATGGAAAGGGAAGGCTAAATCCGCGATGTTGGATGGTTATATGGCCCGTGGATATGGATAAATGTATATAGTTATATATATATATATAAATACATTCGGGCGAGGCTACGAGTTTAATTATCGGGTTAAACGTAGCGAGGGCTGATTCTGATGAGAGTTCCGGATTCAAATGTGTCGCTCGTCCACTCGAACGAGCGCTCCACGGTCCATGCTCTCCCCCCCCCCTCTCTCTTCCTCCCTCTCATAAATTCTACTCCCTCTCTCTCTCCCTCTCTCTCTCTCTCTCTCTTGCCCTCGGAACTGTTACGCGCCGATTTTCTCTCTCCGTTTCATCCCCTTTATCATGGCCCTATCTCCATCCCTCTCTGGTCGCGCTCTCGCTACGTGACTGTCACCACGACTGGCTAGTTAACTAACTAACGGAGTACGCGGACAGTTAGCAGCCGGCCGCGCGATACGTAGGGGAGATACGGCACGTACCTATACGGTACATGTATATGTATCAATATGTATATGGCGCTGTATTATACAGCTAGTACAAGACTCATCAAATTTTCGCTCTCTCTCTAGTGGAGGTTCTCCCACACCCCCGTACAACCGTGCTCAACACACCCTCAATGACATTGTTCGCACTTGGATTCATATTCAAATTAGCTCATACTGAATATTTCAACGTCTCTCACGGGCTCTCTCTCTCTCTCTATTAGCGTAACCCCTTCTCCGTTTCACGTTCGACGGATTATCACGACGATTATTATCTTCGCCGGGACGCGAAACTATACATGGCACTAAACACGACCATTCAACTATGGAATTAAGACGGCATTCTGGTCTAGGGACAGACATTTTGAGCGTTTTGTCGAGCTCGATAAAAAAACAGAACAATATTTTTACTTTTTTTTTTTTTTTTTTTTTTTACAATATTTTTGTTAATATTTTGACAATATACAAAAAAACTTTCGAGAAATTTTTTTTTAATCAAATAAGTTATTAGCTGGCAAAGTTGGGGCTAAAAAAAAGGAGCTGGCTGATACGATTGCGGCCTTTCTAGTCATCCGATACAAAATTTACAAAAAGATTCTTAATTAGTAAGAATGACGTCATAGTTCGTACTTTAGAGAAAACGGAAAACAACATTTTCGTAAAGTGGCCGCTGCCTGAACAAAAAAAAGCGTTTTTCGATTCTTTTTTCAGTTTTTAATTTTTTTACAATAGTAAACAAAATAATTTTGTATAAAGTGGTATATTGAAGATTGGTAAAAAATTTCAAGTAAATCGGTTGAGTAAAACTTAAGATGTCATTGCTGCGTCACTAAAATCGCTATAACTCCGTAAATTATTGGAATCAAAACATTTAGTTTCGCAGATATATTCTTAAAGGTCTAAACTTTGAAAATATTTAAAAAAAAACAAAAATGATATGTACAAAATTGTAGACCAGAATACCACCTTAAAACGACTATATATAGTCCATTAATATAGAGATTTTCGTTATCCGTTAATTATGGGCAAAGGAAGAATCTAGTAATAACTTTGTTCTGCTCTGTAATTAAGATTAAACCTAAAAATAATATCTAAATTTACTGCAAGCCATTCTCTTGTTCGTTCGATAACGAATGAGTTCTTTTAAAATATTATGGAAGTGTCTGTGAGACTAGTGTAGAAATTTTAAAAAGTCGAGGGGTGAATAATCATCCCATCGATGCGTCAGATGGTAGAAAAAATATGCAAACTCGAAATTTGTTCATAAATTCTTCACTTTTTCACATCATCTGTCAAGCCTCGTTCATAAGAAAGTAGGTTCAACGATTATGACCTTCTTATGAGAAGAGCTTAAAGAACAATGGAAGAAACTAATTTTTTCCTTGTTTCCAAAAACTTGTGCTAAGTAGAAATTCTTTCATAGCTTCTAGGAAGCTATAAGCAAATTTCTAATGTGAAAGGTTTTTTGGGAACATTATAAAAAATTAGTTTCTTTTATCGTTCTTTCAACTCTGTCCATAGGAATTTTGAAACCGCTTCCTAAGAAACTAATCGTAAGAGTTTCTGAATTGCGAGATTTTTTCATCGTTTTTTTTTTTAAATGTTATAAATTCAAATGCTTCAATTAATTCTTGTATCAACGATTGTCACACGCAGCAAAAAGTTTTGATTCCATAGCTACAAAATTACGAAAATTTGAGGGTTCTCAGCATTTTTTTCATTTTGATTTTTCAACAAAATCAGAATTCCATAAGCAAAGCTTGCTCAATTCGATACCAATCCTATTTTCATTAAAACGTGCATAAAATTTTTTAGCTCGATAGCTGCAAAATTAGTGCACAAATAATATATTTAGAATATAATATACATTATAATGTACATTATAAAAAATTAGTTTCTTTTATCGTTCTTTCAACTCTGTCCATAGGAATTTTGAAACCGCTTCCTAAGAAACTAATCGTAAAAGTTTCTGAACTGCGAGATGTTTTCATCGTTTTTTTTTAAATGTTATAAATTCAAATGCTTCAATTAATTGTTGTATCAACGATTGTCACACGCAGCAAAAAGTTTTGATTCTATAGCTACAAAATTACGAAAATTTGAGGGTTCTCAGCATTTTTTTCATTTTGATTTTTCAACAAAATCAGAATTCCATAAGCAAAGCTTGCTCAATTCGATACCAATCCTATTTTCATTAAAACGTGCATAAAATTTTTTAGCTCGATAGCTGCAAAATTAGTGCACAAATAATATATTTAGAATATAATATATTTTGTTATATACGTGTTTAATGGATGTAGGCGATCAATATATTTTAAATATAGAAGAGCGTTTTTTCAAAAGACGATTTCTCAATATAAGGGCACATTTTTGTCATATTGATGTGAAAAAATAAAAACATTATTCTCCACAAAAGTAACGCTTCATTTATGGGAAAGTAAAAAATGGCTGATGAGTTCTAAGGTTAAATCTCCGTGACCAGATAGGGGGGAAAGAAAGCCCGAAGGAAAAAGAGGGTAGAATGATGAAAGAGAGATCGCGTTGTATCGAGAACCGCGAAATCCCCGTGAGAGATAAGACGATGGATAAGGGAGGTTGGGAATTCATGGTTGAAAGTGAGAATCGAGAAAGAGGGTGTAATAACAATGTACCGAGAAACGACGGAGTGGTGGGAATAATAATAATGAGGGGGAGGAATGAAGAGAGAAAGAGAGAAAGAGAAACAGAGAGAGGGACAGAAGTGAAAAGCCCGAAAGTTACCAAGGATTAATGTACCGAGAATCGTACCAATTAAAAATCCAATTAAAGAAAAACCTCTCGGGGCCGACGATGTTGACGCGAGGAGAAAAAGGACGAGGATGAAAATTTAAATGAGAGCGAAAACGCGCATATCCACCAAGATCCTCGAATCAAAATTATTTCCGGCCGATAAAGCGAGCGTTCATTTGTTAACTGCTGCTTCGAGGAGATTTTCTTTTCTTTTCCGACTCGATTTTCTTTTGCTCTCTTTCTCTCGTACTGTTCTTTTCATTCTCTCTCTCTCTCTCCCTCTCTCTCTCTCTCTCTTCATTCTGCGCGCGGGTGTCTTGACTCGACGGCTATTTATTCCGTTCGTTAATTCACGAGACACTCGGCGCGTTAGTTTTATCGCTCGTCATTTTTTAAGTGCAAATGAGTTCGTACTTCTTTTTTTCCGCTTTCTCTTTCTCCCTTCCCCTCCCGTCAAGGATATCGTTTTGCCCTCTTATTCGATGGGATTTAAAAAAAAAAAATTCCTCTTCATTACTGCTCTCATATATATCTCACCCTCCTCGCACGTTTTTTTTTGTTCCCATTGCTCCTTCTCGCGAAGAAATCGGGCGCGACACCCTCCAGTCAGCGTTTTTTCTCTCGCTCTCTGACGTCGACAACGACGAGAAATTCAAGTCCGACACGGGAACGCTTTTGTGTCCTGCTATCTCTTTCTTTCTGTTCGCATTTTGTCGTCAAAAATGATGACTCAGGGAGGGAATTTTTGTTTATTGATGAGAAATCGTCTCGGAAGAGCTTTTTAGCAAATGGTTGGCAAGAGACATTAAAAAAAACGTTGGAACCGATTAACTTCAAATTTGAGCAGTATGTTCAGCAAACATTTTGTTATTTTCCGATTACTCAAAATCGTTAAACGCAGAGTGGCCACTATAAATCGGACAAAAAAATTCCCTGACATTTCCCTGATGTTGTCGAAAATTTTCCTGACCAGCCATTCAGATTTGCGAAAAAAATAACAAGGTAAGAACATTGCATATGGGTATTATTATTCATTCTTTGGTATTGTTTATTAAATTATATTAGAAGAGCTCCTTGTTTCGCATTTTTTATGAGTTCTTTTTATAATTTCCCTGACTAATATTTAATTCCCTGACATTTCCCTGATTTCCCTGACACTTAACAAATTTTACAGGTTTTCCCTGATAGGGGTCACCCTGAAACGTTCACTAGTTCTTTTTTTATTTTTCCTGACTAATATTTAATTCCCTGACATTTCCCTGATTTACCTGACACTTAAAAAATTTTTCAGGTTTTCCCTGACAGGGGTCACCTTGAAACGTTCACTTTCCAGGCTTTCCCTGACAGGGGTCACCCTGAAACATTGATTTTCCAGGTTTTCCCTGACAGGGGTCACCCTGAAACGTTCACTAACTCTTGGCATGGCAATAAATTTTTTGGATTTTTGCAACCTGATCGATTATTGGAGTTCAATAAAGCATCATTTCTCTCCCTTTTCACTAAAAATAAATATATCACCACGGTGGTGATATGAACGGTAGGAAAAATTTCTACGATTTATGTTGTTAAAAAAGGGGACAAAGTTACTAAATAGTTTCACCAATTGTTTAAAATGGTAAATTGATACTTTTTAATGTTTAAATTGCTGAAGTAACTTTCGTATAACTTGACTAATCAATGCAACAATGATAAACTCGTTATTGCCACCAATTTTTGTGCAATCAGGTGAAACTGTCTACGTTTATTTTTTGGGATAGAAGGAAATATGCATCAGCATGCGTGAGTCTACAGAACCAGAATAAGAAGTTGCCGGTGGTCTTAAAGGCGGAAACGCATGTCGTGCAATCCTTGATTGCCCCAATTTAGCCGTGAGCAATTCGTATTAAGTATTCTCACGTAATTATATATCTATAAGTGTGCGATACGTATTTATATCACACATTAAACCGATCACTCGCACGAAGAGGCCCAATTTTTGGGCTCAGAGTAAAGCAAGTTGAGCCTTTTTGCCTATCGGGCTTCGAGCTGCGATCGAAGTTTGTATATGATATTTATAAGCTCATGAGACATCCGTACAGTATCATTTTGTAATATAAAGGAGAAGAAGGCGGTGGCGGCACAGAAGATACATAATTGTGACTGGCTTCGGGGGATAATAAGAAGAGGCGATTCGGTCAGTAATTACCGAAAACAACGCGACGTCTAATTCTCTCATTCGTTTTTACATTTATATACGCGCGTTTCTCATTCTCCCTCTTTTATAAATCCACTCCACTATAACGGATGTTTCGTTCGTTCATATACAATCATTAAACAATATAATTGCTCGCGTCCTGTGCGTTCTCTCTGCCTTTCCCTTTATCCCCCGGACAAACAACACAAGTCTGTGTGTTTGTGTGAGTGGGTCTGTTTCCTCCTCTCTCGCTCTATTTCCGCTCTCCTCTCATCTACGATTGAGAACGAGAGAGAGAGAGAGCCCGAAATACGTGAGAGCCGAAGAGAGAGAGAGAGAGAGAGACAAATTTCTTCCGTTCGAAAACTGACGCTCCCATGTATTGGTCTTGATACCAGAACGCGTTTATTATAATACTCCCGCGCGAGCAACAAACCCCAATTCGTTTCTTTCAATCTTTTCTTTCTCACTCTGTTATTATTTCAATGATTAAAAAATTTCGTTAAAGTCAATTTGGAAGGAAAAAAAGGGGGAAATGACTCGACAGAATACAATTGGATGTCTTTTGGGCCAGTTATTGGAGTGATAATTCTCGAAATATCGTCGTGAAGTTGATTGTAAATTTTTTTTTGACTCACCATAATGAATCCTTGAACCATTCTCCAGTGCCCGTAATTCAAGCTCGATGTGGATCTAAAATGAAAAAGATAAATACAGATTAAAATAAAAATAAAGAGACGAGCAAATCTTCATTATAAAATAATTATCTCATTGTAAGGATAGGATTTTTCAATATCAATTGTTGACATTTTTATCGCGCGAACATGGAAGGCAACAGGAGCAGTTGTTGACCCCTTAAGGATGTGATGAAAATGAGGTTCCTGTACCACGATTGTATAGAAGGAAAAAGTTTTTTTGACGAACGTGCTGATTTTAGTATCAAAGTTTTTAAGATCGTTGCAATTGACGCATTTGTAAGAATATTAATTAAAAATTTTTATTTTGATAAAAATGATAAAAATAATTTTAATAAATTTCAACTATTTTGGCAAGCTTCAAGTACGACGTTGCAGAAACTTCTTTTTCAATTGAGAACAAAAAGCGCGTTAAAATATACCTGCTGATGTATAAAAGTTATCCGATTTTGTTTTATTGTAAAGTCACTGTTATAAAATTCTCTAAGCTAAATAGGATTCTGTAAATGGAAGTCTTTTTCAGATAGCACCAGTCTTTCCTTCAGAATATGTACAAGCCTAAGGATTTATTTGTCGAAACGATTGCGGAAATTTAGTACTGATTTTACTCATTCCAGCTTCTTCAAGAGCTCAACGAATCTTTAGATCTATGAAATAGATGGAATGTCTCTCCCGATTCTCTAATGAGAAATTGCGAGGCAACGAATTCTGCAATTTCACGCAAAACAGACAGTGCATGGCCGTTCAATCGAAAGACCTCGGAAGAAAATGTTTTAAGGGAATCTCTCTCGTCAGAATTGGCATTTACATATGAATATGGGGCATTCCACACCGATTCGACCTGGGTACGACCCTTCACCTCTCCGATTTTGTCCGCATTTATTTGTGGCTTTGTAGTACCTCTGAAAAGCACTCAGGATTTTTTTCAGATTTTTTTGAAGTGATTTGACATAACTACAATTCTATAATTTTATAAACAAATAACCAAATTCAAAAATCCAAACAAAATCACAAAAGTCCCATTTTATATGTGAAAAATTTCAAGCATTCAGCCAAAGTGGGGAAAGGTTTTCTTCTGTTAGCTTTTCGAAAAAAAAAAAATTGAAGGAGGAACCTGAATTGAGTGGGCCATCATCTAAACATTTTTGTATCACTTAAAGGTGTTTAAAAAAATGTTTGGATAACGGCCCACTCAATTCAAGTTTCTCCTTCTATTTATTGTAATTTTTTTTCGAAAAAACTTGTTATAAATAGAAGGAAACCCTTGCCAACTTTGGCCCAACGCTTGAAATTCACATAAAAAACGGGATATTTGTGATCTTTTCAGATTTTTAAATTTGGGCTACAAGTAATTTGTTCATAAAATTATAGTTAATTCAAATCGTTCCAAAAAAATGTGCAAAAAATCCTGAGTGCTTTTCAGAGACACTACAAAACCATAAAAAATTGCGGACCAAATCGGAGAAGCGAAGGGTCAGACCAAGGTCGAATCGGTGTGGAGTAGCCCATATATGTGTATGGAATTTGAAATAGCGAAATAGGGAGAGCGAGGGAGAGAAAGAGAGCGAGAGAGGGCTCGGAGTTCGCCCGATCGCTGCCCAATCGGGTGTGAAAGTTCCTTTGTGGTATGGTGTGGTGCCCCCTCCGAGATATTGCGCGTTGTTTAATTTCGCGCCGGGGCCACTTCCTTTGTTTCGTACGTTTCAATTTAAATCGCGGTGCGCGATGCTCGTCGATCGCGGGCTCTCGACCGAAAGCAAGAGCGAAAAAGATCCATAGAGAAAGGAAAGAGAGAAAAAGAGAAAGAGAGGGAGAGAGAGAGAGAGAGAGAGTTCAGGCGCACAGAGAGCCCAATATCCTCTTTCCTCTGTGCGTTCTCGTACAAGTACTTTTCGGTCCGGTAGTGAACCGCTCCCGTGACGTATTCGTGTGATAGAGAACAAGAAAAAAGGAAGAGAGAAAGTGGAGATGAGTGAGGAAGCGCCGAGGGAATGGGGCGGGACGAAGGAATCAGGCGCCGATCCGTTATTAATTAGATTGGCGGTCCTGGGTGGAATGAAGCAAAGGGGCAAACAGAGAGTCGAGAAATATATGCGCGTGTATGTTTTAGTATCAACCCGGCAGTGAAAAGGGCCCGATCCGAATGAACGAGATCCGATCGTCCGAGTTTCGGGAATTTTTCGGTCCCGCGGGCTCTTCTGTTTTTCGATTGGCTTTTTTTTTTTTTTAATTTTTTTATTCTCTCATTCGTTTTTTATTCTTATTCCTCGTCGTCCCCGTCTCGCGTTCACGCGGTGGATTATAGAAGAAGGAAAAGGTCTCGTCGCGGTGCCGACTCGAATGGGGAATTAATTGCCGTGGCCGTAGGGTAAAACGAATTCGAGGTATAAATAGAACTATTGCCTATAAATATATAACCGTCGGTTCGATATCGAACAGCCGGTGCGCATGCGACCACTTTGTTGAAAAACCGTTCGAAACCATCGTGACTTTAATCGAGATCAACGATATCTTGTCCAAAATAATTTCCCTTTTATAAGTCGCAAAAAGAAATTAATTAAAAATAATTAAAAAAATCATGCAAATTGGAAATTGCACATAGCTTCCTCACTTTTTTCCGTCGTGAGTCAATTCTCCATTATGAGGACCTCTTTGACCATCCTTATGACATGCATGTTTATTATTATCATGGCTTCATCATAAAGGAAGCTTCACGAACGTGCAATTTCCGTGCAAATTCGTGCAAATTTCCAATTTGTATAATTTTTTAGCAGTTCCGTTCAATGACATTATTAATTGTTTTTGTCATCTAGTGTATTGGTGCTAAAAAAGTGAACTCGATAGCTGCTGAATTAAGAAACTTATTCTTAAAACGAATGTTTTTCGAAAATTTCAACAAATTTTCGAGAACGAAGCTCTCGAGCGTTTTTCACCAAATTCAACACTGACCATTCTTGTCATCTGGTTCAATTTGTACAACAAATTTTAGCTCGATACTTCTAAAAATGTGAATGTTGGAGCGTTAATAAAATTGTTTTGAAAATGTCCAAGATTTTTTTAACCGAACCTCTCAAGCGATGTTTCTGGAATTCTATATTATTTTTCGTTGTTATTGAATGTATCGTCACAACAAAATTCAGCTCCATAGATGCAACATTACAAAAGTTAGAGAACTTACAAATTTTTTGCAAAAAAATATTTTTTTTTTAAATCGAACCGCTCGAGCAATTTGCCCCAAATTCAATCCCAACCGTCCTTATTATAAAGTGTGTATGCATATAACATTTCAGAGCGATAACTGCAAAATTACGAAAATTGGACGATCCACAAACATTTTACAAAAAATTCAAAGTCCCGCCAAATTGACAATTATTTTACAATTTTTTAAAAATTTGTACCGAGTACATACATAGTATACTTGTATACCAAATTTTAACTCGATCGCCCAAATAATTCTTCAGATATCCATTTTAAGGAAAGCACAAAGCGTACACACACGCGCATTCATACGTCTGGACATTTTTTCTAAAGGCGTTTTTGGACGTTTTGGGACATTTTGAACATACTGACAAAAAAAATCTCGAAAAAACAATTTTTCGCGAAAACAAAGCTTCCTTCATGAGGAAGCAAAGCATGATTCTTTCCCTTCACGCGTGAAAAAAGCTTTTCTCATTTAAATTGAAATTCCTCATTGAAACGCACCTTTTCGTGCGCGTTTGAGAATTTGTTCGTCGCCGCGACTTATCCGCAAAGGTCGAAGATTTATACGCGAGACTCTGAGGGCTTTTTTCAATTTTCCTTTTTTCTCGCCAGAAGCCATCGACCACGAGGAATCCGCGTACTTGACGTTCTCCGGCGCATCGTTTCTGTGCAAGAAAAAGTCTGCACTGCACAGCGAGTGTGCAGTGATGGAGGAAAACGCAAAAACGTGATCGCTAATGAAGCGGGACGAGTTATTTTTTTTTCTGCCGTCGATCAACGGCAGGGGCCGCCCTCGTGTGAGTTGGTGCCAAGAGATCTTGGTCCATCTTGTCCTCCAGCATATATATATATATATATACAACCGTGAAGATCGTAACGAGTTTCGTAACGACTGCGTGAGCTCGTAGATAATCTGGCTTCCATTCACAAAGAATGAAGAAATAAGAAAGACAGAGGAAGAGAGAAAGAGAGAGACGGGAGAAGAATTCAAGCCAACAGTTGGAGAACGTAGCCGTGGAATTAACATCATCCCATATATATAATGTGTGTAAATGTGTGTGTGTGTGTGTGTGTGTGTGTGTATGTGTGTGTAAAGTGCAACACTGTGTGCACGAATTGTTGTGATCGATTCGCGAAATGCTAATAAACGAGATTTTGCGTATGTATATAGCTCGGCAAGAGCTATAAAATAATAATAAAGAATAATAGAATTCAGCAATTTGTGGTCGTATCACGGTTGAAATTATTCGCAAGGAGCTGGCCGGGGCGACGAGAGAAGAGCGATCCGACCAGGGGCGCACCGGAAGCGATGTATTATCGCGCGCGAGCTCGCTCGTCGTCGTCTGATGTTCATACACCATAAGAGGCAAATCTATAGATATATATGTAAATACCTTAGGGTGGTTCTTAATTAGCTTGGACGAATTTTTTATCCGACGCCCCCAAAAACGACCCCAAATAATTCAAAAGCAATACCCTAATTTTTTCAGATTTTTATCTAGACTCTCACCCCTCGCGAAAAAGGGTAGATTTCCCTATTTGAAATACACGTGTTTCGGCCATATTCTCAGGATATATTTTATTCCAAGTGTAATAATTTTTTTTTAAATCTGTAATTGCAAGATTTTAGTGTTCATCGGTGCTACTATTTGAGGAAAAATTCACATTATCATACGGATCAATCTAGACGAATTGCAATTCATCTGGATTGTCCCGTATTAGAAATTTAGACGAATTCCAATTCGTCTAAATTGATTCGTATGATAATGTGAATTTTTCCTCAAATAGAAGCACCAATGAACACTAAAATCTTGCAGTTACAGATTTTTTTAAAAATTATTACACTTGGAATAAAATATATGCTGAGAATGTGGCCGAAACGCGTGTATTGCAAATGGGGAAATCTACCCTCTTTTCGAGAGGGGTTAGAGTCTGCATAAAAATCTGAAAAAATTAGGGTATTGTTTTTTATTTATTCGGAGTCGATTTGGGAGGCGTCTGATAAAAAATTCGTCCGAGTCTTAAATAAGGACCACCCTAATATACACATACATACGGGGATATATTTGTACGGGGTTACGCGCGGGTGTGCATGTGTGTGTTCGCCAAGGTATAATGCAATCTGTGTATTTGAATACCTAATAGTTTTCAATGCATACATCATACGCCGGCGAACGCCGGCCATTACCTCTCGACTTCGGTCTCTCTCTCTCTCTCTCTCTCTCTCTCTCTCTCTCTCTCTCTCTCTCGATCTCTGTCGATCTCTCATGAGTACTTTATATGTTTATATAGTTGCAGCCCAGCTGTAAAAGCGAGAGATACTCTGTAATACATCATCATACTGCGGTTATACGTACGATTATATATATATGTATATAAGGAATCTGCATGGGATGCTAATTTTTAGCGATGTTGATGCCGAATTCGCATTTGGGCCCGATAAAGAATACGGAAGTTTCTCACGCAGTATTCTGGTCTAGAGACATACATTCTGAGTGTTTTGACGAGCTCGATGAAAAAAAAAAACATATTTTTACCTTTCGTTTTTTTACATCATATTTATTAATGTTTTTACAATAAGCAAACAAATTTCGAGAAAAAAAATGAAAATGAAATAAGTTATTTAAAAATTTCCTTTCGACGATATATTCTTAAAGGTCCAAACTTTAAGAATATGAAGAAAAAAAATGATTTTTTCAAAATTCTAGACCAGAATACTGCCTTTAATACGCCCGGGAATAAAAATAATTTAAGACTTTCGAATCCAAATTCGATTTTCATTTTTATGGTTGATTTTAAGAAAGACGATTTAATGCATAATAACGAATGCAAATTGCACTGATTGAATTTGTTCTCTCACAAAAATATTGCACATTTGATAGTCATATATGATTGATCGACGTAAATGGAGTTCGAATTGAGGTTCGATGAATGACGAACGCCAGAATTTCATAAGTTAAAACAAAAATGAAACTGATTCTGACATAGTTTTCTTCGAAACTGCACCTGGTTATTATTATTATTATTTTTTTTTTTGAAATATTGTCAAAATTGGAAATCATCAACGATCAAAATTAATAGGGTGAAACAGATTGAAAGGTACAAACCGTATCCGTGTGTAAATTTGAAGTGCTTATAGATAAACCCTGAAAATTTACTCGCAGGAACCTCTATCACTTTTCTATTTTTTTATAAAATTATAACCGACTATTTGGATATATTTTTTTTGTAGATTCTGTATGTTCCACATCGACTTCTTTATCACAATATATTCCACTTGACTCTAATTGAATGAAGATCTTTTAGATTAAGATTCCTTTAATTAAAATTATATATCTTTTAGATTAAGATTTTTTAAAATAAAAACTATATTTATGCAGAATACACTTTTCATTCGAGTTTATGATCTCGCAAAAAGCTGAGATCATTTGAGTACACAAGGCATAAAACGTATTGCGATTTTTCTTAAAAAGGAAGGAAGGTACGACAGTTTAGCTCGATCAAGAACGAACCAATTCGCACCGTTTAATCAACGTGGTGTCAAGAGAGCGCATTTATGTTGGGAGGAGATATTGGGTTATAGACTTTCGTTCATGACGCGTCTTTACGAAGGACGGTGATGAAATTCTCGCAATCTTAGCGCTGAAAGTAGAACTTGCGAAAATTTGATATTGCGAACGCGACGGAGAGAGAGCAAGAGAGAGAAAGAGAGAGTGAAAAAGCGCGAGAAATATTCCTAAGTCTTCGATATGAAGACGCTTCGTAATCCCGCGTAATGAACCTCTCAAGAGGCTCTTTTCCATAATGTCACCGGGGTGACGAAGACTTTGGCATAACGTTTCAAATATATATATACATATATATTATATACATATAAATCATCCGCAGATTTGAAAAGAGGGGACTTTGCGCCACGCGGGCGTCAGCAAAAATCACTCAGAGACAGAGCTACCGATTTTTTTCCTCATTTCCTCATTGCTTCCTCGTCTTTCTGACAGAAAAACCACCGCCCGATCCGCGTAGATTTCTTCACGTTCAATATTAATGAAAATGAAAAAAAAAACGATGGGAGAATCCCAGAAAGAGAGAGAGAGAGAGAGAGAGAGAGAGAGGAAGGGAGGATGCCGATGAATCGTTGCAAAAGCCCAGAAGACGAAGTAACGCCTCCAAATTAATATACGCCTTCCGCAAAATGCTTCATTGATTAAATTTCTCATTCAAGAAAGATCCTCTCTCTCTCTCGCGCGCGCGTTTCTGCGTATAATTCATTGACATTTGATTATTTCATTTCCCGTTATCTTATGCGGAATGTGTTTATCATAATTCATCCATAACGAGTCGGCTCGATATTTTTGAATGAAATCAGCCGGATCGGTACGAAGACGCGTTGAAGATTCATTCTTTCCTTTTCTTTCATTTTTCGACCGTATTTTACGTTATTTTTTATGGTGCAGGCATCGCCGATTGAGCGTAAGTTAATTTTTTTTTCCTTTACAAAAACTTTGAACGCATTTCTCTCGAAACTACTTTTTCGCACCGTTTGGTGCTAAAATTTCCGAAACTACTGAACCAATTGTTATGAAAATGTAACCACATATTCTAGATCCTAGGATTATTTTAAAATGTTGATTTTTACCATGTTTTTTGTGTGCAAAAAGCAGTGACAAGCATGCAATTTTTTTTCTTCATTTTTTTCGCCGCCTTTTTATTATTTTTGCACATACATTAAAAATTCTAGTTCAGTCGATTGCTGGTGATATATTGAATCTAAAAATTCAAAATTTTTCTGTTTTAGATTGCCCATTTTTGAAATTTCAACACCAGCGCAGACCAACCTACCAATCAAGGCGTTGTATTCAAATGGTGTTTTTGTATATTACAAGTGCATAAAATATAAAATAATTTTTTTTTTACGTGTATTTCGATAGTGTATTCATTAAGCCTAACAAACCCTACATCAATATCTTTATTCATAATCTCATTAAAGCTTAATAAAAATAGCCTTTTTTTCGAGCGTCTGAGGTAGAATCCTACCTTAAGGTAGTAATCGATTTTTTTTACATTTTTCGCAGAGTAAACATCTTAAGAATATATTGTAATAGTTTGAGGCCGAAATTAAAAATATTGTTAAAGTTATAGCCAAAAGACGAGAGCAATTAACTAATAAGTCAATATTAAAAATCACTAATTGCTACGGTTTGGCAATTACCAGAAACTGTAAATCTCTCGAAGAAATGGAGAGAGCTTTGAGATAACTTTCAGGAAACGGAAGGATTGCTCTATGCACCAGGCATACCTCATTAATGTAAGTTTTAATACGAAATTTGTTGTCAAAACTTTAAACGCGTTTTTCTTGAAACTACCTTTTCAAACTTCGGGGAAGCACTGACTAAAAACTATTCAACCGATTTGGCTAAAAAATTCACCCGTTATTTTAGACACACATAGCTAAGTCTATAACCTTTAAGACATTCAATTTTTTAATAATAAATTAATTTGTTTAAACAATTTATCAAAAAAAAATCGATTGCGAAGACCTTTTTATTCACAAGTCCGCAATTTCGTTTTTTTTCTCTTAAAATATACATATTATAGGTCATAGACCTCGAATTAAGCCTACAAAACAATAATCTCTTTTGATTTTTTTTTCAGGTAACTACGGAAGGCTGTGTGCTTCCCTAAAACAAGTCACCTTTTTTTCGAGGACTCCACTTTGACGTACAAAATCATAAACAAATTTAAGTGAACAAAATTTTGTTCGTACTCTTCAAGATACTAGTAACAACATGTAAAAATTTCAAGACGATCGCATTTTATTTTGTTATTTTGAAAAATTAATGAAAAAATGTCGAAATTTCGGTCGTCACAGTGGATTACTACCTTAATGAAAAGGGAGAGGAAGGTGGAAGCTTAAAAAAAAAATGGAAAAAAAACTATAGAAATTCACCTAGACACGTCAGCCGGCGAGCGAGGGCCGCGGGCAAGTGAGGCGAGTGAGCTTGGGGCAAGATTGACCGCGAGTCAGCGCCACCCATACGAGTCCGCAAGGTCCATTTTAGCGTCGAGTTGCAACGTTTTGAGCACAGATGGCGCTGAAAGTTCCGTATGTGGACGTATCGGACTCTAGCAGACGATGCTCCCGATATGTGTGCGGCCTTTACGGTGTACACATGTGTTAGAAACAAGAGAGAGAGAGAGAGAGAGAGAGAGAGAGAGAGAGAGAGAGAGAGAGGGAGAAAGGGAAGAATCCTTCAAACTATGCGCTGAAGAAAAGCCGGCTCGCACAGTAGAATGCATCATAGCTCACTCCGACGTATATCAGAGCTTCTCTCTCTCCCTTTTTCTCGTAGTTACATGTGAGCAGTAGCCAGTGTGGCATAACTACATAAAGTGCCAACATAAACGCAAAGTACTCGCGTTTTTTGCTCAATTATTATACGACTCCTTTACGAGCTGTTTTCGTATACTCCACACGTATATAATATATAGAAAGTCTCTGCACACGAGCGAAAAAAAAAGTGCAATAACGATTCAGTTATGAATTCCGAAAATATCCGGCATACATCCAATAATCATTAAGCGTCATAATTTATCGCTAAATATCGCACAAACGAGATTCATCGTTATCGAAATCGAAATTATCGTTCATCGTTATCGAAATTTTCATCTTGATGCAATAATGCATTTTGTTGACGTTAATGATTGAAAAGAGTAACTCTCGAACTTTGTGCACCTTCGAGATCGTTCAGAAGTTCATGGATTAACACTTTTTTCCCGGTATCGAATAAAAATAACAGTGGATTTGGCGATGATTGGTTCGAATTTTGAAAATTGAATTCTTGAAAATTGAGTGTAAATTATTCAGCCTTTGAAAATTTCGAACATTAGGTCCAAAAATGAATGATTCACCCGTGTTGAATCTTTTTTTAAAATATGATTTTAATCAATATCCGAGTGTTCGTTCGAATTAAAAAATTTGAATTCTTGAAAAATTGGTGTGAATTACTCAGCCTTTGGAAAACTCGAAAATTAAGTCCGAAATTGAATGATTCATCCGTGTTGGATTTTTTTTAAATATAATTTTAATGAATGCCCGAGTATTCGCAATTTTCGAACTACTGAGCTAAATTTTTCCATTTGAATGTACGAAATCTCGAATTATCGGTCGATATTAACGTTGAAAATCATCCGTTGAAGAGTCTGCATTTTATAGTATTTTCAAGCCGAGCGATTGCAACAGAGCTAATAAATTGTAATGTGATATGATTATAATTTTGTATTATTTTTCAATCTCACATCTCAATTTGAGTATTCAAAATGACTCGGACGTTGAAAAAACTATAATTTTTTTCGACGTGTGAAAATGATAAAAAATACTCGTAAAATTCTCAAAACTTTTGGATAATTTTTTTGTTTTTGTGAATTTCAAAATACTCCCACGTCGACAATGATGAAGGTATCAAGATGAATTCAACGGCATTTTGAGACTCTACCGATTAGGTATCGATTGAAAATCGGCCGAAAACGATGGACAGGAAACGGGCTTATGAACCCTCAAAATATTGGCTTTTTTATGTTTTTCGTAATTCGATCAGATCTCTTTTTTAATTAATTAATTAATTATAGATCGTAAATTTTTATAATGATTCATACCATGATTTTTTCGGTACCAAAACAAAAAAAATGGAAACTCTCTTTTCTCTTGAAAATCTTGTTTCCTACCTTTAATACAATAAAACGGATATATTGAATAATATATAATATTTACTTATGTATAATATATGAATGGTGTATATATTGTTTCTTCCGACACGAACGAATGCAAGAACCACGCGCGCTCGTTCATTCGGTATCTCGGGTCACATCGCACCGGTGATCTCTTCTCTCCTCTACTTGGCATCACGTTTTTCCTCCATTCTCTCTTTATCTCTCTCTTGGCTTTGAAATGCTCGAAGTTTAGACATCATATACATATATATATTACATTGACTGGTTAACAAACAAAATGGCATAATTGTGATATTTAGTAGTTCAAATCGTGCAATTTGGGCCCTTTTGTTAATCACAATTATACATATCGCGTCTTTGGAGAGAAATTCTCCATAAGCATTGTTACTCTCATTCAAACGCGGGATATCTTTAAGGTCTAGTCTACTAGTCTACTTTAAAAGCCAAAAAAGCAAATTTGTAAGATTTTTTTTCTCAGCTCCTTTATCAAATATGGCTATAATACTGTTTTTACAACATGGTTTCATCCTTCGAGAATACAAAAAAAAATTATTTTTTATTTTGATTCTTTAATGGAAATGGTTAAAATGCAAATGCATTAAAAAAGGTAATGCATTATTTGCAACCCTGCCCATTACAATGTAGTGTGTAATAGAAAAAATTTCCATTACCCATTGCAATGTAATGGACAAAGCTTTGATTACAATTTTGGGAATGGAATCATATAGATGAATAAGTTATTGTAATTTTGCATTACATTTTATTGATTTAAGGTACCTGAAAATCTAAGTCCTAAGTCAATAAAATGTAATGCAAAATTGCAATAATTTATTCATCTATATTTTTCCATTCTCAAAATTGCAATCAAAGTTTTGTCCATTAGACATTACATTGCAATGGGTAATGGAAATTTTTTTTATTACACACTACATTGTAATGGGCAGGGTTGCAGATAATGCATTACTTTTTTTAATACACTAGCATTTTCATTAAAAAAAGCAATGCATTATTTGCAACCCTGATCTCAGGATTGGCAAGTTTAAAACACAAAAAAAAATGCATTTTAAAGTGGAAGATTTCTTACACAACAATTTATCACCGTTAATAAAAAATAGATTAAAAAATGATGGATATGTGAAATAAATTGTGAAGAATTCAATTTTCCATTTTCATTTCAAACATCCGCAATTTTTATTATTTATTTTTCATTAACAATGATAAATTGTTGTGTAAGAAACCTTCCTTTTTAAAATGCTTTTCTATTTTTTGGTTGCAGACTTGCCAATACTGAGATTAACTGTCGGCCATGGGACAAGACATTTTCGACTTTGGCGCCTTCTGTAAACTATTCAAAGAATTAAAATGAAAAATGTTTTTTTTTTATATTTTCGAAGGATGAAACAATGTTGTAAAAACAGTTTTATAGCCGTATCTGATAAAGGAGCTAAGAAATATATTAAAAATTTCCTTTTTTTTGGACTTCTAATGTAGACTAGTAGACTTAAGATTGCGATTTCCAACCATTTTCTTTTTTTTTCTCCAAACCAATAGATATCTATATGAAAGCGTGTGATATTTATTGATCGATGGAACCGAGATACCAGGCGTAATTCCATTAAATATCGCTGAATAATGACCGTGACGAAATTTTATGAATAATTGTCCAATTTGTCGGACAGAATGGTCTTTGGACATCTTGAAAATTCTATATATGTATATCATGCGTAAGAAATGTTTGTATGTACATGTGAAGATACTGAGACACGATCTCGTGACGATAGTCAACGAGAAAAGACGATACGTAGATGTCTGTATCCGTATTTGTACGTCCTGTATACATCACAGTCTCACGCGGGATGGCATGGAAATAATTAGAATTAATTTAGGTGGAACGCGCTTTAAATCTAGGCGAGTGGGCCTCCGTTCTTCTTGGCTCGACGCGAGGATATCTCTCTCTCTCTCGCTCTCTCTCTCTCTCTCTCTCTCTCTCTCTCTCTCTCTCTCTCTCTCTCTCTCTCCCTCTCTCTCCCTCTCTCTCTCTCTCTCTCTCTCTCTCTCTCTCTCTCTCTCTCTCTCCCTCTCTCTCTCTCTCTCTCTCTCTCTCTCTCTCTCTTTCTCTCTAAAAACGCTGAGAGAGTGCCGGGAATGACCCAACTGGCTTTGATTAGTCTTAATGTGTTAATTAGGGAAGATTGCCCTGTCTGCAGTTTATATACCATATACTATACCTATATACAAGGGTGTGTTTCGAAATTACATTTTATTTTTATATTTCATCGTTCTCAAAGATTTTAGTGCCTCGTAAACAGAGAATTCTCATCTCGAGCAAAAAAATTGTGACTTTTTTTCGCTACTGCCTCGGTAATATTGAAATTCTAAAAAGCAATTTTCCAAAATTTCAAGTATCAAACTAACTGATAGAAAAATTTCGATATTAAATTTATATTTTCTTTCAAGCCGTAGAATTTTGTAAAATGAATGCGATAGTGGTAAAAAAATGCAAAAATCTCGTTAAACGAAAATACTGTACTCTCCGAATCTGTATAAATGTTGAAGGTCATCTTTACACTTATATTTACAATTTTGGAAAGAAAAATCAGTTTTGGAAACTTTGAACATCCTGAGGCAATTGTGAAAAAAAAATTCCAGGCATCTCGCTTTTTGTGAGATTTCTTGCGAGATTGATTTACCAATCTCGACGAGCTTTACCAAAATAACGAGCAATTTTGAAGCACCTTAATATATATGTCTATACAATTGTATTCTCGTCTGGACACTGTCCAACAGACATATGTATTGATGCACACGAATGTGTGTGTGTGTGTTAGAAATGCCTCGAGGCGTCACGACGCCTCCTACCTCGATAGATGGAGCGACGGTTTAGTCCCGGTCATACATGTCAGTGGCAACTTTAAATGAGGAATCATTAAATATTATTTTTCTAATGGAGTCGATAATTTACAATTAGCAGAAAATATTCATTTTAAAAAAGTTCTCAGACATGCTCTACAAAAGTTTGTATTATATCCATCCAATTGATTGGTTGGTCAATTTGTCATTTTTCATTATTTTTAATGTCGAATATTCTATAAAAATAATAATATGATTTCCCGAATAAATTAAATATGATCCCAATTTAAACCGATGACTCCGTTTATTTACCTACAGAATAATTGCCCATTTCACAACTCTGAGACTCTTTTATATTCAAAATTTGCTAAGAGTTCTGAATTACCGTAAATTTATCTACTGGACCCGAGGTGTGGCAATATTTTTGTCAGAGTTGGGCAAAGTACTTGAACGTACTTGAAGTATCAAGTACTAAGTATCGTAGGTACTTGAAGTATCAAGTACTTAAAGTATCAAGTACCTACAAGTTTTTTTTGTTTCGAAAATATGCATTTTTTTAAGTTGAGCAATCATGTAATTTTGTCATTTTGAGCAGTAAAAATTACGTGATTGATTAATTTCACTTAACTTAGAGGTAAAAAAAAAAGTTTTACCAAAATTCAAAAATTCATATTTTTGAAACAAAAAAAAACACATTTCTGAAAATGTCAGGATCTTTCAATATCAGTACAAAGTGTTATATAAAAAAAATAGAACCAAAAATTTAATGTTGATCGTGGATTTTCCAGATTTTGAAAAATTCAAAATTTTCCAAATTCATCATTTTTCAAAAATTTGGGAATATTTTTTTTTTCGTAGCCCCAAGTATACTCTTTAAGACGAACTCAGAACGATTTTTTCGTAACTATAATAGTTTTCGAAATATTTAAGAAATAAACTCAAAAAAATGGTGAAATTTTGAATTTTCGAAAAAAAAATTAATTTTTTTCATTTGTTAGAACTTTATTTTGTGATAAAAGAAAACTTCTGACCAAATTTCATCGAAATTGAAAGGGGTCGATTCCAAATATTGGTCGATTTGACATGGAATGACCCATATTCAAAGGCTTTGCGCATGCAACCATCGGCAAGACACATTCAAAAGTACTTGATACTTGTACTTGAAAAAAGTACTTCAAGTACAGAAAAGTACTTGAAATTTTCAAGTACAGTACTTCAAGTACAGGAAGTACTTGAAAAATTTAAGTACGATACTTGAAGTACTTTTTAAGTACTTTGTACTTGCAAGTACTGTACTTCGTACCTGCAAGTACCGAGTACTTTCAAGTACTGCCCAGCTCTGATTTTTGTGTTCAAACATGATATGGAGTAAAGTTAACACACTGAGAAAAAAAATGTTTGAATCAACTAAATCTGCGATTCAATACGTCCAAACGAATATTTATTTGGTTTTAACTAAATAATTAGTTTCTTGAATATTTATGCTCCTCGGTTAACCAAAATATTATTCAGGCAAAAAAATATTGAATTGTACCAACTAAATATTCGTTTGGACGTATTGAATCACAGATTTAGTTGATACAAACATTTTTTTTTCTCAGTGCATAATGCAATAATTGTTTCTTGATTAGTCATAAAAAAATATTTGAATTTGTGGCATTTAAAAATGGTAAAATTTTTTTAATACTTTTTTTTTAACGGATCGTTTTATCAATTATTCATATTCATTTCGATGCAATTATGTTAAATAGTTGTGAAATCAATATTTTATTCGTTTTTTTACAAATTTTCTATTTTCCTCGGTTTCTCGAAAGTCGAAGGGCTAAAGAGAATCCAACTAACGACGTTTATGTTGCTGACTTTATAATAATAACGTATATATCACATGGATGTGTGTATCAATGTTCGTGTAACCTGTACACAAACACAAACACACACACGTATGTTAATCGTGAGGTTTACTCTCGCAAAAATTGCGCCTGCGAATCACGCATGTATATAGTCAGTTTTTTCGCTCCTTGCCTCTAGCGCAACATCATTAATCACTATTATCTCGGGGTAATTTTTCTTCGACATATTTTCGTACGTTCATCCCTCTCCACTTAGTGCATGCTTGTGTGTATTTCTATAAGAGCGAGTTCGCACGATTCGGAGTGCGCCTGTATGCGGACGCTGATGAAATCGATGCAGATCGAAGTAAATGAGAAACATTCGTCGATTGCGGACAAAAAAAATATGATAAAACGCGCTTTTCAATTGTGTATTATTAAATTAAATTCCCGTTGAGAAAAAACGATACATTTGTAGGGAGCGGAAAATTTCCTGTCACTGCGTCAAAGTCAATGAAAAAACAGCTCTGCCATATGAGGTCAAGTTTGGAAAACGTCTTTCAACCCTTACTTGACACACTGGGGTACAATTAACCCCAGGCCTAAATTTCCTTCATTTTAAGTACCTAAATTTATAAAAATTAGACCTATAGCGACATCTGCCATTAGTTCGAAGATGCCACTACTCCTTAAGGCTTATAGCATCACTCTAGGACAATAAATTTTTATGTAGTGGCTGTCCAAAGTCGAGTGGTCTAGTAAGATCGAGTGGTCAAGTAAGGTCAAGTGCGAAAATGTTGTGCGATTTTTTTTTCTATTATTTTTCTACTATCATTTTTTTCTTGTAGTGCTATATATTAAGCAAAATCAGTTAATTTTTTAACCATTTTTGTCGAAACATAAAAAAGTTGTGATTTTTTTCGTAAAAGTTTTGTCATTTTTTCAGTTTTTTTGATACTTAAATTTTTTTATCATATTCAACTATGATATTTTACTACAAATCTTGGATAACTTTGGAAAGTAACCTCTTAAGAAGTTCTAAAAAAATTGCAAGTTGAAATATTAAATCGTATATTTTTTAGAAGAATTTTTATCGCTGGGGTACAAACGACCCCAGTGTGTCGAGTACGTTACTCTTAAGGGTTAAAAAACGTTTTTTTTAAAAGGGATCATATCGCAGTTTGCTTTGAGCCGTTTTCTTCTCATATTTTTTCCGTTCATACCGCATGGGTAAACATACAAAATGTCCTAAAATTTATTTTCATAGCATAGCTCTTGTCACCGCGAAAGCATTTTGAAAATGACCACAAAATCAGCTGATTCCCTGTTTTTTGTTTTTTAATTTCAGACATTCTGGAGGTGATCCTGATTAGAAATTCATGGTGGTTGACAAAAAACCTACTGGCTTGTCTTAAATAAACAGTCTTGTGGCTTGAAAAAACGGAATGGCTGAAAAATCGTTTTTTTTTCTTTTTTTTTTCTTTTTCTCGAAAAATGACAGTTTTTTCAATGGTACATTCGTAGCAAAATGTTTTCTATTAACGAGGTTTCTGACTTTATCATCTACAAAAAAATAAATATGAAGGGGAGGAATTGAAATGGAAAAACATGGAGTAAAAAATTTTGGGATTATATTTGAGATTACCCATCATCTTCTCGATAAATGATCATCAACATCACGCGCATTAGTGAAAGCGTGCTCGAGGCTTTTTTGTAATAATATTACTTGGCATTAAATCAAGATGTGCTTGATTGAAACAAAAATCACAGGAATTTAGTATTTTTTTTAAATATATAAATATGCGTGTGTGCGTATTTTCTTGATTTTTTCTTACACGAGCACGCGAGAGTGCAAAATGACACTTTAATTCTTGTCCCAACAACTTCGACATGTCTTTCTCCCACCAATAATATCACTATGTTTGCACAGTTAATGCTCGCACTCTTGTGTATTATCCTTTATCATCGAAACGAAGGAGAAACTTCACGCGTATATCTTCACGAATGTACGGTTGTATCGGTCATCGCGCAAGAGAAGCATATGCGAATATGTTAATAGATCGCTAATTCAACTTTGCGCGACACTCAATTTTACTCTTGCACACGGTAAACCCAATACGCTCGTAGCGCTCAAGAACTCAAGTGTGGCCCTCTCAAGTCAAGATTTCTTTTTTTTTTCAATAATAATAATTCTCGTTCCTTCTCACTTTCACGAGACTCTGGAATAATTCCAGGAGAGACGGAGCACAGAGAAAATCAACTGGAGGGCATTTTTTATTAAATCAGCGAATTGGAATTATCTTCTTTTTATTCTTGTCATTTAGAATATTAAATTATGGACATAATGAATCTACATTATAGAGGGATTTAAAAAAGTATACTATAAAAAATATAATATACTATAAAATAAAATATACTAAAAAAAAACATTATATAAAAAAATACAGTGCCCACCTCGGATAATATGAAATGTTTCTTTCATTATTTAACTGTATTCCACGAATCAGTTGTTTCGCATGATCCAAGATCTCAATATTTAGTTACAATCGATAAAAATATGTTTGGCCAAGTTTAGGCGATTTTCAAAAAACATAGAAATCTCAAAACCCCGAATTTCCGTTTCTCATTCCATTAATTCATTCGCCTGATTGTCTTAAGGAAAAAAACCTTTTTATACTCCGAAACTACGAAAATAATCTTGAATATTGTTCTGTAAGACACCTTTTCCCTCGCGTCGCAATTCAAAAATTGAATTCAAGACTTTTTGTGACTGAAAGAACGTTGGTAAAATATAAATAGATATATCCGGCTCTTTAACCCTTAATAGTCACGCCGGATAAAATATACCCCAGCAGTTTTTTGACTTGGAATACTTTTCATTAAATTCGGGAAAATGGGATTTTTTGTACATATTCAAAATCACACTTTTCGAAAATAATCGGTCTGGTCGTGTAGAAAAGAGTTGAAAGTACATTGCAGTATTTAAAAAAATATATAAATTTTTTCAATAATTTATCACATTGCGAAATGATTGTGATGAATTTCACCCCACAATGACTGTTGCGTAATTTTTTCGAGGTGTGAATATTAAGGGTTAAAACTATGAAAAATTAACCGTGTATGAATGAAAAAAAATGCCCCAACTGTCCTGAAATGAACTCGAAAACAGGCGAAAAAATTAGATGCGTATTAACCTGTATTGATCACACTTGTCCAGAATATCGTAATGGTCATCCTGGGTCAATTTGACCCGAGCCAACTTTGGGCGATTACTGAAACCAGACGACGCGTTATATTTCCATTTAAAAATTCAGAGACATAATTTGAAGATTGAAAAATATGCTCTCGTCGATGAAACTGTAAATTTTTGATTTTTAAGTACTGAAAAAAATTCTTGAAAAAAAGTGTCTAGCAAAATATGGTTTCCTACTTAAAAATTCATAACTTTTTCAATTTTCAATGTTTTTTCGTAAAAATTCAGCACGATACTCTTGAGTTGTAGTCAGAGTTGCAAATAATGCATTACTGTGATCATGCATTACTGTATTTTTACCCATTACACTGCATAATGTGAAATGGATAAGTGTACCATTATAAAATACAAAAGTAATGTGTAATGGATGCATGTGCCATCGCAAATAAAAAAAGTAATGTGTGATTGATGAGTGTTCCGTTGCAAATAAAAAAGTAATGTGTAATGTATGCACGTTCCATTACAAATTACAATTTAAAAAAAAAGTAATTTGCGGTGGAGAATATTCCATTACAAATAGAAAAATTGCCGTGCTCAAATTAGAAACTTGCACATTGTTGTCTCATTATTTTATTTCGCTCACTAAAAGTTCATCCACAATTATCACAAATGATCCACAAAGTTAAAAAATAGAAACGAAAAACAGACAGTTCATCGTTAAATATGAAGTACGAAAATGTACTCAACCCTAAAAATTATCCAACTTTACATTGACCTTGCTTTCACACGTTGTTACCCATAATTATAAGCAATCTAATAAAAATGACAAGTTACAAAATTTGTCGATTTATTGAATCCCTGAATAATGTGCATCTTCTTTTTTTTTAACTTTATGGATCATTTGTGATTATTGTGGATGAACTTTTAGTGAGCGAAATAAAATAATGAAACAGCAATGTGCGAGTTTCTAATACGAGCACGGCAATTTTTCCATTTGTAATGGAGCACTCCATCCATTACACATTACTTTTTTATTTGTAATGGCACATGCATCCATTACACATTACTTTTTTAAATTGTAATGGTACACGCCTCCATTACACAGTACTTTTTTTAATTGTAATGGAGCACACATCCACTACACATTACTATTTTCATTTGTAATGGAACATGCATACATTACACATTACTTTTGTAATGTGTAATGGAAAACTTGTCCAATACACATTATTTACAGTAATGAGTAATGCATTACTTTTACATTACTATTTTCACAACTCTGGTTATAGTACTTTCATAAAAAAAAAATAGTTTATCAAAACTACTACTAGCTTACTGCTTTTGATATTAGATAAAAAAAAAGTCCGGGTCAATTTGACCCACGGTGATCATTACGGGTTAAAATGGCCCAGTTGCAAATAGCTCGATTCCGTCGATTAATAAATTTTATCGAACTTGAAATCAAAACTTTCCCGCATTTCGAATAAAATTTCGATTTGATAAATCACATTTTTTCCCTTTGCCGTTTGTTTCTTTGGACTTGACTCGATCGCACATAATGCGTGCGTCATTTGGAGAAGTGGCGGAGGATGAGGAGGGAAACTAACTAAGCAAGGCGGGGGACTCTCCAAGATCTGAGATCCTGTAGATCTTTTCTCGAGATGATGGTCACTCGGCCAACGGATATAAATCACCGACGAGAGAAGAGACAGTGTCATCCAGGACTGTATCTTTTTCTCTCCCTCTCGCTCACTCCCAGTCTGCATATCCCGCACCCTGCATCGCGCGTCGCCGCCCCCGGAATTCCTTCATTTGAATGCCGTCACTCTTTTCTCTTCTTCCCCCCTTTACCTCCCCTCATCCTCTTTCTTTCCCGTGATACGAATTCATATGAACCATGAACACACACACACGTAAAATATGCAAAATACCCTCTTCCACCCCCCCCCCCTTCTTTATAGGTTACAAATGAATCGCCTCGTCCAACGTTTGAAGAACAATTTTATTTCTTCCTCGAAGATCGAATGACTTTTGCATGGTACTGTACCGGGTAGAACGCCCACACACATGCATATATATATATATATATATATATATGTTGTAAGGCCAGAGGGAGAGGGAGGGAAGAAAGAGGATGATAGTGTGCGGATAAAATTGTAAAAGTCACGGAGTGACCGGTTAAAATCCTTCGCTAATTATCGTCATTAATAATTGTCCCTTTTTCTGTTCTTCTTCACCCCTCTGAACATTCACCATCGCCTATCGTATTCTCCACCTCATATCGCTGTATATATAACTACATCACACATATAGGCTCATATAGTATATACATTAGACTGGTCCGAAAAAGCGACTATTTTTTGTTTTTCGAAATCCTCGATTAAACACTTACGGAGAGGTGAAAAAAGATGCCTGTTAAGAGCAGAGCTCTTAATATAAATATTTAGATGCGGCTCATCGCGAATTTCTATTTCCCATTTGAATAACACAGGAAAAAAAATGTTCATATACTTAAAAATTGTATACCTCGGCTTCAAGTCAATGTACGGAATCGAACGATACGTATTCTTGTAGGGGATTAAACGTTCTACAAAAAAGGTCTCTTATGATTTTTCGATAAACTCACTCCTTTAAAAGTTATTCACGGTCTAATATATATGTATATTAGACTGTGAATATGGATGGATGGTCATTTCTTAAAAAAGTAGGTAATTTATGTTAATGTAGTTTAAAATTTTGTTTCAAGAAAGATTTTACGATATTTAGTAATAAGCTTTAACATTTTGCCGGAAACTAAAAAAAAAAGAAAAAATTTACTCTAAATTCAACTTTAACCTTGAATAACTTTTGAAGGAGCGATTTTATCGAAAAATCATAAGAGAACTTTTTTGTAGAGCGTTCAATTCTTCACAAGAATATGTGTTGTTCATTTTGGTACATTGACTTGAAGCCGAAATATAAAATTTCAAAGTTTGCAAAAAAAAATTCATATATTATTTCAATGGGAAATAGAAATTTACGATGAGACACATCTAAACATTTATATTAAGAGCTCTGCTTTTAACAGGCATCTTTTTTCACCTCTCCATAAGTATTTAATAGGGGATTTCGAAAAATAAAAAACAGTCGCTTTTTTTGAATCAGCCTAATATGTACAGATTGTTGTATGAAAAAAAACAAGGACACATACAAACGTATATAAATGCTTCTTTCTCTCGCGTCTGTTACTTTTTCCCTCTTCATCTTTCTCGTATTCTCTCACTCGCGTGTCTTTTTGTGTTTGTATGCAAACGCGGTTTAATATTTCAAATAAATGCGTGCATTAGCGCGCTATCTCGGCGTGATCCCGTGTTGACTATTAACAACCCCGATGCGCGCTTGCGAGAGAGGCCGCTATTATGACTTATCTGACCGTAGAGAAGGGAAAAAACCAAGCGCCGCGACTACTTCGACGCTTCCACACGCTACAAAATATCACATACATTCTATGCATGGGATATTCCGAGTCAAGCCAATAAACCCCTGATTCTCACCCTCTCTGATTTGGTCAATTCATCTTTCAAAGCTTACATTGAGGGCAAAAGGCAACCCCAATTGTTTATATATTCTAATATTCTCTACAAAATCCTATGTGTGGGATTTTTCCACGATTAAACTGCATCGGAAAAGCCTTCTCAATTATTTCGGATTTAAATTGCTTGTACAATATCTTATATATGGGGTATTCCAGATCGAGAAAGCGAACCCTTGATCTGTTTTGGTTTTTCTACGATTAAACTGCGTCGGAAAAGCCTTCTCAATTATTCGCAGATTTAAATAGCCTGTGCGATATCTTATATATGGGGTATTCCAGATCGAGAAAGCGAACCCTTGATCTGTTTTTGTTTTTCTACGATTAAACTGCGCCGGAAAAGCCTTCACAATTATTCGCAGATTTGAATAGCTTGTGCGTCATCTTATATATGGGGTATTCCAGATTGAGAAAGCAAACCTTTGTACTGTTTTGATTTTTCCACGATTTAATTGCATCGAAAAAGCCTTCTCAATTATTCGCCGATTTTAATAGCTTGAATGATATTTTATGTATGGGGGATTCCAGACCGAAAAAGCAAACCCTTGATCTGTTTTGATTTTTTTACGATTGTGCCGAGGCTGTAGATGGTTCTCGATAATTTATAGATTTTTCTATCGGTCATAATTATTTGACTTTCATTTTACAACGAACGGAAATAATCAAATAATATATTGAACCTATGCTTAATTTGAGGAGTGGATTAATTTCAAACTCAAAATTATGAAAGAAACATTTCCATCATTAAGTAAATACTTATCAGCGATTTTACATGATTATTTCTTTTACTCTTACATCATCAGATACACCGTCATATCTCCTGAATTTTGCAAATTATTGATCAGTTTTTTCTGAGAGTGAATATCAGCTGTTTTGAATAAAGCAAAGTATTTTAACTCCTGCAGACAGTAAATCACTATGATTTTCGAATTTTTCATTTGTATAATAAACAGAATCTTATCACTGGGACTTATTAATTTTTACTTGAAGGTCACGACGAATACAAAAAATAAATTAAGACCGTGTTCTAGTGTAGAAAGCCAAAATTTAGGGATTTTTCAACATGCTATGAAAAGAAAACTAAACATGTTTTTGCATTCATTTTTTTACCACATATTTATTAATTCTTCAATATTCTACAAAAAAATTGGCGAAAAAAAAATCCAATATCTTGACAGATACCGGCTGATGAAGTGGGGGTGGGAAAAAAACGTCGGTTATTTCCACCTCACTAATTACTGCTATAACTCCGTTAATATTTGGAATTTCTAAATTTCCTTTAGAGGGTACATTCTTGAGACATCAAACACTGAAAATATGAAGAAAAAAAAATCGATTTTTTCAAAATTCTACACTAGAACACGGCTTTAAAAAAAGGAGTGTGTTTTCGCTTCGGTACAATCCTAATAAAAATGTTAAACTAAATCTAAGAAGTTCAGGCGTTGATAGAGCTAACTTGGATAATCCCATATATATATAAATGTGTTTGTGTGTGCAGCAGGTGGAAACGGTGAAACTGACTAATTTATCATAACTCACCCAGCTGAATATGTCAGCTTCATCGTTTCAACTCTGCATAAATATGCTTTACGATGGAATTACATCTACAGGATAAATGGGAGTAATTTGGAAGACGATAAAATTTAGGAAGAAATGAAAAATGAGCTTTTGCTTCTTTTGTCGAAGGTTTTCAACAGCCTGATCCCCTTAAGCAATTTCTAATCGATAAAGCCTGAAGTGTTTCGAATTGCTCTGAACTACTCCACACGGTAGAGTTTCGCGCAGCGACATCATTAAACAATACTCTATGCCACAACGAGGACAAGTATGCGAGAATGAAAGTCCACGTTTCACTGATTTAATCGATCGAGAGCTCGGGAGAAGTTGAGAATATAATCGAGCTATATGTTTTGTTTTGAGATATATAGGTGGGTCATTCCATGTCAAATCGACCAATAGTTGGCATCGACCACATCCAATTTCGATAAAATTTGGCCAGAAATTTTCTTTTATCATAAAACGAAGTTCTACCAAAGGAAAAAATTAATAAAATTTTTTCGAAAATTCGAAACTTCACAATTTTTTCAATTTTTCAAGTTTATTTTTTCAATATCTCGAAAACTATTATATTTACGAAAAAATCGTTCTGGGTTCATATCTTAAAGAGTATACTTGGGGCTACGAAAAAATAAATATTCCGAGAAGAAATTTTGAAAAATGATGTATTTGGAGAATTTTTAATTTTTTAAAATCGAGAAAATCCACGATCAACATTTAATTTTTCTTTCAATTTTTTTCATATAATACCTTGTACTGATTTTAAGAGATCCTGACATTTTCAGAAAGGTGTTTTTTTTTGTTCCAAAAATATCAATTTTTGAATTTTGATTTTAAACAATTTTTGTTACCTCTAATTTAAGTAAAGTTGAGGAATCATGTAATTTGTATTGCTCAAAATTACAAAACTACATTATTGCTCAACTTGACTCAGAGGTAAAACAAATTTTTTTTTACCAAAATTCGAAAATTCACATTTTGGAAACAAAAAAAACCCTTTCTGAAAATTTCAGGACCTTTTAAGATCAGTACAAGGTGGTTTAAAAAAATCAAACCAAAAATTTAATGTTGATCGTCGATTTTTACAATTTTTAAAAATTTTAAATTCTCCAAATTCTTCATTTTTCCAAATTTTTTTTCGGAGTATTTTTTTTCGTAGCCCCAAGTATACTCTTTCAGACGAACCCAGAACGATTTTTTCATAACTACAATAATTATCGAGAAAATTAAAAAATAAACTGAAAAAATTGTGAAATTTTGAATTTTGCCTAACCTTCGAAAAAAAAATTCAGTTTTTTTCCCTTGTCAGAACTTCGTTTAATGATAAAAGAAAACTTCTGACCAAATGTCATCGAAATTGAAAGGGTTCCTTTCCAACTATTGGTCGATTTGACATGGAATGACCCAGATATATGTACAATATTGTACAAACACACGTTAGATATTTCACGTGGTATTATGCTAACTACAACGGGAGTGTAGAAAATGGGTTCCGGAGATCGAAATACAGCGGAGTCTCTCGCGATGAAGATTTCGCGAGTGAAGCTTCCTCGAGTGGAAGAGAATCCAATTAATAGGATCGACGTTATTATAACAAGCATTCATACCGTTGTTAAATTCTCGGGACTCGAAAATAACTGATGCGGCAAATAAGAATTGTCGGTCATCACGATTATTTTATCGTCAAAAAGTCCTTCCGGGAATAATGAAAATGGTGCAGATTCAAAATGTATTCTTTTTAAAATGATAACGAGACTATGGAGTGTGATAAAAACGTTTTTTTGTCTCATGCTTCCCCATACGGTTTGAAAATGAACGAAACCAATGAGAATGAGAAAAGAGGACAAAAAAATCGCGTGATCGGTCACGCGGAGTTTTCGGTCGCTCTCAATAAAGGTGGGAGGGCAAAAAGTTATCGTCTTCAGGCCTCTACTCTGTCTGTTGCGATATTCCTCGGAATCGTCTTCTCAGTCAGAATCGTCGTTGACGTCGTCGTTAATATAATGTAACACGCCATACCTGCTCGAGGCTGGTCGAGGCCAGGCCGTGCCCATTATGATCGGCTCATTAGACCGGTAACATTTTCACGGACACCCTCGGAAGCCCGGACTCTTCGATGACCGATGACCACCTTCAAACATATCCCCATATATATTTATATTTATACACACACACATAATTTCTAATGTCCTTAATGTCAGATTCGCTCCTGTGAATCTATAATGTATACGCATGCCATCAAAAAACACGTTTCGTCGCTTCCGTTTCATTTCCCATTTCGATGAGCCATCATTTTAATTCGGAAATCGCCCACATTCATCTACTTCGGCGTGGGTTTCAAAGGATCAAAAATAGTAAAATAGTGACTTGTGTTTCACAGAAATAGTGACATAATAGTGATTTTTCGAGAAAACTATTGGTAGATTCGTGTTCAGGGGGACAAAATACATCGATATTATGTTTGAAAAAAATAATATTGAATTTTTTTTTTGCATTTTGGCAAAAATTGGAACTGTCCACTAAAAGCGGTGTAATTTTTATTTCTACTAAAAATTTTGACTTTAGACTGCCCTCATTCTCTTCATAATCGTTGAAGCTTCAAAACGCCGCGTTGTTTATCGGATTCTGACGATTTTTCGATTTTTGGCAGATTTTTAAAGTTTGACCATCGATTTTTGCAAATTTTTTAAGGCATACCCCTTTTCCATTTTTTTCGGCCATTTTTAAACTGCTGTCATTTCTACATAAATTTATATATCAGAATGAACCAAACGGGATTCTTTAAGTTTAGTGACAAGATTAAATACGAACAACAAATTTCCGATTCGGTCGAACCGATTGAAAGTTATGAGCGTTTGAAATTTCGCGATTTTGAGGTTTCTGAGAATAGGGCTAAAAATGAGCAAAAATGTTTTTGGTGAAAATTCATACAAATTTGGCTTTTTTAGAAAACTATTAGTAGGTTCGTGTTCCGGGGGACAAATACATCGATATAAAGTTTGAAAAACAATTTTTTTTTCAATTTTTTATTTGCAATTGGGCTAAAATTGAATCTGTCCACTAAAATAATTTTTTTCCCACTAAAAATTTTGACTCTAGACTGTGCTCATTCTCTTCGTAATCGTTGAAGGTTCAAAACCCCGCCTAGTTCATCCGATTCTGATGATTTTTCGAAATTTGTCCCTTATTCCAATTGCCACCTCTATTCTAATCACTTCTGAGCTCTGAAATAGCGACAATAGTAACCAAATATCGAAAATAGTGAAAAAAGTGACATGATTCTAAAATAGTGACCAATAGTGACAATAGTGACTCACTGGCAATCCTGTATTTCGGATAATCATTCGAGAGTCGTCATTTTTTCAATGTGCAAATTGACATCAAAAGTTCATAACTTTTTTCCCCTAAAAAATTGATCTCTCAGCACGATTTTTTTTATTACTACCGTATCACCGTTGAAATTTGGCCGAAACAATGATCTTGAAAATTTCAAAATTCTCATATCATAAAATCTTTCGAAATTAAAATTTCTTGTGACGAAAATTGTTGCAATTCTCGTTCAACGTTACGTTTTATGATTTTTTATCTCAGACTCACTTCAATAAAACAATATAATTTGTTGCCATATCGCAGGAATCATTATTGTATTGGACGTTAATTGAGATTTTTGGCCAGCTATTGATTAGTTGAAAAAAAAAAGATAAATAATATTCTTGAAAAAACAACATGCCATGAAATTTTCAGTAGGGGAGCGTGGGGCTAGTTGTAACAGGGGTAAGTTGTAACACTCAATTTTGACCGGGAATAAAAAACATTTCGATTTAATTTTTTTGCTGAATGTGCTTCTTATAACTCGCAGCATAACGTAAACACCGCCAATACCCCGCGAGACATCAAAATAAGATGATATGCACACGAGCTCTATTTCGGCCAGGTTTCGTAAAAAAAATACTTACGAAAATTTTGATATTGACTATTGAAATTAAATTAATTGTTTATTGTTTTTTCCTTGTTACATCGTAAATGTAACTGGCTTTCATTTGCTTTTTTTTTAAATTATTCTAAAGTTCGTAGTTTTTGAGATATTTCATTAAGTAGACATAATGAGCCCACGGGGCAAGTTGTAACATGTTAGAACTTGCCCCAGGCGCGTGTATTTTTTTCTGCTCTCTACATGTATTTGTATAAATAATATTATTACAACTTGTAGTACAGTCATTACATTGTATTACAAATTATTTGTGGCTTTTTGTGCATTCTTTTACTCTACTCTAATATTGCCCAGAAAAATATGCTAAGTTATTGTATTGTATTTTTTTTAGCATGAGAGACTACCAAAGATTATAATCATCACAAGAATGAACCACGATGAATAATAGAAGACTATGAACCAATAAAAACGTGTTCTTTCTTATAAATGTTTCCAGTCTTTTCATTGTTGCAACTTGCCCCGAGTCTGTTACAACTGGCCCCACACATGGGGTAAGTTGTAACAGCTTCCATTTTTTCAAAAAACGTCTGGTGTAAAAGATGGGTAAAGATTTAAAATTATTTTTCAATTGGAATTAGTGCTCAGATATATACTTTACAAACCCTCTTACTCACAATCTTAAAAGCATACATATTTTAGTTGTTACAGGCCATTTTCCAAAAACTGTTACAACTAGCCCCACGCTCCCCTACTTTACAAACTCTAACTCACAATGTTAAAAGCATACATATTTTAGATCTTATAGGCCTTTTTTCAAAAACTGTTACAACTAGCCCCACGTTCTCCTACGACAATCTGACGATTCTTACTTACAGTAATTATTCAAAAGAGTTAGGAACCCAATCACGTTTTGATTATCGATCAAAATTTGACGCCCTCAAAGTGTCTCGTCATTCTTGAATTTATAATTCCCGCTATTTCGACACATACACACGTTATGTCGGTTCGCATGTATAAGAGTGTGATGATATTCTGACAGAGAGTTGAGCTGGTCGTCGTCGCTCGGTCCCCGCGGGATACCGGTCACGTCAATGAGAATGAGATTCCGTTGGATCATAATGCGCGGGGAGCTGGTTACCAGAAAATTTTTCCCACTCTCATTCACCCACACACTTATACACACGCGCGCAAATACACTGATGATAAAAAGCGCGTAAATACGTTGAAAGACCGCACCCTTCGAGTTTGAGAAAAGTATAATTCTCTCTCTTCCTCTCTCTCTCTTTCTTTTTCTTTTCACCGGATCAGCGTGTGTGTTGGTGCTGGTAAAAAATACCACGACCCCCGCGGTGTTCGAGGCCCCATCGTTTCTAATATATATTTAATCAGACCCGGTGAGTCCAGGCCAAAAATACACACAGACACACAACTTATGCCAGAGTATTCAATTCCAACCTCGAGACTGAGTGCCGACTCGCAAAAAGCCCCAACTCACTTGACTCAATTTACAGTGTTACGTTCTTTTATCAGATAGGATTCACCACAAAAGTGCACTGTAAAGTGCGAGAACTCAAAACTCGAAAATTGTAACTCATGCAAACGGGAGAGTCGAGAATGAGAAAAGACGGTGAACGAGGAATTTAATCGCGTGGGCACTGTGCCCGTGAAACCTTGATTATCGTACATACTCGTGTAAGGGGCACTTCAGGTCGATTCAATCAGTATCGCACCCACAAGCCCTTTGATTTAAGAATTATTTCCATGACACTTGGAACTTGAAATAGTATCCTTGTACTGACACATTTTTTAACGAGTCTGCAAATTGTTTAGGAATTCAAGCACGAGTTGTCGCTGCCCGAAAATATCCGTTCAATCATCAGCATTATCGAACTGAGTTTACTCTCCTGCAAAAATTTGGGAACCGTTTTTGGGACCAGGCAGACATTTCCTGCAATACATTCCAATGTCAAAGGATTCAGGAGTCAGAGTCTCGGTTTGACCTGGAAGGGCCCATATATTTGAAAATCCCTGTATGATGTATAAATGCATGTAGGATCAAGCAGTGAATTTGTGTGAGACACTTGTAACGAAATTTACGCCGTAACGACTTCTGGCAAGCAAAAAGACCCAACTCAAAAAATCCACCACAAAGTTTATGTGGATAAAACCTTTTTACTTGCCAACTGAGTCGATTTATTCGTTGTATGTATATGTATGTTTGGGTTACTCCGATACGTTCTTTCTCTTTCTATTTTTCGGTGCGGGCTCTCGCGCGAGCCGATTCCAACACCTTTTTTTCGAATCGCAGAGGGTCAAGCTACGCGCGGCCGTAGATCATCTTAATGCCTCCATTGTTGTTTTAGGACTTTCGGGAGAACGAGATTCCGTTCGGAGGATGGGAGACTGAGAGAAAAGTTTTTTCGTCCCTCCCGAGGCGATAAAGACCGAGAAGAATTTTGTCTTTTTTTTTTTTTTTTGGGAAGATTACAAGTATCAGTGGGTATATTATGGTGTCTTGAATTTATATTTCAATGAATTTCGTCGTAGCGTGGAACCCCATAATTCGTAATAAACAGTCATGAGCATTAATTTTTGGAAGCGTCTCCAAGAATTTAATTAAGGGGCACCATTAATCTTTTATGGGTAATAAAAAGCATTTTTCATACACTTCCCAACGTGGAAATTTCGAATTGTTGACTGTATGTTGAGAAAATTATTAAAATACAAAAGATTTTTGGACAAGTTTTTAATCCTCTATTGATTTATGGAATTTAGCATGAAACTCCCTCTTTTCCTGGAAAATTGCAAATTTTCATAAACTTCGATTCCCAAAGAGATTTTTGGGTGATTTTATAGAAAACAAGTCTCTTCTTTAAGCAATATGTAGAAAATTCAGTATCTCATCATTGCAAAATTTAAAAAGTATAGCATCTTTTGGTTCAACTTGGGAATAGGACGTACAGTTTTAATTTCAGCTCGCTAGATTCAATCTTTCTCGAGACAATTTTAATTTTTTCTGTAAAAATGCTATATGGGAATGGAATTTCTTTTTTTTAGCTCGGTAAACTTTTTTTTCCATTTTCCCGTATATTGTGATCGTTAATAGAACAATAAATCGGCCCTTTGAGCTTTGTAATATATTGAAAAGTGTCAAAATATAATCGGCAACTTCAGAATTTTTATGAAAATTCATAAAAATAATTGTTCATCGATTTTTTAAGGTAACTAGTCTCCTTGGAAGTTCAAAAAACAAAATTTTTAAGATTCTTTTTCTCAGCTCCTTTATCAGATATGGCTATAAAACTGTTTTCACAACTTTGTTTCATCCTTCGAAAAAAAATATATATTTTTCATTTTGATTTTTTAAATAATTTATAGAAAACACCAAAGTCAAAAATGTCTTGTGACTTGTCTTATGGCCGATATCATGGTTAATATCAAGATTGGCAAGTCTGAAACAAAAAAATAAAAAAGCATTTTAAAAAAGGAGGTTTCTTACGCAACAATTTTCTACCGTTAATGAAAAATCGATTTTGAAAAAAAAATGGCGGATGTGTGAAATAAATTGGAAAAATTCAATGGTTCATTTTCATTTCAAACATGCGCCATTTTTTTAAATCGATTTTTCATTAATGGTGGTAAATTGTTGTGTAAGACATCTTCTTTGAAATGCTTTTTTATTTTTTCGTTTCAAACTTGCCAATCCTGAGATTAACTGTCAGCTATGGGACAAGACATTTTCGAAGACTTTGGTGCCTCCTATAGATTATTTAAAGAATCAAAATAAAAAACAATTATTTTTTTGTATTTTCGAAGCATGAAACAATGTTGCAAAAAGAGTTTTGTAGCCATATCTGATAAAGGGGCCAAAAACAAAAATCTCAAAAATTTGCATTTGTTTTTGCTTTCTAAAGTAGACTAGTACCTTAATATGGAACGTGGATGATATAATTGATTTACGATTCTGTGATTTTTTTCCTGCCTCGTATAATGGTCAACTGCGATCTTCGTGTCGAACGGAGTGCGCCCTGTTTTTTTTTCCACAGGGAGGATTGTTCGGCTCGTGGATTCTCCCGTTCTCTCGATCGGTCTCGTCGATCGGTAAACAGGAAAGGGCACTCTTGGCTCAGGTTTGTAAATTCACCGCGGGTCCGCGAGGGCGGGCATGTAAATCCGACTGCAATTCCGGTATGGAAGAAGAGCGAGGAGAAACTGGGTTTTGCGTCGTCTTGGGGAAAAAGTGGCGAGCGTGAAGCCACATACATAAAAAAAAAAATTGCAAAAAAAAACCATATAAATACGGGGTTTCGAAACCAGGTGGGATCGGGTTAAAAAAAAAAAGAAGCGGGACCGTACGAGAGTTACAGCCGACACGAATCGCGAATTACCGGCGCGCGGGGGCCGAAAGGAGATCGCGATCCGAGAGTCGTTGACATCAAAAAGTACTTCGATCCCCGGAGCATTCAAGGACAGGGTGAATTTTGTTTTTTTTTTCCTTTACTCGTTATCTACGCGAAGCAAGAGGAAAAAGAAACGATAAGCCGCACGGAGATTGTGCGTTGATTGTAGATTAAAATTTCATCTCGCAATGGGTTCGATCGATCCGACTGTCAAGGGCGAAACGAGAAGGGGAGGAAAAGCCATCGATCAGGATGCAGCGATCGTCATCGTGAATCTCATTTTGCTCTTATTTGTTTGTCTCTCGATATTTCGCTCTGCGTTCATCGGGGATATTATATATATATATGAATATCTTGCGTGGGTGCGAAGTATCTTGATCACATGTGCCTTGCCAACATGATAATGACAAGGGAGCGATATCGTAGCGTATAGAAAAGTGAATAAGGGAAAAATGAAGATTTTATCATTGTCGAAGACTCGAACGTTCCTTTAAGGCCTTGGGCCTTAATTTTTTTTAGCGAAACCGTAAAATCAATCGGATTTACAAAAAAGCGTTCTATTATACATCTAATTGGCAATAAAAAATTATTTTCAATTTTTTATTATTATTATTATTTTTAATTATTTTTATAAGGGTTAAAAATATCAAAAAACGGCAAAGGACTTTTTTTTATTCAATATTGCATTAATAATTAATTAAATTAATAACAATGCCGGGATTTAAAATAACAAAAAATGGCAAAGGGCTTTTCTACTTCATATTACGTTAATAATTAATCAAATTAATAACCATTTCGGGAGATAAAAATATTAAAAAATGGCAAAGAACTTTTCTATTCGATATTACGTCACGAATCTACCCTTACGGTATTGCCCTTCATTCCTAGGACACCCTGTATAACGAAAAAATCCTACGAAGAGCTTTAGAGAACGTTATTTTGAATGTACAATTGAAATTGCAAAGGAATTGTTATTAACTTAATTAATTAATAACAATTCAGGGGTTAGAAATATCAAAAAATGGCAAAGGACTTTTCTATACTCAATATTACATTAATAATTAATTAAATTGACAACAATGCAGGGATTTAAAATATAAAAAAATAGCAAAGGGCTTTTCTACTCCATATTACGTTAATAATTAATTGAATTAATAACCATTTCGAGGGATCAAAATATCAAAAAATGGCAAAGGACTTTTATACTCAATATTACATTAATAATTAATTAAATTAATAACAATGCAGGGATTTAAAATATCAAAAAATGGCAAAGGGCTTTTCTACCCCATATTACGTTAATAATTAATTAAATTAATAACCATTTCGGGGGATCAAAATATTAAAAAATGGCAAAGGACTTTTCTACTCGATATTACGTCACAAATCTACCCTCACGATATTGCCCTCCATTCCCGGAACACCCTGTATATTGAGAAAATCCTACGTAGGGCTTTAGAGAACTTTATTTTGAATGTGCAATTGAAATTTCAAATGAATCGGTAGAAATTTCTTCAAGTTATGAATTCGGCCGACTTGAAAAATGTAGTTCTGAGATAAACGCGTTTAAAGTTTATAGAAAGCTCGCCGCGGACGAAGAGGGGTTGCACTGGAATACGAAATTTGAGTACTTAAAGATTTTTGACGCACGTAACCTTTTGGAATATAATTTTATACATGCCAAGCTACCTTTTTAACAAACAAAAAATGATTTTTTGAAAATCCTAGAGTGGCCTAACCCCTCAAAATCGATGGTAATTCGTTTTTTAAAAAAATCACGATTCACGAAAAGCATCAATGAAAATAATCAGATCCTCAAGCTCGAAAGCTCACGAGCGATGATAATGATAAAATACGAATTATGATAATACGATTGGAGAGAAATACCGGCGTACACATAATCGCTTGGAGATTGAAGGCGAAGAATTTGAGCGTAGGAGAAACGAGAGATGAGCGTAAGAATCGAAGCCGCACGTACTAATCCGGGCTGCTGAGATAGGATCTTGAATCGATAGCTTTAATAAACCAACATCTGGTTCTCTCACTCTGTCTTCATCCCTCTTCCTCTTTGCTTTTGCTCTGCTCTTGGATATAACCCGATTTATCGAGGAGCAAGGCAGATAAACTCGAAGAGAAGGTACAAAAGAATTAAAAAAGTGGGGAGGGGGGGGGGGGGGTAAGTATAAACAGGGCCCTCTTTGAGCTCTTGTCGAGAGAGAAATATCCTCTCTCACTTTCTCGTCGTTCCAACGTGGCGTACTCACTCCGTGAGGCCCTTTTGCCTCCCGGGCACGTCTGGCACAATGCCCGGTCGGCGATTGGCATTTAACCCACGACCCACATGGAGGGCCCTTTACCTTCTCTCTCTCTCTCTCTCTCTCTCTCTCTCTCTCTCTCTCTCTCTCTCTCTCTCTCTCTCTCTCTCTCTCTCTCTCCCACGCACGCACGCACGCACGCACGCACGCACACACACACACACACACACACACACACACACACACACACACACACACACACACACACACACACACACGCACGCGCGCACACACACACACACACACTCACACATGCTCTTTCGCGTTTCATCCTCGAACTCTACCGAATGCTTCATTCTTTTATTTGACACTTAAAAGTTCTTCGCGTCCGAAAATGTCCTTCGTGAATACTCCGAGTCAAGGAGTAATGGGCGAATATGATTTAACGCCGAAGATCGCGAAATGTCTTGGACAGAAATTTACAACTTGTCCGATAAAATCACTAGAAATTATCGAGTATCTCCCGAATCAATGAATTTGAAAAAGAAAACGCAATTCTGAAAATTTTAGGATCTTTGAAGATCAATAGAAGGTATTATATTTAAAAAAATTAAACCAAAAGTTTAATGTCAATCGTGAATTTTCACGATTTTTAAAAATTCAAAATTCTCCAAATTCATCATTTTTCAAACAAATTTGTCAAATTTTCTTTTTTTATAGCCCCAAGTATACTCTTTTAAGATGAATCCAGAACGACTTTTTCGCAACTATAATAGTTTTTGAGATATTTAAAAAATAAAATTGAAAAATTGAAAAAATGGTAAAATTTTGAACATTGCATAACTTTCGAAAAAAAAAATTTCCTTTGGTAGAACTTTGTTTTATGATAAAAGAAAACTTTTGACCAAATTTCATCGAAATTGAAAGGGGTCGATTCCAACTATTGGTCGATTTGACATCGAATGACCCATATAAATTTTCCATATGTAAACGTTCCATAAATTCCATGTGTGGAATATATCTCTACACATATTTTCTTTTTTAAATAGGACTTGCAAACAAAACTTATGTGTAAGTTTATTTTGATGCATGGAAGTGAGAATCGAAAAGAGCTTTTTCATTTGTCGTTAGTGTCAATTGTCTATATTTAAACTTCGAATCAATTAGATTTTTTTTATTAATAAATGAAATGAAAAATTGATGAAAAAACCGAAGATGCCTCCAGAAGAATGAAAATTAGCAATGAATTCCGATATAATTGAACTACCAAAAACTCTATCAAGATTCTCGCGAAAGTCGCTCCCAAATCTAAACTCAATTTTCGCCACATTCTAAACGACACTAAATTCTACACAACTTTATCCTCAAACAATCTGCTTAAAAATTGATACCTCGCCATTGCAGAATCAGTCAAGCCAGAACTGATCACGCTCTCTTGTTTTGAGACATTCAAAATCACCTAAAATATGTGGCGCGCTTCTGAATTACCACAAAGTTTACCACAAACAAGCAGGAAGTCCAGCTAGAATAAAATCTCCCTTTTCTACTTTGATGAATCAATTTTTTTCTCATTGTAGAGTACATTATGATCATTAAAACATGAAATATAAAAGGAGGCGGATTCATTTTCAGCAGATTCAAAAAATCGACCCCTGGATCAAAGAGATCCTTAATTTCTTCAATGCCTGACGGGAAATCACAGGACAAGGAGCGAGAGCAAGAAAAAAGAGAGAGAGAAGAAAGAGAGGGCATCGTGTATGCGTGTGTATGCAAAAGCTTCGTGTCACAGAACGGTTGTGGTTGTAGAGCCGGGGAGACCTCTCGGTAATTCCAATTAAAATAATCGCCCAGGGGTCCATATAGCACTTGGACATTTCCCCACTTGCTCTTCGAGGCATCAACCAGATGAAGAGAGACGGAGAAAGAATGATTCCTGAATATTCATGTGGTTAGGCCGAACGAGGAACGAGATGTGCTCTCGTCTCTCGCTTCTTCTGTTTCTGTTGGGTGCTGATGATGATTCTGTGTTGCTGCCGCATTGCTCCGGAGATATTTCTACGCCTATAGACACACACAAAAGTACATATTTATATATGTATATATAGGGCGTTTCATCCCAAATCGAACAGTTTGAAAAACTTTTTTTTTATTTACTCAAATTTTTTATATTTTTTAGTACCCATCAAAAGACTCTTCCTGTTAAATTTTGAGATTTTTTTGATTACCCGCTCGAAAGATATTAAATTAACAAAAAAAAAACACTCTTTTTTTGGTATTTTGGTCATAACTTCTTTGATAATGATCCAAATGAAAAGTTTTTTTTTGTAATTTTTGTTTTTTTTTATGATCTTTTCGAAAAAAATACAACAACAATATTCGACGAGTTTTTGAATGAGTTTTTTGAGTTTTAAACTTTAAATCGCTCTTTTAAAAGTGAGTGTCATTTTTTATTCTTTTCTAAATTTTTAAGACTAGTCTGATCGTCGGATTTCCATAACTACTATTTTTTTCGATTTTTGAAAATAATTTTTTTTTTTTTAAATAAATTATTATGAATACCAATTCTTGTTACTGTGTAGTATTTTTTTCAATATTTAGAATTTATTTTGACACTTTTTTATTGTTAACAGTTTTTTTAAATTAATAATTAATCGTTAAGTCTGTTTATGAACAATAATAACATTAGTTTTTATTTATTCACGTATTTTTTTGGAAATCTCACATATACGATTATTTCCTGAATTAGAATATTCCTTTGCCCATACGTTTCCGTTGCTCATTGGAATAATTGAATGAAATTTTTGTGTCCCCTTGTGATTGACTTCACAGTATTGTATCGCAAATAAAATCTTTCTTTTGCATCTAAAATGTTTCTCAAGTGAAAATTTGACAGCAATATTCGGTAGACTATTTAGGTTCAATGCCCACTCCTACAATTCTTGAACGGTTGTTATTTGCTCATCGATTATTTATTAATTTTAAAAATTTATTAACAATGGAAAAAGTGTCAAAATCAATTCAAAATTATTTAAAAAAAAATACTATACAGTAACAAAAATTGGTATTCATAATAATTTATGAGAAAAAAAAATTAATTTTCAAAAATCGAAAAAAATAGTAGTTATTGAAATCCCACGATCGGACTACTCTTAAAAATTACTCTTAAAAAAAAAATGACACTCACTTTTAAAAACGCGATTTAAAGTTTAAAACTCAAAAAACTCATTCAAAAACGCGTCGTATATTTTTGTTGTATTTTTTTCCTGAAAAGCCATAAAAAACAGAAATAAAAAAAAACTTTTATTTTGGACCATTATTAAAGAAGTTATGACCAAACTACCAAAAAAAAAAGAGCGGTTTTCTTGTTAATTTAATATCTTTTGAACGGGTGGTCCAAAAAATCTCAAAATTTAACAGGAAGGGTCCTTTGATGGGTACTAAAAAAAAAATAAAAAAATTGAGGAAATAAAAGAAAAGTTTTTCAAACTGTCCAACTTGGGATGAAACGCCCCATATATACCTATGGTACATGGATATATGTAGGTAAAAGAAGCCCCCCGCGCGTTTCTCGGGCAGGGAACGCGTGAGTTGTAAATCAAAGCTCGAGCAGAGCTCTGTACGCGTTCAATTAACTCGTCACAGACTCACGCACACAAGAGCACACGCACGGGCATGTTCCCTCTAACGTACCCTTCGTCGTCATGTTCTCTCTCTTTATGTTACTGTTTGTTTTTTTCCCGTTGTTTTTCAAATCTTCCGGAGCGTTAATAACATTTGTCTTCGAGTACTCGAAGCAACCTTTGATATACCGAGAGTCGAGAGAAGAGGATGGCAAGAAAGAGAGAGACACGACGACCAAGTGCGAGTTTGCGTTCGTGAAAATGGACAATATTATTGGGTCCAACGGTACGCGCGTCCTGAGGGAGATTCTGCGGTCTCGGGAATATATATTTTCCTCTTGCGGGTGCCTCGGGTATAACATGGTATGGAAAAAGAGCGAGAGAGCAACGATACTGATAGGAAATTTCGTCGCTCTCTTCTTGTACCTGGAACGAAGCCACACATAAAGTCTCGTCGGTAACGACGTTTGCTATGGAGAGATTTCTTTTCGCTCGGGGACGCGGACTCCTCGACGATCGAGAAGCATAAATATATATACCTGTGCTTATAAAAATATGTGAGAAGACCAAGGATAAGGGGGTTCCGCGTGCATATTCTATATGCATATTAGGGCGATTAAAAAAAAAAATTCTTCCCGGAAACAGGCTCAAAAGTTTCATTTAGGTAGAAACAAAGGGCTGTTAAAATATGAGCTCTTAATATTAATATTAACATCGTCCGCATCGCACTTTTCGATCTTCCATAAGAATAAAATAACATGGGAAAAATTATTTTTGCGTTTTCTAATTTTTATAACTAGCAAACGATTTATCATGCGGGAAATCTACAGACATGTGTTTGTAGAGAATTAAACGCTCTTCAAAAAAGATTCGGAGTTACGTTTTGATAATTTCGCTCGTTCAAAAGTTTTCCAAGGTCAAAGTTTAATTTTTCGTAAATTTGGCCAATTTTTGGACATTACACCGGAACTATTAGTTTTATCGACAAAATGTGGATGAAATTTCATGTGAAACATAAATTGCACTTTCAAGAAATGTTTAACAATAGTTGTCACTATAATATAAAAAAAATAAAACGCTTCAAGAAAATTGTGCGACAAAAATTGGCTTAAATTTTTTTTTTTTTTAATAAATTTGAATAAAAATGTACTGTTAAAGTACAATGAATATCATTTTCTTAAGAGAAAAATAAAATTTTGAAGCTAGCTCATGCTGCACAAATTTCTTAAAGCGTCCCATTTCTTAAATTATCAATTATAGTGAGAACTATTGGTTATCATTTCTCGAAAGTATAATTTATGTTTCACATGAAATTTCATCCACATTTTGTCAATAAATCTAATAGTTCCCGCGTAATATCCAAAAACTGGCCAGACTTACGAAAAATCAAACTTTGATACATATTGAATAACTTTTGAACGAGTAGTCTTATAAAAAAGTAACTCAGAACCTTTTTTGTGGAGCGTTCAATTCTCTACAAAAATACATCTATAGACTTCCCGTATGATGAATCGTTCCCTAGTTATAAAAATCAGAAGACGTAAGAATGCCCATGTTATTCTTATGGAAAATCGAAAAGTGCGATGCGGACGATGTTGATATTAATATTAAGAGCTCATATTTTAACAGGCCTTTGATTATACCTAAATGAAACTTTTGAGCCTGTTTCCAAGAAGAATTTTTATTTCTGAATTACCCTAATATATACATATAAGAGAAGCATCCATGGGGTCCATTCTATCTAACCATATCTTTCTCTGTCTCTTTCTCTTTTCTCCGACACCTCGGAACTGTTAAATCCTCCACCTCCGGCGAGAGAGAGGGACGATATTTTTTTTTATCCCGCCATTTTTTTCTTTAATTTCCACGCCTCGATTCCTCTTTCACTATACACACTTCCCGTTCCCTCTCTCCCTCGCGCTTTTTCGTTCTTTCTCTTTCTTAGTTTGGCTCTCGCACGTCGTTTCTTTCGCTGGTTAATTAGATTTTGATGGCCGAGCTCGCGAGCATTATTTGCATCCTTTATCCGAGTTCTGTCCTCTCTCTCTCTCTCTCTCTCTCTCTCTCTCTCTCTCTCTCTCTCTCTCTCTCTCTCTCTCTTCTCTCCTCTCGAAAACTCTTTACGCTTCTCGCGCCGGGATTCTTATTTGACTTTTTTATTATATATATATATATATATATATATATATATATATATATATATATATATATATATATATATATATATGTATATCTATATATCGTCTCTCTGAGGACTGTGGCTTGCGTTATTCTCCGGCACTGCGGGGGAGAGACGTTTAGAGGCTCTCTCGGACCCGCTTAACTCCAAAGCGATTTAGCGGCCGCGGGGCCAAGTGTCAACGAGCCTCGGTTTGCCCAGGTACACACGCCATGCATATATATATATATATATATATATATATATATATATATATATATATATATATATATATAGTTATATTTATATATACATGTACCTTATGAGTATGTAACGCGCCTTATAATACCATAGACATGTATGCTCATGGTGGTGGGTATATGCATTTTTTTAACGCTCGTGAAACACCTTTCTCGCGAACCACCGTGACGACTGGTCCGCTCACCGACCCTCTCGTACTTTTCATTTTTTTTCCGTTTCTCTCTTTCACGTTCATTTCTTTCATATTATTCCCCCCCCCCTCCTTCAACCCCTTCCACTCATGGTGGAGGTGCCGAGAAACACGTCTCGCTTCGCTAACCATCGTGCATAAAGAACCTCTGACATACTGCACTTTACATACAGTGCAGAAAAAAAAACAGATTTTACCTAATTTGAATCGAATATATTCGTATTTTTCGAAAAGAAAAGTGAATGCAGTCGATTGAAATGACAAACGGCGAATAGTGTATTAATGATGATGATAGTTATCCCTCCGCGGTCACACTGGGTCGCTGATGACCAGAACGAAATTTCACTGGGGGATTTCCCGAGAACGGAAAAAGGACAGGACCTGCCCCTCGACCTCCCTAAAAAAAACTTAGTATAGGTAAGGTTCTATACCCGTGGTTTGGATGTCCTATGCCAGTTAGTGTACGAGCTACGACCAAGTGAGTTTTGAGAGCGGACACAAAAGACCCAGTGTGACCGGCGAGGTAGAAAAAACTGCTTTTAAGAAAATAATTTTTTTCGATTCAGGACACTTCGGATAGTGTACAAAAAACATGATAATTGATTTGTTTTTAATAGGAATCTTCGATTTTCCTCTCCTTGAAGTCGTTTATTTTCAGGTGACTGAATAATTATACTTTTTTTCGGCACAACTGGTCACAACCCAGTTTTTCTCAAACATTAGGATGTCCATGACGATAATCCATGGTAATATTTTTTTTCTGTTGCAAATATTTTTTTTATTGACATTCAAGCGAAAACACTATTTTCGGCCGTTTTCGCTCAGATAGCTATTTACAGCGTAAAAAAACAATAACTTTTGGGCTTCAACAAACATTGATCTACATTCTACAAAAATTGAGGAGTAGTCAAAAATTTATTTAGATTTTTGGAAGCATTTCAAACCGTTGAAAATTGTACGCGGACACAGATGACCCAGTGTGACTGCCGAGGGTTATAATTAAAAATAATAAAAAATTTCAGACTCCGCCGAACGAAAAACCTTTTGTGATGTAAAGCTTGCATGTATTTCCGAGAAAAATCACTTCTCCCTTCTTTTTAACTTTATCCTTCTCTTTCATCTCCTGAGAAACAACATTTTCTCTCCATAGTGTAAAAAATTTAGGTTTTCAACTCAATTCAGGTTTCTCCTTCTATTTTTCTTAAATTTTTGTTTCGAAAAAGCTTGTTACAAACAGAAGGAAACCCCTTGCCAATGTAGCTCAACGCTCGAAATGTTCCATACAAGAAACAAGATTTGTGTGATTTTTTTTCAGATTTTTAAATTTAGGCTAACAGTACATTTGTTTATAAAATTATCATTAAGTCAAATCGCTCCAAAAAAAAATTAGAAAAAATCCCTGGTGCTTTTCAGAGGTACTAAAAAACTATAAAAAATTGCGGACGAAATCGAAGGGGTGACGCGTCAGCCCCAGGTCGAATCGGTATGGAATGCCCCATATATATGTGGTATTAAGCAATTTTAGATCGAGGGGTTTGGATGATAACGAACTTGACAGAATTCACGGAAAAGCTTTGACTTTGAAAAAGAGTGCATTGGTGGAAAAATAAAATGGTACTCACTCGAATGGGGTGATCCGTTAACCTGCACGGAAAAACAGTAGAAAAAGAGCGGCGACAGCTGTTTGTGAAAATCCCTTCATTGTCTGCAACAAAAAAGAATTCAACAACCATAAGACAAATTTATCTAAATACCTATCTATCAAATAAATAAATAATTAAATAAATAAATTTACCAAATAAAACGAGGAAATAGCGAGGTTTGATAATGTGGAATGTCCCATATATATTTTTTTTTCAGATGACCAATATATCAATCGGACAATAGAGAAGAAATTTTTTTGTCATTAAGATAATATCTGTATCTCCGCGAATTTTAAAGATTTTTCAATAAAAATTGCTATGTAATAATTTAGATCTATACTCAATAAAATAATAATAACCCGATCCTTTAATAATTAGTTATTTCCTTGAAACAAATTCTCATCGTTGACAATGTTTTCACCCCTTCAAGTGGCTTTCCCCCTTAATACGCCTGAGTTATTTGTGGTAATTTTTTTGTTTTTTCAAGTATACAGTTGTAGTTGAGGAAGTTGAAGCCTTTCACACTAGTCAAGTAATGCTAAATTTTGAAAATCGTTTCTACAAATATTTATGGATTAATAAATAATAAATTAATTAATAAAATAATTAAAAGTAATTAATTAATTAATAGATTAATAATTAATTAATAACTAATTAATGAATAACATAATGGAGGATATCCTTGTGAAATACAAGAGTTCAACTATATTATTCCAAAATCCATCTGAGTGATGTAATCTAATACACGGTCGTGCAGGAAGAGTCAACATGAGCTCCTTACGGTAAAAAATGATATTTTGGTATTGACGATTAAAGTGCCTACTTATATTTTTATAGGCGATTTCAAGAATTTAACACTGATTTGACCAGTTTGAAGACCTCTTTAAATCGCTTCAAATTTTGGGAAATAAGCTAATAGGGTATTTGTTTGTGTTTTTTTGCAAGAACATGAATCAATCAGTCTAATGAATTTCGTTTTTCGGAGCCAATCCCTCAATCTTTGTAAAATATCTTCACCAAGAATTTCATCTTCGTCAATCCTCGATTCACACACTTTCCAACAATCCCACATTTGTCATGCTACGATCAAATGGAAAGATTTGAATCGAGCGAAAAAATCCTGAAGACATTAAACATCCAAGAACGCATGAAAAAATCGTGAATCAGATGCCAACATTTGAAGAAAAGGTTGTAAAGAATTATTTGCGACAACTATAATTTCAGAAAAATATTTGGAAATAAAAAACATAATTTCGTCAATTTTTTTAACAAACAAGTATCGAAACTTGACATTCTTGACAACCTGAGACTATTCTCAAAGGGAACGCAGGGATAAGATATATAAGCGAGCTAAAAATGAAGGAGAGTGCATTGCCGAGCGAGGGCGAACGTCAAAACACACCTCGTTCACACAAGGAACGCACAAATATATATGTATATATGAGGCGTTTCACGTCAAGTCAGCCACCCCATTTTTTGAAATCATCAAAAATCGCATACTAATTTTTATAAAGTAGTTCTAACTGTCAAGAAAATTCGTGATTTTTTTCAGATTTTCATATTACACATTTTAGCCGAAAAAAATACCAAAAATTTTCTTGTTCCATTTCGTAACCCGAAAATTATTCATCATACGAAAAAAGAAAGTACAACATGAAATTTAGGATTTTCAACGTACTTTTCACTGAAATTTTTCACGAACACCTCCAAAAACTCTATATGCTATTTTCGGAGCAAATAATGTTTTGATTTTTTTTTCTCAGAATCGACATCTTCGATTTGTCTGTAGTTCAAACAGTTTTTTACTTGATATATTTACAGACTATAAAAAATTGTCTTAGTGGAGAATCCATTCCTTCCCGTGCGTTTTTCATCCCAAACGAATACACAAATTTCTCTGTGCATTAGCAGGGTTTAGACTATTTTCTAAAATCCGCATTTTGTTTATTTTTTGTACTTTTTCAATTTTTTAAACTTTTCTCATTTTTATTTTTTTAAATATCTTTTTGTATATTTTAATAAACTTCTCAATGGACCAATGGACACCGATAAAGTCTATTTAAATTAAAGTCAAAAGCTACTCACGTCTCTCGATTGCAAAAAAGAATTGATTTACCCTCTTTGGATACATCGACATTTCTATGGCCAGTGAGTACTTTTTTAGTTCGATTTGGGCATGATTTTTGGGAATGAAGCAATGATACTACTTTGTTCCTGGAATCGTCTTCGCAGTATCAAAATGAGATTATTTTATTATTTCTCCCTGTCTACGATCAATAATGATCAAATATCAATATCTACACTATTTCGTTACATCACTCTATAATGATAGATTGTATCAATAAAAATGCATTCGAAATAATGGATTCTCCACTACGTCAATTTTTTAATCGTCTGTGAATACACCAAGTAAAAAACGGTTAAAACTACAGACGAATCGAAGATGTCAATTCTGAGAAAAAAAATTATCAAAACATTATTTGCTCCGAAAATGGCATATAGAGCTTTCGGAGGAGTTTGTAAAAAATTTCAGTGAAAAGCACGTTGAAAATCCTAAATTTTATGTTGTATTTTTTTTTCTTACGATGAATAATTTTCGAGTTACAAAATGGGACAAACAAATTTTTTGTATTTTTTTCCGACTAAAAAATGTAATTTAAAAATCTGAAAAAAATCACAAATTTTCTAGATAGTTGGAACTATTTTCTAAAAAATGGTATGCGGTTTTTGGCGATTTCAAAAATCGGGGTGGCTGACTCGACGTGGAGAGCCTCGTATAAATATGAAAGACGCAGAAGAATCTCGCGAGCGTGAGCTGGGTATGAGCTGGCAAACGGATCGCAGGATGGATGCCTACGGAGCAACCAATGACTGGAATGACTTGCACTCGATGTCGAACCCCGCGAGGATTCCATCTCTCTCTCCGGTCTCCTTCATCGTTTTGCCTCTCTCTCATCCGCGCCTTGTATCCTTTTTATGTTTTTATATTTTTTTCATTTAATCGCTTCTTCGACTCTCGTTCGTCTTCGACTCTCGACAGCACTCTCTCTCTCTCATATTTTCTTTTTTCAAGCTTGTCGTCCAACTTGAACTCAAATTCGAATCATTAATTTCCTCATTCACTGGGTTTAGGTAATTCGACCCAAAAAACGGCTTCATAGCTCGCTTAACAAGCCTTTGATAGGACTTTGATCAAGCTGACTGTAACGCAATTTCCTCTCACCAGACCAGTCAGAATTGAAATTGAAACTCTCGTAACTCCAACCTCTCTCTCTTTCTCTGTCTCTGTCTCTTCGTTGCTTGACTCAGACTCTTGGACTTGGAGCACGGATTATACTCCCGCTGAGAGGAGGCGCGTTTCACCGGCTTAATTTAATTAATTCCATGCGCCATCTTGACAAGTGTGTGCATGTGTAAGTTTATGTATAGGAGTGACCGGACCGTTGTATCGAGAGCTCAAAGAATGCATTTTCATCCTTCTTCTCCTCCCTTTTGCTCTCCTCTCAACCTCGCTTCCTCCTTTGTTTCTCTATTTATCATTCAAACGTGTATATAGGTATGCACGTGGTACAGTCGAATGAGAAGAGTTTCTACTTCGTTATCAGATTTTCTCTTCCTTCAACCATCGTCCCTGCCTTCCTCCCTCTTTGTCTATATATCTCTCATTCATAATAGAATGAGCTTGATTTTCTCTCGTGCACTGGGACTTGAGAATAGACAATGCCTGCATCGTAGCTGGAGATAGTTAAGTTACAGAGTGAGAGAGAGAGAGAGAGAGTGATCGAGGAAGGGGGCAGCCCCTGATGAAGAAATAAAAATAAAGGGGGGGGATAGAGATGAAGCGCAGATGAGAAACGTATCCTTATCTCGTTTGATCTTTATTACCGAGCAGTCTGTTTGTCTTTTTCAGATTATGTCCACCTCATCCTGCATCCTATAACTATTTAAATATTGTGTGTATGTATAATGTTGGGAGATAACAATAAAGGTTTTCGAAAGTTTTTTAGCTTTGGCATTTCAAAGAGAAACTGCGATGCGTCTAACGAAACGTTGAATATTTTTAGTTTTTTCTTTGCGCAATTTTTTTCTATTTTATGAATTATTTATTTTCATTGCAAATTAGTAAGTATTTTTGCGAATTTCATGGATAATGAAATTAACTAAGACAAATTGTTTAATAAGTGCGCCTCGATCAAACTTGGCCTCTTTGAGATTTGAGCTTTTTTGATACGACGAAATCTCAGGTTTATTTTATTTGTTATTTTTCAACGGATAATAATATTTCCAAATTTGCGAATTATTGTAGAGTATAACTGAAGGAAAGTGCACCTCGCTAAAAACGGACGTAAAACAGCTAATATTGCAATAGGACAACCGTCCTGAATTAAGGAGATATTCTAGTCTAGAATTTTTTGAAAATCAATTTTTCAAGAATCTGATTTTTTTCAAGTTTAGACCTTTGAGAATATATTCTCAACAGGAAATTTTTTATACAGACGTTTTTCTCAAACTACTTTCCTCAGCATGGCTGACATGATATCTCATATTCTACTCAACCGATTTACTTCAATTTTTTTACCAATCTTCAATATATAACTGTCGCCCCTACCACTTTTATATCAAAATTATTTTTTCACTACTGTGAAAAAAATAAAAACTATAAAAAAATGAAAAGTTTCCTGACGAGGCTTCAAAAAAGGTCTGGAACGTTTTTTTATGCCATTTCGCCGGAAATCAACATAGACTAATTTAACAAGCAGAATTTTGAAGCGGAAGAATTCGGCTTCATTTCCTGATTTTTTAATTATTTTTATATCTTGTTTTTAGATTTGCACTCTATTTTGAAAACTGCTGTTTTTCACCTTTTTCCCCCTCTCTTCAGGTGCACCCATCTTCCAGAGGAATTTTTTGAATACAATTTTACGATTGGATTCATAGAGAGGAATGTTTGAGCTTCAATTTCCTTTTTTTTTTTAATTTTGAGCGATTTCTTAATAAAAGTTATTTTGTTTTTTGTGAAAAAAGCGGAAATTTGAAAAATCCCGTATAACACGAAAACAAAGAGGATTCATGAAAAAACTTCAAGATAGCAAAAAGTTGCGTCTGTTTTGGTTGAGTGCAGAGAAATTTTTTCAGATTTTTTGTTCCAATTTTTTTTTTCTCGTGTCGAGGCTGGAAAAAAAAATTGGGAAAAAAATTTGAAAAAAAATTCCAATGCGTTGAAAATGGTGAAATAAAGTATTTTTCTCTCTTGAAATTTTATCAATAATCCGATAGTTCTCAAGTTATGGTAATTGAATGATCTCAGCTCTGACCCAGAAAATGAGAAAACACATTTCTGAAAAAAAAATCTGTAAAAATTCCTCTAAACTCAACGAAGACAGATGCAACTTTTTGTTATTTTGAAGTTTTTCATAATCCTCTTTGTTTCCGTGTTATACGGGATTTTTCAAATTTCCTCTTTTTCACAAAAATACAGAATGACTTTGGGAGAAAAATCACTCAAAGTTTTTTAAAAGAGGAAATTGAAGCTCAAACTTTCCCCTTTAAAAATCCAATCGTAAAAATGTATAAAAAAATGCCCTCCAGAAGATGGGTGCACCCGAAGAGAGGGGGAAAAAGGTGAAAAACAGCTGTTTTCAAAATAGAGTCTAAATCTAAAAACAATTTGTAAAAATAATTGAAAAAAAAATCATGATATGAAGCCGAATTCTTCCCTTTTAAAATGCTGCTTATTAAATTAGTCTACGCTGACTCCCGGCCAAATAGCATAAAACAACGTTCCAGTCCTTTTTTGAAGTTTTGTCCAGAAACTTTTCGCCGGTAGTGTCTAGTCACTAGACACTAGACCAGAATACCGCCTTAAAGTCATATGAAAGTAAAGACTACATTTCTCTGTTGGCAATCAATGTAAGAATGTTTGCAGAGTTCGTTGTTAAAATTTAGCAATCAACTTGGGTGAAGTGCTCGAACATCATTAATGAGGAAAGTCGCATTTTTGGAAGTTTCAGAATATTTCTCCTCAACAAATTTAATCGTCTCTCTTCAGGGTCATCAATTTTCTACTAATCGAATCTAAAATGTAAAATTATTCCATTTTTCCGTCCGTTCTCTCGATTTTGTTCGCCCTCTTTGACTTTGTCTCCAACCATGCGACACCGTCTCGAAAACTATCGTCTCTGACAGAGAGGAAGTATATACATATATAGATATACTATATTTGGCGTTTGGTCGCGCGTCCGCGAGATGCGTGCTGGTGGCACCGGGGGTGCCGGAAATTGGCGTGCCTTGGCCCTTGAGGGTCGGGCCGACACGTCCGTCGACCATTAGTCTTGGCATGGCCACCTTCGGAGAACTCGAGATAGAGAGTAAGAAAAAATGGGGGAGAGAGCAACATTCAGACACACACACACAGAAAAGAGGCATCTCTTTCTCCCAGTGATGCCCTTCTGATACAGGGATGTGTATGTTCGAAAAGATTGCACAAGAAGAGAGAGAGAGAGAGAGAGAGAGAGAGAGAGAGAGGAACTCGTGGGTGGGGTGTGCCCTCGCAACTTAAAAGGACAAGAATGTTTGACAGCCATTTTTCAGTGATCACGCCGTGTGTTGGTTATCGACGTTTGGCATCTCAACCCCTCTCTCATATTTCTATCCCTCTCTCTCTCTCTCTCTCTCTCTCTCTCTCTCTCTCTCTCTCTCTCTCTCTCTCTCTCGCTCTCTCTCCATCCCATTGCCCTCGACTCATTCTTCCACCCCTGTGAGCTTTTCCTGTTCGAGGACCGAAATATCCTTTTTTTTCTGTTTCTATATTTCTTCGCGTCCCGGGACGCACAGTTATCTCTCATCATTCCAAACTCTCCCTCTCACTCGCTCCCTGTCAATCTCATCCCTTTTTTTAATTCTGCTTTATTCTCTACCTTTTTCCTATCTACATGTATGTGTATATATATATATAAATATATTAAGAAAGAAGTTCGAGGCCGTCATGGACGTCTAATAGCGAGGCATTGTGTGCCTAGTTAGCGCGCTCTCCTCTCGTGGAATGGATCAGGACCGCCCACGGGTCCAAGATGGGTCCACACAGTGATTTTACACTCTTCCTCGCACACGAACATCCGCATGTACGTGTGTAAACATGTGTGAGGCTGATTATCGGGATATGAGACGTTTTGTGCTGTAACGTCCTCTCTTCCTCCTCCAGATCCTTCCTTCTTTTTGGGACGTGCATGCGAGAGCTCCCTCGATATATTCGAGTAAAATTATTGATCGATCGGAAATTAGCGGCTAAATAGCCGGGCCCTGCGGCCACGACACGTCCGAATGAAGATCGTAATCAGTATCCACCGCTCTTTGGTCTTGGAGGATTCTCCTCCTCGATATATCTGTAATATAAGAATACACAGGTGTATATAGTAAGGTGACAGTTATTTGGGTTTTGGCGACGTAAGTTCGGTGCCGCCCCAAAAACATAATCAAGCTGTATCAAAAAAAATCTGTGTAAAGTTTGGAGGCGCTCGGAAAATTGGAAAACATGCCAGAGGGCGATTGAAATTTTAAATGTTTTTTGAGCATCGCTACAGAGCTTGTCATTAACAAAATTATGAACGAAAAAAATTGAAAAAATTTGGTTTTGTACACCATACTATGCACAATAAGTGTACCAAGTTTCAAATTTTTCTCATTAATATTATAGTCGGAAGAAAAAAATATCATTGATGCGTGGAATAAATACATGTACTTTACATTTAAAACCTCAATCGCTCGGTGGCACGTGTTCCAATTTTCCAACCGCCTCCGAATTTTACACATATTTTTTTTTATACACCTTGATCATGTTTTTGGGGTGGCGTCGAACTTTTTTCGCCAAAGCCCAAATAACTGTCACCCTAGTATATATATACATATATTACGACGCGCCCCCGTGCCAAAAGGATACGTCTGTCTGATGTGCACGGTCTCACTCTCACCCTTCTGGAGTTTATATTTTTTCACGTGTTTATCCGGTGCGGATTCACGATCGACGATCGTGGCACGCAAATTTGAATGCAAAATCGATCTGCACTTCTATTCGATGCGTTTTTTTTGGCTGACGTCTGAAAATTAGAAATTTGTCGACGAAATGGTCGATGAGTGGATGAAATTTTTATTGGAAGAAATCGTCGCTCAAGGGGGAGAAAAATCTCTCGAATACACGTTTTTACGCAAGAATGATCAAGTCGATCGACCATTCTCACAGTTCCGAAAGAGCGGAGTCACGTTCGAAGTTATATAAAGTCTGTATTTTCTGTTCGCAGGATTTCGAGAGCACGGTCTCAGTCACTGGCAGACGTAGACAGGATTATGAACGAGTTATTACGTGCGAGCGATATCGTTTTCGCGTTTTTACGCCAGAACCTTTTATCGTTCATGATACTTTACTGTACGGAATAAATTTTTGAACAATTTTTGGTGATTTGAGGAAGTTGAAGCCTCTTGCACTAGGCAAATCAGTCGTAAATCTTGGAAAATGTCTCCACAAATATTCGTGCACTAATCGCCAATAACGAAAAGTAGTTTTTAGTGTAACATGTGATTTTGATTCGTAAAAACCGCCGTAGCAATTGATTTGTCATTGTATCAGCAAATTTATGTCAATTTTTCGCTAGGTGCATCTTTTCTCAGCGTTTTTTCAAGCGATATTCGAAATTGTCTGATTTCAGTGAGCTCATTTTAATAATATTGAAATATAAGACTGGAACCATTGACTTTTTTTGCCGGTAAACAAATGTTCGTAATTTTGCATTGACAGCAACTGATAAAAAACTGAGTGGTGAATTGCTAAAGGATCTTTTGAAAAATCAAATGAGTCCTGGATCAACGAAATTGAACCAAAATTGCGGTTTATTTTTGCAAAAGAGTCAACCAAAATCCACTTCATTAAAATTTATCGTGAAGCAGTCGATTTTATGAAAAATCAATCTCAATATTTTGCTTTATCAACGATGCATGATGCAGTGTAAAACGTTCTTCCCTGAATATTTGTAGACACGACTTCCAAACTGTAAAACTGATTCAACTCATCATCAATATCTTTGAGCATCGATTCTTTCCCATTCTTCGCAAAACTCTGACCTCAACAGCAAGTAATCAATTGGTCTAGAATTTTTTAAAAATGCTATAAAAAATACACTGAGAAAAAAAAATGGTTGAATATGCAAAATCGTTTAGTTGAATACGTACAACTAAATATTTAGTGGTACAATCCAAATTTTTGTTGCCTGAACAATATTTTGGTCAACCGAATCACGGAATTATTCCAGAAACTAATTATTTAGTTAGACCAAATAAATATTTAGTTGCCCGTATTCAACTAACGATTTTGCATATTCAACCATTTTTTTTCTCAGTGCAGGTATTGGCAGCAAACAATGCTTCAAATCCTTAAGAATAAAGAACAAATTATACAAGTTTCAATCTCAATCGATCTTCTTTCCAACCCTTGAGCACAACCGGCTTTCCTACGGTTTTCGAAATGTCCTCAAGTCAAGTGTTGGTCGTGATCCAGTAAAAGTTTCGCGAATTCGTTCAATTGTTTTCCCAAAAGAAGCAGAGTTCCTAAACAATCAGGTCTGGAAAGCTGAATTAGGATAAACCAAATCCCAATGCCGCTAAGCTTCATTACAATGACTCCCTGATTGCTTCCTACGCTTTTCGAAATGTCCTCAAGTCAAGTGTTGGTCGTGGTCCATTAAACGTTTCGCGAATTTGTTCAATTATTTTCCCCAGAGAAGCAGAGTTCCTAAACAATCAGGTCTGGAAAGCTGAATTAGGATAAACCAAATCTCAATGCCGCTAATCTTCGTTACAACGACTCCCTGATCCCTTCCTACGCTTTTAGAAATGTCCTCAAGTCAAGTGTTGGTCGTGGTCCAGTAAACGTTTCGCGAATTCGTTCAATTATTTTTCCAAAAGAAGCAGAGTTCCTAAGCAATCAGGTCTGGAAAGCTGAATTAGGATAAACCAAATCTCAATGCCGCTAATCTTCGTTACAACGACTCCCTGATCCCTTCCTACGCTTTTAGAAATGTCCTCAAGTCAAATGTTGGTCGTGATCCAGTAAAAGTTTCGCGAATTCGTTCAATTATTTTCCCAAAAGAAGCAGAATTCCTAAACAATCAAGTCCGGAAAGCAGAATTAGAATAAACCAAATCCCAATGACGAGTCCCTGATCCCTTCTTGTCCCGAATGTGCGAGCTTTAAAAGCAAAAGACGCTTTTTTCGCAAAGAAACATCCAGCGTATGGGGTATACAAAGGAATACGAATTGGCAATGGACGGTTAAGTATACGAGAGGAAGAGGAGAAAAGCAAGAGGAGAAAACAGAGAAAAAAGAGAGAATGGAACGCGAGGAGGATATGCCCTGGTCAGCGGCGTGTTGCCTCGGGGTGCCAACCGCAGGATAATAATTTTATAATTGGGGGAATTACTCCGGCTCGCCGGACGTACATGCATACACATATACACGATCAACTTCTCCTCGTTTCATCGTAGCGTGGGAGGGCGCAAAATATACAAGATTGAAGAGTGAGTTAGAGGGAGATGCGAGATGAAAAGGACGAGGAGGGGGCACATTGTTTTCATCCTTGAACGTGTGCGCTGGTCTTACTCTTTCGCGAATACAAGCTCCGGGTATATCGTTTGGGACGAGCGAAAACCCACCCGGAGCCCTCGAGGTACACCAAAGACGATCATCAGAGGCAAAGAGGATGAGAGAGAGAGAGAGAGAAATGAAGGAAAGATGCTGTGGGGCCTCTGTTGGTGAGATATGGCCGGCATATAACCGTCGAACTATTATCCCTCAACGAAACCGAATGCTTTCGCGCATATCCTCCCCCTTTTTGCTATATATACGTATAACCATCATACGCAACATGCGACTAACTCGTCCGGCACAGAGAAATCCGCTGGCCCGAAATTATGAAATTACTCTCCACCACCCCACTAATCTCTCTCTCTCTCTCTCTCTCTCTCTCTCTCTCTCTCTCTCTCTCTCTCTCTCTCTCTCTCTCTCTCTCTTTCTTCCCTCTCTCTTGTTAAAACATGAGCAGTTTATCAAAAACCAATGGGCCATCATATACGTGATTCTCGTGGGCTCGTGGAACGGGCGTCAAAGAATTTCCAACGTTCGATCATCCAAAATTCTTAAACTATGAATTTCACAGTTGCCTCAAAATATTCGGAACTTTATCTACGTTTAGAATGTTTCATCAGAATAACCAAAGGGTTGAAATTTACCCTTAGAGTTTGTTCTTTGATAAACAGTTGGGTTTTTTTTTATAAATATCGGGGAGACTGCAGATATTTGACCAGCGGTTTGGCCACTGACGACACATGGGATTTTCAACCTTTAGCGTTTCAGTCCTGGGATGGAATGATTGCAAACTAATTCAACGACAATTTACTTGAAGTGGGGAAATTAAATTCGTTAGTTCGAGGTATCCTTAGCATTTTAAGGGAATCAAATCGAGGTAAAAAAAAATTGTTTCTTCTTCTCTACAATTTGTCATAGAAAAGATATCCATCGAAAAATGTATTCAAGATTGCCTTCCAACTTTTGCAAGGCAAAAATATGTCCGAAATATATTTTGGATTTTATGGTAGGGGAGCGTGGGGCTAGTTGTAACAGGGGTAAGTTGTAACACTCAATTTTGACCGGGAATTTAAAACATTTAATTTTTTTGCTGAATGTGCTTCTTATAACTCGCGGCATAACGTAAACACCGCTAATACCCCGCGAGACATCAAAATAAGAGGATATGCAAACGAGCTCTATTTCGGCCAGGTTTCGTAAAAAAAATAGTTACGAAAATTTTGATGTTGACTATTAAAATTAAATTAATTGTTTATTGTTTTTTCCTTGTTACATCGTAAATTTAACTGGCTTTCATTTGCTTTTTTAAAAATTATTCTAAAGTTTGTAGTTTTTGAGATATTTCATTAAGTAGACATAATGGTCCCATGGGGCAAGTCGTAACATGTTAGAACTTGCCCTAGGCGCGTGTATTTTTTTCTGCTCACTACACGCATTTATATAAATAATATTATTACAACTTGTAATATAGTGATTACATAGTATTACAAATTATTTGCGGCTTTTTGTGCGTTCTTTTACTCTTTTCTACTCCAATATTGCCGAGAAAAATATGCTAAGTTGTTGTATTGTATTTTTTTTAGCATGAGAGACTACCAAAGATTATAATCATCACAAGAATGAACCACGATGAATAATACAATCCGTGAACCAATAAAAACGTGTCCTTTCTTATAATCGTTGCCAGTCTTTTCATTGTTACAACTTACCGCGAGCCTGTTACAACTAGCCCCAGACATGGGGTAAGTTGTAACAGCTCCCATTTTTTCAAAAAACGTCTCGTGTAAAAGATGGGTACAGATTAAAAATTATTTTTCAATTGGAATTAGTGCTCAGATATATACTTTACAAACCCTCTTACTCACAATCTTAAAAGCATACATATTTTAGGTGTTGCAGGCCTTTTTCCAAAAACTGTTACAACTAGCCCCACGCTCCCCTATATCTGTCAGATAGGCCAAATGATATCAGGAATACAAAATTTTTTTTTGGTAATTGTTGTCTTAAATGTATCTTTTACGGCTGAAATATTTTTTTTTCTATATTCAGGATTCCTCACTCAAATTCACAAAATTAATATCCCTTCTAAAACGCGCCCAATTACATCCATTTATTTTTCAAAGTCCAACATCACGAGGATAACAGTTTATATATTCTCAGTTTAAAATACCAAAAAGTGTTTCAGATCAGATTTTTATTGACCAAGTCATTTTTTACGAAAAAAAAACAGAATTCCCCTAATTTGAATAAAATACATTCGTATTTTTCGAAAAAAAAGTGAATGCAGACGATTGAAATGGTTGTAATTGAAAATAATAAAAAAATTTAATCTCCGAAGAACGAAAAATCTTTTGTTATGCGAAGCTCGCATGTATTTCCGAGAAAAATCACTTCTCTCTTCCTCTCTATCCCTTTCTTTCATCTTCTGAGAAACAACATTTTCTTTCCACGGGGTAAAAAAATTCAGGTTTTCAACTCAATTCAAATTTCTCCTTCTATTTTTGTGATTTTTTTCAGATTTTTAAATTCAAGATAATAGTCGATTCGTTGATAAAATTATCATTAAGTGAAATCGCTCTAAAAAATCGCACACAAAATCGAAGAAGTGAACAAGTTTTTATTGATTTTTTACGTTATTTTAGATCGTTGAATTATTATTTTATTTTCTTATCCACTATTGATCAAAATAGTATGCCAAAACCCTCAAAACTAATATGACCTTAAAAAAAATCTCAAAAATACAAAGTGCGCCAACAAGCTTAAATTTTCCCTATTCTCTTTCACTCTCATCGAGCCCGTATATACGAAAAAATCATAATCTCGCTAGAATTTGAAAATATAAAATGTCAATAGTGAACTTTATTGACCTCGTACCCATTATTCCGTGGGATGATTTTTTTTTATTTTTCTTTCACGGTTCCGTGAATAATATCGCAATTACAGAGTTCTCGAGACTCTCGCCGCGTTCGATGAACGTATATAAAATCAGTCGATTATATAAAGAAACGGATACAACTTGGATTATACATTATTGTTATTATTATATGCAGAAAATACCATGGCATAAAAGATGAGGAAGAATAATATAAAATGTAATAAGTCCGCGAGACGTGAATTTCTGATTTCGTCTCTCGCATCAGAAGAGCCATCAGACCCTCGCGAGAGAGCTGCAGATCTCGTATCTCGCTCTCTCTCTCTCTCTCCTTCTCTCACAGAAAGATCTTCGAGACTCGCGCTAGAGTTTTGCTCGGTGGAAATCGAAATAATGAGGCATCGCCTCCCGGGCATGGTCATTGGATCACGTGCCCCTGCGGTCGCGATCATTTCCCCTCGTATTATTGTTGTTATTATTGGATATCGATCACCCCCTCGCTATATAGATATATATATATATATATTCCTCGAAACGTTCCGATATTTGAATAGACGGACTTTGTTCGAAATAACAAAATTAGAATTTTATCCAACGAGCTTTCCAGACAGAATGGCGTAACTGACGTTGATTGGCAGGAGAGATACATATAGCGTGATTGGAATGATTTTTGTGCATCCAATAATACGGATAACTCAAAATACGAGAAAACAGCGAGGAGGGATCGACCGACGGATTTGTTCGCCAATGATCGAAATAACTCGGGAACGAGGAGACCTCTGCTGCCCGATTAAATTTAGACACATGCGTTCGAAATAAACGAAATATCGAAAGAGAATCAAGGCGCGAAAGAATCACGGCTAAAGAAAACATATGCTGTTGGAGATTTTGAAAAAAAAAAAAAAAATTGGAAGCGAATCTTTCCTCATGTAATAATGTACATGCGTCTCATATATAGATCATATTCCGGATATAAAATACCGGCGGCGAAAAGTTTCCGGACAAAACTTAAAAAAAGGTCTGAAACGTTTTTTTATGCCATTTTGCCGGAAAGCAACTAATTTAACAAACGGCATTTTAAAGGGGAAGAATTGGGCCTCATTTCCTGTTTTTTTTAAATTATTTTTACAATTTGTTTTTAGATTTGGACTCTATTTTGAAAACAACTGTTTCTTGCCTTTTTCCCTCTCTTCAGGTGCAGCCATCTTCTAGATAATTTTTTTTCATACATTTTTACGATTAGATTCATAAAGGGGAAAGTTTGAGCTTCAATTTCCTTTTTTCAAAAACTTTGAGCGATTTTTTTTTCCAAAGTTATTCTGTTTTTTTGTGAAAAAAGAGGAAATTTGATAAATCCCGTATAACAAAAAAACAAAGTGAATTCATGATAAACTTCAAGATAGCAAAAAGTTGCGTCTGTTTTTGTTGAGTTCGGAGGAATGTTTTCCGATTTTTTTTCAAAAATTGTTTTTTCTCATTTTCTGGGTCGGAGCTCGATCATTCAATCACCATAACTCGAGAACTATGGCATTATTGATAAAATTTCAAGAGGGAAAAATATTTTACCAATTTCAACACATTGGAATTTTTTTTCAAATTTTTTTTCCATCCTCAATATGAGAAAAAAAATGTTGGAAAAAACATCTGGAAAAAGTCCTCTGAACTCAACAAAAACAGATACAACTTTTTACTATTTCGAAGTTTTTTATGAATCCTCTTTGTTTTCGTGTTATACGGGATTTTTCAAGTTTCCTCTTTTCTCACAAAAAATAGAATAACTTTGAGAAAAAAAGCTCAAAGTTTAAAAAAAAAAGGAAATTGAAGATCAAACTTTTCCCTTTATGAATCCATTCGTGAAAACGTATTAAACAGAGACGAAAAACAGTTGTTTTCAAAATAGAGTCCAAATCTAAAAACAAACAGTAAAAATAATTTAAAAAACAGGAAATGAAACCGAAGTCTTCCCCTCTAAAATGCCGTTTGTTAAATTAGTTTACGTTGACTTCCGGCGATTTGGCATAAAAAAACGTTCCAGACCTTTTTTGAACTTTTCTCCGGAAACTTTTCGCCGGTAGTGTTTTAGAAATATATTTTTCATAAAAGTTAGTCGGATATATTTAAAAATCCACGTTAAATATATGTAGTCAAAAATCATATTATTCATATACAAACGTTCCAAGAATTGGGTACGTGGAATATTTTTCTCTAAATTTTTGTCATGTATAGATCACTTGTATATTATGGATTCATAATGACACTGGAAAAAAGGATTTGCCGTGGTCATATATAGTAGTTTAAGGAATTCACACATTTTATGGTAACTGTAATTGGAAATATGGTAACCACGAATGACAACTATGAGAACTATAACTTTAACTAACTAATCATTCAGGTTTTTAGTTGCAGTCGTTTTTACAGTCGTGGTTGCTATATTTTAGAATTCGGGTAATCATAAAATGTGGTGGTTCCACACTGATAAAAAAGAATGTTTGAATGACCAAAATATGCCGCCAAATACGTTCAACTAGATATTCATTTGGTCTGACTAAATAATTAGTTTTTTGAACAATTCTGCGTTTCGCTTGACTAAAATATTATTCAGGCAGAAAAATGTTGAATTGTAGTAACTAAATATCTAGTTGAACGTATTTGACTGCAGATTTTGTTCATTTGAACATTTGTTTTTCTCAGTGCAAGGTATAATAATTTATGGTAGGCTAGTACGGCATGTTTAACCATAATTTGTATAATGAATTATCTCAATGAAAATCTCATCTTCTTCGTGCATATATGCCGAGAGTCACTGAGAAATGAGACACCCTTTATGTGAGATGCGATTTTCAAGACGATAAATTCGTCGATGAATCTTCTCGGACTTCGTAATACAGCATGTTCTCTCTCTCTCTCTCTCTCTCTCTCTCTCTCTCTCTCTCTCTCTCTCCCTGCGTTCTTTTCTCTTTCATTCAACCAGGCGCGTTCCGGATCTCGTCTGATCTAATCAACAAAAACTCTGCGAAGCTCGATGCGAAGAGAGAGAGAGAGAGAGAGAGAGAGAGAGAGAGAGAGAGAGAGAGAGAGAGAGGAACCTCCCTTCATTTCGTTGCCCAATTTCTCTCTCTTCTCTCGTGTATCAAAAAGAGAGAGAGAGGACGAGGGAAAGAGAGATTTGGGGAGGAAGCGATTTCTCGCTCTTCTGCCGCCTCGTTTCTATGGGAGAGCTTACGAGTTGCTAAAGTTCAGGAACGCGAGACACGCGTGTATTAGAGAAAGCAAGAGAGAGAGAGAGAGAGAGAGAGAGAGAGAGAGAGAAAGAGAGGAGAAAAAACATGTGGTGGCGCTTGAACTCGCGTAAGCAAGAAGTATGGTATCAGTATAGTAACATTGGTTAGTATGGGTTATTAGCAAAGTTTCACTGACCGCGGCATTTCCTTAATTACGTCGCTCGCCACACAGCCGAGAAATAGCAAGCGTTTCATCTCCCGCATACTCGCAAAAACGGAAGAAGATACCGCTTGATTCATCATGAGACAACTTTTTCCGAATGTCGGCAACAAACTATATATCCAATCGAAGATTGCGTTTCGTCACGAGAACACTTGACGTTGTCTTTCCAGTTTCTATCAATCCGGGATCTGCAACAATAAGTTTTTACTCGATTAAAAAAAGAATGACAATAATGACCGTGCAGCAAAATAAATCAATTTCACCTGATAAATTCACGGGTATATTTTTGCAATTTTTGTGAAGTTAGTTCTATAATTCAACATCCATATATGTAGATAAATATTTTATGAATTAACAGCTAAAAATTTATGACATCAAATAGGTCATCAATTTGATTTTTTTTAAAATTATAATCGAATGCAAATTAATCGATGGATTCGTCAATACACTGAGAAAAAAGTTCAGTTAAAACAACTAAATCCATTTAGTTGAAAAAAATTTAGTTGATTCAATATTAATTTGTTTGAAGTAATGAAACTATAATTAATTCAACAAATGGATTTGGTTAACCATAAGATATGAGATGAACAAAATTATTTGGTCAATTTCCAGATACAGTTTAGTCCAATTTACACGTTACTGAGTTGCTGTACAGAAATATTTCATTGATTTCTAGTATATTTCAACTAAATAAATTTAGCTCTAATAAAAAACAATTTAATTGTGTTGATTACATTTTTATTCAAAATAACAAATTTTTATCTGATTGAACTGAAATTTTGTCCATTCAAGCAAGCGTTCACCGTATCTTTTGTTGAATTACCAATATGATCTCGTTGAACGTCCGGAAACAAATATTTAGTTGAGTCAAACAAAATTTTGCATTTTCAACAAAAAAAATTTCTCAGTGTACTTATTTCAACAATGGAAATGAGCTCTATCTGCATAAAATAGAATTTAAATTACAATTTTGACTCCACGAAAACTTTATATATCCGGAAATTAATTGACGTGAGGTGCGTCACTTTTCTGTAAGGCTACTGTCATTACATTTAGTGTACATTGAATATCAGATCCATTTTAGTTAACACTAATTTTTCTTCAAAATACGTACAATCAATTTAAATTTTTTAAATAATGCATTGATTCAACTCTGCTGCAAGGAAAACGACAAAAAAAACGATTTTTTGTCATTGAAATGTTTTTTAAATTTTTTAATCGTATATATTACCCAAGAAAATTCCTTGGTAAATTCCATACCTTACTTTGCAACCTCAAATGCAACTCTTTGAATTTTGTATTTAGAAAATGTCACGGTCAAAAATCTAATGAACTTTATCGAGAATTGAAAGTTTTTTCAAGAGTCATCTGTGGTTGGTCCATTTTTTTAACGCTTTGATCCTCGTTTGTATGCTCTTCAGAAATTTATTTGAAATCGGATTCACTTGCAAAATTTCCTGTTTGCATTGCTACATCGTAGAAGGGTGCTTATTAATTAATTCTGCTGACTAATCAATAATTTGATTATGTATTAATTACTTCAATTTTCTGTGTTTGAAATTCCCAAGTGTTCAAATTCCCAGTTCAATCAATCGTTTTATCAGTGACCTTGACCGTCGATTAACTCTAAATCGTGGTATTCGATTCACGGTTTACTCCTGTCGAGCAATATTTCTAATGTATAAAATACCCGGGAGTCCCGAATGAAACGGTTGAAACGTTTCCACGGTTGCTCGCTTTTCTCTTTCTCTCTCTCTCTCGATCGATCGATCGATCGATGGATCTATCGATTGCCAGCAGGAAACGAGCCGTGACGGTTGCACGTTGGCAAGCCACACCGGGTAGTTCGCCATAGATTCTCGTGGTTATATATATATTAGGGTGGTCCTTATTTAGGGCTCGGGCAAATTTTTTATCAGACACCCCCAAATCGACTTCAAATAATTCAAAAACAATACCCAAATTTTTTCAGATTTTTATCTAGACTCACCCCCCCCCCCCCCCCCAAAAATAGGGTAGATTTCCCCATTTGAAATACACGTGTTTTGTTCCAAGTGTAATAATTTTTTTTTTAAATCTGTAACTGCAAGATTTCAGTGTTCATTGGTGCTACTATTTGAGGAAAAATTCACATTATCATACGGATCAATCTAGACGAATTGCAATTCGTCTAAAATTCTAATACGGGTGAATCTAGACGAATTGCAATTCGTCTAGATTGACCCGTATGATAATGTGAATTTTTCTTCAAATAGAAGAACCAATGAACACTAAAATCTTGCAGTTACAGATTTTTTTAAAAATTATTACACTTGGAATAAAATATATTCTGAGAATATGGCCGAAATACGTGTATTTCAAACGGGGAAATGTACCCTCTTTCCGGGAGGGGTTAGAGCCTGGATAAATATCTGAAAAAATTAGGGTATTGTTTTTGAATTATTTGAAGTCGATTTGGGGGGCGTCTGATAACAAATTCTTCCGAGCTCTCAACAAGGACCACCCTAGTATATATATCTATATACAAATATATGTATATGAACGTGAATGAGAGAAATGGATGCAGAGATATGTAAGGAATATACAAAAAAATCGATACTATCTAGAGAGATATCGCGTGACTGAAACAAAAATGGAGTATTTCATGAACCGATGAACTGATGCATACGTCCTTACGATTCTAGTCACGCGATAATGTGACACTATAAAGACAGCGAGAAGTCTGGAATCTCAAACATTACATTTATTTCAGCGATCCAACTTTATATAACATGGTATTTGCTACCCCGGGCAAATACTATTATACAAAATGACAAATAGTCTACCAATCAACATTTTTCCTTCGAAAACCCAAAGTTTCATTTCATTAAGCAGCTGAACTTGACAAGCAAATACCATATTAAAATGTAAATTGTTCAGAATCGACGAATTTCTTCGGGACAATATAGCTCTATTTTACAAGGTCAATTTTAGGCGGACGATGAAATGATACAAATGTTTCCAAAATTTTTAAAGTGTATTAAGGTTGGATCAAAGGCACATAATAACGTTTTTCTGTAAAAAAAATTCAATGGAATGAGCTCTCTGTCATTAAATGGGAATTCGAAAATATTTGCTAGGCTTTCCTCCATGGAACTCAAGTTTATGTATGAATATATTTTTCAATATATAAAAAATATACAATGACTATACTTTAATTGTATTTTAAATATCTACATTTTGGAACCAAAAATATATTCCACAAATATTTTACAAATACCAAATATGGAAAATTTGTAATTACAAGTTTTTTTTAGCGAGATTTTGACTATCCTGTCAGTAACAAATAGTAGATATTGTGAATTGAGATGTTAATTTAAATTTCCCGCTTATTAAAATTATACCATTTTATTCGATGCATATTTTAAAAGTATTCCAAAGGTATGCATATGAGGTATTCCCGCTGAAATTTTCCCGTCCGAACCCGGACCCTCTTGAATAATTATGAAAAAATTTTCCGAAAAGTATTATGAAAAAGAAAAGACACGTATTTTTTTGTTAAGGCCGAGAATTGATATTTTTCGCCGTACGATTTTAGTAAAAAATCCAAATTTTTCACCAACTCTCTACTCTAAACACGTAGTATCTTGATAATTAGAGATCCTATCGAAAAACGCTTCGGACAAAACTTGTTCGTTATAAAACGAGTAAAACAAATGATATTTTTTTAACAAATTGTTGGCACACGAAAGTTTGTTTTTACTTCGTAAAACACAAAAAAACGTTTTTTCAGCAAGTACGCCACCTCGAATTGTAAAATAAAAAAATGTGAAGATTCAATAGGAAATCACAAAATTTTTAAGACCAGAATGAGAATGGCAAGATCAAAATCCGCAAAGCTACAACCAATCGAAGTTTCGTCTTGACCTTATTTTTGAGCCAGATCATGCAGAACTATATGTTCTCGAAAAATTATACACAGAAATACATTTGAATATTTATTTAATTATACATACGTAGATTACTTCATACAAGTATGAAATAATACACGTAATATACGTAATATTTAATTATACATACGTATATTCTTTCATACTTGTGTGAAATAATATACGTATGTATAATTAAATTAATATTCAAATGTATTTCTGTATATAATTTTACGAGAATATATAGTTCTGCATGATCTGGCTCGAAAATAAGGTCCTATAGAATTTTTGCAATTTTTTCATTTTATAATTCGAGGTGGCGTACTTGCTGAAAAAAACGGTTTTTTTTTGGGTTTTATGAAGTAAAAACAAACTTTCGTGTACCCACAATTTTTTTTTAAATATCAATTGTTTTACACGTTTTATAACGAACAAGTTTTGTCCGAAGCGTTTTTCGATAGGATCTCGAATTATCAAGATACTACGTGTTTAGAGTAGAGAATTAGTGAAAAATTTGGATTTTTTACTAAAATCGTACGACGAAAAATATCAATTCTCGGCCTAAACAAAAAAATACGTGTCTTTTCTTTTTGAGAATACTTTTCGAAAAAAAAATTTCATAATTATTCAAGAGGGTCCGGGTTCGGACGTGAAAATTTCAACGGGAATACCCCATATTTTAAGGTATCCAAGATGAAAAGGACGAGAATAAAAAAATTCTGCCTAATTACCGGTCACGTAAACTCTCGGACTGTAATTAATCCGTTTCCTGGGAGAGTGGACGTGAAATAAAGAAGTCCATGCGCGTTCTCCCATTGTCACGTAACATTGTACATGTAAAAGACGATAAAAAGGCATGGGCGGGTGCTCGCAGGGTGAGCTTTGTCGGCGGGTGAGCGTACAAACTGTGATGGAGGGGTTAGGAGCGGTTTTGTCGAGAGACGAAACAAAACAGGAGCTGTATGACCAGAGGGAGAAAGAGAGAAATATGCGCGTGAATCAGAGATGGACAAATGTTCATCTAATAGAATAAAATAAAATTATGAATTATCGCGCTAATGTGTAATTGAAACTGTCCTATTTATCACATCGATAATAATTAATTAAAAGGCCAAGTAATTGATCATTACGATAGTAATGTACAATTTTTAGGGCGAGTAAATTACTCATTATCCGTGTAATATATAATTGACTTAATTCGATTCAGAATTATTTCGAATATTATAATAAATTATAAATTTAATTAAATTACAACTGGGTCATTCCATGTCAAATCAACCAAGAGTTGGAATCGACCTCTTTCAATTTCGTTGAAATTTGGTCAGAAGTTTTCGTATTTAATAAAATGAAGTTCTACTGAAGGAAAAAAAATTATTTTTTTTTTTCGAATGTTATGCAAAATTCAAAACTCTACAGTTTTTCAAATCTGTCAAGTGTATTTTTTAAATATCTCGAAAACTATTATACTTACGAAAAATCAATCGGAATTCGTTTTAAGGAGTAAACTTTGGGCTATGAAAAAAAAATATTCAAAAAAAAAATTTGAAAAATGATGAATTTGGAGAATTTTGAATTTTCAAAAATCGTAAAAATCCAAGTTCCATATTGAATTTTTGGTTTCATTTTTTTAATATAACACCTTGTACGGATCTTAAAAGATCCTAAAATTTTCGGGATGGTGTGTTTTTGGTTAAAAAAAATAAATTTTTGAATTTTGGTAAGAATTTTTTTTTTTCATTAATTGAAATTTGTACTGCTCAAAATTACAGAATTACATGATTACTCAACTTTACTCAACTTAGAAGAAAAACAAAAAAAAAAAATTTTACCAAAATTCAAACATTTTTATTTTTGAAACAAAAACACACCATCCTGAAAATTTTAAGATCTTCTAAGATCCGTACAAGGTATTATATAAAAAATAATTAACCAAAAATTTAATGTTTATCGTGGACTTACACGATTTTGTAAAATTCAAAAATTTATATTTTTGAAGAAAAAAAACAACCCTCTGAAGATTTAAGGATCTTTTAAGATTAGTACAAGGTATTATAGAAAAAATATTGAACCAAAAATAAAATATGGAACTTGGATTTTCAAGATTTTTGAAAATTTAAAATTCTCTAAATTCATCATTTTTCAAAATTTTTTTTTTAAATATTTTTTTTTGCAGCCCCAAGTATACTCTTCAAAATGAATTCAGAGCGATTTTTTGTAACTATAATAGTTTTCGAGATATTTGAAAAATAAACTTGAAAGATTTGAAAAATGGTGACATTTTAAATTTTGAATAATATTTGAAAAAAAAAATTTCAATTATTTTTTCTTTTGGTAGAACTCCGGTTTATTAAAAACGAAAACTTCTGACCAAATTTCATTGAAATTGAGCGGGGTCGGTTCCAACTCTTGGTCAATTTGACATGGAATGACCCAAATGTAATTTAATTTGAAATGTAATTCAATTACAAATTTAATTAAACTGCAAAAATAATTTTATCATAAATGTAATTAAATACGGTCTCAAGTAGTCAAATTATTTTAAGTATGAAAAGCTTGAAATAATTGGTAAATAAATGGATTTCTATTACAAAATTCCGAAATAATTTTCAATTGAATGGATTCTGATTAAAACTGCTCAAAGTAATGTATAATTGAATTTCATTAAATTGCAAATATTTCGAATAATCACCAATTGTATGGTAATTTAATTATAAAAGTAATAGTCATCGCCTATCTCTGGCGTGGATATGTTCAGTATTAAAAAAAAAGCCGAGCGCAGTAAAATTCTCGTACTAGAGCAGCCAAAAAGGGTGGTCCTTTTGATTCTAGAGCGAAATTCGGGGGAGGACGAGGCGGGGATGCTCGAGAGGCGCGTGTGTGCATTTTATAATCCGTTGAATGGACCGAGAGAGAGAGAGCGAATGATCGAGGAAGGATGTGCGAGAGAACGCACGCATACATACGCGTATGAAAAATCCTTTCTTTCAACGCGTCTCCATTACCACGACGCGTAAATTATATGGGGCGTTCTAGACGTAGTGAAGACATTTTTTATCTCAAAAATTTCATTGAATCTCAAAAATTTAACAAGCCTAAAATGAATGGTAAATATTTTTTATCTCAAAAATTTCATTGAATCTCAAAAATTTAACAAGCCTAAAACGAATGGTAAATATTTTTTACTGAGAAAATATCATTGTTAGGCATATTTATTATTTAAAATGTCACAGTGGAAAAAATGTTTGTAATCAATTTTTCTGTTGATGTTATCAAATTTATTTCTACTGGTATATTTGTTTTGCTTGCCATTGCAACTTTTTAGGTTTAGATAATTATACTTCGTAGGGGTTTTTAGTTGAGGTCACTATTTTTGAAATCAGGATTTACAAGTTATGAATAAAAATAAACAAATTAATTTAATTAATTAATTTGAAATTAGTTACTTGACCTTTTGATTTTAGAATACCTGGCAGGAATTATTTTTCCGATAGAAAAAAAGAATTATATAAGCTATAATTGGAAAACTATGATATTTTTCCATAATATTAAAGGGGGAATTCGAATGTCTTCTTTTATGAGCTTGAAATTTTGTTTTCCAAAACAGAAGGACGTGATGTACAATTTTTCAATTGAATCAAAAGAATTATAAGCATCCTGAGTAAAAATTAAGGCAGTTTATCATGAAATAAAAGTAAAACTTCTACAATTAATATTTTTCGAGTTTAAATATCTTCGCTACGAACAAAGTAATAATTCTCACAACTTTGCAATGATTTTGTAATTACCTAATACTTTTTGATTTTTACATGAGAATGCACGCAATTTCGTTCATCCATTTCTAACATGGAATTATCATCATTCGTTTTCAGCGATGCCATCCAAGCTCAAAAAATGCCATAAATTATAGAATTCTATAATTATTTGTTCACTTTGATTTCACGAAAAACCCCTCCCTTCTTAACGGAATTATTTTCCCATAAAGTCTCAAGAAATAAATTCACAAACTTTGATAATTCAGTCTTAAACAATTGAATATACGTTTTTTTTGTCAGTATCAAAATTAAGATTTCCATTCCAATAATTTGTTCAATGCTATTCGCAATCAAAGCAGTCCTGAAACAAAATATTGGCTAAAAGACAAAATCGTTTTGATTAACGCGGAATTGCCCGTACATAATTTTTCTACGTGCGTACATTACAAGAGCAAGAGGAGTTGAGCTCTAATGCGCACAACACACGGGCTTTGTCCATTCGAGCCGACCGAAAATTAGCTTGCCTTTCGCGATGTACGCGAAGCTGAGCTCTTTGTTTTCGGGGTTACAGAGACCGTTTTATAAGCTCCCGCCCGCTGCTCGCCCCGACAATTCGTCCTTCTCTCCTTTTCTTTTTTCCTTATGCACGCTCTCTCGTTGGTTCGTGCCCCGCCTCGATGAAACGAGGAGCAAAAAAAACCTACTTATTACGCTAATTATACGCGGGTGTGCGCGCGCGCAACGGGGATTAATCCTCCTCTGCAGCACCCTCACCGATTATCCGCCAACTGTCGTCGCTATACACACGTACGTGGGTAAACCAAGTACAGCGTGTACATGCACGTACAACTTAATTCCAGGAGAGTTGGGACACTTTTTATACCCTACTGAAAATATAAAATATGCACTGAGAAAAAAATGTTGTTGAAAATGCAAAAATTTGTTTGACAACCAAATATTTGTTTCCGGACGTTCAACGAGATCATTTTGGTAATTCAACGAAGATAAAGTCGAAGTTTTAGTTAAATCGGTTAAATCGTTGATTGAATGGGCAAAGTTTCAGTTCAATCAAATAAATATCTTTGTACCCAATAAATTGTGTGATTGAAAATACGAATTGTTTTTTTTTTGTTACAGCTAAATTTTTTTAGTTAAAATATACTAGAAATCAACGAAATATTTCTGTACAGCGGCTCAGTAACGTGCAAATTGGACTAAACTGTGTCTTGAAATTGACCAAACAATTTCGTTCACTTTGTATCTTATGGTTAACCAAATTTATTTGTTGAATTAATTATAGTTTCATTATTTCAAACAAATTAATATTGAATCGACGAAATTTTTTTCAACTAAATGGATTTAGTTGTTTTAACTGAAATTTGTTCTCAGTGATGCAAAAAAAATATATCGAATCGAATTTTTAAAACGTATGTATACGTGTCATTCCCTATCAATTGAACGACGTTTTGTCGGTGCTCTCTATATCCCGAAGTTATTGATTTTTGAAAAAATATTCTTAAAATAATCATAACTTCTACAATAACCAAGATATTCTAATTTGTTAAGTCATTTTTTTTTGTTTTTCAATGTACTTTTTGATCAAAATATCGAAAATTAAGAAATTTTTTATGTTTTTTAGCTGTTTTAAGAAGCTGAAAAACTTGATTTTCTTTCAATGGGACCCCTTCGATTTTTTTTCAAATATAATTATAATATTCTACGTTAAAAAACAAAATTTTTGATATTTTACTGGAGAAGGGAATCAAATAACTTCCTATTAAAAAAAAAATCGATTTTGATTTCATAATTTTGATCTTTTTTCCTACTATGACTACAATATTGATTTCAATTATGTTAAAATCAATAATTTAACTTCTCTCACATATTTTCTTTGTAAATTACAACAATTAACGTTAAGAATTACAAGTCAAGTACGTTTTGCACTTTATTCAATTTTTTTATTTAAAGAATTGTAATTCTCAATGCTAATTATTATAATTTACAAAGGAAATATGTGATCAAAGTTAAATTATTTATTTTAACATAATTGAAATCAACTATTCATAGAAGGAAAAAAGATCAAAATTACGAAAAAAAAATCGAAAACAAATTTTTTTGATAGGAAAATATTTGAATACCTTCTTCAGTAAAATCTCAAAAATTTTGTTTTTTTTTACGAAGAGTTATATAATTTTTTTGAAAAAAATCGAAGGGGTTCCCCATTGAAAAAAAATCTAATTTTTTAGCTTGAAACAGCTAAAAAAAACATAAACATTTTTTTTTCCTTAATTTTCGATATTTTTATCAAAAAGTACATTGAAAAAAAATGACCTAACGAATTAAAATATCTTGGTTATTGTAGAAGTTATGATTATTTTAGGAATATTTTTTAAAAATCAATAACTTCGGTATGGTTTAAGATAGAGAGCTCAAAATTTAGATGGATACTTTTTTTGCATGTACAATAACATATTAAAAAATAAAAATAAACGAAGGGGGTCACCGACAAAACGTCGTTGAATTGACATGGAACAACACATATATAAAAATCATATATTTATTTTGAATATATTTTTCGACAGTATGACCCATGTTTTCAAATGTATACGGAATATCTAAGTTTTTGAAGAAAATATATTCAATACATATTTTCCATATACGTATTTTCAGTATTTTCAATAAAAAAATCAACATTTATGTATTCAAATAATGTTCATGTAATTTCAAAATACGTAGCAAGACATGTCGAATGTTTGGAAATTTTCTTACAGCTGAGAAACTCGCAAGCATCGTTCTTCAGCATTAAATGATTTGAAATTCGCCCCCTTAATGGCAAGAGCCAAAATAATGCTACCTTGACGACAGGTCACTTCCAAAGGGTTCAATTAAATATTGATCGTTACAAGTGCAGAACTGAGGTCCAAGACCTTATTGAATTGTTTCGCTTATAATAAAATATAATTCCAAAATAAAAACACCTATATCTTTTTTTTTTTTGAAAATCACACAGCGATTGTATCACGTTTATAATTTGATATCGATGCAATCGGAAGATTCTGAAAGGGAAATTCTAATTCCCCGTTTTTTATGATGAGATACTGAGCTGTTTTGCTGCTCTTCCCACTGTCCCATCTCTCCTGGAATACCCTTTATACGCGAGCACCAACAGCAGGATATACATGTACTCCCTGATTAATACACTTCTGGTTGCTGCGGGTGTATCGCGGTAGATATGTATTTATAAGTACACGCATGCGAACGTTTTGATGGACTTTTTCACAAACGGTTCCCCCCCTCCGCCCTTCTTCGCTTTAGCAACCTCAGGAAACCACAGCGGCAAATCAGAGTGCGTTAAATATACAGTCCACGAGGGAATAAAGAACGATGAGAATGGGAAAGGGTACGAAGAGAGAAAGAGCATAAGGTCGATGAAGACTAATGAGAGATCGCAATGGAAGCGTGTCAAATTTCGATTGCAAAGGGTCGAGGTCATTTTTTTTTATCAATATAATGTTATAGAGTGCACTGAATACAATCGAATGGACGGTGAAAAAATCTTAAGCCTCGGGTTGAAAAAACAATGGAAATACTGTTGCAGCTGCTTGCGCAAATTTTTACATGGTACAATTTTTGGCATGGACGCAACTTTGGGGTAGTAAAAAGATTGTGCAAATTGGAATTGTTCATATCGCTTTCTCATAATCTTGCTCTCACTGCTATGAAATTGGGACAAAAATGTCTCACGTAAAGATTAAACATCCTCCACGATGTACCAAAAATGTATTTTTAGAAGTTTGTCCGAGAAGAATCTAGAACAATGTTGATATCCATCAATGAATGGTAATAATTGATGGAACGATTTCCAATTCACCGAATTATCATTCCGAGCTGCGATCAAGTGTTGCCGTATTATATACCTATATACGGAGGCGTCGATCGCTCGCGATTTGCACAAGTATGTGGGAATCAGAGCTCGCGGGTAAGATCCACACACACACATAGGCACAAATATCACGTGTGTATGGGAACATCTTGGCGTGCTCTGCGCTATTGCGATACGGATCAGCGAATCCTCATTGGCCTCATCGTACGATCGGAGTCATTCGCGGAGACCACCTCCAGAAGCGAGTCCCGAGCTCTCATTGGCCCCCGATCTTCCGGCATGTCTCGTTGACTCTGTGTGCGCATTTGTGCTCCGTAAAGCGCCACGGAGCTCCGATAGTCCTCGTATCTTGGTCGCATACACGGAGAGACCAGAAGGAAGGGGGCACCGCGAGAACGAGAAAGTCGCGAGTCAGAGCGGAGGGGAACAACTGGGATTCTTGCTGACTCCAGCGATTGAATTTTACGAGAGCACAAAATTAAGCGAAGCAACATCGGCGCGAGATTGCGAATACCGAATGAGGCATCAATTTTGAATTCCTCGAAGGAAATGAATAGAAAATAGTAACTGGCGAACCAAGACCGAAGGTGGTAGGTACAAGACGAGAATCAAAGGTCCAAAGTGTAAAGCAAGAAGGAAGAAGAAGCTGCGACCGAATGAGAGAGATTGCTCCTGTCGTTGCGGTGTTGGAATATGCCAGCAGGATTCAGAATTGGGTGGAGGGAAAGGCGAAGGTCCAAGGGCAAAGCTCGGTGTTGAATGCATCTTCTCCAGTTATCTCTCTCCCTTTCTCTCTTCTCGATGTGTCTGTGTGTGTGTGTGTGTGTGTGTATGTTTAATTAGCAGTCCAGAGAGAACCAAACACCATATACTCAGAACTCAATCAGATCCCTTCATAAGCGAGCACTCCCCTGTTAGCTATGCTCCGGTCCGACACTCACCGATTCACCTCCTTCTTTCTGGGCCCGTATGCATAATGCCCCGAGTGTGAGCTTGCTCCATGAGACCCTCTCCTTTCCTCTCTTGCGATTCAGGTGTGGGTGACTCAAGAAACGAGAATGAGCCGCATTCAAAGCCACTCCAGGGCCCAAGGGAGTAATTAACCGCATCGGACTCTTCACCCCGAGATGAAAGAATGAACGGCACAAGAATGTATTCCCAACTGTTCTTCAGAAAACCTCACAGCCTTCTGCAAGATCGTGTTTGCGCTATTTCTACCGCCATTCATAAACGCCGAAACAAATTCCTACAAACACCATCGATGACTCATTGAGCTTGGAACATTTTTGAGTATCGTTGATACAATGACTCATGCTGGACTTAACTCTGTCCCAACGAGCAGACAAAAAAACTGCTGAACCGCTCGAATGAGGTCTTTAGCCTCTATTCGATCCAGAGCAATTGGTATCGAACATTGATCGCGTGCTCGTTTGAAACGGTCCAAACGCTCGGCCAAAACGGACACCGAATTGGCGACGAGGAACAACTTGCGACCACCACCACTCTCGGAATTGTCATTATCATCGATCGAGAGGAATGAGAAAGGGGAGTGAGTTTTAGTCCTTGCGGATTACCATTTCAAATGTTAACGTCTCTCCTCTCACCTGGTTCCCTTGAGGGGGTTTGCGGACCAGTGGAGGGTACAGTATCTCGCGTGTGTTGGGATATGCCGCGACGTATCTTTTGCGGGAGGATTTTTCTTACACCGGGTGGTCCGATGGAGAGATCCTGGTGGGGGGTTCATCGCTCGTTCGTTTAAACTTATCGCAAGGCTATAAGATGGAGGGGGGTTATTATTTAGTTTAGCCCTTCGCTCTGTCTATCTTTCATCTTCGGTGGACGCCTGGTTCAACCTCTCGCTTATACGCACAGGACTTGGTCGCCTTCGAGCTTGCCTCTTCGTCGTGTTCTACATACGCACACAAACGAAATATCTTTATGCATATCCAAGGATCATTCTCGCACCCACACGTCTATTCTCATTCTAATCGGCAAACACACTGAGCCTCCGGTGCCCTGAGGAACCTTCCTCTCAGGCCCCATCAGAACCACATAAAACCTCTCCCATAACTCGGTTCATTCTCGAGCTACTCTCAGGACTCCCTCGCGCAAGTGAGCAAATGAAGAATCCTCGAGTATAGCGTCGAGTGTCTCATCCGCTTTCTCCACGGGACTCGGTATATTATTTCAGACCGATGAGAAGAGGGGTCCGTATTATTCAGAAGCCAGGAATGTTTAAAGCCTGAATCTGGCACGACGACTTAGGAGAGAAAAGTCTCTCTTTCTCTCTCTCCGCTCACTCCATGTTTTACGTTCCTATAAACTTGCATTTTTCTCGGTATTATCGACGATTGGCATTCAGCGAGGCTCGATCCGATCCGCAACGTCGTCCATATGCTCGTGAGAATAACAAGGAGAAAATTCTAATCGTGTGGAAAACCAACGATCCCAACGACATACGTGCAATGAAGATTGTAAATTCCTCGACAAATGTCCCAGTTTTTTAACGATTATTCCGGTTCAATTGTTGCCCTCGTTGACCGAGAGCGTCAGAGAGGCAAATCGTTTTGCACCGTAAATAGTACCGGAGTGAAGCGCAAGAAACGTCCATGTGTCCTGTTAATATATTACCCAACGAAGATACTTTGCTGCCATCGGCGAAACACCTTGTGATCCTCGACACCTTTTTCATACCATCGTTTTATAGAGCTTAAAAACACGTATGAACACGCAGACACATAGGAGCGCTATATTGTGCCGTACAATGAGAAATCCTCTTTGCCCCTGTCTCGCATCTCCGCGAGAAAACACGACGTGTAAGTTGCAAGGTTTGCCGGTTATCGCTCGGCGTGCCTGAACCGTCGAGCGCGGCTCGTTCGCCATTCGGCCATTCGCCGCTGCGTCTCTCTTTCTCTGTGTGCCCAGTTAATTACTCGCGTAGTAAATTATCCTGTAATGAGGTGCCGGGCTCATGCCCGAGGCTCGATACCTCGCTCTTCGCACCATTCAGCCACCAACAGCCACACTTGGCTCTTGTGTGCAAGCTTTGCCGAGTGTTAACGCGCACGAACGAGGAGTATGCGAAATGGTGCTGAGGCCTCGCTGACTCTTTACCCCTGCCTTCTCTCTCTCTTCCGCTTGTATTCACTCTTGGTCCTCTCTTCGCTCTTGCAACCCCTACCACACGCAAGTGTGCAGAACGAAGAACCAATAAATCCGTTGGAGCCTCAAGAAGGGATATTGTTAGTTGTGAGGTAAATCATCTCGGCGTACAGGGGGCTGCGAGTGTTTCTCACTCTCACTTGCCACACTCGTCTTTTACCTTTTCTCCACATGTAGAATCTTCTTCCTCCTCTTCTTCTCCTTCATCTTCACCTTCCGCTGCATCTTCGTCCTCTTTTGCCTCCATCTCGCTCACTCATTCTCCCTCACTCTTGCGCCTCGATACGTTTGTTACCAGATGCACTCGTGCCCGTGAGCCAGAGAGAACAGCATCGTGGCACCAACAATGTGTGGCACAAGACGTTGAATACCGTGAACACCATCGCCACCTCGCTCGTACACAGCGAACGAGGAATCGTCGGTCCAGTTAGCGTCAATAGGCGGACACATGGCTTCGTCATTAGCGTCATCAGATCCCTAACGCCCTGCACGACGAGACTCATCCTCCTTCGGCGAGCGGGAGCCTCTCCGTAGGACTCGCGTTTGCCAGCTTCAGCACACGTATCAACCAACTTGCTACACCTTGTACCGGCCTCACACTACGCGTGTATACGAGAGATACAAGGGACCGCGGGTCTGAGACCTCTTCTCCTCGGTGCAGGGTGTCTAAACTTGACTGCTACTGCAATTTCATGACTTTCAAGGTTTTTTCAGATCCAAAATAGAGATTTTTTCATGACCTTCGGTAACCCCAACGGTGATTATACAGTTGTATTGTTTAATTGCCCCCGTTTAAAAAGTTAAAACATTCAAATTAGAATTTTCCAACAAATGAATATATTCCAGACACATTTAGCAGGGACATCAGGTAAAACTCATAAGTTATATCTCGTTCTTATATTACTTGAACCTTAAAGAAAAATTAACATTTAAAATCTATAGACTGCCATATGCATCAAAGAGTTGATCCATAAGACAAGTAATTATTTTTAAGCTGTTAAAGTAAAGTTGTTTTGTCAGACTAGAACTTCCAAAGAGAATCGCAGTAGTTTATCAAAACGAGCATCTGACAGTTAAAACTTGACAAAGAACACGTCATGGATAATTGAAAAATTTAAGGTCACTTCGTCATTTTTCATGACATTGCATGACTTTGTTCAGGTCGTGTCGAATTTCATAACATTAAAGTAATTTCACGACTTTTCAGGTCGGTACACCCCCTGTTGGTGTCCCAGCGAGAATCGGCTTGGGTCTAACTCTGATAGACCTCTGTCCTTATCTCGAGACAGCTCGTCCGAATGAAGTTACTATGAAGCAATACCAGCATACGACAATATTCCGGCAGACGCCGAATTAGGAATTCAGCAAGAAACGAGGAAGGTATCGAAAGTGAAGCTTAAAATTTTAGATCCATGCTTAAAAATCAAGACACAAGAGTCTCTCGTTGACGTAGTCGAGTTAACGACCCTGAAACCGTTGACTAATCAATTTCATGACGGGGAGCAGCAGCCTTCCTCGCTCCCGACTCATCTCTCTCTCTCTTCTTCATCGTTCTCTACACCACACATTGGTACAGACCTCTAACCGAGACACCTAGAGTCTCTCGTGAGAGAGAGAGAATCTCTCGCTATACGTTGCTGAGGGATTATTAATGATGTGGCCAGAGGGGCCTTACTGCCTGTGCCACACGAGAATAACTCTCTCGTCCTGATACTCCTCTCTATGTATCTATGTGTGTATATATGTGTACGTATGAGAGCATATCGCAGGTTGCAAGGATCGAGAGATCTGTTTGTTGGTCCTGCAAGAGTGAGAAACGGAGGAAGAGTGAAGGAGACGAGGTGGAGGAACAGTGACGAAGTATCCGGCGGGCTCATTCCCGAGAAACCATGGCACCGGATCATTAGTGCTTGGCGATGCCTGCTCCTTGGTACTGCGTGCTGTTTGAGTTGCGGTATAGCGAGAGCCTCGGTTGCTGCCCACAGTTCTCGCTACTGTATAACGAGCACCTTTCCTTCTCTCATCATCGTCTCTATATGTGCCCTCCTCCCGCTTTCTCCTCCTCTTTTGAAACGATCAACGTCGAGAGCCCCCCGCCGATCGAGTTATCATTCGATTTGGCCAAGAGCTTTTATACCATTCACAAGCTCTATCAACGTATCATCTAGGAAATACCAACGGAATTATCGAGTCTCTCAGAGTTTCTGACATCGACGAGATTCGTGAAGACTCATTGATTCAACCTGATCACCAGGCAATCTTGACAATGCTATTTCGCTTGCTCAGAATTTGATTCTATCCTCGCATGCTTAATGAATCGACAGAATATACCTCATTATTATTCCAACGACAGCGAGATACATACAGAGGAATAAGAAAAAAAGGTATACAAATACTCACATTGCCTTCGGGGCGAGCAATGAGCGAGACGGGTGGATGACACAACGAATGATTAAACCGGCACGCATCGAGGAAGCACGCATCGCGTTCTTATTGGCTACGTGCTGTCCACACTTTCTGTCGTTCGTGTGGTATCGTGTCTTCTGTGATTTTCATGCCCAGGCTCTTGGCAGGTTCTTCCTCCCTGGTCAACATCAAGAAATCATTAATTAATTACTACCGGTTGATTATTATGATTGAGGTTCTTTATAAAAGCAGTCACACGAGTTCCGTGCTATGGTCGATGTATAGCATCGTCGGTGTGTTACATTCGTGTGACTTCAGCGCGGTGGTTACTCCAATGCTGTAATCCCTGTACAATTCGTCACGATGACGACAGCTTAAAAATCGTTATCCGGTAGTCGAAGCTCGGAATATACATTAGGACATGCCGCTCTTTTACGAAGACGCAACGAGGCTAATTGCTCTTCCCGGAATTGATTTATATGCAACTCGCGACGTTACATCCAAGTCCGCGACTCCCGGTCGTAAAATCGATCGGATTTCAATCGGCCTCAAAGACACTTTGAATTCTCGGTTGGGACGGTGAATAGCAGGGATCAATGAACGTTTAAGATTTCTTACTCATCAAGGGGTTATGCCTACTTGTGATTATTGAGAAAAGGAATTTTACGTCAGTTTCTCAGCGCAGAATTTTTGGAGAATATTCAATCAAATTTTCAAGTTAAGCTGACTAAAATAACCGGAATGATGCGGGTTGAGGGATGGACAACTTATTCATGAGTGACCTTTAAACGTTTAATATTATTTCTAATGTCAGTTTCTCAGCAAAGAACATTTCGAGAATATTCAATCAAAATTTCAAGTCGATCGGAATAAATTATCGGAATTATGTGGGATTGATAACTTATTGATGTGTGAATTGTGAATATGTTTTTTATTTTGAAGTTGGTGAGAACGGTTTCTCGAAAACTGCTGCAACGATATTCTTTCCAAATTTAGAAAAATTCAATGAAAAAAGGCAGTGCTTCAACCAAGACCGTTTTTTTAACCCTCTCGGACCGATGTTGCTTCTACGCAACAGGCACTTCGGTCTAAGCAATGCTTGTCTCGGTCTGAGAGGGTTAATGCATAGTTTTCTCCATCTATAAAAGTAATGCGATACTTTTAATCCCAAATCGATACTCACGCTATAAGTTGAGCTGATTTCCCCCCAAATCAATATTCTGACAAGACTTTCAAGGACTAGATTGTTCAATACAAAAATCCATTCAAATGTTCCATCTCAGATCTTCAGTTTTTGGGTTGGGTTTGGGTTAGACTTACAACTTTCAATCAGTTGCTGTACGCAACTTATCAATCCGATTTGAACGGAAGAATTTCTCAACATATTTTTAACATTTTAAGAGGTGCAACACTATGCTGAAGACTGAATGACAACGTGCTTAAAAAAATATTGTAAAAAGTTTCATATGCAAAGGGAGATAATTGACTGAATTGAAAGGCCGAAAAAACATTGGCCGAGTGTATCAACGCAGATCTCAAAAATTTCACAGGTATCTTCACCAAAAATCTAATCACCATCCAAAGGTCCCACTTTTTTCGGCCCTCAGCGATGCGCAACCCCCCAGCAGAGCAAAAGGAAACTCGCGCACTCCTAAAAAGCCACCGGGGATATATTTTCATTTATTTTTTCGTATTTTTTGCAAAGCGTTAAAATGATGGTCGAGCTGGCAATTACCCAGCTCTCGAAACCCTCTCGACTGGTCTGACTTTATTGTTATTCGTGTCGTGATGGCCTATGGCCGTTGTTCACCCGAGCAACTGACTGGAATATCGTATGATCCTCCTTCTCATAACACACAAAAGTGTTGGGCTGTGTGTGCGGCCCATCATGGTAGAATTGTACTTCGGGACAAGACACATACAAGAGCGGTGGGGAACCCACAATATGTGCATATATATATATGTATATATATATATAAATACAAATAAATACAGACAGATTTCTCTATGTTCTAAGCTCGTCTCTGTGTTTTCTCACAGAGACATAAATCTTCGTGGGATCTCGTTGTTACGTGCAGCATAGTAGAAATATATTTATATATATATATGCTATATATGAATATACGTGTATGTACAGTAAAACAACTGGGTATACTGAAAAAGCGCGATATATCTATAGTCGGCATACCGCGGCAATTGTCTTACGTTCGTTGTGTGTCTGAAAATAGTACGTGTGTGTTTGTGCACCGGTGAATTTTATGTACACTTCGTCTTCGTAGCTGTACGAAGTCGTTTGTTCGTTCGTTTGCCACACGATCATCGACCGCGCTCGGTCGTATCATAGTTGCTTCGCTGGCTCATAGTAAATCTCGCGGTAAATTCTCTCGCGAGAGAATGAACAAGAAAAAAAAGGTGGTACGGGCAAGAGGGAGGATTGTCGAAGATCTTGGTACAGTCATTGGCCAATTTCTCGCAATGGCGAACGGCAGTGTGGCAAAAATCATGCCAATGGTCAACTGAACGATTGGCAGATGCCAAAAACGTAACCGGTAAAGATCGTTCCCATCCGGCATAGTCGAGGGGCATTCGGGCAAATGCCGATAATGCAGCGCAGAGAAAATCTCTGTGCTTTGCTTACTAGTCGCCGGTGTTATCAATTTTTATTGCAAGCCCGTGCACCGGGATACATAAAGGAGGCGCAGTTTCGCGGAGGGGTCGGTCTATCCGCGAGAGAATTTCTCGTAAACAAATGCCACGTATATAGATATACACTCATCGTATGCAGTTGATGATGCGCGTGTGAAAATTTGTTCTCGCGGAGTTTGCACTTCCCATCAATTGAGAGAGAGGGATTGGATAGGAAAACGCTTGGTGGCGTTTTCTTTTTTCCCAAGTTTAGGCTCAACGGCTCCTTCGGTTAAACTTCCCGTACACTCTTTCGATTCTTTCGAAAAATACGGCAATTTTTCGACTTAACTATGAGGAGATGATAAAACGAGGTAAATATCGTTTCCTCGTCGCATCCATTCTCTCTCTGTCTCACGAAAATAGTTTTCCTCTTTCTCACGAGAGAAAAATGCCTGTGAAATTGTTGCAAAACTATTCTATTCTCCAACACCTTAAAATAAACGCAGGCGGGGAGTAATAGAAGTTTGCGAGTCCAGGCCGAGACTCGAAAGTGGGAAGAGGCGTTGGATGAAAATCCCACGAGTGGGAGAAAAACTTAAGGTTCACCAGATTTAGGTGATTTTTTAATAATCCAATCAACTGACGCCTCTTAGGGGCTTATTAAAAAACACGATTGTCGAATGAAAAAAAAAAAGCAAATAGCAACGATTCTAGGGTGTCCAGGGGTCAGGGAAATCTGGAAAACCGGAAATTGTCAGAGAATTTCATAGGTCTGAAAATGTCAGGGACAAGTCAGAGATTTTTCCAATTTAGCGGGATTGTTTCCCATCGCTCAACTTTTTTTTTGTCCCGATAATGTGAATGCTTTTTTAATTTCCGATACAAAACACACGCTATGAACCTCTGAATAACAAAAAAAAATTGACCATCTGCCGGAGTCACGGATCAGCCAAAGTCGATTTGCGAATGGCCAAGACTCAGGGGTTCAAAAAATCATGATTTTTTTTGTTATATTTGTCTTTATCAACATCTCAAGGTGTATAACAATGGAAAATCGACCGCTGATCACGAATTTGCAATGGGAAAAATTAAATTTCAACGAGAAACAGGTGAAAAGACTGTTTTTATGCAATTGTAGGCTCAAAATAAGAAAATGAGAGGTCGTAGAGAGCAAAATAAAACTGCATTATCTTGAGTATTTTTTCAAGTTATAATCACAATTGTCTGCAATGAAAAAGTAGAGGATTTTATTTTTTAAATTTTTTTTTAACTTTTCAAGCTTCCCTAAATGATTTTTAGTGCTAATTGATCAGTTAAACATTATTTCTTGGCTCTGGAAAACCGGGGAAAGTCAGGGATTTTTGTTTTTTATGAGTCTGCTGGACACTCTGGATTTGTTCAATTCTTTTCTCGTATCTCATTGAGCATTATTGTGAATTATCATGCCATATTCGATATAGGGATCTCGAGGAGAATCGACCTTCGATAGTCGCAATTTTTTCGCGATTTTTTTGTTCCATTCGTCTTGTACCGAGCAGGGCGAAATAAATATACACCTTCGGCTGTTTTACGAGGGCAAAAACTGTCGAGTAACAATCGTAAAGGCAATCGTAATCGATGGTCGAAAAAAAGCTCCACCGTAGGAGGAAACGAGAAAGCGATACAGAAAGAGAGAACTGACGAGCAAGAGAAAGAGAGGCGGAGAGTGAAGTGTATCTTGAGAGTTTCGCGTTACGCTGGACATTAGCCGTTACTGGAATAGCCATCAAGGATGATTGAGAAATAAGCGAAGAAGAACAAAAGTTGTAGCAAACGCGCGAGAAAGAGGCGGCTTTTGGCTTGGGCTTGCTGCTGGAATGATCTTGCGGGAGCGCGACGCCGTGCCGAACAAACTCTCTCCCTCTCTCTCGCCTATAAAATTTCACGAGTAAAATGTAGAGGCTCAAGGGTCGGTATCGTTTGAGATCCGAAGCACACAGACACGTACAAAGAAAACGGCCCGAACGCCCTTAAACTCCGTTTTTTCATCGTTCTTTTTTGTTTTCATCCCATATTTCGCATTTTTTCCGGTGCAAATCTCACACCGGTGCAAACAGCTCTTAATGTTCAGCGTGAGGAAGCGCCTTTGAGCCAAAGCGAGTGAGACTTTTGTTACGTGCGTTGGCTCTCGATATAAACCCTGTCGGTGCGATTCTCTCGGTTCTTAGCACGTTATTCCCGAAGTAAGATAATTGGCAACCATGAGTAAGATGATCTATACACGTATATCTTCGTGTACGAAAGTCTGATAGACCAGAAAAGCCGCCGTTGCGATGTTTCCCTTTTTTTCCATTCTTTTTTCTCGTCTCTCCCGCTCCATAGACTCATCAATTCTCTTGAATGCACTCAAACTCGTAATTCCCGAATATAGGCATCCATGGCGATGATGATTGACGCGTTCGTTGTCTGTCAGCGATTTTCTCTCTTTTCTTTTTTTCAACCTCGGTAAAATTGCGAATACTCGCGAACCATTTTCAAGCACTCGTTGTGCTTCATCTCTTGCATATCGAGGTTCATGGCTGTCGAGCAAAATGGCGTTGATCGGGTCAACTATCCTCCCGAGAATGGACCAACGACGACCTTTTGATTCTGAGTCGAATCGACACCGGATCCCGAAAGGTATTCACGAGCAATCGCTTTTATTTTACGCCCCAACGATCATTTCGCAATATTTTGCAAATTTTCTTGCCTCGGGACTTGAGGCGGTGTGTGTGGAATTTGAAGGTTTCAACGACCATTAAAATTAATGACCATTGAATCATCATTCGTTTATTCCACCATTTTTTTCCTACTCTCTTTAATCCCAGTTTTTCCGTCATCGTCGTCGTCGTTTTTCTTCTTCTTCTTCTTCTTCTTTTTCTTCCCTCTCGTCATTACTTTTCCTCAGTCGTTCTCTGTGAGCTTTCGCACCGATGCCGACGCAGCGAACACCTTGAAGAATTCAAAAAGGGAATATATATTCATGCGCTTGTGCGACTTAAACTATGAGAAGAGCGCTCGTCTAGGAGGCCCCAACAAGATAGAAGGAGTCTCACGCTCGCGGATTTATCGCTCTCGCGCGATCTCGAATTCTAATATAATCGCTCGTGACAAACTCTGCGCGAAAGGCTATTCGACGATCTTCGTCCGTTCGTTTGTTCGTGTGCGTTTCTATGTGTGTTTGTGTGTGTGTGTATTTCTATCGAGCTGAACTTCGATGCATTCAATAAGGTTCTCTTTTTCTTTTATTTTTTTCAACAGCTCGGAAACTTCCATTCGCATTCTGCTACATACGCGAGACTTCTGGTTACAATCTATATATACCGAACGATTACGATCTCTGTGGGAAAAGTCTTGTAAACCATCCGGGGATCTTCCTGCTTATTCGAGTAGATCTATTGCAAAAATAATCGAACTCGAGCGATCGTGGAAATGAGCAGGATTGCAGATTAATGGGGCTTGATAATGCAGTGAAAAAATTGTGCAAATTTGAAATTTGCACTTTTTCTGTGGCTTCCAGGCAGAACAAGTTGAGTCCAGTTTTTTTAAAAATGAGTTAACAACAGAATGATTTCTGCTGTTAACCCAAGAACTAGGTTAAGGGGACTGAGTCGGTTGAGAAATTGCAGCTGCGAAACTGCAAGATTTTGTCGCCAACTCTGCGTAGAAATATAACCGACAGGTTATATTCTTCTACGCTCTCCAAGCTTTCTTTCAGCTCAAAGAAAAACCCTTAAGGACCACCATTACCCTGATGCACAGCATTTTGAGTTTTTTTCAGTCTGTGCGTGATTCAGAAAAGACCGGTCAACGGATCAAGGTTTAACTAGTCTCATTTTGTTCGCAACGAATTCCCATTTGGGATGAAGGCAGCCCATTTTTGTTTTAGGGCAATTGAAGTGTGAAATATAAAGACTACTCTGATCAGAGAAGCAAAATTGACTGAATAACTATAAAACTGCTTTGTCTGAAACTAGTTAGACCTCGATCCGTTGACCGGTCTTTTCTGAATCACGCGCAGACTGAAAAAGCTCAAAATGCAGCCCATCAGGATGACGGTGGCCCTTAAGGGTTTTTCTTTGAGCTGAAAGAAAGCTTAGAGAGCGTGGAAGAATATAACCTGTCGATTATATTTCTACGCGGAGTTGGCGACAAGATTTTGCAGTTTCGCAGCTGCAATTTCACAACCGACTCAGTCCCCTTAAATATCCCGGCATAATGAGTTAAGTCCAAGGATCCCGGCATAACAAGTTAACTCTATATATGAAGTACTTATGATAATTCGTAATACATTTGAACAATGGTTACAGTTTCACTGTCTTTTTGTAGTTTTCTCAATTTGCTATTGACTAAAACTGCAAATAGACCATAAAATATTAAACAGCGACTTTGCCGTTTTCAACACATTGACTTACGACTTTAACGTATTGATTTGAAATTGACTTGAGAGAATTTAAAAACGTATTAAAACGACCCTAAATGAAAAATATCAAACAAGGACAACAATTGTCTAATTTATCTGAAAAAAAAAATTTGCGTTGTTGGAAAAACAGTTGAAGAAGAGTTTAGGAATGTGAAAAAAAAAACGAAGTCGAAGTTATAACAAATATTAAGAATATTCCATTATCATAAACGATTTCTCGTATTACTCCTATGTTCACGTGTTATAGAAAATCGAATCTGTCAAAATGGAAACAGCGATTTCTCGGAATTCTTGTTTGTGGACTTAACTCGTTCTGCACTGAGAAAAAAATGTACCAGGATTTGTTAACTATTAACAAATGTGAAGTTTAATATGGCGAAATCACTTATTTGTTAACAGTTAATAAATTAAATAAATATTTTTTGACAGTTAATAGATTATTTCGATACAAATAAAATATTTCTTAACGACTAACAAATTTTGTAACAATTAAGAGATATTCGTCAAGTAAAACTGCCAACTAAATATATGTCTTTACGACAAATAAGCTGGTTTTTAGTGTGGCATGGCAAAGGTTTACTTCCTCTTGTTTTTTTTAAATTGAAAATCGTCTTCGGGAGAAAGGTTTCAAGATTTTGGCTGTGATGGAAAATTTATGGATAGCGGAAAAAATGATCCCGTATAATTTTTCGTCAAACTTTAGTCGGTTGTAAAATTATAAAAGCAGCAAATTAAAAAAAGTACCAAATTAATACCAAATTCAAATCTATCCTTATAAAAGATATTTATATGAAAGCTCGATAACTGCGAAGTAAAAAAAGCTAGATAATTCGAAAGCATTTTCTAAAAATATAAAAACCACAGAATTTGAAATCTTCAAGGGATTCTCACCAGATTCAGTACCACCAATCATGCTTGTCATATATGTCTTCCTAATTAATTAAGTTCGATAGTTACAAAGTTATGAAATTTATGGCACATTTTGGCGCCTACTTCCTGACATTTCCTCCAACAAAAAATATGCCCAAATTTTCAGACATCTTAACTAAAAAATTGTGTTCTTTCTCATTAACAAAAAACCTGTTTTCAATCGCAAACAAGAAACAAAGAATTCTACGAGCTGGGAAACAAAAATATTTTACCAAGGGGGTAAAATATTTTTATCTTCTCGTGTTTGTTTATCGATAATTGGCAAACAAAAGGGCGCAACTGGCAGGAAGTAATGGCGAAAAAGTGGGCGAATGACGACGTTTTGTTTGCGAGTTGTTGATATAATGTATGTAGCCATTTGCAATTCTCCTTAAGGGACTCCTACGTATATATATATATATTTATATTTGAGAGAAGTAAAGGAGAATCCAGAGAAAATACCATAGAACGAGAGATTCTCGGTTGTTGGGCAGGGTTATTCGCGTAAAGTTGCGTAGGCCAGGAGCATCGTGTCCGAGGCATTATCCACTTACAGGGAATTATCCTTGCGCGTTTCTCTCCATCCACCCTCTCAGGTTTCCAGCAAACCTATTGCGGTACAGAGCCTGAATATCCATATATATCGTTGGAGAGCTTCTTTATTCGAATCGCCGGAAAAATCGGTTGTAGAACCGTGCAAAATCCAACAGAAGCAATATACCATGGCGAGGGTGAGAAAAGGGAAAAAAGGGAAAGGAGTCGCGAACTCCATTGTCTATGCGAGAAGGTACCGGAGTCCTGGTATATATGGCGCTTCGATCGTCGAAATAAAGGAGATTCGACAAAGGACACGTTGGAAATAATAGAAGAAAAGGGGAGAAGAAGATCCACGAGGATTGGTGAGGATTAATTTTTCGTCCTGCAGATAAGATTGACCGGGTGACAAAAAAAATCGTAGATTACTAATAATTGCAAAAAGTGCAATTAACCATAAGTATTATGGCGAGATTGCTATTTTTTTGTTTTTGAAAAAATCGATTAAAAATCATAGGTAAGGTAAACGACCCTGCAGTTAGTGACACTTTCAGAGCCGCGGTGTCGGATTTCTGCTATTTATTCATGCGTGATATAGCCAAACCGAAAACTAAAGGTTTCGATATGTGCATTAAAGGCCCCCGAACGAGATTCATCTATCGTAAAAGTGAAAAAATCAAAATTTATTGATAAAATCATTGTTTTAATAGCGCTTTCCTACTGCCGGGGTTCCTGACACTGAAGTCACGCCCATGTCCTAGTTTTTGACCCCTGCGTTGTACCGATTTGTGACACCCTTGGCGCAGTTTATGACACCTGCGCGTCACTGACACTAACCTTCAAAAATTTCCACAAATGATAATGGTTTCATTATTGTATTTTTTTTTTCCGTTTCTTCCGTTCACAAAAACTAATAATCTTTTCTTTAAATTGTTTTTTCGCAGTAAATGAGAATAAATGAGCAAAGAAATTTGTTCGATGCAACAGGTGACAAATCGAGGTTCAACAACAAGGGCACAACCCCAATTATATGACCCAGTTATTGACACCGCGAATTTAAATAAATACCTAACCAAAAGTTAAATTATTTCTTATCTCGTCGATAGTCTGGTTCCTGCTGAAGACGTTGATACCATTTTTATGTCGTTTTATACTTGCATGACCAACAAAATTCACAATATGTCGCTCGTCGTGGCTTGTGGGTTTCGTCTAGGAATGCCGCTGCGGAGCCACTGAGACGCGTGTCGTACCATTCACTAGTCCATTTCCATTTTAAATATTCAATTCTAAAAGGTGTATCTCTCCAATAATTGAAAGTGAAACATTCTGTTGAATTAGCCGGTAATTGGATTATTATTCGACAAAAACTGTATTTATGACAATCAAAATTGATCCGCCGGTGTCACAATCTGGGACAGTGTCAGTGACTGGGCCGTTTATCTTAAAATCCTGCCAATGCAAAACTTCTCAACTTCTCTAACGTGCAGATGTTTCTGGACATTTATGTTCGAATCATGATTTGGGTTTGCTCATGATCAGATCAAATTTGGAAATGCTCGGGAACTCAAAATTTAAGACGACTCGGTGAAGAAGCTAATATTGCATAGTTCAAAAAGTAAGAAGTGAAAAAATGTGAAAATTAAAAGATCATCGTTTCACTATAATTTTTGGCATTTTTTTCAGTGCTCCAGATTATATAGAAGATTTTTTTTAAAGCTCTCTCCACTCTTTCCGGACTATTTGTTCTGCTGTAAGAGCGCAACGAGTAACGATCGGCTGTTTATTTATTTATTTTTTTTCGCATTTTTCATTTTTCATTTTATGCTTTCGTTCCTCGTTGCCCCTTCATTCTCATTGCCTCGTCGAGCTCAAAGCTCGCGCGCTCTCGTTATCTTTCGCGCAGAAAGCGCGTCGATGTATTTTCCGCGTACCTTGGACAAACGATTCCACGAGAATGAAGAGAAGAGTTATTCGCTCTCTCGCTCCTAACTCAAACAAACACGCGGATGCTCTTGAATTGCCGTGGGTAAATTGTGGCCTGTGCGGTTGGAACGTTTCGGAAAAGAGCATGTATAAACGCGAGAGTGCGAGAAAGACGGCGACTGGGAGAAGGAATTTCAGATTTTCTTTTTTTTTTTCACTGCACCAGTGAATATTCTTTGAGATGAAAATCAGGCACACTTACTGCTCTATACTAGTTATTTCCGTACCAGAAATGCACATTCGTACCGCAATAAAGGTTCACCGTAACATTGCTGAGAAATTACAATTCTACCGCATAAAATATCTGCCGAATATGAGCGTTTAAACATGTCTAGAAAATTACAAGAAACTGACAGAATTTATTCCCCGCCAAATAATAAATCAACTAATTTACTTGGTTAGCGCATAACGGATTTTGCAAAAAATAGCACTTTACTGACATCTCTACCGCATAAATTTTACACACAGGAACAAGAAATCGGTTGGTCCAACCCAATGCATTTGACGGGCGCTGTCAACAAAATTTTTAGGAAAATTAATAATTCGATGTTTTAACTTGATTACTTTGGTTAGGTGGGTTGGTTGGTTGGTTGATTAACTTTGGTTACGACAAAGAAATTTTAATTTTCATAACTATAAAACTTTGTTCGACAGCCTATTAAAAACTTTATAAAACTTTATTTGACAGCCCTTTAAAAATTTTATAAAACTTTATTCGATATTAACTGTCGCCTAAACTATTTCAGCTGTGAGAGGAGGAAAATCCTGAGACAATTATACTGGTAGAGATGTAATCGGATAGGCTTGTACAGGGTGGCCATTAAATCGGACGAAAAAAATTCCCTGACATTTCCCTGACTTTTCCCTGAAATTTTCGAAAATTTCCCTGATAAACCATTCAGATTTGTGAAAAGAAAGTAACACGGTAGGAACATTGCATATGTTTATTGTTATTAATTTTTTGGTATTGTTTATTACATTATATATTTGAAAGGAACAAATCATAATAAATAAATGAATAATCATAATAATAAATTATGAATAGAATAGAGATGACGAGATATAGAAGCAGAAGTTGAAAAGATCCTTCTGAAGAATGATCCTTCTAAAGAAGCTGAAGTTGAAAATGTCCACCCATAACTTTTTTTCAGCGATACGCAGAACACAAAATATTCGCCCATACACTTTTTTTCTCTATTTGATTATTTTCCCTGACTAACTATTTAATTCCCTGACATTTCCCTGATTTCCCTGACCGCGAAAAAATTCCCTGACATTTCCAGGTTTTCCAGGTTTTCCCTGACAGTGGCCACCCTGTTGTAGTTTGGTAAAGATGTTTTCTGGAATAGCAAATTTTCGGTAGAATTATTAGCCGATAAAAAATTTAAGGAAATGGCGTTATTTAGCGGTAGTATTTTTAATGTTAAGGATGTTATGGCAACGAAAATGCAGGCAGAGATATATTTTGCGAGAGTAATATCTGGTTACAGTCGAAAATGTGTCAAAAATGATTGTTTTGTTTATTTTGAGTGAGAAAATAGTACATTACGATACGAGTGCGATGAAACTTTTTCTCGACGAGTCGTGTGGTTGCAGCATTCGCCTTCGGCTCATGCTGCAAACTCACACTCGTCGAGAAAAAGTTTCATCGCACTCGTATCGTACAAAATTTTATCGCACGAGTGCGTAAAGTGCCCGCTTCTCGCACGCCCAGCGAAGCGAAGCGTGCGAGAAGTGGTCACTTTACGCACGGAGTGCAATAAAGATTTTAATCCTATTCCAAAAAACCCGAAAATAGAGGCTAAAATTGAAAAAACTCTTTTAAGAATCTAATAATCTAAGGCTCGAATTTCGAGTCAAGTTCTATCTTAAGATCAAACTTTCCATCGAATTCAATTAAGTTGAAAGTTAAGGTCGAATATAAGTTTCAATTTTAGATGAATCTTAAGTTTGAGCTTAAGTGCCATTATAAGTTCATAATTAGATTCAAACTTCAGAGCGAACTTTAGATTGATTTTAAGTTCAAATTTTAAATTGGTTTGAAGTTTGATCCTGCGATCCCTCTTGGGCTTGAACTTAAGTTCCATCGAACTTAATTATTTCGACGACTAATGTCGAAACTTTATATCAATATATGACCGCCGAAACAAAACACACTGAGAAAACAATGTACCAGAATTTGTTGACTGTTGACAAATGTAAAGTAGAATATGGCAAAATCAATTATTTTTTAACAGTTAATAAATTAAATAAATATTGTTTAACAGTTGATAAATTATTTTGATACAAATAAAATATTTTTCAACCACTAACAAATTTTGCAACATTTAAGGAATATTTAAGTAAAACCGCCAATTTAATTTATTTCTTTACAACAAATAAACTGTTTTCTCAGTGCACGGTCGAAGGAGACGATGAAACAAGTTCGATGAAACTTAACCCTCCGTCTGTACACTTATAAATTTTGGGACACCGTCTGTACTCTGGGTCGTTAAAGTCCTGCTAATGTATTTACTACGAAAAAAACGTCAAAAAAATCTAAAAAAATTCTGAATCACTTTTATAACATTTTTTTCCATCATAATCCAATCATTTATTTAACCAGTTATAGTAAACCATTTTTTGTACAACTTTTCTAATTCCAAAGATATTCGATTTGAAAATTTGGCTTGTGCCTTAAAAGACCCAGTGTACAGGCGGAGGATGAAGTTCCAATTTCAAGTTCAAACTTAAACTTGATCTGAAGTTCGCCCTAAAGTTTGAACTTGAGTATAAATTTACAATGACCCTCAAGTTCAAACTCAAGGTTCATCTTAAATTGGAACTTAAGTTCGATCTCAAGTTCCAACTTGATTTCGATGGAAAGTTTGATCTTACGTTTGATCTTAAGATAGAACTTATATGACTTAAAATTCGGGCCTGAAAATCTAATTATTTAATCAAATAAAATCGGACGAGCTTGAAACACAAATGTTATCCGTAAATGAAACAAACTTTGATTCCACTCGAATTATCGCCCAATCGACGAGATAGGAAGGGTGGTTTTTTTTCAAGTCTGTAAATTCACGCTCAATTAGCAAATCATGAATGACGAGTACACGTGGAAAAAAGCGAAAGGTACGAAATATCCTTGAGAGTTACAAGAGAGGATCCGCGATAATCGCTCTCTCTCTCTCCCTCTCTCTCTCTCTCTCTCTCTCTCTCTCTCTCTCTCTCTCTCTCTCTCTCTCTCTCTCTCTCTCTCTCTCTCTCTCTCTCTCTCTCTCTCTCTCTCTCTCTTGCCCTGACTGTGGTATGCGTGGGAGTTTGACTTGACGTTTGAATAAATTACGCACGTACGGGACGTTCGGCCGTCCGCAGATGGATATATATAAGCACGATTCGTAATACACAAACGCACACATACAAAAAAATTGTAATTTTAATATTATATACCGACGACAAGACGGAGATAAAAAGTCACACAGAGCAAAGTGTATGGAGCGTACTCGGGCAAGTTGTCTACCCCGAAAACAGATAATGCGTGTATATATTTATAGTGAAAGACAAAGAGAGAAGAGAGAAACGATGAGTTAAGCGTTTCACGTAGCAACTGGTAATTATGGATGCGTTTAAGCAGCGGCAGTTTGGGAAACTAAATAAAATAATCTACGTGAGCGGGACTCTTTATTGCCGGATTAAAAGTCAGTCTCTCTCTCTCTCTCCCGTTTCGCCTATACACGATCCCAAGCCGATATCTCTCTTTTTTGCTACACGCTTAACGAATCCAACGTGACTATCTCTTCTTTCGATCTCACTAAGCACGAAAATCCCCTCAACCCTCCCCCCACTGGCCGAATGAAGAATATAAAAAAAAAAAAAATTAATCTGAGCCTACTTGAAATTGTACTTGGAAAATTCTTGGAAAGTTGATTTACAGCTGATGATTGATAGGATTAAATACTGAAGAGCATCGAGTGTGAGGAATAATAAAAAATTAATTATTTTCTCATGTTTTATTTCGGTCTCCTCATTTTGGTTTTTGAGATCTTCTGTCAACTAGCGTTTGAAATTGTTTATACTTTTCGTTGAAAACATTTGACTTGGGTTGACTCTTATTTTCTCCAGATAAATGAATGGTAGAGATTTTGAATTGATAGCTAATGACAAAAATCTATTTGGTCAACGGATAGAGAATGTTCGACATAAAACACAAAGAGACCTGAATTAGCAAAATTGAACAAACTTGTATTATTCTTCGCAAAAATGAATGAGAATACACGTTGCTGAAAATCGTCAATATTTATAAATTTCATTCCAATTGAGATTTTTTTCTTTTTTCCCCATGAAAATTTTTACTACTGTCGTATTAGCTTTGCAATTTGGCAATAACAATAGATCACTATTTCAAAAAGGAAGTAGTGCGAAATCTTTGTATTGCCATTATTTTTTTTCAAAAACAGATTTCTTCGTAAATTAAATGCCATTATTACGTTTTATTTAGAAATATTTATCAGTATCAAATGTTTCGCAATCTCATTTTTTCAATTATCGATAATGTATTTTTCAAAATCTTTTAGTAGTTCAAAATCGAATCGCGAAATTTGGTTCGTAAAAAATTTGTACCAAATACTGTGACACCTTCCTCAGGTCTTGTATAAATTGCCGTTTAATGGGAAGAAACAAAATAATGTAAAAAAAAATTATCATTCAGCGTAAGAACTTTGTGGAGGCAGAAATTTCAACACTGATAACTCGTTCGAAAAAAAACCCTCATCGAGTTCAGGTTTGAAAAAAAATTTCGTTTCATCATGAACAATCGACATACAAAAGTATTTGTAATAACTAAATTAACAAAATTTGTAATAACTAAATTTTGAAATTCCCAAAAACACAGTTTTTGCGAAATCGTAAAGACTACCAATATCTCGATAACGAGCGCAATTTAAATCATATAGAAATTATTGTCACTATAAATGCGGATATGTATCCAAAATATATGGAGATATACAATTTACCCATGCACATCACATTGCTAAACAAGATTGTCGATTGATCGACAAACGTTTGTAGAAAAAAAATCTACAATATAGTGTCGATTTGCCGTAGAGTGGCCAGTAAGTCAGACGAAAAAAATATCCCAATATTTCCCTGTGAAATGGGGCATTTCACGTCAAATCACGCGGTCATCAGCCTGCCCTGCTCGGATTTTGATGTCCAATGCATTGTGGGTTTCATTTGGCCGAAAATATAACCTTAAATTTTTAGGAATTTTTATTTTATTTTTTAGGGTGTTCTCGAGCTAAAAAAGCATTAAATTGAGGGAAAACATGAAGAGACGCCTTTTGCAAATTAATGAAATTTTTTTCAAAGAAACTAGGGCCCAACACAGATATTTTCGTCATAGTTCGATAATGGGCCAAAAATTATTACGATTTTTTTGTATTTTAATTTTTTTTTATAGAATACACTTTAAGAGTGAAACGACAACATTTTTCGAAAATTTATTAGCCTCGACGACCTGAAATAAAACGGATGATTCAAACACAATTAAAAAAAAAAAAATAGTAATTATTTTTAGCCCATTCCCAAACGATGACAAAAATATCTGTTTGAGACCTCAGTTTCTATGAAAAAAATTCGTTAATTTGAAAAAGGCCCCTCTATGTTTTCCCTCAATTTAATGATTTTTCAACTCGAGCAACCTCTAAAAAATGAGATAAGAATTTCTAAAAATTTAAAGTCATATTTTGGGCCAAAGGAAACTGACAATTCACTGGACATCAAAATCCGAGGGGGTCAGGCCGATGCCTACGTGATTTGACGCGGAATGCCCCATATATATATAAAAATGTACTCGGCGAAACGAGAAAGGAGATCAAGTGCGATCGCTTACGCACACCATCGGTGTCCCGGCGAATTGAAAATGATGATTGGCGGTAAAAGGGTACAGAGAGGGACGATCGAGGGATAAATAAAAGGATATCTCTTGTGCGCGAGAAAGAGAGGGAAAGAACAAGAGAGTGAAAGAGAGAGAGAGAGAGAGAGACAGGGTTGGTCTCGTTTCCAAGGTGGGCGGCACGATGCATCGTGCAATTCTCTCTCTCTCTCTCTCTCTCTCTCTCTCTCTCTCTCGCTCTCTCTCTCTCTCTCTCTCTCTCTCTCTCTCTCTCTCTCTCTCTCTCTCTCTCTCTCTCTCTCTCTCTCTCTTCTCTCTGTGCACTCTCTCGATCTGCCGTATCGCGTGGAGATGCCATGTAAAAAAAAGAGAAAAAAAAATAGTTCGAGAGAGAGAGAGACAGAGAGAGAGCGCGAATTAAGTCGATCGCTGTGCGTGGAACCACATCCTTCGCGCCCAGCCGGCCATCCCAACGTCCAAGATATCGCTTTTCTTTTGTCCCTCGGGCAAACGCGCCGGTGCGTTTCTCTCTCTCTCTCTTCCTCTCTTACGTACGTTCTTTCGTGTCTTCGCTCTTTTCTTTCTCTCTCTCTCTCTCTCTCTCTCTGTCTGTCTTTTTCTCTTTGGTCTTTTCGCCCCCCCGTTGGTCGAGAAACGCTTGCCCCACGGCGCGTACCTCTTCTTTATTATCGACATCAACCATCGTCTTTTGTTTTATAATAACCGCGAGCTACGAGCTCTGCTGCTGCTGCTGCTGCGGTCGCGCTAAGAGCGCTCACTTGTGTGTGCCCACCAGCAGCAAAATCGTCTCTTTCTCTCTCCTCCGCCTTTGCCTCAAAATCTTCTTTTTATCTGGCTCAGCCTTTTTTTTCTTAAATTTTCCTTTTTTATTACTTTGCGATACCACCACAGCTTCCCACTCTTCTCTCTCTCTCTCTCTCTCCCTCACACACTCTCTCTCTCTTTTTCTTTCTCCTTTTGAGACTCCCAAACTTTTTATTTTATTTCAAATATATATATGCATCACCGCAGTGTTATGCACGGAACCAACGCGGTTAAACTTGAGAATAAATTACTTTTGTTCGAGATCCTCTGCAAGTACGAGTCAAATCGGACAATGGCCTTTTTTTTGTCTTCGTTTCTCAACTCTTTCTTCGTTTTCTTGCGGAGGAATTCAGGCTGGAGAAACGCGGAATGATTGACCGCGAATTGGCATTGACACGATCGTAAAGATTTTCTCACCGAGCTACCGGAATTATTTTATTGAGCGCTCGCCGATAAGCTCGCACGGCGATCAAGAGGAATTGCAAAGTAGACATTTCTTTTTTCGGTCAACGATGAACGCGGTGATTCGATTTGAGCGAGGATTGCCGACGTTTGCTGATATAAACGTTGCAAAAATTGTATGCGTTAATATCTTTGCACGGATTTCTTTTTGATGTGGCGGCGGGAGGGAAGGGTTGAAGATTTAGGTAACAGGAAAAATTGATAACAGCGAAAATGGTCCTCGAAAAATTGGCCCCTATTATTGGTGACAACGCCGATTGAACTGTTTCATTCGAATAAATAGTACATTATGATACGAGTACGATAACACTTTTTCTGATGCGTGTGAGTTTGTAGCATGAGCCGAAGGCGAATGCTGCCATCACACGAGTCAAAAAAAGTTTTTCGTACGATCGTCATACAAATCTTTATTGCACGAGGGCGTAAAAGCCCATTTCATGCACACGAAGTGTGCGTAAAATGGGTCTTTTACGTACGGAGTGCAATAAAATAACTTTTGCATTCGCTTATGAGCGAGTTTTTGGGGTTTTTGTGCTGTTTAAAGCCTCGCAGATCGAGTTTTACTTACACAAATTACACAATTTAAAAATGTCAATTTTATTCGAATGGAACAGTTCAATAGACGTTTTAACCAATAATATGATGTTGAAGTTTGCATCGTTGCAATGCAACGAAAATATGTTTTTTAAATTCATTTTTAGTGAGATCTAAGTTTTGCTCGTGCATTTAAAATCCTAAATCCTTGATAAAGATAAAAAAAATTAATTTTAATGATTTTGAATCAAAAAATTTCTTAGGAAGAATGGAATTTTGTTGATAGATTGATAATTGCCGTTGCATTGCAACGATGCAAACTTCAGAATCATCCAGTAATAGTGGTGAATTTTCTGGGACCAATTTTCCGGGGGCTATTTTTCCTAGATCCGAAGATTTCAGGGTGTTAATGTGTGTGGAGTTACATTTTGTAAAGATCCACGGAGGGACCAGAATTAGATGAAATTTGTAAGATTTGGGAAGGATCGTCGTTCTAGTTTTGGTGATTTTTTGATTTTGCACTATAGAAAGATCCAAGACTTTTTTTCGTTGAAATTAACAGTTATAGAAAAAACTCAGCAATTTCTAGAACTGCAAAAGACTTCCCTATGCATTTTTACACATTTACAAAACTTACTGCACGAGAAATCTGAAATTGGGACAGCTGCTTGCTCATAAAAGATTTTAGAATTTGTGAAAATGATAAACAGCGGAAAATTTTTTAATTTTGCAAAAAATAATAGAATTGTAAATTCATCATTAAACATTTTTTTCTCTATCAAGTAGAAATTCACCTCATTTCGCGCTAGTTTCTGCTTCAATACTTTTAAGAACAAATTTTAAAATCTCAAGTTTTCCGAACGCTCAACATAAACCGCTTTACGTTAACTAAACCAGTTCATGACTCTTAAAAGAAAGTAACGAGATCGTTAATAGTCGTGTAATTATTGCGATTCCTTCTCAACTCCAACAGAACGAATCTTTTCGAAAATATTGCTTTCTTTTTGGAAATATTTCACCACTGCAAAACAATTTTCTCATTACGAGAATTTTAATTCTTTTGTACAAAATATTCTAAAATGCTTCAAACGCCTTGACCCTAATTTTCAACCCGGGTATTTTTTGTTCAAGCCAAAAAATTCAATATAAATCGATTCAATAAATTCAATAAATATGCAATGAATGTAACAAAATATCTCAAAAGTTTGGAAAATATTCGTTATATCAGGACTGAGCAAAGTATCTCAAAAATCTGCTTTTCAGCGTTTTAATTCTGATTCCTTCTCCAATTCTGACTAATCAAGCTTTTTACGGACATTTTTCAAACCACAAGCATACGTTACATCGAAATCAAGTCAGTTTTTCAAACCCGCCAACTTACAGGACATTTCCCTGAAATTTCCTTGACATTTTCAAAAACGTCCCTTACAAACCATTCAGATTTGTGAAAAAAAAATTAAGACGTTAAGAACATTGTATATGTTTATTATTATTCATTCTTTGGTATTGTTTATTAAATTATATCTTTGGAAGGAATAAATTATATAACCTAAGAATTTTTCAACGCCGAGATTTTTTCATTGAGAAGAGCTTCTTGTTTCGCATTTTTTTACGAGTTTTTTTAATATTTTCCCTGAGATTTCCAGGTTTTCCCTGACTTAGGTCGAAAATAAGGAATAATACCTCAAGTGGAAGTAATAATTTGCCCAATGACGATTACAATTTCTCGGTGTTTTCGTCCTACTGTCTTTGTAAAATATTGTCCCGCACCGCGTATTTTTCGTACATTACTTTTATACACTCATTGTCAAATCCGAAAAGGAATAATATATCCATAAATAAATGTGTGTATAAACTTATGTGCGAGCATCAAGAGAGTAAGAGAGAATGAGAGAGAGAGAGAGAGAGAGTCCGGAGTGTGGTGAGAGGTTGAACGACCTAGCCCGGATCCGTTCGCGCGCGGCGCGCGTTCATACCGATCGCCACCACCTCCTTCGCTGCTTTTTTTTTCTTCCCTCTCGTCCTTCTCTCGACGACGTCGCAGTCGTTGTCTTCTTATATTCTCCCTCCTTCCTCTTCCACCGCACTCCTGTTTTTTCTATTTTTTTTTCTCTCTCTGTCTTTCTTTTATTCCTCCTCGCTTATAGACGCTCGCGATGTGCCCCTTCTCGTTACCGCGGCCATAAATAAGTCCACGTACGATTCAACTACCGTCTCTCTTTTCGATAAGTATTAACGCCTTGTCCTTACGGTACGTCACGTGTATATGTATAGCTTCGACACGGGTGACTCTTAACGAATGCCGTGACGCTGCGGTTATATACGAAATGCTCGGTGTGAGTACTGTGACTGAGACTGCTGATGCTCCTGATGATGCCAACTTGCTCATATATACATATATATATATATGTAGTATATTACGTAGCTGGATGCACCTTTCAGCTGCTCTTCAATTCTTAGAAAGATGCTCGAAAATGATAAAAAATAGTTTGGGACTCTGGTGTGAGGTGGCTTTATTGTCCTTGCGGAAGGTTGGATCGAAACAGAAGAGACTCGATCATGATCGATGCATTGTGAGAGGGGGAATGAGAGCTTTTGGAGACAGGGTTATATTTTTAGTTTGGGGAAGGCGATTGGAGAAAGAGGGATAATATTATAGTAGAGATTAAGCGATCGATGGATCTGGAAGAATTGCGATCATGATCGGTCAGAAGAGATTTTCCATCGAGTTTCGATTTAGTTTCAGAGAATTTTGTAGGCTGAGATTCGTGAGATTTGTTTATGTTCGGATCAGAGTGTTAACCGATTCAAGATCGGTTGATTATTGCAAATATTCTAACTCAATCGTTTGATGGTTAATAGTCTTTTTTTGGGGAGATTGAATGATAAAATGAAGTCAGTTGGAATTAATTTGAAACTCCAGAAGAAAATAGCCTGGCAATTGAGCGAAGGTTCAAATATACTGGTTGAAATGTTTGGGGATCGATAATTTGTTCAGAACATTGATGGAAAAAATTATGTCAGTTGAAATTAATTTGAAACTTGAGAGAAGAATATACTGGCAAATTATAATTTATTTTCCAGCTGTTCGAATTGAAATTTTATTCCATGGAAAATCGATTACCCATTTCCAATATATTAATTAAAATTTTTGGTGATCAATAGTTTTTTTTAAAGATTTGAGGAAAAAATCAAGTCAATGAAAATTAATTTGAAACTTGAAAAGAAAATTTCCTGGCAAATGATTATTTATTGTCCAGCTGTTCGAATTAAGACTTTTATCGATGAAAAATTGATTGGCTGTTTCTAATATACTAATGAAAATGTTTGGTAATCGATACTTTTGTCAGAATATTTAAGAAAAAAATGAAGTAACTTGAAATTAATTTGAATTTTGAGAAGAGAATATCCTGGCAAATTATTATTTACTTTTCAGCTGTTCGAATCAAAATTTTATTCCGTGGAAAATCGATTACCCATTTCCCATATATTCATTAAAATTTTTGGTGATCGATAGTTTTTTTTTAAATATTTGAGGAAAAAATGAAGTCAATGGAAATTAATTTGAAACTTGAAAAGAAAATTGCCTGGCAAGTGATTATTCATTGTCCAGCTCTTGGAATTAAGACTTTGATCGATGCAAAATCGATTGGCTGTTTCTATATGCTAATGGAAATATTTGGTAATCGATAGTTTTGTCAGAACATTGAAGAAGAAAATGAAGTCACTTGAAATTGATTTGAATTTTGAGAAGGGAATATCCTGGCAAATTATTTTTTATTTTCCAGCTGTTCGAATCACAATTTTATTCCGTGGAAAATCGATTACCCATTTCCAATATATTAATTGAAATGTTTGGTGATGGATATATATTTTTTTTTAATAGTTGAGGAAAAAACTCAGTCAATGAAAATTAATTTGAAACTTGGAAAGGAAATACCCTGGCAAATGATTATTTATTGTCCAGTTGTTCGAATCAAAATTTTATTCCATGGAAAATCGATTACCCATTTCCCATATATTGATTAAAAATTTTGGTGATCGATGGTTTTTTTTTTTAATATTTGAGGAAAAAAAGAAGTCAGTGAAAATTAATTTGAAACTTGGAAAGAAAATAGCTTGACAAATGATTATTTATTGTCCAGAATTAATCAATAGTTTTGTCAGAATATTTAAGAAAAAAATGGAGCCAGTTCAAATTATGTAAAAAACACTTCGGAAAAAAAAGTTGCACGCAGGGAATTTGGCGCTGATGTAAATATGATGCAATTTTATATTTCCTGAGAATTCAGAGAAAATATGACTTACAACTTATCCTACCATTCACAAACTTTTTTTTTAAGCGAAAAAATATGATGAGATGAGGAATTTAAAAAACTGCAATTGATTTTAAATACAGATGAAATTGAACAAAAGTCCAGTTTTCCATATGACTAGTTTTGTATGCAATATCAGTATTTTGGTAAAAATAAAACCTTTTGTAATGTCCAAAGATGTGATAAATCATCGCAAAATATTTGAACAGTCTTTACCGCACCGAGAAAAAAAAATGGAAATTAGGACTTTCGTAACGTTTCAATTCAGTTTCTTTCAATAAAAGTCAAACATTCCGCAAACATGGAAACTTGCACCCTGCTTCGGCTTTCTTAAAAAAAAAGGCTAAATTGATCGACGAAATGACTCACAAAGGAGTTTTTTCAAACCTCAAGAAAAATAGAATATGCACATTCAAAGCTATTTTATTGAATTCAGACCGCAATTATTCGTTATAATGATATCGATTTTTTTTACTTCAAGTACGTGGTCAAGAAAGAGGGAGTGAGGATTATTGATAAATTAATAAATGGCCCTCGAAAAATTGTGCTATATCTGACATTCCTCGTTGAGAATAAGAGGAACGATTAGAGGTTCGAGTATTATTGGGAGAGAGTGAAAAGCTCTGGGAGAAAATCAACGAATGGGACTCGTGAAAACGATTGTACTCTACCAACTCCCAGGGAAGAGGAAATAAAGGGGCAAGGGGGAGGAGGAGGAGGCTAGCTCGTCTACTTAGCGCGGTGTACGTTGAGTTGCAGGACACAATCGATCGTTCACGATAAAGTCGACGACAAAGTCTACTATTCTACCCCTTCTTTTCCTCTCTCACAAGCGAGCCCTTTGTTTCTCGAATGGCACTCAAGGGCACTGAAAATCGAGTACCTACTCGTGTTTTTTACCCTCTCCCTCTTTTTATCTCTCTCTCGCTCTCTTGCACTCTACGTCAACGATTTTGAGAGTGCAAAGCCGAGGGCATTCTCCCTGCCACGCGTTTCGAACAATGCAAGAGACCCTTCGAGTCAAAACATTTATTATGCAGATTCCTTTTTTTTTGTTTTCAAGCTCAACTGTTTGATTTTTCTCTTTGATATTCGCGCCAACACTCTCGGACACTACAGTGTTCGGTCTCGTGTCCTTAAACGTTTTTATCGATGCAACTTTACTACCCCAACCGTTATGAAGAACTCAAGAGGCTGTCTTCAATCTTTCAACGGCTAATCTGTGACTTGTTGATTTTTTTTTAAATTCTATTTCAGCCCTATTACACTGAGAATTTTGTTGTTGTTGAAAATGCAAAAATTTGTTTGACTCAACCAAATATTTGTTTCCGGACGTTCAACGAGATCATTTTGGTAATTCAACAAAGATACAGTGGAAGTTTTAGTTAAATCGGTTAAATCGTTGCTTGAATGGGCGAAGTTTCAGTTCAATCAAATAAATATCTTCGCACCAAATAAATTGTGTGATTGAAAATACGAATTGTTTTTTTTTACAGCTCAATTTATTTAGTTAAAATATAATAGAAATCAACGAAATATTTCTGTACAGCAACTCAGTAACGTGTAAATTGGACTAAACTGTATCTGGAAATTGATCAAATAATTTCGTTCACCTCATATCTTGTGGTTAACCAAATCCATTTGTTGAATTGATTATAGTTTAATTATTTCAAAAAAATTAATATTGAATCAACTAAATTTTTTTCAACTAAATGGATTTAGTTGTTTCAACTGAACTTTTTTCTCAGTGTATAAATTCGAAAGGCTTTAAGATTTTTTCCCAACCGAGCTCTATTATTATTATTATTATTATTATTATTATTATTATTATTTGTAAAACCAATTGCAATAGCGTTATAAGTTATTAGGAGGTTATAACTTTTGTTTATTGATGTCGATGATTTTTCATAAAAATTTAGTCTACCTCATTATAATTTTGACAAGCTATGAGTGTTATCAAATGCCAAATATTGCAAAATTTGTAAAATGTGGAGTTACACAATGCTTTGAAAAAATTATTAAATTGCAACCCTCCAGTGATTGTCTTGAAATTTGATGCCAAACAATCTTATTCGCGAAACTATCGGTAAACTTTTTTTCAACTTCATGTAATAAAATTTACGAAAACTAGAAAAGTTCTACCAACTTGAAAAACTTGAGCCGTTATCAGGTCGTGATTGATAGAGATAAATTTTTTGCTTTACAAAAACTATAATTCGAGAACCAAGAAAAAGTTGAGCTTGAAAAATTTGAAATTTTTTTTACGAAAACGTCGTTCGCGATTGAAGAACCAAAATATGGCATTTTTTAATAATAATTTAGAACAAGGATGAGATTTATATTAAGGATGCTTTGCCTATACAGTCCCGGCCAAAAATTTTATCTGATTGGAATTTCCGTACTTTGTGATACAATAAAAATCTGAAAACATTCAGCAACATTTAGCATGCCATAAACAACGATTATCAATAATAATATTGCTCAAAAGTTATTGATAAATTGTTTAGACAAATAATTATTGAACCATTCTTCGGTAAGTTCATTGTTTTCTTAAACAAATCGAATGTTTCAATTTTTCTGAACGCATATGAATTTTTTTAGAATTTTCCCTCTATTTTGAAATTCGCGTTTTGAAATTTTTAGAATAGATGTATTTATGTATTTTTTGGCCCAGTGTCTTTAAAACTTTTCAAAGCTGACGATAAACCTGTGTGCAAAAACATACAAAATTGGCAATTTTTTGTTTGTATTTCAGAATGTTTTTGATAACATTTCAAAACAGAGAGAAAATTCTGAAAAAATTATATGCGTTCAGAAAAATTAACGCATTCGATTTGTTTAAGAAAGAAAAGAACTTACCGAAATATTGTTGAATAATTATTTGTTTAAACAATTTATTAGTAACTTTTGGGCAATATTATTATTGATAATTATTGTTTATGGGATACCATATTTTGCTAAATTTGTTCAGATTTTTATTATATCACGAAGTACGGAAATTTCAATGAGATAAAATTTTTGGCTGGGACTGTAGGGGCAAAGCATCCTTAATCGTGCGATTGTCGATCAGTCAACGTTCTTCTTTGGTTAAGTGAGAGAAGGAGAGACATGGAACGCATTTTCATTGCACAAGGGTAAGCGAAAATTATAGACAAATCATACAAAGATGACGAACTAAGGAATGAAGAAAAAAAAATAGGTATGTAACTTAGGGTGGGTCAAATAAAATGACTAATTTTTTTTTTCCTCGATATAATGAAAAATGTATTGTTTGGCATCTGAAAAAAACCCTCTGCAAATATTAGCCCTTCATATTTAAATTAAGAGGTCCCTCATTGCAAATTTTTATTTCCCATTTAAAAAACATAGGAAATTTTTTTTTAACTTTGAAATTTTATTAGACTTTAACCGTTGAGTTTAGGAGAGTTTTTTAGCACATTTTTGTAGAACATTTGATGCTCTACAAAAAAGCTCGGTGATAATAATCACTAATTATCAACGATTATTTTTTGTAGAGCATCAGATGTTCTACAAAAATGTGCTAAAAGACTCTTAACCTCAACGGTTAAAGTCTAATAAAATTCCAGAGTTAAAAAAAAAATTCCTATGTTATTTAAATGGAAAATAAAAATTTGCATTGAGGGACCTCTTAATTCAAATATGAAGGGCTAATACTTGCAGAGGGTTTTTTTGAGACGCCAAACTACATTTTTCATTATATCGAGGGAAAAAAATGAGTCATTTTATTTGACCCACCCTAATGTAACTATATAAGAGTGCCTATGAGAATAAAGATAGAGAAATTAAGGTAGTTGAGTCATTATACCAAAATGATGTCGAAAATATAAAGTTATCAGTAACGAGTAATATTCATTGTCAAAAGACTTACTAGACATTTCGAGGCGATTAGTAAGTTCGTTGTTGAAAAATCTTCACATAAAAATATAAAAATATCATATAATATAATCTTATAGGATGTTAATATTTTTCAATAACGAGCTTTCTAGTGGTCTTGAAATTATTAACTGAGAATTTTGACATTGAATGTCTACTATCTACGATGAATATCTACTATAAACTATCGTTACCAATAATTTTATATTTTTAACTTCATTTTGGTAGAATCTTAGTTCGCAATTTCAAAGAATGAAGTGGTAGCGATTAGAATAACAAAAAAAAATAGAAGCAGAACTATAAATGCAGGAGAGACAGAGAAAAGAAGGGAGAGAGACGGAGTTCGTATGACGACAACGCGAATTAGAGATCCGATCTATAGATCTCTGGTATCTCGTTCTCTGGCGCGAACGAGACACACAAAGACATACACGTATCGTGTCGAATAGCTATTCGATTTCTCGCGATCGTATGACCCTCCCTCCACAGCGCATCATGCACGTACATAAAAACCTAACTGACAAAAAGACCGAACTCGAACGATTTAACGCAAGAAATCATACGAATTACGTCCTTGTTTACTGGCAATCGCCATATGTACGTATATATGAGGCATTCCACGTCAAGTCAACCACCCTATTTTTTGAAATCGCCAAAAACCGCATACAAATTTTTAGGAAGTAGTTCCAACTATCAAGAAAATTTGTGATTTTTTTCAGATTTTTAAATTACATTTTTTAGCCGGAAAAAAATACAAAAAATTTGTTTGTCCCATTTTGTGACTCGAAAATTATTCATCGTACGAAAACAAAGTACACCATGAAATTTAGGATTTTCAACGTACTTTTCACTGCTTTTTTTTACAAACTCCTCCGAAAGCTCTATATGCCATTTTCGGAGCAAATAATGTTTTGATATTTTTTTTTCTCAGAATTGACATCTTCGATTCGTCTGTAGTTTTGACAGTTTTTTACTTGGTATATTTACAGACTATAAAAAAATTGGCGGAGTGGAGAATCCAGTATTTTCAATGCATTTTTATTGATACAATCTATCATTATAGAGTGAATTAACGAAATAATGTAGATATTGATATTTGGGATATTTTAACATTATTAATCGTAGACAGGGAAAAATAATAAAATAATCTCGTTTTGCTATTGCGAAGATGATTCCAGGAACGAAGCAGTATCGTTGCTTCATTTCCAAAAGTCCATTGATAAAGTTTATTAAAATGTACAAAAAGATATTTAAAAAAATAAAAAGGAAAAAAGTTGAAAAAATTGAAAAAGTACAAAAAATAAACAAAAATGCGGGCTTTAGAAAGTATCTATAGATAGTCTCAACCCTGTTAATGCACAGGAAATTTGTGTATTCGTTTGGGATGAAAAACGCATAGGAAGAAATGGATTCTCCACTGAGCCAATTTTTTAATAGTCTGTAAATATATCAAGTAAAAAACTGTTTGAACTGCAGACAAATCGAAGATGTCAATTCTGAGAAAAAAAAATATCAAAACATTATTTGCTCCGAAAATGGCATATAGAGCTTTTGGAGGACTTCGTAAAAAATTTCAATGAAAAGTACGTTGTGAAAAGGACGAAAAATCTGAAAAAAATCACAAATTTTCTTGACAGTTTGAACTACTTTATAAAAATTTGTACGCGATTTTTGGTGATTCCAAAAAATGGGGTGGCCGACTTGACGTGGAATGCCTCATATGTAATGTGTGTATCGTCATTGTCGTCGTGGTAATAGCACGGCCGTGATTACGATTGTCCTCTGCTCTTCGCGCGACAACTCATTTGTTTCTGGATCACGACTCTCTTTCTCTCGTTCTCTCTCTCTCTCTCTCTCTCTCTCTCTCTCTCTCTCTCTCTCTCTCTCTCTCGCTCTCTCTCTCTCTGTGTCTCTCCTCGTCTTCGTCGTCGGCCCCCAGCATCATCATCGTCATTACTTCCAGTGCACCGACGATGACGAACAAGTGGACATCCTTGTCGCTTGGCACAGATTTAATTCGAGCTCTCCGTCGTACTTCTCACACGCGAGTCTCTTGACTTTTTTTTTATCCATTCTTTCACTCCCAGATAATTAATGCTTTCCTCTTTCGGATTCGTTTATTCCTCCAACATAATAATTTCTTCCTACGATTTTGTCCTCACATGTCGTACCGATTTTTCGTCGGATTCGAAAGACCACTCCTGTAAAATATTTTTGTTTTCTAAAAACGGTTCTTTCCAAGTTTAGGATTTTTCAAACACGACTCGCAGCGCCGTACTATTCTGCATTTTGCACGACTTTTTTGGACTCGAGCGAAGACTCTTGTAAGAAAGTTGTTTCTAAATGCATATTTTTTTCATTCGATAAAAATTGAATTTTAACGATGCTCTAACTTTGGAGAAAAAATTGGCCGGATTTCCGATTTTTCTTCGGCAATTGGACTTTACTCTCCCATAAAAATAACAATTGCAGCTTTGAAAACAAAAAAAGGTTTTTAAATATTCTAGAATAACTATCGAATCGAAACGCCGATCAGAAATATATGTATACAATTTGAGTATTTTATCCATCTAGTAGATTTTTCACAATTGTTAATTAGGATTGGTTCATTTTATCATAATTTAATAAATTTCGAATTAAACAAAAAATACATAATTATATATAGTTATAAATTAACTTTATGGCGAATTCTCAATATTTTTGGAAAACAAATGTCAATCTTACCTTTTCGATTCGAAGTCCGTTGAATTTACGTTCTTTCGCGCGTACTTTCGCCTCGAAAAATATCCTCATCATCAGTTTTTGAAGATTCGTGTCCATCGCAGAATCTCATCCCAATTTTCTCCCACGATCTTATCGAAGTTTTATTCATCCCACTTTTCTTCATTCCGCTTTGGACGATGACGAATCACTCCTGTCGGAACGAACACAAATTATAATTAATGAAGTGCCTTCATCCATGGAGCTCTGAGCAAAGGACTCGCCTTTCCGAAGATGAAAATCAAATGTAAACGAATTGAGGATGAAGTCATTGCGAAATTTCAAACATAGTTTTTACCGATAGATTTTTATGTTGGATCGATCGCCATTAACAAATTGCCTTTTGTATTTAAATATCCATCAACAATGAAAAATGTTTTTTGAGGTGGATCTTGGAACATAATATATATTATATGGATTTATAATATCTATGATAAGCTTCAAAAAGATGAATGTTCCTTTAGTTGTATTTTTTTCAAAATTAAGGATGTTGAGCCTCAAATCGCAAATGATGAGAAAGTTCTGAAAATTTGGTATGTTTTTCGATGAATTATTTAAGAGGTCGTGTAAAAATTTAACGACGATTAGAAAGCTCGTTATCGAACAATTAACATCAACAAATTAAATTAAATGTAGTTTTATAGAAACTGATATAACTTTCCGATAAGTTTTTTTTTACCTCTCAATTTTTTAACATCTACACCTTATTGAAAGCAACGGAAACAAAACGAAGTTCATTGATAAATATTTTTTTTATTTGTTTAAAAAATTGTTCTCAACTAAATGTTAATATTTTAATAACGAGCTTTCTAATCGTCGTGAAATTTTTACACGACCTCTTAAATACTTCATACAAAAATATACCAAATTTTCAGAATTTTCTCATCATTTTTCATTTTAACCCTTGAGGAGGTTGAAGTAATGATGATAAAATTCTGAAAATTTAATATGGTTTTACACGAAGTATTCAGGAGGTTGTGTAAAAATTTCACGACGATTAAGAAGCTATTTATTGAACAATTAACATTAAAAGATTTCATAGGTACTCAACATACTTAACAAACAATTTCTCCCCGATTTTCATGCTTTAGGAATCGTTCTATTTTTTTAAAGATTTGATATCAATTCACGACGTTGGCTTTTTGTATACTGAAAAAAAAAAAACGTATGAATTAACAAAATCTGCAGTCAAATACGTTCTAACTAAATAATTCGTTTTTTGAACAATTCTGCGCTTCGGTTGGCAAAAATATTATTCAGGCAAAAAAATGTTGAATTGTACTAACTAAATATCTAGTTGAACGCATTTGACTGCAGATTTTGTTCATTCAAACATTTTTTCTCAGTGCAAGGGAATAATCAATCTAAAATTACAATTTTTTTTAGCGAAAAAAAATCATCCCTCAAAATATCATCCCAAACCCAACTCTCTTTTGCAAACGCTGAACCATGTAAAATCGTGAATGTTGGCAGTCATCGCAAATAAAAATACCCGCGGAAAAAAAGAGAGAGGAAGAGAAATAAAAGTCTTTGCTCGCAGTGTGTTGCTTCTGATGGTCTCGCTGATTGTCTAATTGGGATGTTGGGATGGCCAGCAACGAGCTACGTGCGTCACTCCGATGATTTAGTCCGTTACTTCTCTCCTCTCTCACCATTCTCTCTCGCGGACCCCTTAACCCGCCCCTTGCGCCACCGGACTTCGGTCAATCACGTCGTAATTACTTTTAATGCTGGACGAGTCGACTGACACAATAACTAACCCAACGACGATCAAGACACATATATTCTCTCAACGTATATATGCATATAGCGATGGATACGAGTAAATGCGCCTTATCGTCCCTTCTCTCTGCTGTATTTCAGCCCCTCTCCCTTCCGCCCTCTCCTTACTCTCACCTCCTTGCCGCTCTGCATACTTCGCACGATCGAATTAATTGGTAATAGCCCGGAGTAAGAGAGAGAGAGAGAGAGAGAGAGAGAGAGAGAGAGAGAGAGAGAGAGATGGCTCGTTTGAGAGCGAAACTTCCCTCTCCCCCACTCGTGCCTCGCCTCTTCTTCTACTTTGCCAGCATCAGCCATCATCGCAAATATTACGATTAATATTGATAGGACCACTTTGCCAATCTCGTCTTCGCACGTGTATATGTACATGTATATATACATATATGTTGTGTACATATGTGGATATATTTATATGTGCATATAGTCCGGAGGATAAATGAGAATGCGAATCCACTCCGAGATTTCGTTGCCTTTTTATCGACGAGATTATTTGCGAAGGAAGATGCGAAAAAATTGATTTTCTCTTCAAACTTGGAGCAGATGATATTTTAGTATTAACCGAGATCGGCAGTAATGATATTTTCAGGCGCATTTTCGGAAAATATTATCAATTTTTTGAAAATTAATAATTTTGAAATCTCAATTTTCAATTACCCGACCAGAGTTGCGAAATTTTTAATAAAAAAGTAATGCATTAACCATTACTTTTTTTCATTAACCATTAAAATTTAATGGTTAATGGAAATTATTTTCATTAACTATTAAAATTTAATAATTAATGGAAATTATTTTCATTGACCATTAAAATTGAATGGTTAATGAAAGTTATTTTCATTAACCATTAAAATTTAATGGTTAGTGGAAATTATTTTCATTAACCATTAAAATTTAATGGTTAATGGCAATTATTTTCATTAACGATTAAAATTTAATGGATAATGGAAATTATTTTCATTAACCATAAAAAATGAATGGTTAATGGATATTATTTTCATTAACCATTAAAATTATTTCCATTAACCATTAAATGTAAGTGGTTAATGAAAATGCAATTGCATTTAAAAAAGTAATGCATTAGTTGCAACCTTGCCCATTACAATGTAGTGTGTAACAGAAAAAAATTTCCATTACCCATTGCAATGTAATGTGTAATGGACAAAACTTAGATTGCAATTTTGCATTACATTTTATTGACTTGGGACTTAGATTTTCAGGTACGTTAAATTCTAAAAAGCATCTATATTATTATTGCAATGTAATGTGTAATGGACAACACTTTGATTGCAATTTTGGGAATGGAAAAATATAGATGAATAAATTATTGCAATTTTGCATTACATTTTATTGACTTAGGACTTAGATTTTCACCTTAAATTCTAAAAAGCACCTATATTATAATTCTAAAAATCTAAGTCATAAGTCAATAAAATGTAATGCAAAACTGCAATAATTTATTCATCTATATTTTTCCATTCCCAAAATTGTAATCAAAGTGTTGTCCATTACACATTACATTGCAATGGGTAATGAAAATTTTTTCTATTACACACTACATCGTAATGGCAGGGTTGCAAATAATGCATTACTTTTTTTAATGCAATTGCATTTTCATTAACCATTAACATTTAAGGGTTAATGGAAATAATTTTCATTGACCATTAACCATTAAAATAATTTAACCATTAAAATAATTAAAATAATTTAATGGTTAATGAAAATAATTCGAATAATTGAAAATATTTTCAGACCAATTACCCATTTTTCTGATTAATCGATATTACTTTTCGACCAATTACTGATTATTTGGATAATTGAAAATACAATTTCGGATACTTTCAATTTTTCCATCAATTGGTATTCTATCTTTCAAACTTATCGATTTTCCATCAATTGAAAAAAGGAAAATCATAATTTTTGTTGCCGATTCCTGGTGCTGATTGATAAAATTTCCTTAATGATGAACCTGGAAAATTTGTAGAGTTGAATCTCTGTTAGTTTGGGTTATACGAGAAATACGTATGTAACGTAAAATCTGGGATTCGAAAAACTCTGTTTATCATTTGATTTTTTTTTTCACTACTGAATTGGGTTCTTGTAAAAAGAAGTAAGGTTTTTTAATGGCATTTTTTAAATTCGTAGTTAATTTTTAATGTCGTTAGAGATTAAAATTTCTGTAAAGCTGATTAGGAAATTGCTTGCCTACAAATAAAAAATTTGCCAAACAACACAATTTTTTGTAACCACAAGAAAAAAGTGTCTTTTGTGAATTATAAAATTATTTTGACATTTTCCGATCAGTATTTAAAATTTTTCTATATATTTTTCAATACATTTTTGAAAGAATATTCTTTCAATACATTTGTAATCCTTTTTATCCAAGATAAAAAAAAAGTTTTTTGTGTTTTTCTAGTGAATTTACGGCCGAGCAACCTTTTAAATTTCTGTTATAATTTAATGAAAAATTTCGTAAAATTTTCACAAGCTATTAGATCGAATTTTTACGATTTTCAAAGTTCTCGCATCGATATGAAAATATCAAAAATGACTTTTTCTGTTTTTTTTTAAATTGTTTAAATATGGCAGACCGTGTTTTCTCGGCTTAACAAAATGATAAAATTTTATATGATAAGAAATTCACCCCGAATCACAAACGTGCTTTCAATAAGCTTTGCAAAAAAAACGGTGGAATTATGAAAAAAGATTTGATTTCATAGTTAAAAAAATAACTGTTCTCAAAACACCCTTTTTAAGGCTTTTTTAAAGATTATTTATAGTTTTGTCATCGTTCAGTTAATAATCCCTCTATCTAGCAATTTCATAACGGTCTTAAGAGGGTTCGTTAGACCCAACAAAAGAAAATTGTCTGTAATTCAAATACTAATGTTTGAATTTGAAAAATACTATTAGACGCAAAAAATATTTTAAAAAAGGGGATTTTTTTTCAAAAAAAATAAAAGTTTTAATATAAGAAAAAAAATTGGGTATTTCTGTATTTTTTACTGCCATTGAGGGATTGTAAAGGGTTCGTGAATATTCATAACTGCAAATGAATATTTTTGTTCAACAGTTCATAGGACAATCTTCATATAGTCTTGTGTAAATTTTCAAAATTACAAATAACAAAGTCCCCAAAATTCTGTGAAATTGATGTTATTACCTTTTTCCGTTTCCAATTCTACAGAATTTGCTTCCACTCGCACGTACTATTTTCTCAATCTCGGTCTTTGAGAAGATTCGCGTCCGCCGCAAAATTTTATCTCAATTTTCTCCGAAGATCTGATTGAAGTCATTCGTCTCACGTGTCTGCTCTTAGCTTTGGAGGAAGCCGAATTTTTCCTGACGGAAAAAAAAAATTTGGTACATTGCTTGAAAGCGAAACGAAACGAATCGAAACGAATTCCGAACAATGATTTTATTCATTCCCATCAGTACGGAAAAAAAAGATGGTGTTATCACGATTGTGGGCATAAATTTTGTCATTATAACCTAAAAAAAAATTCAATATTCGTGGTGAGACCTAAAAAAAAAATTCAATAGTAGTGCGACGTTTTATATTTTCGTTGTTCCCGTGAAAAATGTCCTCTCGGTCGTCCTTCACGTATCTCGTATCTCGCTATACCGGCAAATCCCACGTGTTCTCGACGCAAACGTAAATAATAACACGAGGCAGCGATATCACGCTTTACCGCCCGAAAGAAATGTATAAAAACGCTAGAATATTCGCAATCGACGATAGACGCCATTTGTTTATTGTTCTCACCGTGTCGCGAAAGAAAGTGCCGCCATTGTGGAAAAAAAGGCGAAAACATTTTCATACTTTGTGCGGGATGAAAAAGATTCAAAACACCTTTCACGACAATGAAATATACCGGTTGATTGTGATTTTCTCATTTCGGACACGTGTTACACCGCCGCGCACATTGTAGCGCGACGTAAACCGAAAAAAGAATCGAAAAAACTTACAGCGGACGCACCGGCTTCCCGATCGCTTGACAAAGTGACGACGAACGTTCTTCCCATCAACACTCGCGCGCACATCACTCGCTCACTCTCTCTCTCTCTCTCTCTCTCTCTCTCTCAGTCTCGCTCTCTCCGTGTGTCGCTTTCTCTCTTTCTTTCGCCTCCCGACCGCCCCACCGCGGCGCAACGTGCGACTAATTTCGCTACAAGACGGACGACAACGACGACGCGTGAGAAAAGTCGCAAGGATATCGATTGTCTATCATCGCTCTGCGAGATCATCCGACTTCCGCGTATATCTGAGAGATCATCGTGTTTTCCCGCGTAGTTTTTCACTATTGCGTGATGCCGCGTATTCGTGAACATCGAAGATATCAACACTTTGAATATAACAAGTTGCATTGTTTTATTCGTTTATTTGGTGATGCCGCACTGTTTCGCGTGAGGGAGGAAGATACATGGACAGTGGCGTAGGACGAGAGGGGGGCGCCATGGTAGTTTAAGCCGCATTCGTTTTGGAAGCTTACGCGCTTTCAGCACGTATGTATATACATTGGCATATAAAATGCTATAGGATGTGGCGCTCACAAGCGCGTAAGCTTCCAAAACGAATGCAGGGTTAGTTAGTCGCGAGGATTACTACTCGCCGTGAGGAGAAGATAGGACAAGTAGTGCTACGTCACTGTTCACACGTCAAACGACCGTCGATCGTTGTGGACCGTGGTCCGCGAATATTTTTCATTTTTCGGCGCTTCAGACGTGATCGTGTTGGTATAATTGTTCGGGGGTTCGGGATACGGTGGAGAAGGGTTCGTAAAGTTTGTGGTAACACGGTGATCAATGTATATGTATTATTTTTCTTTTTTTTCGCGAGTAAACAGCATCGCGCGAGTAAGAAAAAAGCGTCAAAAAAGTCCGACTAATTGTAAGACTGAAATATATTTATTGACATTTATCCTCTCGCACGTGTCCCGCGATTCACAATTTCGCAGCGAATAGAGCTTCCGCCGCTAACTTTTTTCTCGCCACTCTCATTTTTGCGGGCGGACGATCGAATTTTTTTTCTCATAATTTTGTTTTCGCGAAATCGTGGATTTTCGCGAGGGGTGAAGGGTGCGCCATGGTGGCGAATTAGCGAAACACCCGCGGTGCGCGAGAGAGACAAAGGGCCGAGAATGAACGGAGAGAGAGAGAGAGGGCGAGTGACGCCACCGGCACGGCGGGGGGGGGGGGGGGGGGGAGTGTTAAGTGCGACGCCATTGTTCGCGCAATAAACGACCGTTAATCGTTGTGCGCGCTTCGTCAACATTTTGTTCTATCATTTCGCGTTATAAATATTATTGCCTATTGGCATAATTGATCGGAAAGTGGTTGGAAAATGTTCGTAAAATTCGTACCGACACGGTGATCGATGTTTTAGCAATATTCCCATTCGAAATCGCGGCTAAAAGTCGAGCGGGAAAAATTTTGTCGACATTTTTTTTTTTTTTTTGGGAAGTTTTTGCCCGTTTGTTGGGGGACAAAGAAGACATTGCGTCAGTCGCGAGAAGGAATACAGGTAAAATGTTTTTTTTGACTTTTGTACAATTCGACTCGTAAAAGATTGAACAATAATGCGTAAAAAATGCATTCTGTCTTTGAACTGAAGTAATTTATGAATATTCATCGCCTCGAACGTGTCGATTCGATGATTTTTGAGATTTTGCGGGCAAACAACGCCCTTTGTATTGGCTCGCTTTTTTCTCCCGGCGATTCTCATTTCCTTCAGGAAACGATCGACCGTTGACGTTTCTCTTTTATTTTTTCTCTACACAGTGAAAAAACGTCTTCGAGGTAAAAGTGGGAATATCGGGGACATCGCGTAAACAGCTCGCACGCGGCCAAGGTCAAACCTTCGATCATGCGTCTACATCGTAAGGCTTGCGATATTTTCACACTGGACAGAGACTTCTCCGAATCTGCGGAAAAAAACGACACGGGTGAGTGTCTGAAAATAAATATTCGAAAACTTCTCTCGCTGTTTTTTTTCTCTATTCTCGGAATCGCTTTTTTTTAATCGAGCCCTGCGACGATCGATAATATCGATGTTTGTCCGGAGTATTTTGTCTCAAATTAATTTTTTAAAATTAATTTTAATTTTTTACTTGATGTCAATATTATTATTATAATTTTAATTAATTAAATTGTTATTGAATTTAATAAATTTTTTTTATTATTTTTAAATTAATTTCAACTTTTTCATAAAAAATTTTTAATTCTTTAAAAATTGTGAAAATTTTTTTATCAAAATTTCAATTGCCAAAATTTTTAAACTTAACATCAAGATTCTGAAAAAATTCTCCCCTTCGAGTTTCTTAAACAAAATTCGTCACAAATCGGAAAACATTCTCATTACTAAAAAAATTGAATGGGAAAATACTAGACTTGGTAGAAATATATACGACTAACGACAATTTACGAATGAAATTTATTTTTCAGCATTCATCGCCAAATTTTTAAAAACGTTTCTAAACGTTTAAACAACGCGTTCATAAAAAAATAAGTAGATATTTGTGTGCAAATTTGTACTTGTGAAGTTTTAGAACATTACAAATTCTAGGTCATTAAATTCTGCAGACAAAACTTTTTAAAAGCGATGCTTCTTTTTCTAAGATCTATGGGTGGAATATATTTGTCCAAAAATCACGATAATTCTTATTTAAAAAACTCATGCATCAAATATCGCGTAAATTATATGAATCATTATTTTTGTTTTATGTTTTTTGATTTACTGATATAAGGGACAAAATTATCATGTATTCTATGAACAAATTCAATAAGCTTATAGGCGAAAGGTTTCCAAAAAATTTTCTTTAAGAGAAAAACTCTTTTTCAATACAAACGCTAAAGATATATTTTTTTCCATTCATGTGCAAAGAAACTGGAATTATTTAATTTAATCTAATACTTTGATGATTCTAATAAGCTTTTGAATTTTTAAGTTTTTATTATATTCTTTTGATCTGCAAAAGGATCATTTTTTACACATCTATAGACAAAACAATCCCCCCTATGTGAGGAAAAATGATCCCGGACTATCCAGTTCTTAATTCAATTGATTCAACTTACACTGTTTTTTCTATAGTGCTGTTTTCTTTTGGTTTTTTTTTTCGACGCGGAGATTGACATGAAAAAAAATCATAAAAAAACGTAATTCCATAAAAACGTACACTGAGAAAAAATTTTGTTTAAAATGCAAAAATTTGTTTGACTCAACCAAATATTTGTTTCCGGACGTTTAACGAGATCATTTTGTTAATTCAACAAAGATACAGTGGAAGTTTTAGTTAAATCGGTTAAATCGTTGCTTCAATGGGCAAAGTTTCAGTTCAATCAAATAAATATCTTTGTACCAAATAAATTGCGTGATTGAAAATACGAATTGTTTTTTTGTTACAGTTAAATTTATTTAGTTAAAATATACTAGAAATCAACGATATATTTTTGTACAGCAACTAGGGTTACCAGATGGAAAATTGAAAAGTCCTGACATAAAGCCTGATTTCCATAGAAATGTCCTGAGATTTTGTCGCAAACGTAATTGCGCAAAGCAAATATGATAAAACTGATTAGTTTCACAGATTAATGAGAGGATTGATTATTTCCGCAACTCATTTAAGGTACTAGTTTACTTTGAAGGGCATAAAAAGCAAATTTTTAAGACTTCTTCTCAGCTCCTTATAAGATATGACTATAAAACTGTTATTGCGACATTGTTTCATCCGCCGAAATTTCAAAAAAAAAACTTATTTTTTACTTCGATTCTTTGAATAATTTATAGAAGGCGTCAAGTCGAAAATGTGTTTTTCCATGGCCGACAGTTAATCTCCGGATTGGCAAGTTTGAAACGGAAAAATAAAAAAGCATTTTAAAGAGGAAGGTTTCTTACACAACAATTAACCACCGTTAATGAAAAATCGATTTAAAAAAATTGCGAATGTTTGAAATAGAAATTAAAATTTAAGTTTTCACAATTTAGTTCAAACATCTGCCATTCTTTTTGTTAGTCGATTTTCAATTAACGGTGGTCAATTGTTGTGTAAGAAACCTTCCTCTTTAAAATGCTTTTTTAATTTTTTTGTTTCGGACTTGCCAAAACTGAGATTAAAGAATCGGAACAGAAAATAAATTTTTATTTTGTATTTTCGAAGGATGAAATAATATTGTAATAACAGTTTTATAGTCATCTATATCTGACAAAGGCGCTGAGAAAAAAAATCTTCAAAAATTGCTTTTTTTGGCCTTCTCAAAGTAGACTAGTACCAATAAAAGTTGATTTTAAAAACCAAAGAGGGTAAATTAGATTATGTTTTTATGTCATGTTGATGTTAATTACGTTGATTTGTGATACTATCCAAAGAAGATTATGTTTTTGTTTTTGTTGATTGGACTTTTCTAATAAAAAAATCTGAAAAATGTACTGTATTTGATTAAAAATCGAAAAATCCTGAGATTTCCGAAATCCGGCCGCACTCCTGTCAGTACCTTAAAAATTCTGAAATCTCAGGACAAATCCTGAGATATGGTAACCCTAACAGCAACTCAGTAACGTGTAAATTGGACTAAACTGTATCTGGAAATTGACCAAATAATTTCGTTCGCCTCATATCTTATGATTAACCAAATCCATTTGTTGAATTAATTATAGTTTCAATATTTTAAACAAATTAATATTGAATCAACTAAATTTGTTCCAACTAAATGGATTCAGTTAACCTCAATAAACCTCAATATTTTAAACAAATTAATATTGAATCAACTAAATTTGTTTCAACTAAATGGATTCAGTTGTTTTAACTGAACTTTTTCCTCAGTGTAAGGGAAGATTGCGCATTGTTATTTTCATGAAAAATTGTGTTGATCGAAGACATTGTCGCCAAGGTAGATTCGATTATGCGCTCATTCGAAGATCATGAAGCGTGCAAACCATCGTCGATATATACACAGACGCATAGAAACACATAGATACGTATATTTATGTATATATAATATATACACATGTATAAATTATAAATGCACGTACATGTGTATATATATCGTTGCTGCCGAGGAAAAAGGGCAGGAAGGAGAGATTTGTTTGAATTATTCAAATTAGATACGAAATTGAATGCGTGCTCTGCTCGTGTGCAGGTAATGACGGCACTTGCATATAAATGGTAATTATTGTCATTATTTTGCTCGGGGTAATTGTGTACCGGTGGGTACCCGCTCTTCTGTGTGCTCGTGTGTTTTTGCGTTTGTGTGCGATCGTGTTTTCTACGTTTTCGTGTACGTCTGAACTATTTGCGAATTTACAAACGTGCATCGGTGTCGAGCTCGCGTCCATTATTCTTCATATATGTAGTTCGTGTACACGGGTATATGGGCAATTTCGCGTAAAATCGACGAATCTCACCCCAATTGTGATATTCAACTGTGTCTTATTGGCTTAGAATTATTTAATCAGCTAAAAAGAATTTTTAAGTTTTTTTTTACATACAAAACAAACTCAAAAGTATGTTAAAAGTAACTTTAAAGAATTATGAACACTTTGCGTAAAGAGAAACCGATTAAAAATCCGGGTTGCGAAATTTTTAATGAAAAAGTAATGCATTAACCATTACTTTTTTAATGGCTAATGAAAATAATTTCCATTAACCATTAAATGCTAATGGTTAATGAAAATAGTTAATAGTTAATGGAAATTAGTTTGATGTTTAATGGTTAATGGAAATAATTTCCATTAAACATTAACATTTTATGGTAAATGAAAATAATTCCCATTAACCAGTAAAATTAAATGGTTAATAGAAATAATTTCCACTAACCATCAAAATGCAAGTGCATTAAAAAAATTAATGCATTATTTGCAACCCTGTTAAAAATATAGAATTAATTTTTAGATTGCATATCAATCAGATGATAATATTACGAGATTTGCCTCGTTCAACTGCAACAGAAAGATTTATTTATTTAATTCAACCCCCTTAAGGAAAAAAATTGTTGGGACAATTTTTGTGGATCGGGGGTGCATCAAGGATAATTGAAAGCTCGAAAAAAGCTTAGCAAAAGCTTACTGAAACTGAAAAAGAAATCATATTTTCATTGTATCTCAACGAGCCAAGCTTCAAAGTCATTATTTTTTGTGTGCTATCGAAATGTTATGTTGAAAAACATTTTTTGTACTTTTATTCGGGTTTTAATCACGGTTACCGTTTGTAATTTTTTGAAGTTACTTTCAATGAAACGTTCAGCGTGATTTTTATGCTGAAAAAAGTTTTCCATATTCTTTTCACTGGATTGAAAATTGCATTATCCGAAAAATTGGATTCTCCGAATGGTTTTGTTTTTTAGATTCTCTACAGAGTCGAGTTAATAAAATCGTCCTAAAATTAACACAGCTAAAACACACATAACATTTGAGTTCAATGATTACACAAGATACTTACTACTTTTTCTTTTTTAAATTTCAATTCACTCGACTTTTTTTTAAGCTCTATGACTGCATGTAAAGATGCACGGATGCTGCATGTAAAGATGTAAATATGTTACAAGGATTCGCTGAAAAAAAAATTTCATGTGGTAACTCGATCCTCTTGAAGAAAAAAAAAACATTGTAGACGAATTACAATCAAATGTTTGCTTGCATAATTTTTGAAAGATTTATTACTTTTATTCGTGCAGCAATATGATAAAGAGCTTTGCTCTAAAAGTTTGTCTTTCTATTTGATTTTTCTTTGAATAATATTCCTGGAAAAAATTTAAAAAAAACAGAAGCACTTATTAGTTTTGATATTTTGCTCAATCAAAAAGGAAATTCGTCCACAAGAAAAAAATGTGCAACCAAAAACATATTCTACATATTCAATTTTTATATTATATTCAAATATATAAATATATTCAAATATACTCTACGACCAGATCTATTTAAGATGAATTTTATAAAAAATACGCCATCTGTCTTTTGGAACAAAATATATTCGAGACATTTTTTCTACAATTTGGTGGACTTCTATGAGGGACACTTTCAGACAATTTTTTGATTTATTTTCTCTATAACGCCGAGAAATTAAACTCAGAATGAATGTATGTGATATTCCGGGAGCTCAACTGAATAAAAAGCCAACAAATTTATTACTGTGAGGGAAAAATAAAATTAAACAAAAAACCCCAAGTGTACTTGGTAAATAATTCTTTTAGATTCTGAAAAGTTTTAAAAATTATTTACCAAGTATTAACGAAGCCTTTCATTTTCCATTGAAAATTAAATAATGAAAAAAGTTTTACGAAATTTTCATGAAGTATTAACGGAGCTTTTCATTTTCCATAAAAAATATATACTTATTGATTTCTCATTCAGCCGAATTTTCGAATCTTTTATAACATATAGGACGTTCCATCCTAAATTGGACAGTTTGAAAAACTTTTTTTTTATTTCCTCAATTTTTTAATATTGTTTAGTACCCATCAATAGACCATTCTTGTTAAATTTTAAGATTTTTTCGATTACCCGTTCAAAAGATATTAAATTAACAAAAAACCGCTCTTTTTTTGGTATTTTGGTCATAACTTCTTTGATAATGATCCAATTGAAAGTTTTTTTTCAAAGTTTTTGTTTTTTTATGGCCTTTTCCGAAAAAAATACAACAAAAATATTCGACCAGTTTTTGAATGAGTTTTTTGAGTATATAACTTTAAATCGCGTTTTTAAAAGTGTCATTTTTTATTTTTTTGTAAATTTTTTGCTTTAAACATTTATCTGTTCAACAATTTTTAAGACTATTCCGATCGTTGGATTTCCATAACTACTATTTTTTTTTTTATAAATTATTATGAATACAAATTTTTATTACTCTATAGTGTTTTTTTCAATATTTAGAATTTATTTGGACACTTTTTTACTGATAACAGGTTCTTAAAATTAATAATTAACCGTTCAGTCTGTTTATGCACTCAGCAAATTTATTTGTTGAAAATGCAAAAATTTGTTTGACTCAATCAAATATTTGTTTCCGGACGTTCAACGAGATCATTTTGGTAATTCAACAAAGATACAGTGGAAGTTTTAGTTGAATCGGTTAAATCGTTGCTTCAATGGGCAAAGTTTCAGTTCAATCAAATAAATATCTTTGCACCAAATAAATGGTGTGATTGAAAATACGAATTGTTTTTTTGTTACAGCTAAATTTATTTAGTTAAAATATACTAGAAATCAACGAAATATTTCTGTACAGCAACTCAGTAACGTGTAAATTGAACTAAACTGTATCTGAAAATTGACCGAATAATTTCGTTCACCTCATATCTTATGGTTAACCAAATCCATTTGTTGAATTAATTGTAGTTTCATTATTTCAAACAAATTAATATTGAATCAACTAAATTTTTTTAACTAAATGGATTTAGTTGTTTTAACTGAACTTTTTTCTCAGTGTGAACGATAATAACAACAGTTTTTATTTATTCACGTATTTTTTCGAAAACCTTACATATAAGATTATTTCCTGAATTAGAATATTCCTTTGCCAATACATTTCCGTTGCTCATTGGAATAATTGAATGAAATTTTGGTGTCCCCCTGTGATTGACTTTGCAGTATTGTATCGCAAATCAAATCTTTTTTTTGCATCTAAATAATGTTTTTCAAGTGAAAATTCGACAGCAATATTCGGTAGACTACTTAGGTCCATTCATTCAATTCCTGAACTGTTGTTATTTGCTCATCGATTATTTATTAATTTTTAAAATCTGTTAACAATGATAAAGTGTCAAAATTAATTCAACATGATTAAAAAAATACTATACAGTAACAAAAATTGGTATTCATAATAATTTATGAGAAAAAAAAATGTTAATTTTAAAAAATCGAAAAAAATAGTAGTTATTGAAATCCCACGATCAGACTAGTCTTCAAAATTGTTGAATAGATAGATGTTTTAAACAAAAAAATTAAAAAAAGAATAAAAAATGGCACTCACTTTTAAAAACGCGATTCAAAGTTTAAAACTCAAAAAACTCGATCGAAAACTCGTCAAATATTTTCGTTGAATTTTTTTCTGAAAGGGCTATAAAAAAACAAAAATTTGGAAAAAAAACCTTTAATTTTGATTATTAAAGAAGTTATGACCAAAATACCAAAAAAACGAGCGGTTTTTTTGTTAATTCAATATCTTTTGAACGGGTAATAAAAAAAATCTCAAAATTTAACAGAAAGGGTCGTTTGATGGGTACTAAAAAATATTAAAAAATTGAGGAAATAAAAAAAAAAGTCTTTCAAACTATCCGATTTGGGATGGAACGCCCCATATTTGTATTTGTATCGTTTATTCAAAGTCGAATGTCCTATGTAGATTTTTGTATATACATGAGTTCTGTTGGGCGACTCTTGGTTAAAACCTCCATGCTTGTAACCTCATCCAACGCGTATATTTTACATACCATGTGCGTATAAAATTCATACACACGTGTATGTATGTATATATATATATATATATATATATATATCATTCGTGAGGTAGCGGCGCTGCACCCGGAGTGCATCATCGCAAAGTGCAATAGCGGCGCTGTAATGTCGTATTCCCATATACTAGTTAAGATAATTATCAAAATTGTTTCATTGTTGATATAATTACGGGGGACATGCCATGTTCGGCCTCCCCTTTCCGCCACCCGGCAACCGTACGCTCACTCTACTCGTTTCTGGCTCGTGTTTATTCCAGTGTAAACACACTACCGCGGTTTTCAAGTATATTATGTAAAAATGAAATTAATCTTTTTTTTCCACGATTCCTCGTTTAAATTGCAGAAATTATGAGAGTGTATTTGCTAAAATAAATTTTAAAAAATCAGGACGGTCAGGATCGTAATTAATCCGTAGAACACTCATATATTGCCCTAAAAAATTAACTTAGATAAATCTACAAGCTCTGTTTCATAAATTTTACTCAGCTCAATTGTATATTTGATGAAAAGTTTATGTGAAGAAATTAACAAGTTTTGACTCGAAATTTATTGATATATATTAACGATATACGGCTCGATATAGAATTGTTAAAAAAAATCAACGAGTTTAATTTTTTTTGTTCTTATTTGAAACTCCTATTATATTATGTCTGTCGGAAAATTACTCATAGAAATTACTCATCACATATAGAAAATCAATTAACAAAAAATTAACAAATTCCGTTTCATAATATTTAAAGAGCATATGAATAAGGATAAACAATTAAAGATTCAATTTAAAGAATAAGGTATTTTGTCGTGGAGTGCCCAATACGTAAAAGGGCGCCAGCGAGTATTTTCACTAGGGTTTTCTTCCTTTTATTTACAAATACCCGGCGAAGATATCCTGCCGGAGCTCTTGAGGATGCCATAAACAACGATTATTAATAATATTGTTGCCCAAAAGTTATTAATAAATCGTTTAAACAAATAATTATTCAACAATTTTTCAGTGTATTCTTTTTTTCTTAAATAAATCGAATGCGTTAATTTTTCTCAACGCTTATGAATTTTTTCAGAATTTTCTCTCTATTTTGAAATATTGTAAAAAACATTCTGAAATACAAACAAAAAATTGCCAATTTTGCATATGTTTTTGCACACAGATTTATCGTCAGCTTTGAAAAATTTCAAAGACGCTGGGCCAAAAAATACATAAATAGAGCCATTCTAAAAATTTTAAAACGGGAATTTCAAAATAGAGGAAAAATACGAAAAAAAATCATGTGCGTTCAGAAAAACTAACGCATTGGATTTGTTCAAGAAAAAAAAGAACTTGCGGAAAAATTGTTAAATAATTATTTGTGTAAACAATTTATCAATAACTTTTGGGCAATATTGCTATTGAAAATTGTTTATGGCATGCCAAGTGCTGCTAAATTTTTTTAGATTTTTATTGTATCACAAAGTACGGAAATTTCAATGGGATAAAATTTTTGGGTGGGAAAAATGATAATAATTAAAACGCGTCACGCATACGCATATACATATATGTGTCTGTAAGGAAGAATCCTTACAGAGCTGTTGGAAGGATGTTGGGACAAAAAAGACCGAATATGAGAATTCATAGTGACCCGCATTGTCCGGTAGATCGAAAAGAAAGAAAGACACTGCGACGAAGAGGGATTGTCTTTTTTTTGTCATTGGTTTATCGGCCAGCAGTGGTCGCCCTCGAGAGATAGGCAATCTCAGGGAAACAATAAAACCAGCAAAATCGCAACAATGCCCGAGTTATTAGCTTTTCGCCGAATTAAAAGTGTCTTTTATTTCTCTTTTTTTCTCTCCCTCAAACACTGGACTGCGGTTATATCACGATCTTTTCTTCTTTCACCTTCTACAATATTATCTCTTTCTCATATATTTTCGTTATTATCCTTCTCTTTCATTTTCCTCTACTATCACTTTGATCCTAGCTCGAAATTAATGGACTACGAGATTTCATAAAAAAATGAATAAAAAGTCAAATATTTTATACAGAATCGATATTTGTTATTTTTACGTATGAGAATTAATTAAGAAATATTCGGAGCAAGTCGAGAATTTCTCAATTTTTAGTAAGAGAGCTTATGAAATTTTGCAAAATTTACGAGAATATTTAGAAGGATATTGGGTAAAAAAAATTTGCTGAAAATTATAGACAAGAAATTGCTATAGATTTTTAATGGTGAAAGTACCAAAATTTTAGTCATCATTGTCTGTATTACATTTATTACATATACACTTACATCGTCGAGGTTCTTGTCACGTAATCCTCGAGTATTTCCGCTTCTCATCGTTCAAATCTACCGAGCATATAATGTGGAATTGAACGAGAAAGAAAAAAAAATAGGAGTAAGGAGATGAGACAGAGATTCAGATTCAGATCCTTATAGATAATAACACGAAGCTCAATTGATCTTCTGATAAATCTTTTTTATTCTCATAACATAAATTCAATTGTATATATAATTTTAACTGACTTGATTCTTTGCTTCGATATTTAAAAAAAAAACTTCTCCCAGATCATTTAATTATAAAATATACGCCCAATTGATTCTGCATCGATTCGGACTTCGATCCAAAAAGCCGGAAGCAAAATGCAAAATTGCCAGCCTATTTTTTTTTATTTAATTGTATCTGGCATGATTTTTGTTGTCAATATTCCTGCAAACATTATTGATCGTAAAAAACAATTTAACTAGCATGTTTGCAACGTCCAATCGATTCTTCATCGAATAATACTTGAATCCGGACTTCCGAAAAATAAGTAAAATTTTACCGGGCCGTTTTCTTCTCAAGTCTTAAATTTATATCACTTTTCCCCTCAATATTGTAAAAAAATCGACAATAACCCAAGATTTGTTCGTGGGTAGATTTTTAATACCAAGTCTTTTCCACTGTTTCAAAAATCTCATCAGTCAGTTCTTTTAATTCTTCATCGAATTTGTAACGTGGTTCAGTAAAAAAAATTATCGAAGAAATTAATTAAAAATAGTTCAAGAAACGCAACAAGCTTACACTCATTCAAATAGAACGAGAAATTACAAATTACCCTTCATAACCCTTCATAAAAATATGTCCGTGAATAAATTGGCCTAAATCGAATTCTCGCAATCAATCATGCATTTTATTTCTGCTACCATCTCACTCTCACTTTATCAGGAAGGTCTTAGTCTTAAATTTTTCGGAAAAAAAAAGTTTTATCAAAATTGCAACGCGGTTAGGAGACAAAAACGAAAATTACCTCGGGCGATAATCACTTTCACACTAAACGTCCCATATATACGTATCGTATATCTGTATATCTATTGTATCGGAATGGGGAAAAAGGTAAAAGAGGAAGTAAATAAAAGACGATCGCGTATGGACGGCAATTAGCCCACTCTAATGGGGAGCGAAGCAAAACAAAAGAGCGAAAAACTACGCGAAAGACGGGAGAAAGAGGGAGAGAGAGAGAGGGAGAGAATGAAAAGGAGCCGGTGTGCACACAATAAGGTGGCTCTGTACTGATGAAGCGGCGTGAAAGGTAGAATCGGAAGAGAGACGGAGTGAGCCAAAGAGAAGTGAGAGAAGGGGGGAAAAAAACACAAGAAACGATGGAACAATGGCGAGGGCCAAGTTGCCGGCCAAACACACAACGCCGCGCGGCTTTCTTTGCTCGACGCGGGTGCGGGAGATGCCAAAAAGGAGATCGTGTGCCTCGTGGACGACGCCGACGACAACGCTCTGTGTACAATTCTCCCGCTTCCTTTTTAATATGAGAGAGAGATAGGGTTGTCCGGGCGTGAAATTCTCCTCCGACATTGGGCTAATAATAAGACTAAAGGGGTCGGAGAGGACAAGGGTTGCAGGAGGAGCAATATCGCGGCGGATTACAGAGACGGTTTTTGACGGCGAACGAAAAACAGGGATGAAGAAAAAAAAAGTCTTTTCAGCAGGGTTGCGAAATTTTTAATGAAAAAATAATGCATTAACCATTACTTTTTTAATGGCTAATGAAATTAATTTCCATTAACCATTAAAATTATGTAATATGTTAACCATTAAAATTTAATGCTCAATTGATATTATTTTCATTAACCATTAAAATTATTTCCATTAACCATTAAATGTTAATGGTTAATGAAAATGCAATTGCATTAAAAAAAGTAATGCATTATTTGCAACCCTGCCCATTACAACGTTGTGTGTAATAGAACAAATTTCCATTACCCATTGCAATGTAATGTGTAATGGAAAAAACTTTGATTGCAATTTTGGGAATGGAAAAATATAGATGAATAAATTATCGCAATTTTGCATTACATTTGATTGACTTAGGACTTAAATTTGTACCTTAAATTCTAAAAAGTATCTATATTATAATTCTAAAAAGCATCTATATGATTATTGCAATGTAATGTGTAATGGACAAAACTTTGATTGCAATTTTGGGAATGGAAAAATCTAGATGAATAAATTATTACAATTTTGCATTACATTTTATTGACTTAGGACTAAGATTTTCAGGTACCTTAAATTTTAAAAAGCATCTATATTATTATTGCAATGTACTGTGTAATGGACGAAACTTTGATTGCAATTTTGGGAATGGAAAAATCTAGATGAATAAATTATTACAATTTTGCATTCCATTTTATTGACTTAGGACTTAGATTTTCACCTTAAATTCTAAAAAGCATCTATATTATTATTGCAATGTAATGTGTAATGGACAAAACTTTGATTGCAATTTTGGGAATGGAGAAATATAGATGAATAAATTATTGCAATTTTCCATTACATTTTATTGACTTAAAACTTGGATTTTCAGGTACCTTAAATTCTAAAAAGCATCGATATTATAATTCTAAGAAGCATCTATATTATTATTGCAATGTAATGTATAATGGACAAAACTTTGATTACAATTTTGGGAATGGAAAAATATAGATGAATAAATTATTGCAATTTTGCATTACATTTGATTGACTTAGGACTTAGATTTTCACCTTAAATTCTAAAAAGCATCGATATCATAATTCTAAAAATCTAAGTCATAAGTCAATCAAATGTAATGCAAAACTGCAATAATTTATTCATTTATATTCTTCCATTCCCCAAATTGCAATCAAAGTTTTGTCCATTACACATTACATTGCAATGGGTAATGGAAATTTTTTCTATTACACACTACATTGTAACGGGCAGGGTTGCAAATAATGCATTACTTTTTTTTAATGCAATTGCATTTTCATTAACCATTAACCATTAAATTTTAATCGTTAATGAAAATAATTTCTATTAACCATTAAATTTTAATGGTTAATGAAAATAATTTCCATTAACCATTGAAATTTAATGGTTAATCGAAATAATTTCCATTAATCATTATATTTTAATGGTTAATGAAAATGCAAATGCATTAAAAAAAAGTAATGCATTATTTGCAACCCTGCTTTTCAGTATACATTTTTTGTCTCTAGCAACAAAAGTCTTCAAGGGTGAAACGCGACAAGCTTCTTAATTGCTAAAATTTCATTGACTTCCGTTCAGCCGAAAAAGAATTGCCCAAATATTTTGAGGTCATAATGTCGGGATTCAACCCCTAAATGGATGTAAACCAAACATTGACAGAGTATTTGTCTTTCGTTTGTGTAATTGAAAAATAAACCCTTGGAGATTTGACCTTTTTGTGCTTTTGCCAAAAACACTTTTCGAAATGACGACGAATGAAAGGAGAAGAAGAAAGAGGGAGAGAGAGAGATGAGGGAAATCGGATGTGAAAATAAAAAGCGGCCAGGGTCGTTGGTGGGAGGGTTTGGGGAAGGAAGAAGAATTAGAAATAAACAAGAGTCCGAAGAACACCCCAAGAAAAGTACACGACCGCACACACAAACACATACAAACAAACACACACAAGTGTGCGCGTAAAGTAGCGAAGCGAAAAGCCGTTGCGCTCGGATGGAAGCAGCTGACGCCCCCGAGTTCTTTAATTAAAACTGACCGCTGGCCGCTTTTCTTTTTTGCTCGTGTTTGTGCGGTGGGTGGGCTTGTTTCAACCCTCTCATACACCACCCCTGTGGCAAGCAATAACGAGATTTATTTCATCATACTTTCGCCGCAATGTCGCCGCGAACAAAGTATATTTCCCAAATAGTCGATTAGTCAATGAAAATTCGATCAAACGTCGATCATTCGAATTCACAAGATCCTCAAAATTCGAGCTCCAAAAACGGGATTTTAAAAAACCAATGTTATTGAGGAATTTACCAGCGCACAATTTTTTAAATTATTAATTTTTACAGTTTTCCCAATCAACGCGGCTCCTGGAAGGGCAAACAGTGAAATTTGCATATTTCTGTAATACGATATACAGATGGCATTTATGACTTAGTACATGGCCATCAGACGAATTTTTACGGTGTGGAACGGTAAAAAGTACACTACGTGAAACGTTATATTTTTCTGTTGCATCCGGTGAACTTTTTACACATTTTACACTGTAAAAAATATCCAGGGTCAGTAACAATATTCTTCATGGATCCCTGCACTTGTAATATTCCAGTGTAAAAAAAATTACAGTGCACACTTAGGGTAAATCGAAAACTTTGAAAACTGTTGGCTACCCTCAAAAATCAAAAATATCGTTGAAATAAAGGTCTCAGTGCAACAATTCGATTTTTCGACAATATATAGAGGGCGCGCGGGACGTTAAAAACGCCATTTTTAGCGTTAAATTCACTTTATCACTGATGAATGGAAATAGATCATTCAAAAAGTTCTGAATTTTTTATATAAAGTGCCCAGATATGTACTCTTTCAAACCCATATTTACTGAACATTGACAAATGGTTTGTATCTTCGAAAAAAAATCTGAAAATCAATATTTTCACTAGTTTTCAATTAATTATATCATTAAATATTGATTTTTGTCTTCTAAAACGTTTTTGTATTTCTTCCATCTTTTTTCTTGCAAAACTCGGTATCAGTATTGCTTAAAATGCGAAAATTGCGAAAAATAAATCTTTATTTTGGAAATTTTCATATTTTATTTTTAAATGAAGATTTATTTTTTAGCATTTGTCGCATTGTAAGCAATACTGATACCGAGTTTTGCAAGGAATAAGATGGAAGAAATACAAGAACGTCTTAGAAGAAAAAAATCGATATTTAATGATATAATTAATTGAAAAATAGTGAAAATATTGATTTTCAGAGATTTTTTTTCGAAGATACGAACCATTTGTTAATGTACAGGAAATATGGGTTTAAAGAGTTCATATCTGGGCACCTTATATAAAAAATTCAAATTTTTTTTAATGATCTGTTTCCCTTTATCAGCATATTTTGCTGTACTTTTTTTATTTTTCACTTGGAATACTGCAATTTCTGAAATAAATTACAGTGTACTGAAATGTCCCGATATTTGAATGAATTCCAGTTGTAAAAATTGGAAATGTGAAATTGTAACACTGTAAAAAATGAAAGTGACATTGCATATTTTTGGGTGCGTATTTGATTTTTCACTGAGAACAGTGCAATTTCTAATCATGTACTTTGAATATTCTACAGAGACCGTTGTAAATTTTACAGTTCAAACACAGTGGATTTCTTTGTTTCTGCTTGTAATTCCTCCTTCGTAATTTTTTTGCTGTGTACATTGCATTTTTTACAGTTTAATTCAGCACTTATGATTTTTGAAAAGTAGAAACCACGTTAAATTTATTATTTTCCAATGGATTCCCAGTAAAACGCCTGAATTGAAGTTCTGAACCGTATATTCTGTTTTGAAGTCAGTAATTTTTTAAATATACATGAATTTTCACTGATCATTTTTTTCCGTGATAATTTCGAATCAAAGTGAACTTTAAATGTTTGCAGAAACACTGTAACTCATAAATTATGTATTCAAAATTCAATATTACAGATGCGCACGGTGCTTATCGTCCAGAAAGCGGAGTAATCCCACTTGGGATTGCCTCAAACCGTACGGATGATCGATGATCTCTCGTCATTTTTCAATAATCATGCGATTGGTCGCCGCGACAAGTATAGTCGCGCAAACGGAGATATCAAATTATCGCAACAGCATAATCTTCGCCGCCCTTTCGTTCACGCCGACTTTTCATAATTCTTCGCTTATCGCGTTCATCTCACGGAGAGAAAGAGAGAAGGATCGAGCTAGATAGAGAAAGATTATTCTTATTTTTTTGCAAAGTGGTCAACGCACCCGAGAGTTATCGATTTCCATATGCATACGATGCACTAATGCAGCTCAAAAGCCCCGAGGTACACTGTAAAAAATGTTATTAAATTTAATATACAAAAGTATATTAAATTTCAAAAATAAGTATATGAAATCGAAATTAATATACAAGGTATCGGAAAATTAACAATTTCATCTTAAATTTAATACTTTTTCGCAATTTTCAAATACATTATTGAAAATTAAACCACTTATTTCTTAAAATTGCAATCAACCATTGAAATTTTTTTTCAATATTGTAATGAAATTTAATATACAGTATAGGGAATTTCAATAACAAGTATACGAACTCGAAATTAATATACATGGTATTGGAAAATTAACAATTTCATCTTAAATTTAATATTTGGAAATTAAAATTAAGAGATGAACGTTGAAAATTAAAATTCCCGTATATTAAAATGGTTTCTATATACTTTTTCGCATTTTTAAGATACGTTATTGGAAATTAAAACACTTATTTTCCAAAAATACAATCAACGTCAGCGGCCGTGCTAGTTGCCGCATCCACCGCTATGCGTCGCATGCGCTCGGACCTCTGTGCCCAAGCGAAATAGGCGTATGACGGTGTTATATACCGGACGGCCAGCGTGCCCAATATACTTACCTGGCGCAGAGGTTATACCGTGATGATTAAGGCGGTTCCTCCAGGGTGAAGCTCTTCCATTGCACTTTCGGTCGAGCTGACCCTTGCGAATATCCCTACAATGTGGATATCTCGGGCGTACAATTTTAGTTGCACTGTAAGAAATGTTTGTATTAAATTTAATTAAAAAATATGAAGTTTTTATGCATATACAGGATACTAAATTTCATATACAATGTGTAGAGTAATATTCCAATATAAGTATATGAAAAATCAAATAACTTCTTTTAATTTTAATATACAAAAGAATATTAAATTTCATATCTTTTTTCATGATTCTGCTTTAAAAATCATACTATGTATTGGAATTTTAATATACGAACGTACATTAAAATTAAAAGAAGTTATTTGATTTTTCATATACTTATATTGGAATTTTAATATACGAACGTATATTAAAATTAATATATTGTATATGCATAAAAACTTCATCTTTTTTTAAATTAAATTTAATACAAAAATTTTTCACAGTGTATGTACAGTAAGAATGTAGAAAAGCGAGAGAGAGAGGGATTGTACATCTTGAAACGCGTGTAGTACAAAACACGCTTTACTTGGCAAACGCTCACGTTTATCGTATTCTCCGGTATTACAAGTAGAAACAGACACGATTTCTGTGTTTGAGCTTTGCTTTCACTCTTTCATTTTGGTCGGTCACTGCAAAAGCTTTCTTACCCACCTCCTCCGTCCGCTCGTTACGTCATGATGCATGGCAATTTTTTTTTGCTGCCAACAGCGCTCCCCCTACTATTGTCCACCACATTCCCTCTCCTGCCATCACGAATTTCAAATTTCGCCTCTTCGAGGCTCTCCCACGAAACTCGGAATCGAGCCAAGTGCTCATTATATATCAACGGTTTTCTGTCTACCGCATCAATGAAACTAAGAATCCATTAAAGACTGTCAACGTTCAATTAAAGTTTTTCAGAACTGAAAGAAATAATAGTTTTAATAAAAATCACTAGTTTTTAATTGGTATTTTTTTGGTTGCAGTGATTTTTTTGTGGGATTTACAGTTTGGGTTTTTTTTTAAATGAGGACATCATTTTGAGGCGAATTGCTATATTGCAGCAAAATATATTTACACTTGTTTTTTGTATGTACTACTAAATAATTAATTTAAATAATAATATTAAATAAAATTGATATAAATTAATTTGTCCGGAATTTTGGAGAATCGTTGTCAGTCCAAAAACACGAAGAAATAATTTCTAATATTTCTTTTTCAATTAAATCTATTGCATGATCAATAAATGATCAAAGTGGTCAACGTTCTTCGTTTCACAAATAAGTCCAAAATTATTCTCAAATCTTCCTCAATTGTGTAATTTCATTGAAACTTCCAATTAGCTTCTCTACATTTAATGCAACAGTTATCGTTGCATTTAAACGATGCAAACTTCAGCATCGTTAATAAATCACTGAAAAACAATCTTTGCACCGATCACATTACAAACATTGCATGAATCAAGTAACAACCAAGTGCAAATGAAAACAACATTTCACTCTTCCATTTCTCACTTTGGTTCACCCAAATATTCAATTTGTATTTTAATTAAATTAAATTAATCAAATTAAATTGTCCTAAATTTTGGACTATCGTTGTCAGCCTATAAAAACGCAGAGGTATCATTTCCCTTTTTAATTTAAGCTATTCCATTGTTAATAATTGATCAAAATAGTCAATTGCTTTCTTCGTTCCACAAATAAGTCCAAAATTATTCACGCATTTTCTCCAATTATATTATTTCATTGAAACTTCCAATTAGCTTTTCTACCTTTGATAATATCACTGGAAAACAATCTTCGTACCCATCCCATCGCGAACATTGCATGAATCAAGTAACAACCCAGTGCAAAAATAAACCACATTTCACTCTTCGATTTCTCACTTTGGTTAACCCAAATATTCAATTTGTACTTTCTTCGCCAGAATTAACGAAAGTGGCGTGACTGTATGTGAAAAAAAAGGAAATGAAAGTCCATTCTCGTTTCTTCCTTGCTCCCCCAATACATACATATATATCCCTTATCGCTCTTTATCTCTCTCTCTCTCTCTCTCTTTCCTTCTCTCTTTCTGTGGTCGTTCGTAAAACGGTGCAAGGCTCTCTCTCTCGACTTCCTCAAAGCTCTCAGCTGTTCTGCGCGTAAACACGTGCGCGCCAAGGGGGTGGGGTGAGGGGTTGGAGGGTCTTTGGGTGGTGATACGTATGTGCGGGTGTTATAGACCGAAATACATACGCGATTTCGCGTCTCGTCTTCGTCGTCGACGTCGCTGCTTTCCTCACACTCGCAAATAAAGAAAGAGTGTGTGTGAGAGAGAGAGAGAGAGAGATTCGAGGTTCGTGTGCGAGTTGCCCGCGATTGTGTGAAATTAGTGGAGTTCTTGAAAATGTGTTTGTCATTACACATACACACATATATCTTTGCACATACTTGTGTGAGACTGTGTGTGTGTGTGTGTGTAGCGGGTGAGTGGGTGAAGCTCGTAGTCTGGTGGCGGAGAGGCGCAAGAGACCCAAACGAGGGAGGCAAGCCAGTAGCTCAGGCGCGCCGGAGCGGCTAGCAGCCATTTTACCACGAACCCTCCGCGAAAAATCGCGCAGCGCCATACGCCAAAACAACGAAAACACGCGCTTTCCGGTCCTTCAATTTTTCAAATTTCCCCTCTGTCATCCCTCTTCATTTTCCATCTCCTTCTCGTTTGATCCACTTTCGGATCAAGAGTCACGTGATCATGTGAAACAAAGGTTTCAAGGGTTGTGCAGCAGTGTGGTCGTGCTTTTTTCCCCAATTTTCAACGATCCCGGATCTGTGAAGCGAATTTTTATCACGCTCGAGCTTGATTGATGGAATCCAGAGCTTTTTCGACGCTTTCGTCCGAAAAGCATACTTTTAACTACCGAGCTTGTAATTGATCCTTTTTGCGCCTCTTTCGCAGTTATTCTCATCGTGAACTGCAAAGTGTCGGGTGTGAGACACCTGTTCGCGTGAGAAAAGTGCGCGAGTGATGGATTCGATGCTAATTCGAGGATTTTAGTGAGTCCAGCGGAGAAAACTCCTTAAGGTTGGAGGAGAGGGAAAATAAAGGGAAAATACTACGTGGTCCACGAGGGGATATGTATATATTGGACCAACGAGCGAGAGGTGAGGAAGTCTGTCGTGAAAATTTCTCTGCGCAGGACCGTTTAAATTCACCCGCCTGCTTTGCATGCCCGGCTTTTCCTTCGCAGGCTCTCTCGCTTCCTCCGCATTCATACCGCTACCTTTTACTTCCCATCTCTGTTTATAATATGTATATACGTGCCTTGGTTTCCTCGCTGGCAATAGACACCTCCCTCCCGACTGAAACGAGAGCTCATATCCAACCCTCTCTCTTTCTCCGTCTCTCTCTCTCTCTCTCTCTCTCTCTCTCTCTCTCTCTCTCTCTCTCTCTCTCTCGCTTTTATCCGTTCGCGGGGAAGAGAGAGAATGGAACGATGAAAATTGTCCTGGAAACTGCGTCGTACCAACCCTCTCGCGTTTTCACTCAGCCAATCGGTGAATCCGAGCAAACGAGACTTCGCGTATAACCGAACGCTGCATGAAACAGATGAGAAAGGACGAGAACGTTAATTTATGAAAACGAATCAATGGAACTTTGTGGGAAATTGGGTTTTTAAAATTTGACATTATATCGGCATGATGATTGTCAAAGTCATGAGAAAATACAAATCTCCGCACCGAAAAAAAGGTTTAGTAATATCAACTACCCAGCTGCGATCACGGAAAGTTTGTTTGAATGAATCGTCACATATTTGATTTGATTATCCCGTTGTTGAAATAATAAAACTGGTGTCGTTGTTTCGAATGTGTATTACATTCACCGCAATTACAACATTGGATCAAAATGATTTCAAACGAGATTGATTCAACAACTTGTTTTCTCATTCAATCGGATATCTAGTCACTTACTGCAAGTAAATAAAATTGTTTTAACTGTATGTTTCATCTCATCAACAAAGTCTAGTTTTAATTTGAGCTATTCATCCAGTTAAAAAGAATAGTAAATGCTTTCAAGTCGATCAAACATTTTTGATAAATGTAACTAAATATTTCAATGCGGCCACAACACATTTAGTCGCTAGTACGTATAGTAACTACCACGATCTTGGCACTTCGCCCGAGATCCGTAAGGTGGCGACGATCGGCGCGCGCCCTCGCGCCAGCGAGACAGCCACCGCGCACCGATAAGTACCAGTGTATTACCAGCATCGGAGTCCTCGATTAACCTTAAATTGATGGAACATTACTCGCGCTCTGGGGTCGCGCAGTTCTATGGACTAAAGACTACATATTTGAATGAGATCACCATTGCACTTTGGTGGCGCTCGTGCTCTTTATGGGCGCAAGGATAAATAAGTTGAATGTTCACTTGACTGTTTAATCTCACGATTAATTCGTTAAGTAAAAGCCCTCGTAGCTTGAACAAATATTGCAGATCATCAAATGTTTTGTTAATTCAATTGAAATTTTCTAGCTTTATATTCAATGCATTTTTTTCCCGGTGAAGAACATCTGAATTGCATAGAAAATATAAACTGTCCTTCAACTAAACTATTTGATTATGCAATCGCATATTGAGTGCATTTTACCAAATATAGAATCAAAACAATGTAATTTTCAATTGAACGGATTCTCTACTCTGTTGGGTCAAGGATATATGTATTTGTGGGAATGCAATTTTTGTTTCCATTTTGATACACGTTTTGAGTTAACTGAATTACACATTTCGTTCACCACCCGTAACCGCCGGGTTTAGTTAATTCAAGCCAAATTTTTTTCGCTTTACCAAACCTTTTTCTCGGTGCGGTTGAGGAATGTTACGAGAGACTTGTAGAGACTTTTTGCTATTCGCAATTTTTTAGGGTAAGATGCTACATCGATTTCGCATTTCTAGTGAGGGAAGCTTTGTGAATAGCAACGAATAGCTTTGTGAATTCAAAAACGTGCAAATTTGCATAATTATTTTTCTTTTCTGTTGACAATTTTTTGTATTTTTTTTTCAAAATATTTATCGATTTTCCAAAAATTTAAAATTACAACAGATAGAGAATGATTTTGTTAACTTTAAAGTTCTCTATAATTTACAATGTCCAAGTTGTTTTTTTTTTGTATTTTGTTGCAAACTATCCTTGTCATATAGTTTGGTATAATTTTGGTAAAATTATAACTTTTTGGTAAAATTATAATGATATTAATTTTTGGTATAATTGCAAATTTAGGATATTTTTCAGAAATTCAATGACATTTTTGACACTTGAAAAAAAAAAATCTGAGCCCGAGAGCTGAAACATTACAAAAATTTGGACGATGGGAAACATTTTTTGGAATTCAAAATTTCATTAAATCGAAACTTCCTGAGTCATTACTTTTAAATTAAATGCTAATCTTCATCATCTTATGTATTTTTGGGGGAAAAAAATAAGCTCTATAACAGCAAAATAACAAAAATTATATCATTGACGACCATTTTGCTTCCTTTCAACCTAACTTAACCATTGTACAAAAAAAAAGTGTAATCACTACAAAATCCACGATCATTTTTTAAAAACGTTCTAAAATTTTCCTAATTCAACGGATATTACAACTATAAAAACTTCATTTCGTTCGAATCTCCCAATCGATTGCTCACTGTTTCACTCACTGCTTCTGTTCTGTTATTTTTCAGAAATTTGATGACATTTTCGTCACTTTAAAAACAAATTGAGCCTCCGAAACGTTACAAAAATTTTGACGATAGGCAACATTTTTTAGCAAATTAAAAAAATTCATTAAATCAAAACTCCCTGAGTGATTACTTTTAAATTAAATGCTAATCTTCATCTAATGTATTTGCGAGACAAGATTAAGCTCTACAACAGCAAAATAACAAAAGTTATATCATTGACGAGCATTTTTCTCAAATTTGAAATGTATTTAACGTTAAACTTTGTCAGTCATTTTTTGCAAATTCAACACTAACCCTTCATATTGCCTCCCTTCAACCTAACCTAACATAGCCTAACGTGCAAAAAAAAATCGAAAATTACAAAATAAGGAGAAAGCTCAGAGACCCACGATAATTTTTTAAAAACGTTCTAAAATTTTCGTAATTCAACGGATATTACAACTACTAAAACTTCATTTCGTTCTAATCTCCAAATCGATTTTTCGCTGTTGACGAATAATCTTTTTTCTAATAAAATTACGGTTCATTAAACAGAGCGCCAAATGTGCCAATTTTCGCGGTACAAAGCGCGTAAATTTTTCTTTCAACACATTTGACGTCGGTATGCCAAAATACTGTCGACGAGTGTAAATATTTTTCGTCATGATCAAAGAAGTACAACGTGGATTCTTCGTAATTTTCTTTGAGATCTGGCGATTTTGGTGTCTCGTTTATACACCGCTTTATACGTTTGCCTATATATATTTATATACACACACACACACACACACCCCTTTATTTATATATCTATAGATGCGTAATGCACGAAATAGCTCTGTGCATTCACGGCATTAGCAGCATTGACCTAGAAAGCAGCTGGTTTACTATAGAGAGAGAAAAACTGACACGTCGGTAGATTTCAAACACACACACACACACACACACTTCTTCAGTCACGTCTCGCCCCCTTCTCCCCCCTCTCTCTCTGTCTCTCTCTCAAAAGAGAGAGTGCATCCTTTTTTCTTCATCAAGGTATTTGTCAAAGGCCTGAAGCTTTTCAGGTCGTCACGCTCCGGCCTAATTATGAATTAAGAACGTAAATCATCAAATTAAACAAAAACGAGGAAACCTTTAAATTTTAATCGCTCTCGTTTTATTACAGACATCCTGCATTTTGCGCGAAAGCGAGGCAGATGAAAAATACTTCTTTCGCGCGAGTCTCGACGCGAAATTACGTAAATATTCGGCAGTGACTTCACGAATGTTTGAGCTACGCAGCTTTTTGGGTAACGCTAAAAAGCTCGTAGAACACATAGAAATGCGCTACGAGAAAATATAGAAGAAGATGACGAGGAGGAAGAGTATGAAGAGCGGAAAGAGAGTCAGAGAGAGAGAGAGAGAGAGAGAGAGAGAGAGAGAGAGAGAGAGAGAGAGAGAGAGAGAGAGAGAGAGAGGAGAGAGAGAGAGAGAGAGAGAGAGAGAGAGAGAGAGAGAGAGAGAGAGAGAGAGAGAGAGAGAGAGAGAGAGAGAGAGAGAGAGAGAGAGAGAGAGAGAGAGAGAGAGAGAGAGAGCGAGCGAGAGATAGCAGCAGCAGAAGCAAGCAGCAAACAGCGTTAATGCTGTCTCACGTAATGAGCGAGTTGGCTCCAACGAGCACATATTTTCTTTTACGACGCCTAAATATAATCCTGACGGTGGGGGATGAGATCTGTGTGCGTGCTCTTTCTCTGCTCTCTGCTTCGCGGTATACGAACCCCCTGTTTTTGATCCAGCTTCCTCCCCCCCCTCTCTCGTCTTATAAAATCCTCCCCCTCTATCTTTGGAACGATCGAGCCATTGAGATATCCGATGATTCGAAAATGCGTCATTATTTTTCTCAGTCGTTCCGCAGTCACTGACGACAAGTCTCTCTCTCTCTCTCTCTCTCTCTCTCTCTCTCTCTCTCTCTCTCTCTCTCTCTCTCTCTCTCTCCCAGACGAGTTTACACAGAAATTTCCAGGCCTGCTATGCCAATACTCAATGGCTACTTCCATATCTAGACGAATTTCGGGACACACTCTTAAAAGAAAACTATGATATACAAAATACTGGTCCACTAGTTGTGGAAAATCTGCGCAAAAATCGAAATAAGTCTGCAAATCTAAAGCCATGATTCTGATATAAATTATCTATATTCTCACAATTGAAAACTTGGAATTCCTCTACACTCGTATGAGGGCTCGCTTACATGTAAGGCTATATATGAGGCATTCCACGTCGAGTCGGCCACCCCATTTTTTGAAATCACCAAAAATCGCATACAAATTTTTATAAAGTAGTTCTAACTGTCAAGAAAATTCGTGATTTTTTTTCAGATTTTTATATTACATATTTTAGCCGGGAAAAAATACAAAAAACTTTCTTGTTCCATTTCGTAACTCGAAAATTATTCATCGTACGAAAAAAAAAGTACAACATGAAATTTAGGATTTTCAATGTACTTTTCACTGAAATTTTTTACAAATTCCTCGAAAAGCTCTATATGCCATTTTCGGAGCAAATAATGTTGTGATATTTTTTTTCTCAGAATTGACATCTTCGATTTGTCTGTAGTTTAAACAGTTTTTTACTTGAAATATTTACAGACTATAAAAAAACTGGCTTAGTGGAGAATCCATTCCTTCCCATGCGTTTTTCATCCCGAATGAATACACAAATTTTTCTGTGCATTAACAGGGTTGAGACTATCTATAAATATTTTCTAAAGCCCGCATTTTTGTTTAGTTTTTGTACTTTTTCAATTTTTTAAACTTTTTTTATTTTTTTAAATATCTTTTTGTAGATTTAAAAAAACTTTATCAATGGACCCATGTACACCGATAAAGTTTATTCAAATTAAAGTCAAAGGCTACTCACGTCTCTCGATTGCAAAAAAGAATTAATTTACCCTCTTCGGATACACCGACGTTTCTATGGACATGAGTACTTTTTTAGTTCGATTTGGGCATGATTTTTGGGAATGAAGCAATGATACTGCTTTGTCCCTGAAATCGTCTTCGCAGTATTAAAACGAGATTATTTTATTATTTTTCCCTGTTTGCGATTAATAATGATAAAATATCAATATCTACACTATTTGGTTAAATCACTCTATAATGATAGATTGTATCAATAAAAATGCATTTGAAATAATGGATTCTCCACTACGCCAATTTTTCTATAGTCTGTAAATATATCAAGTAAAAAACTGTTAGAACTACAGACAAATCAAACATGTCGATTCTGAGAAAAAAAACATCAAAACATTATTTGCCTTGAAAATGGCATATAGAGCTTTCGGAGGAGTTTGTAAATAAATTCAGTGAAAAGCACGTTGAAAATCCTGAATCTGATGTTTCACTTTTTTTTTCGTACGATGAATAATTTTCGAGTTACAAATAGGACAAGCAAATTTTGTGTATTATTTTCCGGCTAAAAAATGTTATTTAAAAATCTGAAAAAAATCATAAATTTTCTTGATAGTTGGAACTGCTTTCTAAAAATTTGTATGCGATTTTTGGCGATTTCAAAGAGTGGGGTGGCCGACTTGACGTGGAATGCCTCATATATTATGTATTTATTGCTTTTAGGGGATTTATCCCAAAGCAAAATAAATGTCTTTTCTCTCTCTCTCTTTCTCTCCCACGCTCTCTCGTAACGGACATTTCGAGGCTGCTTTTCATTCGGTGCTAATGACACGCAGTCGCGCATTTATAATAATCGTGTCATCGCGAGACAAATATAAATTCCCAGGGTCTCGAATGATACTGAAATGGGGTAAAAAAAGCTCGATCGTTCTTTCCGCTCGCTATTTTTATTTTTATTTTTTTCTTCTGTCAACAAACTATCTTGGAAGCTTATTGCCTCCATGATTCCACGTTCAATTCGCGATGAAAGTTGGGAAGGGGATTCGGGGGGGGGAGGGGGGGGGTGCAGTTTGGGAAAAATAATCGAGGGACAGAGGGAAGTTTTCTGAGGGGGGGATAATTCGACGGTGATCTTTTTATATTTTTTTCTCGTGCCTTCCAGTGACATTTGCGTGTGGTCGAATACGAACTAGAAATCCTCGTTCACCTTTTTTTTTCTCTCTCTCCCGACGTCCGACACGCCAGACGACAATTAACCCGACAAACCGACCGACCAAGCGGCGATAGAACCTCCCCGTGAACCTCCAACAACCCCGTTCTCTTATGCTTTCCAATATCTATATATGTATATATTAGGGTGGTTTTCTTCTTTTTTTCAACTCAACTTTTTTTCTTAAATTTTTTCGTTGCAATTGAAGAACAAATTATTAATAATTGTAGAAACAAGAATATTCAGAGACGATGAGACAATGATTGAGACATTGAGTATTATAATTTATTTTGATTCGGTGATGCGATATTATTTATAAAAATATATTTTCAAAAGTACATTAAAATCAGGGTTTGTTTGAGATTTCAACTAATGATATTAACCTCCGGCAGATGATGTTGCATTTTTTAAAATAGCATTTTTTTATTCTTGCTCTCGAAATCTTGTTTGTAGGAACGATTTTTCAAAAATTGAATTTTGTGAGCTTACAAAATTTGTTCCCATAAAAATAGAAAACTCAGGTGTTATTTCCTGAGGACTCTTTTTAGGGAAAAAAATCAAATATTTGCAGAAATTGTAGTTTTTCGAGTTAATCAATCCATTTTTCAACTTTCACTTTGTAACTTTATACAATTGAACGAAAATTGTAAATTTTTGAAATTTCATTCTCGACAATTCGTATCTGATCCAAATTTTAGTGTCTACCGGTCACTTTTCGACCCTCTCAACGTCGAGTGAAATAAGATTATGAAAAAAATGTTGGCTTCCTAATAAAACCCAGAAAAAAACACCCAATTAATTAATTCAATTAATTAATTTTCATTATTATTTCTTGAAATTTGGCTTAACCCTATAATGATAAACCTCAATTTATAAAAACAAGGTGGCCACTGTCAGGGAAAACCTGGAAATGTCAGGGAATTTTTTAAGCGTCAGGGAAATCACGGAAATTAAATAATAGTCAGAGAAAATACGAAATATTTCTTTCTGCCCACCGAAGAAAATAAAATTAATGGTGAAAATTTTTTCTGTTCTTTTTTCCATGGGAGATGCAATGTTCCTATCCTGCCACTTTTTTCAGAAACCCCCCAGGAAAATTTTCGAAAATGCTAGGACATTTTTTTCGTTTGATTTAGTGACCACCCTGAAAAATATATTTTCAAAGTTATAATAAAATGAGTGTCTGGAATTTCTACTAATGGTATCAACCTCTGGCAGATGATATTGAATTTTTTAGAATAGCGTTTTTCGATTCTTAGCCTTTTTTCGAATCTTGTCTTTTTTTATGAAACTTTGTTTGATTCTACGGGAGAAAAAGCCTCGAGCATCCTTTATTGTTATGAAGAAACGATTTTTCAAAAATCGAATTTCGTGAGGTCACCAAATTCGTTCCCACAAAAATAGAAAAACCCCGCAAGTGTCATTTCCAGTGGATGATTTTTAGGGAAAAGAAAAAATCAAATATCTGCAAAAATGGTAGTTTTTCGAGTTAATCAATCCATTTTTCAACTTTTACTTCATAAATTTATACGATTGGACGAAAATTATAAATTTTTGATATTTCATTCTCGATAATTCGTACCTTATTCAAATTTTAGTGTCTATTGATTACTTTTCGACTCTTTCAACGTCGAGTGAAGTAAAAATATGAAAATAATGCAACATTAATATAATTTAATAAATATAATTAATTAATTTTCATTATTATTCGTTAAAATTTGGCTCAACCCTAAAATGAAAACATATAACTTTTTTGATACCATTAAATTTGAAAAGTTGAGCGTTTATCACGAGTTCTACGATTGAAAACTAAAAAAATCGAGAAAACAGTCGATAACGAGCCACTCTATGATTCAGACAGATATATATAGTTTATTATTGGTGAGGGAGAGAACGAGGGGGGTGGATCTAGGCCCGTCATTATCCTGATTATTATTCCAGGGTGCCTTAATCACACCCTGTCGTTCCGTGTCATTGTTTCCTAAGCATTGTTATATTCCTGGTGCTATATACCATCACATACAGTAGAAAAGTGTGCGGAGCCACGATTTTTTTTTTTTGCCTATTCGAATCGCCGCCCTTACTCGTACGGTTTGTCATCCCCTAGGCGACGTATCATTCTCAACCCCTTTGGGCACTCGACGAGAGTACAGACATACTTTCCCTTCGAGTTTAACTGCAAAAACTGATTAAGCTCGTACAAAAAAATTCCCCGCTATTTTCATTCTCGTCTTACAAGAATAGTCGTCGCTTCGCGGCAATTTCGAAAGCTTTTTTTGCTCCTTAACTCGAATCCTACAATGTTTCTTGCATTTTTCTTCGTTCATTCTCCACTCCATTGCCATCAACCCTCTCATTTATTGCGAAGCAACGGCTATGTATAATAAATGTCTATATATATATATATAAATATAGTCATATATATACACATATATATGTAGGTGCGCGGCTTTCGTGCGGCTAATTATCTGCCCCCGTTGATCAAAGCGTTATATCGCGTAAAACAGCTATATATATAGTGTTAGACGTGGATATATAAATGTACGTGTATCAAGCATTTTCCAACAATTCGTTATTTTTTCAAAAAAAAAAATTCCTGTGATTTCCCAAAACTTGTCATGAATTAACCAGAAGCGATAAGTTATGGTAAAATCGAAAATTTTCAGCAAGATCCGCACAATTTTAAGTGGATTTTCGAATCTCTTAACTTGGGGCAATGTCATTCTCACGTTTTTTTAAATTTAACCTACTTTTGTTCGCGCCAATTTTTGCAATTTCGACGGCAAAATATATTATATTCCTGACGAGAATTTTTTTCCAAAATACTTTTTTTTTTAGAGACTTTACAATATTGACAAAATTGAAAAAAATTGTTCGAACCATTATAACTTTTTGCATATTGTTAAAAAAAAGGGGATTATTAATTGAAGACTTTTTGAACGAGTATTCCATGATAGTTTTTGGTTTAATTAGATTTTGTGGAATTGATGTGGAAAAAATGACTGGATTTTTGGAGAATGCTTCGTATATAGATGTGTATGTATATGAATGTAGAAGAAAAAGCTCCAGGCGCCTTTCGAGCGCACCTCGAACTCGGGCTAATACCCCACACGGAGAAACCTTTGTAATCTTTACTCGTTTCCGGTTTACTTGAGGAGAGCGAGAGAAGTAGAGAGAGAGAGAGAGAGAGAGAGAGGGAAAGAGTCCAGAACGGAGGTCCTTAGCCCCGCTGCAAGCTTTTCTTTCGCTCTTTTTCTCCTCTCAACCGTCTCCTCTTTGCTCCCTTACAAGCACCTTATTCCTCGTCTTTAATTTCGCTTCCTTAATAGCGAAGCGTGAGGCCATTGCAACCGGCAATTCAAAGAGAAAGAGAGAGAGGGAGACTCTCCATTACCATTTTTTTCTTTTTCATCGCCAACAAATTCGAATCCACGATTGAACTTGACGATGAATATTTATCATCTTTATTTGAATTTCCTCATTGAATCAAAGATGATTTCTTCATTAAGGTATTAGTCTACTGTAGAAGGCTAAAAACGCAAATTTTTAAGATTTTTTTTTTCCCATCTCATTTTTTAGCTATGACTGTAAAACTTGTATTACATCATTGTTTTATCCTAAGTACAAAAGCAACATCTATTTTTTATTTCGATCCTTTGAATAATTTATAGAAAGCTCCAAAGTCGAAAATGTCTTGGCCCATGGCCGACAGTTAATCTCAGGTTTGGCAAGTCAAACAAAAAAATAAAAGGAATTTTTTTTTTAAACAGGCATTTATTAGTTGTTAATAAAAAGTAACTAAAAAGTTGAAAATAATTTTATTCTGATTGGAAATAAGTTTTCAAATAAAAGCGTGTTACACCCTCTTTTTTCTCTTCTCTTTAAATATAACACGCTTTTATGCGAAAACTTATTTCCAATCAGAATAAAATTATTTTTAACTTTTTAGTTATTTTTTATTAACAACTAATAAAAGCTTGTTTTTAAACCATTTTTTTTTCGTTTATTTATTATTTGCTTTTTAGTATTTACGATGTTAACGAACTAGTTTAGTAATTTATAACTAGTTTCACATATGTCGCTGAAGCTGGCAGACGGAGCTAGCAGACGCGCGCGCCGGCTTCTGGTTGTGACTGTACTCCCAACGCAAGCCCGTGCGCTCCAAAAAGTAGTACTGCCGAACGGTATGCATGCATTGGAACTTTAATAAATTAAAAAATGAACTTGAAATTCATTTTGTATCTTGCTAAATTCACGTAAATGGTTAATCAAAGGTTGAAAATATATAAACAAGTGATGTAATAATTAATAACGTTGACTCTTCCAATACTAACAAATTGACGAGGATAACGAACGCACATGAACAACGGTTCTCGTAGATTCACAGGAATATACCCTAACCCACAAGAAACAAAATAGGCTATGAGAAACCCCGGGGCCGAAATTGTTTATAACAAATAAAAATTCTTTTTCATCATTTCAGCACGTCTAAATTACAAAAAAATAATCCCACGGGCACACGCATGGCGCGAGACACTCGTAAATTCACAGGAATATACCCCTAACCATAAAAAACAAAACAAGCTATGAGAAACCCCGGGACCGGAATTGTTTATAACAAATAAAAATTCTTTTTCATCATTTCAGCACGTCTAAATTACAAAAAAAAATCCTACGGAGTATTATCGTCCCCGACGATAATAGTCCTCAGCGATAATAGTCCCTGACGATAATAGTCCTCGTTGATAATAGTCCCCGACGATAATAGTCTCCGACGATAATAGTCCCTGACGATAATTGTCCCCGGAGATAATAGTCCTAGACGATAATAGTCCTAGACGATAATAGTCCTAGACGATAATAGTCCTAGACGATAATAGTCCTAGACGATAATGATCCTACACGATAATAGTCCTCGACGATAATAGTCCTAGACGATCATAGTCCCCGACGATATCAGTCCCCGACGATGTCAGTCCCCGACGATAATAGTCCTCGACGATAATTGTCCCCGACGATAATAGTCCCCGACGATAATAGTCCATAACGATTATTGTCCTTGACGATAATTGTCCCCGACGATGATAGTCCCCAACGATAATAGTCCCCAACGATAATGGTCGCCAACGATAATAGTCCCCCCGTTATCGTCTAGGACCCCCCCCCCGTTATCGTCCCCGACGATAATAGTCTCCAACGATAATAGTCCCCGACGATAATTGTCCTTGACGATAATTGTCCTTGACGATGATTGTCCCCGACGATAATAGTCCCCGACGATAATAGTCCATAACGATTATTGTCCTTGACGATAATTGTCCCCGACGATGATAGTCCCCAACGATAATAGTCCCCAACGATAATGGTCGCCAACGATAATAGTCCCCCCGTTATCGTCTAGGACTATTATCGTCTAGGACTATTATCGTCAAGGACAATTATCGTTATGGACTATTATCGTCGGGGACTATTATCGTCGGGGACAATCATCGTCAAGGACAATTATCGTCAAGGACAATTATCGTCGGGGACTATTATCGTCTAGGACTATTATCGTCGAGGACTATTATCGTCGAGGACTATTATCGTGTAGGATCATTATCGTCTAGGACTATTATCGTCTAGGACTATTATCGTCTAGGACAATTATCTCCGGGGACAATTATCGTCAGGGACTATTATCGTCGGAGACTATCATCGTCGGGGACTATTATCAACGAGGACTATTATCGTCAGGGACTATTATCGCTGAGGACTATTCTCGTCGGGGACGATAATACTCCGTAGGATTTTTTTTTGTAATTTAGACGTGCTGAAATGATGAAAAAGAATTTTTATTTGTTATAAACAATTCCGGCCCCGGGGTTTCTCATAGCTTGTTTTGTTTTTTATGGTTAGGGGTATATTCCTGTGAATTTACGAGAACCGTTGTTCATGTGCGTTCGTTATCCTCGTCAATTTGTTAGTATTGGAAGAGTCAACGTTATTAATTATTACATCACTTGTTTATATATTTTCAACCTTTGATTAACCATTTACGTGAATTTAGCAAGATACAAAATGAATTTCAAGTTCATTTTTTAATTTATTAAAGTTCCAATGCATGCATACCGTTTGGCAGTACTACTTTTTGGAGCGCACGGGCTTGCGTTGGGAGTACAGTCACAACCAGAAGCCAGCGCGCGCGTCTGCTAGCTCCGTCTGCCAGCTTCAGCGACATGTTTCACATAATTTTTTGTGAAGCATTTTTTTTGCAAATAATTATACGAAACATTTTTTGTTGCAAATTTTTTATAAAAAATTTTGCGAAACAATTTTTTTTGCAGAAAATTTACTAATATTTTGTGATAATATTGCATTGTCATCCGATGCACACATGCATGAAAAATTTGGGAAGTTGGTCAAATTTAACTTGCAAGATTTGATTACAGACACCGGGACAGTTGAAACTAAATGAAAGCTTGTAATACAAATAAATAAAAAAGTATTTTAAAAAGGAAGGTTACTTACAGAAGAATTTGCCACCGTTTATGAAAAATCGATTTAAAAGAAATAGGGGATGTTTGAAATGAAAATGAAAAATATAATTCTTCACAATTTATTTCAAACATCCGCTATTTTTTTTTATTTATCGATTTTTCATTAACGGTGATAAATTGTTCTGCAAGAAACTTTCCTTGTTATAATGCTTTTTTTATTTTTTTATTTCACTCAGACTTGCCAATCCTGAGATTAAGTGTCGGTCAAGACATTTTCGACTTTGGCGCCTATTATTCAAAGAATTGAAATAAAAAATAAATTTTTGTTTTGTACTTTTGAAGGATAAAACAGTGTTGTAATAACAGTTTTACAGTCATATCTGACAAAGGAGCTGGGAAAAAAATCTTAAAAAATTGCTTTCTTTCCTTCTCAAGTAGACTAGTACCTTAATCAATTGATCAAAACTTTCGCGAATATCTCAATTTTGATATAGAAGCAAGAAATATAGGAAAAAAAAACATGTGTCTCAAGCCCCGGAACAACTGGAAGGTCGTAAATTTAACGAATGTTCAAGTAGCTCTAGAATCTCTTGAGATGGAGCAAAAAGTCACTGGGTTTTGCGAGATCAGTGGAGGAGGAAGAAAATCACTGAATATAAAATAGCTTTTTCGCTGGAGAGAGAAAGAGAGAGCAAGAGAGAGAGAGAGCGAGAGAGAGAGAGAGAGAGCGAGAGAGAGAGAGAGTGAGAGAGAGAGAGAGAGGGTGGGTGGGTGGGAGAGAAATTGAGAGAGCTGGTTAGAATATATGCTCTAATTTTAGGCGATTGCCTCGCTCTCCCTCAACCATAAGGATTATAATTAGATACAGAAATATCTCGCGGGTGGCGAACACGAGAGAGAGAGAGAGAGAGGAGAGTTTCACCACCCACTCTACTAACACTGTCGATTCGACGCTTCTGTTATACAGAGGCCAGCAAAGCTACGATGTTTAGAATATATCTATAGACATACGCGCCTCTGCAATTATATTATAGTTCCCATATCTATAGTCGCTTTTATAGTCGCAAACACACACGCATTCGCATCATATACGTGAGTTTAAATACGCTTTTTACACGGAATATTCACATATATCCAACTCTGCACTCGCCGATTTCTCACCAGCCCTCTCTCTCTCTCTCTCTCTCTCTCTCTCTCTCTCTCTCTCTCTCGCTTTACATATTCGCGACGAGGGAGAAGCTATGAAAAGCTTGCCGTCACTCGCTCTAACGCCCAAAGATTTTGTTTTCCCCGCGCGCATTAAACTTCGCCTGTGGAATTTGAAATGTGCTCGCCTGTCCCACACGGCAAAGCTGATCCTGTCGACGACAAAAACGATCATGGGCTAATTTTAAGGCAAACTATATACAACCGACACACCGCGTTATAGACTAAGAAATTGTTGAAACATCTGGTAACGATCTGTCGATTCGAAGACGAGGTTTAATACGAATTTTCAGAATGACGCGAAATCAGCTGACAGAATCCACGAATAGTAGATCCGGTCTGTACCGAAATTGGAGAGCTAACTGATTTTAGTTAATGAGTCTCTCGCTTTCCCACTGAGGAGAGTGCAATTTTTTTATTTCAAGGTATTCGTCTTTAGTACGCAAAAAAAGCAAATTCTTAAGATTTTTTTTCAGCTCCTTTATCAGATATGACTATGAAACAAAATTTATTTTTTAAATTTAATTCTTTGAATACTTTATAGATGGCGCCAAAGTCGAAAAAATAAAAAAATAAAAAAGCATTTTAAAGAGGGAGGGTTCTTACACAACAATTTACCACTGTTAATGAAAAATCCAAAAAAATTGCGGATGTTCGAAATAAATTGTGAAAAATGTAATTTTTCATTTTCATTTCAAACATCCGCCATTTTTTAAAAATCAATTTTTCATTAACGGTGGTAAACTGTTGTGTGGGCAACCTTCCTCTTTATAATGTCATTTTATTTTTTTGTTTCGGAATCCTGAGATAAATTGTCGGCCATGGCACAAGACATTTTCGACTTTGGCACCTTCAATAAATTATTCAAAGAATGAAAATAAAAAATCAATTTTTCTTTTGTGCTTTCGAAGGATGAAACAATGTTGTAATAATAGTTTAATCCGATAAAGGAGCTCAGAAAAAAAAATCTTAAAAATTTGCTTTTTTTTGGCTTTCTAAAGTAGACAAGTACCTTAAAACTCAGCTTAACTAGGCCAAACGGCAATTTTAGGCGTAAAAAAGTTCGAATATCCCGCGTTCACGAAAAAACAAGTTTTTCCAAGCTTTAATCCTTTGCATTTTTTTTTTAACGAGCAATGTCGATTTTTTGAAACCTTGAATTATATATTTCTGGTATTTGCTCGTTACTTCATCTATTATTTTGTTTCTTCATATTCAACTATAACTTATGCTTGATTCGAGAAATGTGCAACAAAATTTAGAACGAATTTCTTTGTAAACGAAATTCCGCACTCTGTCTTTTGAACTAATAAATATTACAACGCGTTTCTCGATTTCCGTATGCGAGTTATCGTTAACTAAGCAAGAACAAAATAGTCGAAGCGTTAGCAATAATAGTAGTTCAAGAATTTGGCTAAAAACCAACGATTTCAATCGCTTTTATTTATCTACCGAAACATAGCACATTTATCTACATATGCATAATATGAGCATCAGTATTATGAGATATAATAAAAATGATTTGTGACGATATGCCTTTAAAGAAATTCTCATATGCGGGGGCGTGAGGCGCGCGAGCCACAAAAACCCGTTATTATCAGTATAAATATCTTTCCCTATAAATAAAAATACTTTCATACGATCATCCTGACGAAACGAAATTGGTAAGTTTTTCCTGGCTATAGAAACTTTGAAAACCTCAAAAACACGTTTGATCGCCATTGCCGTGAGAAATTGAGGTCAAAAGGCTCATCCTCCTCTTGAATAATGAATTAACCCCTATATCTGGTACATCAATGTATGTGTGTGTTTTAATAGTATAAAAAAGGGAGGGAGGGGAATTCGGATCCCATCGACAGTAAACGACAATGACGTTCCGGCTCATCTGGCCGTTAGAAAACTTGGCCCGGCACTTTTCTACCCCAATCCTATATTTGTATGTGTGTGTGTGTAGTTCAGCGACCGCGTCGAGTAGATCTCAGAGGGATGTTCGAGGGAATATAGCTATACAGATAGTCGCGACGAGGGGCGGGGAAAGTCAAAGGTTTCTAGTAGTTCGGTTGATGCTCGGGGGTTACTATAAGAGCCCCTAATGCGGGAGAGGTAATTATTATACGAACCCAATCGATATTATAGAGCTCGGGCAATGAACGCGAGAGAAGAGGGGATGAAAAAAAGCGATCGAGTAAAAAAAAAAAAACACCGTTTTTGCTATAACACCCGGAACTTTTGCAGAGTCGAGCGTTAGCCAATCAACACAAACCACGTGTATATTCTCTGGTACGTTTATAAAGGGACATTTATAGAGGGCTGAGAAACATGGGTTTTTTTATTGATTGATTGAACAACAAAAAAAAAGTTTCTGCAATAAAAAAAATTCTTGCCCATTATATGTAGTGATTCTATTACGTCAGGTAATATTGAGTTAGGTGAGGACGTGAGTTAGGTTCGTCAAATCTTGAAAATGTAGAACAAAATTGATGTTCTGCTGCCATCCGGCTTTTTTAGTGGTGCATTTTTGGTGAACCGACGAAAGATCGATTTTGTTGCGCCACCCTATTCTATATCCTGCATATTGCTTAATTATAGAGAGAAAAATACAACCCTTAACTGGCAGGCGTGATTGTCGTTGTCGCAGCTCGGTGCGACCCTCCGCGAGAAATCTATAATTCCCGAAGCGTGTTTACGTGTCCCTTAGCCCCATAATTTTTCCATCGTTTTTCGCTCTACGCGTTTTATCAACGCGCACGAAGCGACGAACAGAAGGGCGTGAAAAAAGAAACGGTCGAATAATTCATTCGCGCCGAGTTTCCGTCATTGAATGAGTTGATTTCGAGTCAACGACCCTCTCAGAAGGGGGTAACACTTTTGACCAATGGGACTCGACCACTTTTTGATGTGAGAACATCTTTAGCGAGACTTGTAATTGAAAAGTGTCTTAGAAAAGCGTTACGGCCCTTTCAAAAAATTGGTGAATAATTGAAAAGTATCCTCAAAAAAGCGTTACGGTCCTTCGAAAAAATTGGTGAATAATTGAAAAGTGTCCTCAAAAAGCGTTACAGCCCTTCGAAAAAATTTATGAATATGTAATTGCAAAGTGTCCTCAAAAAGCGTTACGGCCCTTCGAAAAAAAAATTCCAAAATTAAATTCTGTCTTTCCTTGTCATTGAATGTATTGATACCAAAAAATTCAGCAAAGTAACTGGAAAATCAGCAAAGTTCGAACACCCACGAACAATTTTCAAAAAATTAATATTCCCGCCAAATTTACAATTGATTTGCAATTTCGGAAAAAAAATGTAATGACCAAATGTATAGCTCGTCTTATTGAAATTCAATATTAAAATATTAAAATATTAATATTAAAATTCTCTCACGCTAAAGATGTGTTCACATAAATTTTTATTTAATAAGTACTTGCAGTGTACTCATTGGTTTTTTTTAAAGGCCTTAGACCACTTTACAGAGTCAAAAAGGGTCATATTTGGTGATGTTTTTTCAGCGAAACTATAACATAAATCAGATTTACAAAAAAAAACGGTTTATTATACATCTTATTGGCAATACAAAATTATTTTTTCATGGCAATATATGTCAAAATGGCGACTGTGCACCGTTTTTCCGATACGTTGTTTTTTTTTAAATGTCGCATTTCAAATTCAAAAAGTATAAAATGCCATGAAAAAATCGTCCGTTTATAAAAAAGAAACTATGCATTATAATGAAAAAATACTAGATAGTGCTTTAAAGAACGTTATTTTGAATGGACAGTTGAAATTTCAAATGAATCAGTTGAAATTTGTTTGAATTATGAGTTCGGCTGATTTGAAAAATGTAGTTCGGAGATGAACGCGTTTAAGGATGTTGAGTCCCTATGAAATCTTTTAATGTTGATTGTTCAATAAATAGCTTCTTAATCGTCGTGAACTTATTACACGACCTCCTGAATACTTCATGTAAAAACATATTAAATTTTCAGAATTCTATCATCATTACTTCAACCTCCTTAAAGGTTAAAATGAAAAATGATGAGAAAATTCTGAAAATTTAGTATATTTTTGTATAAAGTATTTAAGAGGTCGTGTGCAAATTTCACGATGATTAGGAAGCTCGTTATTAAAATATGAACATTTTGTTAAGAACAATTTTTTAAACAAATAAAAAAAAAATTTATCAATAAACTTCGTTTTGTTTCCATTGCTTTCAATATAGTGTAGATATTAAAAAAATGAGAGATCCAAAAAAAAACTTATCGCAAAGTTACATCAGTTTCCATAAGACTACATTTAGTTTAATTTAATTTGTTAATGTTAATTGTTCGATAACGAGCTTCCTAATCTCCGTGAAATTTTTACACGACCTCTTAAATAATTCATCTAAAAACATACCAAATTTTCAGAATTTTCTCATCATTTGCGATTTGGGACTCAACATCCTTAAAGTTTGTAGAAAGCTCGCTGCGGATGAAAAGGAGTTGCACTAGAATACGAAAATCGAGTACTTGGGAATTGTTCATGCGCAAAACCTTTTGGAATATAATTCTATATATACTGAGCTACCTTTTTGATTAAAAAAAATAGATTTATATCACGCAGTACAATAATGGACGCTTTTACGCCCGCAAGCGGACGTAAAAACGTTCATATTGCACCACGTGATATAAAATATCGTACATCACTCGGCGTAAAAACATTTGCTGACTCGTGTGATTGAAGGATTCGCCTTCGGCTCGTCCTGCAAACTCACACTCGTCAGAAAATGTTTTTACGTCCTCGTGATGTAATGTACTATTTTTGAAAATCCTATAGTGTTTTCAAATGGCCTTAAATGGCGAATATTTGGGCTCGTGGATATTTCGGGGATATTTAAGAGGAAATTCAACGTTCTCCATAGTGCGAAACTCATTGAAATGCCTTTTTTTTATCATCCCCATTGGAAACGACACCGCGATAGGAGAGATGATGAATTTGTATTAAAAATACCTGGAGCTTTCTCCTCCGTTCGGTGCGTTATAAAAGCGGGGAAGAAAAAAAGGTTATTATGTTTCTTACTTGTGTTTTTGTTCTCTCGAATGAATAATGTCTCTCGGTGGCGTGAATTAACGTGACGACGAAAATAAAAGTTTTTGCGGGTGGGAAGGAAAAAAAAAGTGAGTTCTCTCCCGTGCGAGATTCATCGAGAGACCCCGCGCCATTTCCTACGCGAAATCTTGAGTTATAAGCGTTGGCGAATTTTTTTTCGCCCCCCCCGACTCGCGAGAGAATTCGACTGCGAGAAGGAAGTGAAAATAATAATATATAATGTGGCCGAGAGAAGGGAGGGGGGAGGGCAGGAGGGAGCAATACGCGAATAACAGAATTACGCGTGTAATAAAATTAATCTTGCAAAAGTCGGCGGTCGAAGAGACACATCAAACATTTAATGGTTTTTCTTACGCGGATATGTGAGGATAGAGAGGCCCATCGGACGGGAATATATTTTGCTCGGTAAAAGCGAGATGTACAGTCAGTCGCGGATAGAGAGAGAAAGAGGGAAGAAGAAGAGAGGAAGAGAGAGAGAGGGAGCGAGTTTTGCCAAATTTTCCGCTGCACACGATACGCGGTGCCAAGCGTTTAATTATTCTTGCTTACTATTTTAGTGATTCTCCTCCTCGTCTCTTCTTCGTCTATATAAACGTCTCTTGGTCTCACAAACGCGCGGGGGCGCTCTTTTACCGCGCATACGCCGATCCTCGGTAACATAAATAATTAACCATCTCTCGACGTTCTTGTATCCGCGGCTTTACCGGTGTTTATTGGACGAGATCTCGTCATCGTATCGTGAAATATTTCGTACGCCAGTTATACATCCTCGCGTTCTGCACGAGAAATGAACATTTACCGAGCTCAAACGAAAATGCAATGATTTCTTCTTTTTCTCCCTTTACCGTCGAGAGAGATCCGATAGCCAGTTTATATGGGGTATTCGGAATGAACCGAGCCATCGCTCGATACGAATTAAATCAAAATTTTGCATTATGAATTTTGGTCATGTTGAGAAAATTTTGGAAGTCGTGAAAAATTGAACTGAAGGGTGAAGGGTGAACGGTGCAGATTAGGATTCAATAAAAGCGACTTTTTTTTTCGAAATAACATATTACATACTTTTGGGGAGGTGAAAAAAGATGCCTGTTAAAAGCAAAGCTCTTAATATCAATATTTAGATATCTCATCGCAAATTTCTATTTCCTATTTAAATAACACAGGAAAAAAAAAATTCATACTTTGAAATTTTATACCTCGGCTTCGAGTCAATGTACCGCATCGAACGATACGTATTCTTGTATGTAATTGAACGCTCTACAAAAAAGGTCTCTTATGATTTTTCGATAAACTCACTCCCTCAAAAGTTATTCGCGGTCTAATACATATGATGCATTCCACGACATTTCGATCAAAATCTTGCCTTCATGATGCCGATTTTCCTCTAAATTTTTTATTAAAAAAAAACACATTGAACCAAAATTTCCCGAATTTTTTCAGAATTTTTTGGTCACGCGTTTTTTGATTTTTTTTTTCATAAAGGGACTCCTTTGTAAAATCTGAAAAAATTCAGAATAATCTAATAAAATATATCAAAATTTTTGGTCTCCGTTCCAAAATCGAAATTTAAATACTCTAAGAGTAAAATTTTTTTGTTGCACTTCTTTTAATTTTACTCATGAAGTATTAAAATCTTCATTTTGGAACAAAGCTCAAAAATTTTGTTATATTTTATTAGATTATGCTGAATTTTTCCAGATTTTTCAAAGTGGTCCCTTTTTTCAAGAAAAAAAAAATCCAAAAAACGCGTGACCAACAAATTCTGAAAAAAGGTGGGAAATTTTTTATCAATTTGTTTTTTGATATAAAAAATTTAGAGGATTTTGATCGAAATGACATGGAATGCCTCATATGTATATTAGACTGTGAATATGGGTGAACTACTGTTGGTAATTTCTTAAAAAAATAGGTAGGTTATGTTAATGCAATTGAAATTTTTGTTTCAAAAAAGATTTTACGATATTTAGTAATAAGTTTCAACATTTTGCCGGAAACTAAAAAAAAAGTGAAATTTACTCCAAATTTAACTTTAACCTTGAATAACTTTTGAAAGTGTGAGTTTAAAGTTTGAAATTTTGCTTTTAACAGGCATCTTTTTTCACCTCCCCGAAAGTATTTAATATGTTATTTCGAAAAACAAATAACGGTCGATTTTTTGAATCAGTCTAGTGCAGATGCTTGTAGAAATTGGGCAAGCAATTTTTTTTCCTTCGAGCAAATGTCAAAAGGGTATTTAATCGGGAATTTTTCATCGACAACGAAAATTCCCTACGTTGGTCGTAATTGCATCAACTTGTCATTGAAAAGCTCATAAACTGAACAAAATTTGTATCTGGGTTTGTTAGGCTGTTAAATGTATTTGTTTAATGAAAAATCAGAAGAGCTTGGCTAATACCTTTTAAATAATAATTTCAAAAATTGAAAGATTTTTCAAGAATTATTTCCAAAGTGTTAACGGGCCTTAAATCACAAATAATCTGTAAAAATTCGACTCACTTCTCTTGTTTCACAGAAATTGTGGTTAAAATCGTGAATCAAATCTGAGCGGCCGAGATTCAAAGGCCAGCTGAGTTTACTCGGAATGCCCCATATATGCGTGTCGAATCAAATCCGCGTAGCTTTGATGATTGAAAATAGAATAATGGTGCGAATAGAATTATCACGAGACGGACGAGAGAGTTTCCACATCGAAAGATGGAAAAATCCTCGCGGATTCTCGTTTCGCGTCATGCATAAAAATAATAAATAATAAGTAAAAATTAAAAGCAAAAAGAGGGCGCGTATAGTCTAGAAGATATAAAATGGCCAGTGGTAAAAGGCCGTGAACAATGAGATCGTCGACGGTCCCACACGGCTCGAGTGATTGCCGGTTAAAAAATCAGCCAAGTGTAACAGCAGCTCGGGTCTCTCGTGTTTCTCGCATCTCCATGTCCAACGTAACTCGCCTTCTGTCCAGACAGAAGAAAAGCTACACACGCGTACGCGCGTATCCTCCAATGGCGATACAATCGTTGACCACCTTTGCTGGTTATCTTAGCCATTTAATGAAATAGCCTTTTTGCAATGTTGGTGGATGCAGCGAGACACAAGAAGTTCCCGATCCCGTCCTCGTGTGCCAATGAATGTACAGTTTGGCCAATAGAACAGGAAAAAGAGCGACTTGATGTGTGCTCTCTTATTTTTACCGTGCATCTTAAAGGTCTCCTTTCGTCGCGTCTATAATTTAAATGAGGGTCCCTCGACCGTTCATTAAATCTCATAATTAATCACAATCGTCTCCATTAACGGATCCGCTTAATTGCTGTTATCGTTGCATTTCCGTGCTGCTATATGCCTTTTCGCTATCTCGATCTCTTTCCGTCTCGAGCATGCATCTCCGCTTCTGATGCACAAGTAGCTTGAGAATCCAGGAAAGAGATAGAAGTTGGTGGAGTTTCGTATGACACGACGATTGTCACGAAGAAGTTACTTGACCATGCGTCCGTTTTTGAAAAGCTGCGGAAAAGAGATGGGCAAACCAGTAGTTAGATAGATTTTTTAATTTTTTCATTTATTCATATTTTGGTCCCTTTAACTGCGAAGAGAGATTTTTGTAGATGTTATTTTAGTTTTGGATGGGTACAGTTGGATTTTTTAATATATATGAGGCATTCCAAGTGAAAACGTGGGGTCATTTCCCTCGGGTCATCAGATCCTTACACAACTTTTTTTTCGCATTGATTCCACCTCAAAAACAGCCTCATTTTTTTAAAGATTTCTCTGGCCACTCCTTCAGGTGGCGCGACGATAATTTTTGTGTAAAAAAGGGAATAACTGAAAAAACACCATTTTTTAAATTCTGCAATTTTTCTACGGATTCTGGGTCATAAATAACTAATATCTATCATGATTAGAAAGTGGGATACGGCGGCCTCATATTTTTATTAAATAATCAACTTTTTTTCAGTTTTTAAAATAAAATAAAAAAATTGATTCCTAAAACCCCTTGCATTAGTAAAAAAATAAAATAAAAATAAAACATGTCTTAGAAAATTTTGATATTTTGCCAAGATATGTTTTATTTTTATTTTATTTTTTTACTCATGTAAGATGTATTGGGAATTAACTTTTTATTTTATTTTAGGAACTGAAAAAAGAAAATAATAAAAAAAAAATATGAGGCAGCCGCGGTCCACTTTCTGATCAGTCATCAGTCAGAAAAATCTGTTGAAAAATTAGGCTGTTTTTGAAGTGGAATCAATGCGAAAAAAAAAATTATGCAAGGATCTGATGACCCGAGGGAAATGACCCCACGTTTTCACTTGGAATACTCCATATGTATATTAGACTTTGAATATGGGTGAACTTTTTTGAAAATTAGGTTATTTATGTTAATACAATCTAAAGTTGTGTTTCACGAAAGATTTCACGATATTTAGTAATAAGTTTCAACATTTTGCCCAAAACTAAAAAAAAAAGTAAAATTTACTCTGACTTTAGATTTAACCTTGAATAACTTATGAAGGAGTGAGTTTATCGAAAAATCATAAGAGATCTTCTTTGTAGAGCGTCCAATTCTCTACAAGAACATGTCGTTTAATTTGGTGCATTGACTTGAAGCCGAGATATAAAATTTCACAGTTTGAAATTTTTTTTTCTCGTGTTATTTAAATGGGACATAGAAATTTGTGACGAGACATATCTAAATATTTATATTAAGAGCTTTTAACTGGCATCTTTTTCACCTCCCCAAAAGTATTTAGTATGTCATTTCGAAAAATAAAAAATAGTTGCTTTTTTTGAATCAGTCTAGTGCATGTACATAACATTTCTTTTATCTGACAGATTATTTTTTTAATTTCTTCAGACGCTTCAAGACATTTTTATCATAAAAAAAATCTGGACATTTACTAATAAAATTGCAAAAAAAATCTTTAAAAGATGTGACCGAACTCAACAATTTGAAACTATACCTTAGAGTTAGCTGATTATAACCTTGCATTATTTATACTTAAACAATTGTGAGCACCCTAAATTGATATTCACAAATAGAGATGATTCTCTACTTGTTTTGATCACAGGAGATTTGTTTTATACCGGAAAATGACTTGAAGAAAATTTTATTCCGTCATATACAAAAAACCTACAACCGAACCAAAGAGTTTGTTAACATATACCTAATATGTGCAGAAGTTCATTACTCTGTGACCAAAGAAAAAACGACTTCTGAAGAAGATGTATACATAAAAAATATTTCTTCATATTCTGTATTAACCGGAGACGATTTTCTGTAAATATCATTTTAAACTTGCCAATTTATGAACAACGTCTCTATTTTCTAAATTCTAAAAAATTTGCAAGTGCCACCAAAGATTATACAACCAACCATTGCCTGAAAATCCTTAAAAGTCCTTAGAAGAGAATTCAATTTTGGTCGAGATTAACCACCCTGTATATGAAACTTACAAGCGCAGACTCCCATTATCCACGTATATACATAAAATACGTGTATTCGACATCGAAAAAAGAAACCCACACGAGTATCAGGTGGCACATGGCCATCTACTTACTTTAGCGGTTGGTGGGGTTGGTCAGCGCGGGGGTTTGAGTTCGCTGAAGAAAGGAATTAGCTAGACGGGGAGCGTCTCATCTGGGTCACTCACACGAGCTTTCGCTTCGACTATTCTCCCTCTTGGAACAATTGTGCATGTACACGCGTAAAAATCGTGCGTTCTTCGTGTGGGTGTGCGCGCGCATAAAGTTGGTATTCGTGTTAAATTCACTATATACATATATATATATATATATATATAGGTAGGTGGAATACATGTGGACGAGAATACGGAGCCGGAGAGTGCCGAGGCAACCACCAACACACGGTAGCACCCTCATTAAGGGGTTACGGTGGCGAGGGGGTTGCAGCGCGCAAAAGAGGCGAGCGTTAATTAAGAACAGACTCGCCACCCTCTAAGTGAGGAGCACTGACCAAGCCGGGGTGGCACTTTCGTCCGAGTGTGTCTTGGTGTGTGTTCTGCCGCTTCTTTTCTCTTCGATGCTCCAACCACCTCTCTCTCCTTCTCTCTCGCCTTCCTTTCGACCACACTCTTAAGCAACCCCTTGCAATTTCTATATACGAATCCTTCGCCGGTTCGCCGGATGACCAGCTCTCCACTCGGATTTTTCTACGTGCACAGTCACACACACGCACGCGTCTCTTTCTTGACGTATACAACCCACTATAACACTTTCAACCCCCGCGCCACCCCTTAATTCCTCGCGCCCACTTTTTTTCCTCTCTTGACCACGGAGACGCGCGAAAAGGGGAACACCCGTTATATACAGAGTACGGACGCGTCGAGCATTAGAGAATAAGGACACAGAACTCGGAAGAAAATTAGCCAAGTCCCGGTAATATGCTGTATCGGACTATGTCTGTCGGCGTCCTTGGATAGAATGAAGAAGAAAAATAAAATAGAAAAGCCCTAAGAGTGGCGAGTGAGAAAAGGAACGAGGCACTGACCTCAACGGCGACAATGGCCAGGAGAAAAGAGGATATTAGTGAAAGCTGACACGGTGCAACTCGCAAGAGGGAATGAGACAAAGTAGGGAAAAAACGGGACGAAAAATCGTGCAAATTGAATATTTGCACATTGCTTACCGATAATCGTCGCGCATTTGAGATCATTCTTCCACGAGCAAGGTGAAGTCTCAATTTTGCTTTTTTTTATAGGGCTAGCTCAGTAAATGGAAATTATGAGAATGCCATAACTGCCCAAGTTTCATAGAAGAAAATAATCAGAATTTGTCCCTCTCTTACCGCACACTTATTTTAATTTATTCGTTTACTTAGTCCGAAAATGATTTCTCCACGTTTTGGAACACTGAACCTACGATGGCATCAAAATTCCGAAACAAAATTTGCACAGAATCAAAGTTTTCTCAACGATAGAGTAAAATACACTCAGAAAAAAAATGTATTTGATTCAAATCAATGTTTGCAATTTATTTGAATAACGGCCTAATAAATATTTCTGCAGAATAACATACTGGACACACTGGGATCGTTTGTACCCAAGCGACAAAAATTCTTATAAAAAGTATACCATTTACTATTTTAACTTGCAAATTTTTCTGGAACTTGAGAGGTTACTTCCCAAAGTTATACAGAATTGATAGTAAAATATTAAAGTTGAATATGATACAAAAATTTAAATTCCTAAAAAACTGAAAAATGAAAACTTTTACGAAAATATCATAACTTTTTTATTTTCCGACGAAAATGGTTGAAAATTTAATTGAGTTTACTTTATATAGCACTACAAGAAAAAAAAGTAGTAGTAGTAAAATAATATAAAGGGAAAAAAATTTGCACAAAATTTTCGCACTTGACCTTACTTGACGCCCTGTGGCTACTACATAAAAACTTTTTGTCTTAGAGTGATACTATAAGCTTGACGGAGTAGAGGCATCCTCGAACTAATGACCGATTTCGGTATAGCTCCCATTTTTTTAAATTTAGGTACTTAAAATTGAGGAAATTTAGGCGCCTGAGGTCTTTTTTACCCCAGTGTGTTAGTGAGGGTTAAGGGGGGAAACTCATATAAATGGTCGAAGATGACGAGGAATTTCGGGATTTTTTTCCAACGCAACTACTGGACCAATCGTTTTCAACTTTGGAGGCTATTTTATTGTACATTCGAAGACTTGAAAAACATTTTTTTAATTTTTTTTGCCCGTAACTTTAAACGCGATTTACTCGAAACTACATTTTCGCAATTTGTGGCAGCGATAAAAAAACTATTCATCCGATTCATTTCAACCAAATATTTTTAGACATATAATTGCAAATCCTCGTCGACAAACCTCCATTTCAAAAAAAAATTAATTTAACAATCTTTTTTTGCATAAAAATGTTCGGTAAAAATTCGCCCTTTTTTCTCTGAGTGCCGCCATTATTACAATATTCAACTTTTGAACCTTTTTCTTGGTTTATCGACAGCGTACTTTCATATAGAAAGTAATGGTTTCTGACTTTTTCGTTTTGGATGAAAAACAGAAAAACTACAGCTGCCGCAATTCGCCATCGTGGGAAAAATTCGTTCAACGATTGGTTGCAGGCTGCCGATGAATACTTATTTTCGATTTAAAAAAACGTTTTTCAAGTCTTCGAATGTACAATAAAATAGCCTCCAAAATTGAAAAGGATTGGTCCAGTAGTTGCGTTGGAAAAAAATCCCGAAATTCCTCGTCATCTTCGACCATTTATATGGGTTTCCCCCCTTAATACATTAATAATATTAATTAATTTTAATAATACTTGAAATAAATTTTTTTTTCAAAGCAAATAAATCATGTTTCTCGGTGTAGAATCAGAGAAATGTGATGAAGCTAAACGAAGAAGAAATAAGACCGTTTAATTGTTTTGAACGTTTTGTGGTGCAGTCTAAATCGCTTAGATCAGATTGAAGTATAGCAAAAGTTACATAATAAATCGTACTCATACATACATATAAAATCTGTGCTATACGTAACTTTTGCCTCTACGTTCAACCCTCGTGCGAAGATAGCCCGAGATGAAATCGGAAAAAGTCCAGATGAGAGAGGTGGGTCGCACACACGTACATACACATGTTGCAATATACAGGCGCGAGACACAATGAAGCTCTGAACACGGGGATTCTCTCTCGATGAGGATGATGAGAGCAAGCAGGGCTAAAGAGCGCGAAAAAAAGTCACCCAACTGTTCATCCCCCCCGAGCGATGTACACCAAACGTATACCTATATATTTTCCATCATCATACAGACACACATGTACGTACATATATATATATATATATCGTACGTGTCGCGTTGTTGGAAGAGAGTAAAGAGAGGTTTTCGACGACCCTGGTGGAGAGTTAGGGTGAGTACGAACTCGTGGCGATTGTTTCCAACAGGTTTGCAGGCCCATTGTTTCAGTCTTTGGGTTCTCATGCTTAGAGATCTCACATAGAGAAAGCTAGAGAGAGAGAGAGGGAGAGAGAGTGAGAGAACAACCCGCTACCAGGTTCGCATACTGGTCATTGCCCGACCCCAAAACGGTTGAACAATGACCCCCAGAGGCCGTTATACATCGAATGCAACGATGTCGCTGATGTACACATGAGGGTAACGTCGATCTGTTCACCCTACGCACAAAACTATTCCTATTACGCTCTCTTTGTAAATGGGAATGACGTTTTTGTTTAAGGACTCGATGCATCCCCTATCGACGAGATCAGGGTGGACGGGATAATTGCAAAATCTCGGAGGTTACTTAACAATATCAAAGCTAGACAATGTTGAGACATCCGCGGCGGAAGATCGGCAGGATTGATGGCGCCGAAACGAAGAGAATCCGCAAATTAAACAAACGCCTTATTGACGCGTTGATCCCGGGCCAAAAGCTCAGCGGAAAGGGACACTGTGGGACAGAGCCAAAACCAACACGCGCAGAAAACATTTACGTCTCTGGCGGTTCTCTCATAGTCGCGTGGACTCATTCTCGTCGTTTTTGGGTTCACGTGTGTGTGTGTGTGTGTGTGTGTGTGTGTGTGTGTGTGTGTGCGACGTTTGTAAGTCGCGCTGGGTCATCTTCTCTTCGATGCTGTAAGTGGAGTAGGATCAAGATCTCGCGAGGACGCGAGAGCATCTTTCGCGAGGAGGAAATGGGGATGAAAGAGTGTCGAAAGACGCTGAGAAAGAGAGAAAGAAGGCTGGAGCGCGAGTATTAAACGCGCGGGGAATAGAAAAGAGAGAGATTGTCGGTGTGTGTGCGTTGGTGAGTTGGGTGTGAGGCTTGGAAGAAGGAAAAAGACAAGAAGTGGAGGAGAAGAAGTGTGGGTAAGAAATCCGAATGACCTAACTATATACCGAGAGCGGCGGGGTCTTAGCGAGACTTAACGAATATTGCCGTCGATATCCAAGGGAGCTTCCAACCTATCCGAAGAATACAACCAACGCCGCAACTATCACCACCCCATGTCCCGTCTTGTTCCCTCTCTCTTCCTCCTTTTCCATTCGTATGTCCCTCGCGATGGGAAGACTCTACTTTTGTCTCCTTTTCTCGTAATACTGCCTATGGACACGTGACTATTCTCTTTTCACCATCCAAGTCGTCCACCCACATCATGCCAACCCCGTAGCGTTCCATTAACTCTGTCATCGAATTAATGTTAATCGAAGAGACGCAATTTTTTCAATTAACTCCCGTGACAGTATAGAGTTCAGTTGGATGTATATGAGTCAGGGTTGCGACATTTTTAATGAAAAAGTAATGCATTAATCATAACTTTTTTAATGGCTAATGGTTAATGAAAATAATATCCACTAACCACTAACCAATAACATTAACTGATTAATGGAAATGATTTCCATTAATCAATAAATGTTAATAGTTCATGGAAGTTATTTTCTATTACACAGCCACAGTAAAAGAAAAAAAAATTCGGCTTGGGGGTCTGACTGTGTACAGTGTATGTTTTTGGGGTCGCTGAATCCGAATACGAGGTTGGTTTAGCCCAGGACGTCAGGGTTTAGCTATAACCTCAAAAACACTCCAAAATTGAGTTGTTTTTTACATATCTCGAAAACTATTATAGTTACGAAAAAATTGTTCTGGGTTCGTCTTGATGAGTATACTCGTGACTACTAAAAAAAAAATCTTCTGAAATTTTTTTTTTTTAAATGACAAATGTGGAGAATTTTGTATTTTTATAAATTTTTTTTTTTTATATATTACTTTGTACTGATCTTAGAAAATCCTAAAGTTTTCAGAAAGGTGTTTTTTGTTTTTTCAAAACCATTAATTATTTTATTTTTAAAATCGTGTAAATCCACGATCAACATTAAATTTTTGCTTAAGATTTTATTATATAATACCTTGGACTGATCTTAAAAGATCCTGAAATGTTGTTTTGTTTCAAAACTTAAAAGATCTTGAAGATTCCAAGATCTTTAAAGACTCCAAGGTATTATATAAAAAAAATTTAACAAAAAATTTAATGTTGATCGTAGATTTGCACGATTTTTAAAAATTGTCCAAATTCATGATTTCTCAAAAAAAAATTCGAATATTTTTTTTCGCAGCTCTTCAAGACGAACCCAGAACGATTTTTTCGTAGCTATAATAGTTCTCGAAATATTAAAAAAAATAATCTTGATTTTGGAGTGTTATTTTTGTGGTTATAGCCAAACCCTGACATGCTGGGGTTAAACCAACCTCGGATTCGGATTCAGCGACCCTAAAAACATACAGTATACATAGTCAGACCCCCAGGCCGAAATTTTTTCAAAATTTCGTGTGGCTGTGTTATCAATAAGAGTTAATGGTTAATGAAAGGTATCTCCATTAACCATTACGTGTTGATGGTTAATGAACATAATTTCCATTAATCATTTAATGTTAGTGGCTAATCGAAATTATTCCCATTGACTGTTGACATTTAATGTAATTAAAATGGTCGTAATCGACTACTCAGCTATTCTTAGCGGTTTTGGTCCCAATGCGCTTGAAGTAGGGTAACGAAGAAACGTTTTCCGGCTGTACTTCGTTCTCTCTGTCTCTAAATTTTATGTTGGGGTTATTTCATCCTAAATCAATTAACCAGTCTGCTGCTGATCCGCCCTACGAATCTTTAAAGTTCCTCATTGATAATTCGTTTACTTAACTACTGATATTATTGGTAAATATGTAACGGGTAGTTACAGTCAGTAACTACCCATTTTAACCCAAATAACGCAACTGCTTCGGCTACAAGTAACCAAGAAAACCTTGGTTAGTACCATGGGCTCATTTTGAACCAGACTAAAACCGCGCCCGTTAAGAGTAACCGAGAAAACCTCGCTTAGTACCTTTGGGTCATTTTGCCCCAGTATAAAACCAGTCGATTACTACTATTTTAATTAAATTCAGTGTCAATGGTTAATGACAATTATTTCCTTCAACCATTAGCATTATAGGTAATTGTAATAATTTTCATTGAACATTAACCCTTATATATTAATGGAAATAATGTCCATTAATCGTTAACAAACAATGGTTAATCGAAATAACTTCCATTAACCATCAATGCTGAACGGTTAATGGAAATTATTTTCATTAACTATTAACATTCAATAGTTAATGGAAATTATTTCAATTAATCAATAAGAGTTAATGGTTATTGAAAATGTAAATGCATTTAAAAAAGTAATGCATTATTTGTAACCCTGTATGTAGGTATATATAAATATGTGCAATGCGAGACTCTCGTTGCATTTCTCCTTTACCTCGTTTTTCGCGTCCCAACCCCCGGGAAATGAGAGCTTGCCAATTTTTCGCAGTCTCCATGCGACCTGAAAAAGGAGAATGCTGGAAGTTTGCTGGTCACTGGCACTGTGTTCCTTAATTCTCGGACGTATCTCGTGTTAAGGTGAAAACACAGACACATACCCACGTATAGCAGTGTCGTCCTGTCTCTTGTCGTCTCGGGGATATGCCAGAAGCGAGCGAGTATAAGCAACATCTCTCGTCCGCTTCCGAGGGCACACAGATAGTGTAGTCGGGGCGACAGGCTAGATAAATTAGTGCTGGTAATGAAGACTGAGCTCCGCGTCTGATTAAACAAACACAGAGATAGAAGGGACTCGACACATGGACCTCTTGTGTGTGTGTGTGTGTGTGTGTCTTTAAGTCTCTGTGTATATGTGTTGCACGAGGACGATGAGGAAAGGAAGACGGATGGAAAAAGACGAGGATGTAGAAGTACCACAAGAGAAGTGAGGAAAATTGGAGACCTTTGTAATTTTCAATTCGAACGTACGAACCGAAATTACACAGTCCAAATCACGTTCCGGTAATCATCGGTATAAATGTACATTAATAATCTTTAGTTTTAGAAATTGAGTGGAACTTCCTCAATTGCAGGGTTAAAATTTTCTCATGACCTTTAATTATGCTTGCTAAAAAATTAAGGATCATGTGCAGTCTAGTTTCAAATCTAAGTTCAATCTAGTTTAATCTAGTTTCAAAGATATCTTAGTTTCCCGAAATGTTTAGGTTTTGCCAGTAGAAGAATGTAATAACACCACGAAAAAGTTCATTTCGATCACCTGAAAAAACCATTATTTTTTAAAAAATTTCTTTACATTTGGAAACGATGAATGATTCTGCATAGATAGACGTTCTTTTGAATAGACCTCCACAAATAGAGATCTACCGGGTGAAAATTCAATCCGGGAGATTAACTCTCTGTCTTGGTTCGAAAAATTCCCTTGAAAGTGGTGTTATCCACTGAGAGACAGGTCAGCTTGGTTCAAACCATTTTGAATTTTTCGCAAGAGATTGTTAAGTTGGACCAATCCTTCCAATACTGCACCTAATGATAAGTTTCTAAAATTTAAATAGATGTCAAGTTTTTTACGTGTTTTTTATTTGTAAAGTCTGGATCTCACACGTACAAAGTTGATGGTCGAATCTCAATGATCTCCACCGAAATTCTGATCCTTGCCTGCTTTAGACTTCCTTTATTGTTAGCTTTAGAATCTTGTCACTACCCTTGACCTCACTTTCGGGCTTGCACTTGTAAGTGGGTTAACCCTCTGTTGCGATCAAGAAATTGATTAAAAAGTGGTGTTACCTATTGAGGATCATGTCAGTCTGAAGGAAGCCTCTTTGAATTGGTGCCAGGAAATCATCAAGTCGGAATAATCTGTCCGATTTGATTTGGTTTATTAATTCATTCATTCAAATTGAACTTTGGCTGAGTTCTTCGCCCAAAAATTATATCTCAAAAGTCCAGAGCTCACATTTGTAGAGTCAACGATCAAGTATCTTCAATCTGTCACTCAGAGGTCCGGGAATTACATTTGGTGTCACGGAGTTTCCAATTAAACGCGTTCAATATGACCTCACGATGCAATTTTCTTCATAAATGCTTCTTGTACTTTGTTCGCACTTTGTGCACGTGAAATCAGTGGGTGCGCGCGTACCCCCGACCATTATGTTTCACTCTGGCCCATTTAATTCTTCGAGTACGAGATCTTTTACATCGCTTAGATTGGAAGAGCACGTTGATGATAGGCGCGAGGCACACGAACCTGGTTGCACAAACGGCTCATACCGAGATATACGTGCCTCATGCTTGCGCTTCCTGTGCACCGATCGTGAACAAGAACAAGATATGAAATACGAAGTGGGTACCCGCGACGAAAACGACTATCACGCTCCCCTTAAGAGGTTCTACAGCCGTGACGAGATGCCGGTGCATCGGTACTTTCAACGAGTGTGACACGTCGCACACTCGAGAATAGTCAGAGTGCAATTTCAGTTCCTCTCGAGCGTTCAGTAAAAATAAATTAACGGCTAACTAGAGAGTATTTTCTCAGGCTGGTTATACAGTCGAACCTCGCTAACTCGAACCGCTGTAACTCGAAAACCTCCATATGTCTGAGATTGAGTCTATTCCCTTGCAAAGACCTCTGTAATACGAAGAAAAAGCTAAGAAAAATTCGAAGTTTTCCAAACGTATCAAGGACCATCATTTTGCCTCTGTAACTCGAGTTTAAAGATGACCTCTATAGGTCACAAAGGCCTCTATAACTCAAAGTTCCAATACCCTGACCTCTACAACTCGAAGCGCTTTATGCAATGGTCGCTTGTGTATGGAGAATTTTTACAATAATACGTTACATTTTGTACACCTTGTGCTCACGTGTTTTGTATACAGTCGAACCTCGCTAACTCGAACCTCTATAACTCGAAAACCTCGATAAGTCTGAGACTCGGTCCGTTCCCTTGCGAAAACCTCTGTAATTCGAAAACAGAGAATAACTCGAAGTTTTTCGAACGTATCAAGGACCATTATTTCGCCTCTGTAACTCGAATTTAAAGATACCCGACCTTTACAAGTGTAAGGTTACCTCTATAACTCGAAGTTCCAATACCCTGACCTCTACAACTCGAAGCGCTTTATGCAATGACGTAAAACGCTAGGCATTCTGTCCGAATTTTTTAGTTCCTGCTTTACTCTGTACGTGGCGCTAGTTATCTCTTGAATACGCTTTACGGCGTGCAGAAGACTACTAGCGCCACGAGTGACGAAATTCGGCGTAAAAAAGACGGACTTCGAACGAAGCTCGAACTTTCATAGAAAAATCTATATTAACATTGATGATAATAAATTCGTAGCTCTGTTCGCAGTTGAAAATGCAATTCGCAACTCTGTTCGCGGTCAAAAATGCAATTGACTGCCAGCATAAGTTAAAACAGAGTAAAATAACAGATTTTTTCCAAAACCCTGTAAATGACAGTGAATGAACAACCATCGTCTACCATGTATGCATTACTTGTATGTACGTCCCAAAATAAAGAATATTTCCACTATATTTTGCGCATTTTTACGAGCCTATAAGTCGAATATTGTTTTGGTCACCCTCTATAACTCGAAAATTTCGATAAGTCGAAACCTCTCTCACTCGAAGAAATTAGCTTTGCCCCTGAGATTCGAGTTACCGAGGTTCGACTGTAACTTGTATGCACGTAGGGTTACCATTTCGAAATTTTAAAAATCTCGACAAAAAGCTCGAATTTTTAAAAAATTTCCGGTCATTTTAGGCAAGTCAAGAAGTTGATTGATTGATAAAAAAAACTGTTATTAATTTATGTTTGAACTAGTCAAGTTGATTGTTTTAAGTTGAGATGAGACTGATTAACTAGTGAAACTAGTTGTATGTAGTTGACTAAAAATAGAAGACTCATTAAATACCAGTCTTTTACTTTGAAGTAATTTTAAATGTAAAAATTGAATATTCGTTCAAAAATTTTCATCCGGGTCAAAAATCCGAACAAATTAAAAAGCCGGACAAAGTCTGGACGGATGATAACAACAATTATCAATAATAATACTGCCCAAAAGTCATTAACAAATTGTTAAAGCAATTGTTTGAAAAATTTATTAAGCAATGATGAACAATGATCAATAATTATTATTGATAATTGTTGTTCATAGCATGTCAAATGTCGCTGAATTTTTTCAGATTTTTATTGTATCACGAAGTACGGAAATTTCAATCGGACACAATTTTTCGCTGGAACGTTATCATCAGAGTTTCGAGCGAAAATAGTAAAAAAAAAAAAATGTCAGAAAAATTCTGAAATAATTCCAGGCGATCCCGTGTATACGTACGCAACTTTTTTCATGCTTGACATTTTCTCTTAAACTCTATAGTTTTTGAGTTTCGTTGCATCTTTCGAAATTTGCATTTTTTTAGCCAGAAGTGAAATAACTTTACGAGAAAAAATCGTACGAAAATTAAAAAAAAACGAAAATGGAGCGTCTGCCAACCCTTTCAAATGTACCGTGGATAAAAAAGACAAAAAAAAATGTCCTTAAGCGATGCGCCTTATTCACGATGGTCGAAAAAAAGGCCTAAAAACGCTCACGTACAAAAATGCGTACCGGATCGATAAAAAATCATAAAAAATATTTTAAAAAGCAAAATGAAGCTGAATTCCTTTCCGTCAAAACGCGTTTTTTAAAATTCGATTATCTTTTTTTTTTTGGCGGAGTTATGCAACTTCTAGTGCGGCAAGAAATATTGAGTGGTGTGTCCAAACTTTTGAGCGAGAGTGTACGTCCTAAAATAAAGAATGTCTCCACTATATTTGGCGAATTTTGACGAGCCTCTATAAGTGGAAATAGTTTGGGTCACCCTTTGTAACTCGAAAACTCATTGTTAGATAAGACGAAACCTCTCTTACTCGAAGTAATTAGCTCTGCTCCGGAGATTCGAGCTAGCGAGGTTGGACTGTAATTGATAACTTGCATATTTTTACGAAAAAAAAAACGAGATTCTAGGAACCGTTGCAACGCGTCCACGAAAAGAATGAGTGATCAAGAAGAGGTGGGAGAGCGGATCTCCCATTTTTTCGCATCCGCAAGGACGTTCAAGTTTGAGCCGAAAATAAAAATGCTCGACAAAGTCCCGGTGCACTAATTATAGAATGGCGAGCTATCAAATCCCGTGTATGCGTGGGGAATACTCCGGCTTTCTTTTCATGCATACACATTCTTGAATTACCAATATTCACACCTACGTGAAAGTGTGCCCTCTCCACTGTCTTATCTCGCGATACGCAAAACAAATTTTATCGCTGACAACTGCTCGCGTGTTCTATTTCCCCAGGAATGAGGTGGGTTTTTTTTTTACAATTTTCCTTTTTTTTGCTCGTTCCTCCATCTCGCTCCTTGCGGGAATAGAAATCAGCGATATATCTCGTTGCTTCGCCGCTGGCTCGCAGCGTTTCTTTCGTATGAATCGTTGCGCTTGAATTCATTAATAATTTCATCCGCGCAAATAATAATTTTCTCGATAGAACGATTTACGCACAGAGTGTACTTTGAAATTGTGAAAATAATTAATTAGGACAAAAAAACACGTCGCAGCGAGGCTCGCTGCAAATTGTAATTAAACCTGCTTCTTTGGTTTTTTGCGTTTAAGATTCTTCATCGTGTCATCACGCTGATTCGCGCAAGAGGATATGACGTCAGTGATGTTGCGGAGGATACGGACAGCGGAAAGGATACCGGTGAGTTTATAAATTGTTTTTCTCGCATTCTGTCCGTTGTATCGCTATTTTAGAAGTAACTCGTTGTTGATTAAAATTATCATGACTCGTGGAAAATAATTGGTGATTTTTTTTTATAGCAAAATGAAAAAAATCGTTAAAATAGTGAAAAAAGTAAATCCCTTATTTCGGCAATAAGTATTTCCAGTAATAAATTAAAAAAAAAAAAATTTCGAATGAATCGAACCTAATCATTTCAAAATAAATTTGTTATATTTGAAATCATTATTTTCATTGTACGAACGATGATATAGCAAGTTGGAACGTGTCAATCGAATATTACATATTATACAATCTAATATTAATATTTTTGGAATACATATGGGGCATTCCATGTCAAATCAACCACTTTTAAACCCGACCCCTTTCGATTTGGCTGAAATTTTTTCCGGAATTGATCAAAGCATTTTTTAGTGGAAAAATAAATAAAAAAATGGCAAACTTGATAAAAAGATGATTTATTATCGAAAAAGTGTAAAATTTCATAGATTTTAAAACCTTAAAATTTTTTTGTAGTTTTTTTCGGAAAGTACATTTAAAAACGAAAATTTCGAGAGAAAAATCGTCCCAATTAGTCAAGTTTTGAAGAAGTTATAGCCATTTGAAAAAAGGCCTTTTCTTTTGGGTTGGGTAAGAAAATTTGAAAATTAAAATGTTTTTAATGGGGCAGAAAAGGAAAACAAAATTTCCGTCAAATCGAAAGGGGTTGTGTTCAAAAATGGTCGATTTGACATGGAATGACCCATATATTATTCTTGTTTTTTATTTAAACACGGAGGCAAAGTGGCCACCCTTTAAAATAATCAAAGAAGAAGAAGTATAAAAAAAACGTATAAAATTTCAGGAATTATAATATAGATATATAGATTATACAGAATTGAATAATAAATTGTTAAAATTCAATGAAAATTGTCGCTCTGATTTAACTGAGCGAAATTGGAGATTCTCTGCAAAATGATGCGCGTTAAAAATTGAAAACCAAAACTTCAATAACTAATTCGAATGAGGTATATAATCGGATATAATCGGATAATCGAAGTTCAGAATTTTCGCTTTTCTCCTTCGAAAGCTCTAAAAGGGCAAGAGAGAGAGAGAGAGAGAGAGGAAAAGGCGGATGAGGCGGAATTCTCTCATTCCCTCTGTCGCTCTCTTTTTTTTCGCTGTTTCTCGCCCGAAGCGACGAGGAATCACTCAGAAAGATTCCGCGGTGCGGATTTACTTTACTTTCGAGCTTGAGAGAGGGTGCGAAAGAGAGAAGGAGCGAGACGGGAGAGACGGAAAATAAGACAGAGAGCAGAGTTCGAACGTTTCGCGCGCGCGTTTACAACGTCTCGTCGACTCGCGTGGCATCTTTGCTGGCATTTCGATGCATAATAAACGACCGGTTAGGCCCGTAGCTATACGCCGAGAGACCACGTTGGCTCCCTTCGACCGGGATACAAGTCCCTTGCAACGTATCCGCGGAGACTTGCACCACGGTCCAAGGAGAAAAAGATAGAGAGGACGAAGAGAACTCGCCCGCGTGAGTGTCCAACACCTTTCAGCGTTCCAATGGTGTTTCCCTCTCGCTTTCGTACACCGTTTTCTCTCGTCACTTCAATTCCTCGCCTCTTTCAGACCCCCATCTTCCGTGCCCCCTTAACCCTCTCCCCTTGGCACCGTAAAGATATATGCAACTGCATGAACTCGAAGAAACGGGCGGGCACCCCTTTTCTACTCGACCAGAGAGAGAGAGAGGGAGAGAGAGAGAGAGAGGGAGAGAGAGAGAGAGAGAGAGAGAGAGAGAGAGAGAGAGAGAAAGAAAGAGCAAGATAGACGGTCTGACCCGCGTAGTCCTCTTATTCTCTCGACGCTGAAAGCCGTGGGACGCTAACGATCGGAAATCCGATTTGTTATCGTTGGACGATGCTGTATGTGTACCCCGAACGATACACAAGTATAAACATAGACCTCATTCTCCAGTTGCATCGACTACTGGCATAAAGGACCTAATCCCGCCGACTCTGTGCGTTAAATTGAGCGCGTGTCGCGCCCTTTTCTTCGCCGGAAATCGGTGCATGTCCACATGTTACGGGCTGTAAGGACCCTCGTAGCTTCCAGGGTTCCTACGAAAGGATTTCACTTTTTTTTTCTCAGCCACTCGATTCCGCATTCCTAGCGCGATCTCCCTCGATCGCGAAGTAGGAGAGACCCACCGGATTTGTATTTTTACGATAATATCCGAATATACGAGAAATCTCGTCGAAAATCGATTTGGAATTGGTCGAGGATCGAAATAAAGCCGAAATGTACGGTTCATTTTTTATGAGAAAACTATTTTTCCACTAGAATGTACCGTAAATTTGTGCTAATTTCTTTCGCAGTTTGGCAATTGCTGAGTTTGACTTTTGTGTCATGAATACACCTGCTGGTGACTAAGATACTTAGCATTGAATTTAGATCAAAGCATTCAAGAGGTTCGGATTTAGTAACATTGCGAAATTTTGAAATCAATTCTGGTGGTACTTTCGTAACTTTGCAATTATCGAGCTTCAATTTTTTTTCCTACAAAATGCTAGATAACGAGCTTGAAAGTAATTAAATTTGACAAGATTCGCATTAATGAGTTAGGATTCTTTTAAATTCTAAAATTTTCAAGTTTTTTTTTCAAATGCTCCCAAACTTTGGTAACTCTGCTCCAAATTTGCACCCATTCAGTTAATAAATTTTTCGAAAGCATTTAGCTTTTGCGGTACGTTAAAATTCAAACAACTTCGAATCTGTTGATCTTAAATTCCAAGAATACACCCAAACCTTAAATTATAATCAATAGATTTTTTATTTGGTTCCAGAACATCGCTAAGGATTTTCATGGGTCTTCAAGAACCCAGATCATCAATCTAAAACACCCGAAAACGTCTCAATGATTTTTTATTCTGAGAACACATCCTCAAGAGAAAAAGGTCATTTTCGTTATTATCGATTGTCATCTCTAAGAATAAGAATTTGTACAACATCCCTCATTATTTTTTTGCCTAAAATTGCCAAAAAAGGAACGATTCGTGATGTTACAAGTGATAAAGAAGCACCGAGTCAAAAAGCCACAGTAAAAACCATCGTTGTATCATTTCTACATCCATTTTAATCATTTTGACTGCCATTACCCCGTCATGGCTTGTGGCCATGCGGAATAAGGGAGGGGAAAAAAATCGGCATCCCAAGTTACACATGCATCAGCGAAATCCGGTTGTAAATCGTTTCGACGCTCTTTCGCGACGATAATGGATACGCCAGAGGAAGAGAGAGATGGTTTGAATTTCGGCGCCAGAAATGGGCGTATGAATGGTAACCGTTTAGCGCAATTATTGGCGCATTGTCTACGTGCACAATACATCAGGGAACCAAGCGAATATATGCATGTGTCTCGATCGAGAACGCGTCGAAGGCCGCTGCAACGAGACTCCCCCGCACTCGCATATTCTCTCTGACCCTAACTCCTCTCTCTCTCTCTCTCTCTCTCGCGCGCGCGCGCGCGCGCATACCCAAAATTGGCATGTAAAAATCGGATGCGATCCCATTGTCGTTGCATTGTTCGTATTCGAACGATGGCGTGATGCCTTCGCACTCTCTCCATCCCTTTCCCTCTGGTTTTCGAATTCCCTTTATATATGTAGTTTACCACGCGATGGTCCAAAGAGAGAGCATCGACGCTCGCCATATATCGAGTGGAGTGAATATTTCGGCGGAGTTTCATCGGTGCGAAATCCTGGGCAATATTCGCAATAACCCCAACCACGATTGCCCAGATCATTGGCTTTCTCGATCGAACGACATATATATAAATTTTTGTTGCATTCCATTTTTATTTCCCGGAGGCTCGATTTTTTTAGGCTAAGTGCCACTCGATGTCCATTTTGTTGACGTATTTTTCCATCGTTCAGATTCGTATATTTTTCGATGGGGAGCGCTGTAAAGTTTCACATAGTTGCGAACCAGAGAAAATAAGTGGCTACTACGGCCATTTCAGTGATTATCCGTTGAACCTGGAGTCTGAACGTATATTTTTATGTATATGGGTCCTTCCACGTCAAATCGACCACTTTTAACCCCGACCCTTTTCGATTTGGCTGAAACCTTTTTGTCTTTTTTTTTACATTTTTTGTTTTTAAATGTTTTCTTCAGAAAAAAATCGAAAAAAATTATTCAGACCGATCTTCAACGTTCTGTTTAAATTTTTGGAAAAAATCGAAATTTTCTCGATGATCGCCATTCGTAATTTTTTTTTCCATTTTTTGATAGAAACTTTGACATTTTATACACATTCTCTGAAAGTTTCTGAGTGGGGACTTTTCGTTTTATTTTTTTTTTCAATTGAATTTTTTTTTTGACTCGGCTTATTCCTCATAATACCACTCTGGGGATTTTTGAGGATGTTGAAAGAACATCAAAGTTTGAAAAAAAATGAATGAAATTGAAATTGGTAATCATCGAAGAAATTTCAATGTTCTTCGGAAAAGTAAGAAAAAAAAATAGAAGATAGTTCCGAATAATTTTTTTACATTTTTTGTTGAAAACTACTTTTGAAAACAAAGAAAAAAAAATGTTTTATCCTTTAAAAATGTTTTTAATCATGGTTAATTTGTGGTGGAATTCGTTTCATGTTTTTTTTTTTCAACACTTCGCTTTTTTTCTTTAATTTCCCAAAAACCATCATTTATTAAAGCTATAATTCCATAACAAATTAACGACTTAACATTTTTTTAAAGCCTGTTGTTTGTCTAAAAATGAACTAAATAACAATTTTTCTTTCCATTTTCTTCATTTTTAAATTCAGTTTTCAAAGAAATATATAAAAACAATTTTCAGAACTACCTTCTATTTTTTTTCTTACTTTTTCGAAAAACTTTGCAATTTTTTCGATGATTACCACTTTGAATCTCATTTATTTTTTTTATTTTTTAACTTTGAGGTTCTCTTAACATATTCAATAATCCCAAGGGTGGTTATCCGAGAAATAAGTTGTGTTAGAAAAAAAAAATTCAATTGAAAAGAAAAATAGAAAACGAAAAGTCCCCACTCTGAAAATTATAGAGAATTTGCAGAAAATGTCAAAGTTTCTATAAAAAAAAGAAAAAAAAATTTAAATGCCGATTATCGGGAAATTTTCATTTTTTTCCGAAAATTAAAAAAAAAAACGTTAAAAATCGGCCGAATAATTTGTTTCTATTTTTTTTTCTGAAAAGTACATTTAAAATGAAACATTTCGAAAAAAAAACGTCCCGATAAGTCAGTTTTCGAAAAAGTTATAGATATTTGAAAAATAAAAAGCCAATTTTTTTGAACAATTATAAGTGTTTATCGGTTGGGTAAAAAAAATTGAAATAAATTCTGAAAAATGTTTTTGATGGAGTAGAAAGAGATAAAAAAGTTTCAGCCAAATCAAAAGAGGTCGGCGTCAAAAGTGGTCGATTTGACGTGGAATGCCCCATATGTATTTTATATACCGTGTGTTGGGGTTGCTGGCTTTTTGTCGGTTCAGATTGGCGGCCATTATAGGCAGACCAAAATTGGGCCTTAATTGTCCAAGCGGTAATGAGTCGGGGCTGCTCTAATGCATTAAGAGTGTGCGTTTGTGTGCTTCTCTCCCTCCCCCTCTCCCTCCCTCCCTCCCTCCCTCTCTCTCTCTCTCTCTCTCTCTCTCTCTCTCTCTCTCTTTCGCTCACCCTTTACGAAATACCGTTGATCGTTCTAGCAATAATCCCCTCCTCTCTTGCCCTCTTTATATGTCCCTCGCATGACAACGTAACGGGTGGATATCGTGTCGACTTTGAATTCGATAATTCTCGAATACATTTGCCGTGTAATCGCGTTTGGGAATTATCGTTAAACGCCGCGCACCGAATCACCGTTTGTCCGCGTTACTTGTATTTTATGGCACATAGTTACGTCGATACTTAACTCACTGATTATGGCCGAGTAAAAAGAACTGGAAAGTAAAACAGACCACCCTGTAGGAAGATTGGAGGAGTTGAGAGAAAGACCTCGAGGGCGAAGAGTGGTAACACTACTATGTGGCGACGTGGCATTATTTAATTGCTCTTCGGTTGTTTTTTCGTCGCCAGATAATTTGTGTACCTGGCGGAACAGTCCACTTTCTTTCTTTCTCTCTGTCTCTCTTTCTCCTCGTCTATCTTCCAATTTCATCCCTTTTACTCGTCGGCCAACTTGGAAGGTGCTCTTTCTCAGTCGTTTCTATATTGCTCTCGCTTTTCTCATCTCTGTTTATTTCGCTCTTCAACTCTCTTCGCTCTCTCGTCGCTCACTCCAATTTGTAGCTTCTTCAAGGGGTACATATAAATATGTATCGGACATTCCGTGTCGATTCTTACTCACTCGGATCTGATTCATGCTTTTTTTTCTATGATTGTGATAATTTTTTTGAAATATCTTCGAATTGGAAAAAAATCTGATCAAAATCTGAAAAAGGCTTCAGTTTTTAAGGTACTACTCTACTTTAGAAGGCCAAAAAAAGCAAATTTTTAAGATTTTTTTTCTCAGCTCCTTTATCAAATATGGTTATAAAACTATTTTAATAATATTATTTCATCTTTCGAAGATACAAAAAAAATTATTTTTTATTTTGATTCTTTGAATAATTTATAGAAGGCGCCAAGTCGAGTCTTCGAAAATGTCTTGTCCCATAACCGACAGTCAATCTCAGGATTGGCAAGTCTGAAACAAAAAAATAAAAAAGCATTGTTCTTACACAACAATTTACCACCGTTGATGGAAAATCGATTAAGAAAATGGCGGACGTTTGAAATACATTGTGAAAAATTCAACTTTTTATTTTCATTTCAAACATTCGACATTTTTTTTATAACACTGGTAAATTGTTGTTTAAGAAACGTTCCTCTTTTGAACGCTTTTTTTGTTTTTGTTTCAAACTTGCCAATCCTGGGATTTTCGACTTTGGCGCCTTTTGTAAATTATTAATAAAATGAAAAAAAAAAAATTTTCTATTTCCGAAGAATGAAGCAATGTTATAAAAACAGTTAAATAGCCATATTTGATAAAGGAGCTCAGAAAAAAATCTTAAAAATTTGCTTTTTTGGCCCTGTAAAATAGAGTAGTACCTTAAGGTTCATGATTGATGAGCCACAAATCCCGAATAATGTGAAATCCATCCACGTACTAGAAATGAATGATTTTCCACATTATTATTTTTTACATCATTCTGAAACGCAGTTAATCATTTCTGTAAATTTTTCCAAGATTAATTTTCATGATTCTGTCAACAAAACTCTATAGATACGAGATGGAATCCCTCAGAAAAATAAAATGCATCTAAATGAGTGGTTTTATACATTTTTCTATAAAATTGTGAGGTTTTGAGAATTTCACAGATTATTAAATTTTGAGGTTTTAGTTTGGTAATGAAATAAGGCCTGAGACCAAAATCTGAAAAAAAAATTAAGCGTTATCAGCCTCAGTGCAATGGTAGAAAGAACTTTGGACCGATTCCGAGAGTATGAGTGTTCGACGTTGTTTCAGTTGACATGGAACAGCCCGTACATATGTAGACACGAACATTGTGTGTATACAGGTTTACTCAACAAGCAGGGAGAGTGGTCTCGGCCTACTCCTAATTGCGCGTAATTACCTATGGAGGTCCAATTAGCTTGGATTGGCCAGGGTGATCCTGACTAGCCCCAGGACTGTGGCTCCTTTTTTTTCTTTCCTATTTTATCTCTCCCGCTTTCTTTCTTTGGCTCGCCTCGGGGTCAAACGTAAAAATTCACTGGAATATATCCTTTTCGTGCAGCAAAACTTCGAGGCTCGCGATTAATCATTGAAATAAGGATTTCCTTGAATCGATTCGAAAAATGTAACCAAGTCAGAGAGTGGGCATTCTTTTGCCAAAAAATTTAACGTTGTGGGTTGTACGTGCGTCGGATCAAAGGATAAATAAGGACGAAGAGGGGAGATGGGGGGCAAAAAAAAAAAAATAGGAAAAGGACCGTGTCGTGAATTCTGGGGAGACGCACGACGAGGTCCTCAGGACAATTCGTCATTAGTTAACAAATAGTTTTATTCCGTGAGTGGGAGGAAGATGGAGCTATAGTGTGGGTCAGGGACTATATAAACTAAACAACAATAAGCGGGGGTCCACCGTCGCGGCTAAAGGAAGGAAAAGGCCCGGTGGGCATCCCTGGCACTCTCTAAATATACATATATATATATGCCGAAAAGAAAGAGAGCACCTGGTCCTTGCCGCCTCCACTTCTTGCGATGTGTACCCTGTTTTCTTGTCGTGTACACATTTATATAGAAAACTCGTATGCGTACTGTTATATGAGTGATTCTTTCGAATATCCACCACGAATTTCGTCATTATTGCCTTTAATTAATTTTTTAATCCCCTCAAAATTTACACTAAAGGGCTTTCATACTCAAAGAGGAGATTTGTGAAATGTTATAAATTTTTTATTGGATACTTACTTTTCTGTTAACAAAAAGTCACTAATCTTCTAACTAACCTGCCTAGTTAAAAAATAGTATACTTGAAATGTCTAAAATACTCTTTTCAACTTTCGGAGGCATTCAGGACGGAAAACATGAAAGTTGTGCCTTTAGTATTCATGAAATGAATTTTGCCCCAATTTTTTGGCTTGCAGAAGTTTTAGTTTTTATTCATAAATTTTCAAATTTGATTAAGGTTTTGCGGAAATATATAAATATTATTGCTTTTTTTGTAATTAATCAACTGCCTACATTCTTACAATTGAATGCATTCCTCCATAATTTCCTGCAATTTTTTAATCTAGCTTGTGTAGTCATCTGACTGTAAAAGAAAATTGAAAAAATTCACTATACATTTAATCTAAATTTTGGTAATGAAGGTATTTCTTCATATTAAACCCAATTGAGAATATAGTGATCACAAGTATGAAAATTTAACCCTGAGAAACCAAATTGCAACCAAAACTATTAAAATGATAAATTCAACCAAGAAAGTGGGTATGTTATGCATCAAATTTTTCCCTGTTAAGGATGTTGAGTCCCTATGAAATCTTTTAATGTTAATTGTTCAATAAATAGCTTCTTAATCGTCGTGAAATTTTTACACGACCTCCTGAATACTTCATGTAAAAACATATTAAATTTTCAGAATTCTATCATCGTTACTTCAACCTCCTTAAGGGTTAAAATGAAAAATGATGATAAAATTCTGAAAATTTGGTATGTTTTTGTATGAAGTATTTAAGAGGTCGTGTAAAAATTTCACGACGATTAGGAAGCTCGTTATGGAAATATTAACATTTTGTTAAGAATAATTTTTTAAACAAATAAAACAAATATTTATCAATAAACTTTCATTTCCGTTGCTTTCAATATAGTGTAGATATTAAAAAATTGAGAGGTCAAAAAAAAACTTATCGCAAAGTTATATCAGTTTCCATAAGACTACATTTAATGTAATTTAATTTGTTAATGTTAATTGTTCGATAACGAGCTTCCGAATCGTGAAATTTTTACACGACCTCTTAAATAATTCATCCAAAAACATACCAAATTTTCAGAATTCTCTTATCATTTGCGATTTGGGACTCAGCATCCTTAAGCATCGTGCTAACTGTATCATGCACTGAGAATTTTTTTTTTTTTTTGAAAATGCAAAAATTTGTTTGACTCAACCAAACATTTGTTTCCGGACGTTCAACGAGATCATTTTGGTAATTCATCAAAGATACAGTGGAAGTTTTAGTTAAATTGGTTAAATCGTTGCTTGAAAATGGGCAAAATTTCCGTTCAATCAAATAAATGTCTTTGTACCAAATAAATTGTGTGATTGAAAATACGAATTGTTTTTTTGTTCCAGCTAAATTTATCAAGTTAGAATATACTAGAAATCAACGAAATATTTCTGTACAGCAACTCAGTAATGTGTAAATTGGACTAAACTGTATCTGGAAATTGACCAAATAATTTCGTTCACCTATCTTATGGTTAACCAAATCCATTTGTTGAATTAATTATAGTTTCATTATTCCAAACAAATTAATATTGAATCAACTAAATTTTTTTCAACTAAATGGATTTAGTTGTTTTAACTGAACTTTTTTCTCAGTGTGTCTTTTGGGATTGGTTGTGGGAGGTTCTTTTTCGAGTACTCATCCTGGTTTTTCGAAGAATCGGTCATACCTGCCCGCAACGCTGCTCGTTCAATTTGAATAATGAAAATGAAAGATAGATTTCCCGAGACAGAATCCCACAGGACACAAATATTGTTCACGTTAACGATTCTCGTGCTCCTACACGATGAATCTTACGAATTCATCTATATATACCTCCGCATCATTCCTTTTAATCGTCGCGATTGATGAGCCACCTTTGTCCAAGGATGAGGCAGAGTTTTCGTGTGTTTGCATCGAGTACGAGCTCGAAATTCCGGTCGTTCGGAGATTTTAAACGCAATACGATATTTCGAAGAAACCTTTCAGATGGCCCCGATCTTGTCGCCCAAAAATCGCGTGAGACGCACCCGACCGTGACTGATGAGGCTGAAAAGAGAGGATCGAGGAGAATAAAAAGGGAAGAATGTGAGACGAAGCGCTCGCGCGGAAGAGGGCAACTGAAAAATGGGCGGCTGCGTTTAATTGTTACCTTCCGATGAACCTTTATCCAAAAAACATTCTTCCTAACCGATTCTATCGCTTCTCTCTTCCATTCTATGTATATAGGTATATATTTCATATTTCACATCTGTGAAATTTCACTCTTGGCCATTTTGAGATTGTGATGTCAATGTTGAAAGAAAAAATTACGAAACGTCTCGTGATATGTGGCAATGCGTAAAATGATCTGAAATTGGGTGAAGAGATTCACAGAGGTGCGGCCGCTGTCGCGAAAACCTCGCGTCCTCCGAGAAAGACCGGTTGCTTTGTCCCTCGAGATCCTTCGTCCTTTCGCGAAGGATCTCGCTCTTTCTCTCTCTTTTCGCCCTAGAAGAGACCCGCGTAAAATAGTAGATTGCCCACGTAAGAGGGACAAAGAAAACGGATAAATATAGGAACGAAGGGAATAGAGACAGAGGAGGGAGGGAGTGAGACTCGAACCTGAAGAGAGAGAGAGAGAGAGAGAGAGATTACCATGACAATGTGCTCACCGGCCACTCATTATGACCGGCCGATCCCAAGTGGCATCTTCCTCTCTCTCCACACCATGGACTAACCTTCGTGTCTCCTCACGCACAATAAAATTTTTTTTGTGTAACTCAAAACGCGATCCCGTGTGTCCTTTAGCGGAGCATCAGCACCTAAAACAAACTCGATCGCTTGATCCTCGCAGTTTCATTCCCATTTTCTCGCTGAAAGATCATCGGCAATTGCGCCAACGCGAATTTTACCATCCCTCCATTATTTTCGTCCTTCATTTCCAAAAATCTTGCTCTTTAAGCCAACGTTTTGCCTCGATGTGAGACGAAATATTATATATGAGGCATTCCACGTCAAGTCCGTCACCCCATTTTTTGAAATCGCCAAAAATAGCATACAAATTTTTATAAAGTAGTTCTAACTGTCAAGAAAATTCGTGATTTTTTTCAAATTTTTATATTACATATTTTAGCCGAAAAAAAAATACAAAAAATTTTCTTGTTCCATTTCGTAACTCGAAAATTATTCATCGTACGAAAAAAAAAGTACAACATGAAATTTAGGATTCTCAACGTACTTTTCACGGAAATTTTTTACAAATTCCTCCAAAAGCTCTATATGTCATTTTCGGAGCAAATTATGTTTTGATATTTTTTTCACAGAATTGACATCTTCGATCTGTCTGTAGTTAAAACAGTTTTATACTTTATATATTTATAGACTATAAAAAAATTGGCTTGGTGGAGAATCCATTCCTTCCCATGCGATTTTCATCCCAAACGAATACACAAATTTCTCTGTGCATTAACAGGATTTAGACTATCTATAGATATTTTCTAAAGCCCGCATTTTTGTTTATTTTTTATAATTTTTCAATTTTTTTTAACTTTTTTCATTTTTATTTTTTTAAATATCTTTGAGTACATTTTAATAAATTTTATCAACGGACCCATGTACAACGATAAAGTCTATTCAAATTGAAGTCAAAGGCTACTCACGTCTCTCGATTGCAAAAAAGAATTAATTTACCCTCTTTGGATACATCGACGTTTCTATGGCCAATGAGTACTTTTTTATTTCGATTTGGGCATGATTTTTGGGATTGAAGAAATGATACTGCTTTGTTCCTGGAATCCTCTTCCCAGTATCAAAACGAGATTATTTTATTATTTTTTCCTTTCTACGATTAATAATGATAAAATATCAATATCTACACTATTTCGTTAAATCACTCTATAATGATAGATTGTATCGATAAAAATGCATTTGAAATAATGGATTCTCCACTACGCCAATTTTTTCATAGTCTGTAAATATATCAAGTAAAAAACTGTTAAAACTACAGACGAATCGAAGATGTCAATTCTGAAAAAAAAATATGAAAACATTGTTTGCTCCGAAAATGGCATATAGAGCTTTTGGAGGAGTTTGTAAAAAATTTCAGTGAAAAGCACGTTGAAAATCCTAAATTTTATGTTCTACTTTTTTTTTCTACGATGAATAATTTCCGAATCACAAAATGAAACAAACCAATTTTTTGTATTTTTTTCCGGCTAAAAAATGTAATTTAAAAATTTGAAAAAAATCACACTTTTTTGATAGTTGGAACTACTTTCTAAAAATTTGTATGCTATTTTTTTCGATTTCAAAAAATGGGGTGGCTGACTTGACGTGGAATGCCTCATATATATTTTATATCTGTAAATACCTACATTTCCGTTATAATGACTAGTATCACATATTTTGTGTTTGTTCGATGATTTTGTTTCTTTTACCATTTTCGTTTTATCTTATGTTAGGTGTAAAGGACTAACCTCATTTGGTTCTGACCTCAATATTATAATTTCCAATTTGTTGACACATTTTCGAGAATCGGATCAAATTGTTTTTTCTTCGATTAATAATTAACAAGATAATTTTTCAATCATAGAATTCATAGATATCGGAATCTGGATGGGAAGTCATTTTTGTATCAATTGATTCGATTAGTTTTTATTAATTATTCGCGATATTGAAATTATAAAGTTATTTTTACATTTTCTTTTGAAATGATCTTTTTCATTCGAGAACTAAGTATCATCCATGGCGACTTTCGTTTGCTTCCTCATGGCGAAAACACCTTTGTACTGTTTTGCTCAGAGGTAAAAATGCAACAATGGTCATGAATTCCCGAAGAGCGCGAAGAAAAGAGGTTTTTCAAACATTGTTTCGCGAGTTTTCCATTCCTGGCTTTCACTCATGTTCACCCCTACGGCGACCTTCTTGCTTCTCAGTTGCTTCACAATTTTTTCCCATTACCAGCGCAGTTAGGGATTTCTCGAGGAATTTCCTTGTGTGCATATATACCACCATCGAGAAACGAATTCGTCCACCACTCCCACGGCTCATTCTCTCGTTGAATGAATGCCAAAGATGGATCGTCATCCTAACCTTCCCTCTCTCTCTCTCTCTAGTACACGAATCTATACCTTGGAGATTCTCTGACGACGTCATCCATTGTTAACCTCCTCTCGTCGATCGTCGTTGGTGTGAGTGTATAGCGATTTCTTCGAAATTCACGCATTTCACGGCAGCTCGCGAGAGATGGACAATGCGAGAGCCCATGGAGATGGGTCTCTTAACTCATAGCCAAAGACCCGGGGAATCGCGCGTGTATTAGAAAAAGAGCCTATATATAAAAAAGAGAGAACGAACTAAATTCGTCGTCCAGCACTCGTTTTCCTCGTGATCGATTGTTTATTCCCTTTTTTTTTTTGCTTTTCCCTGTGTGCACCCTGTGCAGCAGCAGCCAAGCCCTTTTAAGATCCCTTCGATTCGTCACCCAATCTTCGTTAAGATCTGGTCCATTCAGCCCATTCCCTCTCTTCGAGGCTACGAAACTTTTTGTTCTCTCGTCTCTCTGATGCCTCATCGAGCAGCATCATTGTAAAACATCGGTTCATTGTAATACTGCCACTCTTCGCAAAGGCATACACTGTAACAGAAGATGCATCGAACCCTAATAATTAATTTTCACGATCCGAATAATCTGATGCCAGAGAGGACTGTTTTTCTTTCTCTCAAAATGCAGCATCGACGAGAAAAAGATCCTTCGTCACGAATGTCGGAAAATTTTGGCATTTGTCACCATCGGGAAAATCCATCAACGATTCTTGGGCAGGTGTGTGTTTCTCCCACGTATAATGCAGGAAAGAGAGAGATGCAAATCTTTGGATGAATCTTCAAGGGATGAACAAAGTGGCTGGATGAGTTGAATAGGTATTGGAGATGGAATAGGTATTGGATATAGGATAGGTATAGATATGGAATAGGTATAGGAATAGATTGAGGAACAGGATATAGGAGCGTGGGGCATGTTGTAACAATGAAAAGATTGGCAATATTTATTTTTAAAAAACACGTTTTTATTGGTTAGCGTCTTTTCCATGAATTATCCGCATCGTGGTTCATAACACTTATTATAAATATCGTAATATTTTTTTTAGCACGTTTTACTTAAAAAAATGAACGTGGCTCTTTTGACTTATCTCTTAGTTTAATCAGTCTTTATCCGAGTTGCAGTTTAGGCAACTCGGATATTTCATTTTTCTTTTTTTTTATATATCTAGAAAGTGAAACACGGCACAAGTCGAAATTTTTTCTGCTTTTCGTATGCTGACCCTTTTTTCCAAAACTTGGTTGCTGCCGACTCATATACAACCTGGGTTTTTAATCCTCTCTCGGATTTTCCCTTGTAGTCTCTCATTAAAAAAAAAAAAATACAATACGATAACTTGGCATATTTTTCTGGGCAATATTAGTGTAAAGAAGAATAAAAATGCACAAAAAGCCGCAAATAATTTGTAATACTATGTAATCACTACTATGAGTTGTAATAATATTATATATACAAATACATGCACACTTATTAGAGAGCAGAAAAAAAATACACGAACACGGGGCAAGTTGTAACATGTTTCAACATGCCCCTGCTTTGTGTTACAACCAGAGTTGTAAATAATGCATTACTGTATTTATTACCCATTACACTGCATAATGTGAAATGGATAAGTGTACCATTACAAAATACAAAAGTAATGTGTAATGGATGCGTGTTCCATTACAATTAAAAAAAGTAATGTGTAATGTGTGCACGTTCCATTACAAATTACAATTTAAAAAAAAAGTAATTTGCAGTGGAGAATATTCCATTGCAAATATAAACATTGCCGTGCTCGTATGAGAAACTTGCACATTGCTACTTCATTATTTTATTTCGCTCACTAAAAGTTCATCCGTTAAAAAATAGAAAAGTTCATTGTTAAATATGAAGTACGAAAATGTACTCATAATTATGAGCAATCTTATATAAAAATTACAAATTACTGATACAGAATTTGTCGCTTTATTGAATCCCTAAATAATGTGCATGCTCTTTTTTTCAACTTTATGGATCATTTGTAATAATTGTGGATGAACTTTTAGCGAGCGAAATAAAGTAATGAGACAGCAATGTGCAAGTTTCTAATACGAGCACGACAATTTTCTATTTGGAATGGAATATTCGCCACTGCAAATTACTGTTTTTTAAATTGTAATTTGTAATGGAACGTGCATACATTACACATTAATTTTTTATTTGTAATGGAACACGCATCCATTACACATTACTTTTTTATTTGTAATTGCCCATGCATCCATTGTACATTACTTTTTTTTTATTTCTAATGGGACATGTATCCATTACACATTACTTTTTCTAATTGTAATGGAATATGCATACATTACACATTACTTTCTTTATTTTTAATGTAACACGCATCCATTACACATTACTTTTTTTTATTTGTAATGGCACATGCATACATTATATATTACTTTTGTAATTTGTAATGGAAAACTTGTCCAATACACATTGTTTAAAGTAATGGGTAATGCATTACTTTTACATTACTATTTTCACAACTCTGGTTACAACTAGGCCAAAATTTTCGTAAGTTTTTTTTTACGATACCTCGTATGCTCGTTTTTTTTTACGAGCTCGTGTGCACGTCCTCTCGTTTCGATGTTTGGCGAGGTCGGTATTTACGTTATGCCTCGAGTTACAAGAAGGACATTGAGCAAAAAATTCAAATCAAAATGTTTCAAATTCCCAATAAAAATTGAGTGTTACTACTTACCCCTGTTACAACAAGCCCCACATTCCCCTACCGAATAAAAATTTAGCGAAAATTTTGCTATAATGGCTTTTATTTGTAGTATACAAGGTAAGAAAATGTTTTCCGGGGAGTTAGTTTTTGGGCTAATAGTCTGCATCTCGGTGAAGGCGGAGATGACAATGCCGCGTGTACCTGGCGAGAGAGTTTCGCCGGTTCTGGACGGTCCCTTTTTGGCAAACCGTGAGAAACGCGCTCTCTCGCTTGTGCTCGTTGCATTTTGGAGGAAAACCAGCATAAATACCACGACTCGCGTATGTCTGTGTATGTACGAATGAGCTTGTATCCGTGAAAGTAGCTGGACCAAGGGATGAAATGACGAGATTGGGTGAAAGGGAGAGATGAAAGAGCAAAGAGCTACGTAGAATAAACCGTAGAGAGAGAAAAGAAAAAGCCACGGAGCGAGGAAGGAAGCGAGGCATTTTGTTGTAGCGTTCGTGTTTCTGTGTGGGACTCTGGGGAATTAACTGGTGCAACGATATAGAAAAAAGAAAGAGCCCGGCACAACGAAAGAGCCCTTATTCTCTCGGATGTTCGTTCGCGCATGTTCACCGAGAAGAAAAAAAAAGGAGGTCGAGGAAAAGTGCGGGCGAACCCGATTTTGCCATTGATGCACCTCAATATTGGACCTGTCCATTTTTCCGCGGCACTTTTTTTTTTCTTTCTCATATATTTTCTCGAAAGTAAAAGGCCACGGTCATTAAGAGACACACGGGACCAGAGAGCGAAATTAAGCTGGAGCTTATTCGTGAATGCTGATACTTCTACGAAATCGTAAAGTTTTCGACAAAGCAACTGCTGCGATCGTTCGGTACACGGGGCCTTTTTTGTCTACTCTTTTTCATCCTTATTCTTTTTCTCTCTCTTTCTCATTCTTGATGGTTTCTAGTGTGTACCACATACCTCATCCAGGTGATCCCTCATCGTGACAACTATAAAAATCTTTCAAAGATCGAGAAATATATATACCTGTGTATAATTCGAGCCATTCGGATGTATATAGGATATATATCGTATATTTGAGGAAAGAATTTATTCCCCGACGAAGCAAACGAGGAGGGTCATAATGTTTCGCGCGTAAAAGGCAAAAGCGACAAACCGTCGGTATATTTCCTTTAATCCCCGAAGCCCGTTCTTTCTCATCTTCGACTCTCGATTCATCCCGTCGATTTCATTTAAGGGGGGGGGGGCGAATTAGACCCGAGTTCATTTTCTTTTCGCTCTGCTCAAATCGAACGAATCGTTTCAAAACTTTTAGACTTTTTCTTTCGAAATATTCTCAAATGTTAAAACGGCGATTACATTGACATTGTTCATCGGTATAATATGTAGGATGTGCGATTTTTGACTCTAGTTGAAGAACCAAATTTTTTAGTTTTTATATCATTACATTCCATCTGGAGCGAGAAATTTTTTTACATATAATAAATTGAATAAATTGTGAAACTGTCGGAAAAATTTATGATTCTCTTATGAAACTTTCCGATCAGCTGTTGAAAAATTGGTTAAATTAAATTTTGCAATAAATCTCTGAAGCTGATAGAAATTAATTGTATAAAAGTCGAGATTTTTTGGATTTTCTATTTCAGGTAAAAACTACGCATACGAAAGTGTAATGATCATGTAATTGTAATTGTAATGATCATGTAATTTTTTGAACTCTAAATTTGTTAAAATTCACGAAACTCAATTCTAAAGAAATTCCATGAAATTAAGGATGTATTAGCTTCCCAGCCAAAAATTGTATCTGATTGAATTTCCGTACTTCGTGATACAATAAAAATATCAAAAAATTCAGCAACATTTGGCATGCCATAAACAATAATTATCAATAATAATATTGCCCAAAAGTTATTAATAAATCGTTTAAAGAAATAATTATTCAACAATTTGTTGGTAAGTTCTTTTTTTTCTTAAACGAATCGAATGCGTTAATTTTTCTGAAAGCATATAAATATTTTTCAGAATTTTTTCTCTATTTTGAAATAGTATAAAATATTCTGAAATACAAACAAAAAATTGTCAATTTTGTATATGATGTTTTTAGGTACAGGTTAATCGTCAGCTTTGAAAAGTTTCAAAGACACTGAGCCAAAAAATACATAAATGCAGCTATTCTAAAAATTTCAAAACGGGAATTTCAAAATGAGAAAAATTAACGCATTCGATTTGTTTTAGAAAATGCCAAATGTTGCTGAATTTAAATTGTCAGTGTAAAAAACTTATGCTCGTCTTTATAGAATTTTCAAAAGTTGGATAATTTAAACCTGTTGGGAATAAATTTTTTTTACAAAAGCGAGAGTTTCTCCATCAAAAGCAAGCGTAGTTAAGGATGTTGAGTCCCTATGAAATCTTTTAATGTTAATTGTTCAATAAATAGCTTCTCAATCGTCGTGAAATTTTTACACGACCGCCTGAATACTTCATGTAAAAACATATTAAATTTTCAGAATTCTATCGTCATTACTTCAACCTCCTTAAGGGTTAAAATGAAAAATGATGAGGAAATTCTGAAAATTTGGTATGTATTTGTATAAAGTATTTAAGAGGTCGTGTGAAAATTTCACGACGATTAGGAAGCTCGTTATTAAAATATTAACATTTTGTTAAGAACAATTTTTTAAACAATTAAAAAAATATTTATCAATTAACTTCGTTTTGTTTCCATTGCTTTCAATATAGTGTAGATATTAAAAAATTGAGGGGTCAAAAAAAAACTTATCGCAAAGTTAAATCAGTTTCCATAAGACTACATTTAATTTAATCTAATTTGTTAATGTTAATTGTTCGATAACAAGCTTCCCAATCGTCGTGAAATTTTTACACGACCTCTTAAATAATTCATCCAAAAACTTACCAAATTTTCAGAATTCTCTCATCATTTGCGATTTGGGACTCAACATCCTTAATGAAGATTAACGGAGGATCACTACAAATGATTCATAAATCAATTGCATGTGTTATTTTCTCGCATAATTCTTTTGAATTTCATTCTGAGATATATTTCCACAGTGACAAAGATTTTAGTAAATTAATATCTTCCTTCGTTGCCATTGTGATTGGACCACAGTCATCAGCTGCGTTCTCGTATCTCGATTTTTCCCCTCATCCCTCATTCTTTCGGACATTCTCCCTTGTCTCTTGTTCGCGGCCTCTGTGCGATTTTCGCGAGCTCGAAAATCCCTGAAAGTTCACATGGTAACTAAAACCCACCCTGAGAAACAGAATGAGAGAAGGGGGATTGTGTCATGATGGTGTGTCTGTTGGGATACGCATGCGTGTGCGCAATGAGATTTTTGGCCGAAGAGGAGGGTGTAGTAGCATCGAATTAATTTATGCAAACGTACAGCGGAGCACGTAGCCTCTCGTTTACTCGAGGCCAGGTGATGACCGGCGTTGCCGGTCACCCTGTCATCCCAAATGGCAAAACCCCCGTCTCGGACCTGCGTAACCATGAGAGGGGCCAGCGTAAAACCGTCCACCCCTTAACTATGTTCGAGTGCGACACTAATACACGGGAGACTCGAGTCGCGCCACACACCGTGAAAAAGACCCCAGGGCGTGTGAAAATGTCCGAATCGCGTATTGTCTTGAAATTTCTCAGGAGCTGGCTTAACCTAGATTGTTGGAAGCAAAGAGAGGGAGAAAGAGTGAGGTTAACCCCGGGATACTGTACCCAGAACTTTGAGTCCTGTTCTCTGACCATCCATACATGTATATACGGGGCGTTACTTCCCAAATCGGGCAATTTGAAAAACTTTTTTTTTTCCTTAAATTTTTTATATTTTTTACCACCCATCAAAAGACTTCCTGTTAAATTTTGAAATTTCTTTGATTACCAGTTCGCGAGATATGAAATTTAAAAAAAACCGCTCTTTTTTCGGTTTTTTGGTCATGAGTTTTTTAATAATGGACCAAATTGAGTGTTTCTTTCAAAATTCTTGTTTTTTAATGGCTTTTGCAGAAAAAAATACAAAAAAAATATCCGACGTGTTTTCGAATAAGTTTTTTGAGTTTTAAATTCTGGATCGTGTTTTTAATAGTGAGTGCATATTTTGATTTTTTTCAATTTTTTTTGTTTCAAACTTCCATCTATTCAACAACTTTTGAAACCAGTCCAGCCCTCCATAATTACTATTTTCTTCGATTTTGAAAAATTAAAAAAAAAAATTTCTATAAATCATTGTGAATATCAATTTTTGTTACTGTATGCAGTGTATAGTCTTTTTTTCATTATTTAGAATTTATTTTCACACGTTTTAATTGCTAACAGGCTCGTAAATTTAATAATTAATCGTTAGTCTGTTTATGAACAGTAATAACAAGTTTTTATTTATTCACGTATTCTTTTGAAAATCTTACATATACGGTTATTTCCTGAATTAGAATATTCCTTTGCCAATACGTTTCCGTTGCTTATTGGAATAAGTGAATGAAATTTTTGTGTCCCTGTGATTGACTTATCGGTATTGTATCGGAAATAAAATATTTCTTTTGCATGTAAATAGCGTTTCTCAGGTGAAAATTTGACAGCAATATTCGGTAGACTATTTGGGTTCGATGCCCAGTCATCCCATTCTTGAACTGTTATTATTTGCTCATCGATTAATTATTAATTATTAATTTAAAAAATCTATCGACAATAAAAAAGTGTCAAAATTATTCAAAAAAATACTATACAGTAACAAAAATTGGCATTCATAATAATTTATAGAAATTTCTTTTTCTCAATTTTCAAAAATCGAAAAAACTAGTAATTATGTAGGGCCCACGATTGGACTGGTCTTAAAAGTTGTTGGATAAATAGAAGTTTAAAATAAAATAAAATTTAAACATTAAAATATGCACTCACTTTTGCAAACACGATTCAAAGTTTAAAACTCAAAAAACTTATTCAAAAACAAGTCGAATAATTTTTGTATTTTTTCTGAAAACGCCATAAAAAACAAAAATGTTGAGAAAAAAACACTCAATTTGGACCATTACTAAAGAAGTTATGATAAAAAAACCGAAAAAAGCGGCTTTTAAAACAAATTCAATATCTTGTGAACGGGTAATCAAAAACATCTCAAAATTTAACAGGAAGGGTTTTTTGATGGGAACTAAAAAAAATAAAAAATTTGAGGAAACAAAAAAAAAAGTTTTTCAAACTGTCCGATTTGGGACGGATTGCCCTATATATACTTGGCCCTTTTCATCCCTCTTTCTCTCCCTTCCTGGGCACACGTCCCTTCTCGCTGCATCGGACCAACACACGCTTCCGCGTCCAAGACCGTTTTTCTCCTCCTTTTTCATCGCTTCTACGAATATAATGTAACGACAAAACCGTAAAATAGCTGGCGAAGAGAAAACCGAGGGAATATAATGGAAGTGGGATGAAAAAAAGACAGGGAAAACCCTAAACAAGCCGCAATATGAAACAGCCCCCCAAAGACGCAACTCGGGGGAACCTTTGTATCGAGACTGATGAAAGAAAAATAGATCTAGCTGATTTTCATTTTTTTCCTCGAAAAATTATATTATACCTTCGCGATCTGAAAAAACAAGTTGTGTCTTCTTGATGCTTTCGAAGAGGAATGGAGAAATATTCTGATGGACAGGGTCTCCTGTGAGAAAACATGCATATTCAGAGCTTCGGAAGACAAAAAGGGCCTGTTGATTCTTCTGCGTGTGACACCTCGTGCATTTTTCCTTTTTATACCTGATCTTCGTGAATGGAAAGATCGGGGATCTTCTTAGCGCTCTCTCTCTTCTCTCTTCTTAGCGCTCTCTCTCTCTCTCTCTCTCTCTCTCTCTCTCTTCTCTCTCTTCTCTCTCTCTCTCTCTCCCTCTCTCTCTCTCTCTCTCTCTCTCTCTCTCCCTTTCTCTCTCCCTCTCTCCCTCTCTCTCTCTCTCTCTCTAAATGCGTTATCCCAACTCCGATCTTTCTCTAGCTCCCCGCTGTCTTATTTACCCCCGTCGCTCATTCTCTTTGGATTGTGGTCCCTTTAGCAATGACGCGATTCACGCGTGGATGTGCCAAAGGTACTTGGTTCATTGTACCGGAGATGCGCGATATAACGCGTGAACAAAGAGACAACTTTTCTCCCTCACTCTCGTATAATCGATCGTAAAAATGGTTTGTCCAGGATTCGTTAATCTCTTTTTTTTTCTTCGACGTTGCGACGCAACGCTCTTTTCTCTTCTCCATCCCTATTCGAATGTCTAGTGTCCGCATTGTCAGCTTCATCTCGTGGAATTATCGCCACAATGTCTTCATTGTTTAATTGTTTTCGCAAGTATTTCGGGACCTCAGTGTCTCTCGATCAGCTCATGTACTTTTCGCAAAGGAAAATGGGGCTAAAAAATATTTTCCCAATCGAAGGGACCTATGGAATGTCGTCAAAATTGTTTTTGGTAACAATTGGAAATGATATTTCATTGAGCAATCTCAAATAATCATGATGTGCGCATTGTTGATTTTTTTTTGTCAAGGGTTGTTATATTCATTTCCTTATAGCAATACTATGTTCATCCGGGATTTGTAAACAATTTTCTCAGCACAGGAACTTTTTTCCATGAGGGAATCTCTAGAAATTTTCTCATCGCAAGGCTTAGTTAAGTTTCGCAAAAAATTTCCCCTCATATAAAGGTGTATTTTTGCGAATTTCTCTATGATTAACATCCTTTTTATGCAGCGCTTTGTTCATGCAGGATTTTTGAAGATCTCCATAAAAAATTTGTTTTACTACATTTTTTATCGCAGCGCTGTCAGGAGTCCTTTTTCAAATTTAATTGTCACTTTGTTTAGGTAGGGTTCTTAAAAATCTTTTCGACACATTTACTGTGTTTATAAGAGGTTTTCTAACAAGGTTATCATCGCAGCGTCCATTCCATGAGGAGATTCCCAAAATGTACTATTTGGGGTACTGAATAATCGAGCTTTTTGAAAAACTCTTCTTAACAATACAGCTGAGGACGAGACAGGTCAAAGACATGTGAGCCTCCCATTCATGCTTCGAGTTGGGGATGGATATATATATTATCTAGTATATAGCTGGTGTCGACTAGTATACCGAAAGCTAGACTAGTGCCAGTGGAAGAAGGACGAAGGAACTTGGATTGATGTGGCTAGAAGCTTCTGCCGCTTCTTGCCTTGAGCTTGGGGGTGAATGAGAACATATAAACACACAAATATATATATATATAGGGGGCATTCCACGTCAAATCACGCGGTCATCGGCCTGACCCCCTCGGATTTTGATGTCCAAGGATTCGTGGGTTCCGTTTGGGCCAAAATATGACCCCAAAATTTGACCTCTTCATGCTTTCCCTCAATTTAATGATTTTTAGCTCGGGCAACCCCTAATAAATGGCATAAAAATTTCTAAAAATTTGAGGTCATATTTTGGGCGAAACAAAACCAACGATTCATTGGACACCAAAATCCGAGGGGATCAGGTCGATGACCGCGTGATTTGACGTGAAATGCCCCATATGTTTATAGGTGGCGCATCACATATAAGGTCGGAGAAATCGTGTGGAGGAATCGTTTAACCAGCGTGTGTGCTACCAAGTCCGTAGACGCTGATCGTCCGAATAGAAAGGGGGATGATGTCTCGGAGCTATAGATAGAGAGGCACGTAGGGGATGTTATACGGTCGCGAGCACACAACCCCGAGACTCTCGAAATCACCGCGTGTAAACTTGCCACCACATATCCGGCAGGACAGTATTATAGGCTAGGTGTTGCAGTGTGATGGTCAATGGTGTCCAACGATTTTCTACGCGTCCGCAGACACGAAGGGTCGCGCGGACACTTCCAAGTTTAACGTGACACACTTTTCACGTGAAAGTGTGCCCGATGCTCCTCTTGTATTCCCGATGCACGACTTCAATCCTGTCTACGGTCCGTGACAAGGTGGTTCAGCTGTAAAATTCACGAGGACATCACAGATCCGCTCGATTTCACATCCTCACAGTGTCAAGGACACGTATAACTGACATACATTTTTCTTAAGACCAGATGTCAGTGGCCCAATGTCAGTGGTTCAGGATCAAGAACTTAATTTTTGATCTGCTAACTTCACAGACATTGACTAGACTCGGTTATTTATTGATCATTCAGACGTGAGAATGGAAAGTTTCAAAGAGGAAAAATGCGTAATAATTAATGGGCAACAATAGTAATAATTACTGGAGTTTATGACAAAGTTATTAAATGTCCGGTAATGTGAGACTGTAATGTCCGGTAATGTGAGTTCATGTACTGTTGTTCAAAGTAAAAATCATGGTGTAGTTACAATTACTGCGGTTCAACAGTAATTGTCAATTATTGGACTGGGACAGTAAATTGTTGAATTTTATGGAATATTCCAGAAATTTTTGGATGTTTTGCATGAAATTAATAATCTAATTATCTATTAATAATAATCATCATTGTTTTTTCTTCATGTATAAATGAAAATTTAATTATAAAGCCTCGCCATCAACTAGTTGTCAAATCCAAAAACTTGCTGGAAGGAAATCATTTTTTACAGCTGTAGAATTTTAAATATTAATTGACCAGTAGAACTAGCAGCTGTTTCCAAAAAGATGTTAGAAAGAAATCATTTTGACAGTTTTGGAATTTCTAATGTTGATTCAATAATTAATAGAATAGTAACGGTTATTATCCAGGAGTCAATTTTTTCGCTTTTCAAACACTTTTAATTTTCGCATCTTTTCTTTTGATTCAATTAAAATGTCATGTGCAATGTCGATGGAGAACCTGTTGATGACAATTCTATTATCAAAACGAAAATTCTCCCGAGAAGATTGTAAACTTTTGAAAAAAACAGGATTTCCAACATTGGAATTAGAATCCATGAAAAAACATGCCCTTTTGCAAATTAAGGTACTGTTCACTTTAGAAGGCTAAACAAAAAAAATTTTTTTTTTTTTTTAGCTCTTTCATCGGATATGACTATAAAACTGATATTACAACATTGTTTCATCTTTCGAAAGTGCAAAACAAAAATTTATTCTCTATTTCGATTCTTTGAATAATTTATAGAAGACACCAAAGCCGAACATGTCTTGTCCCATCGCCGACAGTTCATCTCACGATTGGCAAATCTGAACCAAAAAAATAATCGAAATGAAAAAAAAATTTTGTTTTGTCCTTTCGAAGGATGAAACAATGTTGTAATAACAGATTTATATCTGTTAAAGGAGCTAAGAAAAAATCTAAAAAATTTGCTTTTTTTGGCCTTCTAAAGTAGACTAGTGTCTTAAATACAAGTTCGTTGCCAGTTTAACAAAATTTCCATCTTGAGTAATCCAATAAACTGTTGCGCGCAAACAGCGCCCGCGAGCTGGTAAATTAAAAAATTAAGTGAACAAAAAACAATGGCGAACAAGCGTCGATCACGATTAACGATAATTCAGAGTTTAGTCTACCACCAGAGATCGAAGAATTCACGTACCTACTAGCAACGGTCAGAAATTCCTTCTCCCCCTGGCAAAATTCCATGCCCCCGAGAGAGTTTGCCCTTTCCACCACCTCTCCCTTCGCCTCGTTTCGCGTGTACCGTCTCTCTTCTTCTCTCTTCTCTTCCGCTGAACCTTGCTCCTTTACCCAAAGAGGGACAACAGGATTTTAAACGATAAATACGCGCCGGTTATAACTCAATATCGGGCATGGGGTGCGCGAGCCTAAGGGGAAGCCAGCAGTACGAGAAAAATTTAAGAGAGAGAGAGAGAGAGAGAAAGAGAGAGATGAGTAAAGAGAAGAAGAAGAGCAGGGCAAAAATGTTCGGGTTCGACCTCGAGGGCACACAGAATAAGGGAGAGAGAGAGAGGGAGAGGGAAAGTGGGAGAGCCGAGGGAACATTAAAAGGGAGAGGACATTAAGAACCGCCACAGATCTTGTATAAGGATCCCTTGTGTCTCGCGAAAGAGGAGAGTCTAACGCAAAATACCCGTGCAAGCGCGGATGAGGAGGATAGAAACAGGAATATGAGATAAAAAGCGAGGAAGGGAGCGGTAGATAAAGGGAGAAAAGGAGCTGAAGGAAAAAACAGCGGAGCTTACGGTGCCTTACTGAAGGACAGAAACAGAAAGAGGGGGAGAGAGAGGGAGAGGGAGGGAGAGAGAGAGAGAGAGAGAGAGAGAGAGAGAGAGGAGTTTGGGAAAGGGCATAACGGACGGTAGGGATGCTCACGTATGAGGCAGAACCTCATAACTCCTTATAATGTCCTCTTCCGCGGATGCCTAGCATACACCCCCATTCCTTCATGTGGTGCATGCCCACTCGCCGGAACATTGTGAACACTATATACACACACGTACACTCACTTTTGCACATTGAGGGTATGGAGAGACTCGCGGGATGGAAAGTGCAGAATAGGGAGGGAGAGAGAGAGAGGAATAGAAAGAGAGGGAAAGAGTCTGGGTACGTTCTACGACGGGAAACGTGGTCGTTGTCGTTGTCGTCGTTGGGCGCCGTCCTCGAGGAGTACCTATTTTTCGCATGCTATATGCCTGTCCAGCACGAGAAGCACCACCAGCGGCTCCGACGTGTGCTGATTCTCTCTCTCTCTCTCTCTCTCTCGCTCATTCCAAGGGCCCGTCCTGATATTAGTGAATTTATATCAGGGTGGCTCTTATTCGGGCTATTGGCAATGTTGTCCACCCAAATCCTAAATCCCAAATTTCTGCTTTGCCTCGAATAATTGAAGGAAAATGCCTGAAGTTTATCATATTTTTATCGCAACGCTTATCAGCCCTTATCCCTCCTAAAAAAGGATGAAATATGGCATGGTCATTTTTTTTTACCGTGTTGTTGGTATATAATTTATAATGGAATTAACGATCGACTATTTTACTTTCAAAATGTAAATAAATCAAATTTTCATCATTTTTGTTGGTACTTTTTTCTGTCTTTTTTGGGTAAAATAGAACCAAAAGAGAATTGGGGTGAAGAAATCAATATTTGGGATCAAATTATTCGAAATCAACGTGAAATACCACATTTTAATTATGTAATAATAACCCAATAGTTGAGATATCAAAAAAAATCAATTGACGAGACGATGTTGGATTTTTAGCAAGGAGATTGAAGCCTTTCGCAGTAGTCATGTCAGTGCTGAATTTTAAAAATCGTCTTTACGAATCCGTATGGATCAATTAACAATAATTAATCGCTATTTTAACTGCAGCATTCATTTTAGATAATAGAAAATATTAATTGCACTAGAATTTATTTTCATTGGAGGCTTTACGACAAATTTAAAAGTGAATGCATTTTCCAAAACCTCAAAATAGCGAAATTTCAAGTATTCATAACTTTGCTTCGGTTTGACCGACTCTAAAATTTCAATTTCGTACTTAAAGACTATCCAGAGAATGGCGTTTGGTTCATTCTAATAACTTAATTTTTGTGGAAATGAGAGCACACTTTGAAAATCGTCGAAAAAAATGGAAAGGGAATGCCTTGAAAAATTTCGAAAAATCGATGGTCGAACTTTAAAAATCTGCCAAAAATCGAAAAATGATCGGAATCGGATGAACCAGGAGAGGTTTTGAAGCTGAAATGGTTACGAAGAGAATGAGCCAGTGTCCAAGCCGCAATTCTATCTAGAAAATAAATGACAGCCATTTTAGTGAACCGATTAAATTTTGGTCGAAATTTTGGTTCTTATATCGATGTATTTTTCCCTCCTGAACGCGAATCTACCTATAATTTTTTGAAAATGTTCATGAATTTTCATCAAATACCCTGTTGCTTAATTTTGCTTCCATAATCTGCAATTTTTACCTGATTTCAGTCATTCAGGACTTATTTGAGAAAAAATCGAAAGTTTTTAATTTTTTCAACGATATTTATTAAGAATAATCTCAACCTAACCCTGTATAGAGCCTCTCGATGAAAGAAAATGAGTCAAGAATCATTGAAGTTGGACAAAAAAATTCAAATTTTCCTTGTAAAAACTGAAGGAAAATCCAACCTCCGCTACTATTCTTCTCCTCGATTAGAGGCAGAGTTTACAGTAAAATTTACATTTTATTATCGGAGGTTTATGAACAAATGTTTGTAGGAACGATTTCTTTAAGTTTGCACTGGATTTTTCATTACGAATTCCACCCTTTTTAAGCCGCGAATTTTAAGTTCTTAAGATCTATCTTAAGATAAAACTTAAGATAAAACTTTCCAGTGAACTCAAGATGAATCTTACGTTGGAACTTGAGCATCATTATAAGTTCATACTTAAGTTCAAACTTTAGTGCGAACTTCAGATCGATCTTTGGTTCAAACTTAAATTTGAAGTTTTGTCTTAAGATCCATCTTGAGCTTGAGCTGAAGTTCGATCAAACTTCTTTCATCGCCTCTCGATCGTGTTTTTTGACATTAGTTGTCAAAATAATAAAATTCGATCGAACTCAAGTTTAAGCTCAAGATGGATCTTAAGTTCAAACTTCAACCCAAATTTAAGTTTGAACTCAAGTATGAACTTATAATGACACTTAAGTCCAAACTTGAGATTCATCTTCAGATTCAACTTGAGTTCAATACTTCAATGGAAATCTTGATCTTGAAATTCGGGCCTATGGGGAGTCTCAGGCGTGAAACGAAAATCTGAAAAATTTCAGCGATTGTTTTTCAATTATTTTAAGCAGATTTGGGATATAGTAGCGATTCCGAAATTCGCGCGTACTCGAAATAGGGACTGTATTAGGCACCACCCCATTATATCAAACCCATACATACGTGTATGTTATGTACGGGCGCCATAAGGCTAAGTGTAGTACTCGTGAAGCCTTCCCTCCATCTCGTGTATTCTTTCCTCTTTCCTTCGCGTTTTCTTCGTCGCGGTGAAGGAACAAGGAGGTGGAGACCAACAAGCAGACTCACGTACTCCTTCACGTGAAAAAAAAATAAAAATAAAACGACACAAAGATGCGGAGTGAGAGAAACGAAGACTCCAACCCCATGGCTGTGTGTACACGAGGAGGACTCTTTGCCCGTTAAATTCGACGTTGGCCCCGCTACGTGCGCATGCACCGAAGCGCGGCAATCCTCCTCAAGTTCTCTCTCTCTCTTTCTTTTTAAATATATATTCCTCGGTATTGCGATCCTTCTCTCGCTCTTTCCTCCTTCACTTTGACTCCTAGTCATTTTCTCTCTCCCTCTTTTCGCCCTTTCACCCCTCTTCTTACCTCTGGGGCACACACGTTGATTCCACTTGTATATATGTGATGTAGGGACTCTTTTGCCGTTTCTCTCGCTGTGCTAAGAATATAACGCGAAAGGGAGAAAGAGAGACGGAGTTAATCTTGATATAATGGCCGCGAGAGCGCGAGCGACTGTCGCGCCCTGGACCAAAGAGGAGAGAGAGAGAACTCCAGAGAGGAATCCGCGAAGACAATAGTCCAAGATATATCGTTAGCCCGAATCTTTTTTCCCGATTGTAACGTCTCCTCCGACCCAACCCCTGGATATATTCCCTCACACACGCTCCGTTTGCCTCTTTCTCGCAGCATCCCTCCCCCGGGAGACACGCCATTATATGCTCTGCCAGTGGAAGGCAAAAGAGCAACGATACCTGCAAATCTTTATGTCCGTCGGGACGGAAATGAGAGAAGGGGGCGCTTTGACTATCTTTAAGATGGTTCGAGCGCCTTGGAATAGTCAAACCAAGTGCTAATTTCATAAATCGTCTCTTCTAAGATTTGCACGAATAGTCAATAATGGAAGACAGTTTGTCCTGTAACAGGTGTCCTTGATGCCGAAAAAAAATATCGTAGCCATTAATTTATCATCGTTTCGAGTGTAATTTATTGCAAAATGCATTTTTGTTCATTTTTGTTTCACGAATGATTCGCTTCTTTTTGCTTCCTCATTGAGACTTCGTTTTTTTTATTTGAAAGGTCAATGGATTCAGAGATTTACAAAATGGAGAGAAAAGATTGTGAAACATCATTTTTTTTTCAAAAATTGCTTGTGGTGTTTTTCAGATGTTTACATCACGCGAAGATCGATCGAAGGCGATGAATTTGATGAAATTTCTTATTTGAAAAAAATTGCTGTTGCTGTAATTTGTGAAATTTTGAGGATATTGTGTAGAATCATTTTAGACTCTTAATATAGGGATGAAGAATGTTGGAAATATTTGCAAAAATTAATGGAACAATTGGAATCTTATGTAGTTTTGGATTTTTTTGAAGGATTGACGAGGCTTTTTTGGAAAAATTGGTCGTGTGTTCAAGAGAATGAGAAATTCGACATTGGGGTAGGGATGTTCGATTCTGATTCGATTTTTTTAATTAAATTCATTGTCTATTAAAGATTAGGAATTAAATAAAGATTGACATAAGTCTATGAAAGATCAATGTCAAGGTTAAAAGAAAAAGAGTATGTGAAAATGTGAAAACGAGAGAAAAAGGTTATGAAAAAAATAATCGAAAATAAAAATATACAAAATATCGTAAAACAATAGAACTTATGTCATAGAAACAAAGTTTAATTTGTTAAACATATTCATAATATTTTTAAGAATATATTAAAAAGTTTTAATGTGTTGAAGATTCAAAGTATGCTTAGCGAAAATGAAAATTGCTTTATGTTTGTTATTTTGTATTCATCATTTTGTATTAAAAATAATTTAATCCAATTTAATCATTTCCCATAGCAAACACTTACGTAAGCTTTAATTAGCAATTAATTTTCTTTATGATTTTTAAAAATCGATTCTTACAAAATCGATTTTCTTAAGTCGATTCAGAATCGATTAGAGGATCGATTCTTTCTCGAGAATCGAACATCCCTACTTTATATTAGTAGAAACTTTTTTGAATTAAAAGAGACTTATCAAGTTATACAAAATTAGTAAAAATATAAAAAAATAATACTAATTAAAATACAGCGACCGATCTAAAAAGTTGACATCACACATTGATCGAAGCGCAAATCTTTGCGATTCCCAAAGTTTGATTCATAAAAAAGCTTACATTCATCAACGTATTTTCAATTTTTATGTATTTTTACTCATTTTGGAATTGGAAGATTCAACTGCAGTAATGAGCTTGTTATTCATAATAATAATTACAATATTATTAATTAATAATCTTAATTTTACAATGACTATAACAATGACAAGTACACAAAAAAAATTACATACTGAACAATGGGCGAAAAATTGATTATTCTTGGAAAAGCTGAAAGAAAATCTACTTTAGGAAAATTTATGGTAAAACGTCGTTTTTTTAAAATCCATTGCAGTTTCTATTCTTAATTTTTAAGGGCGTTTATGCCCCAACTCATAATCAACCTCGATTATTTCTAAAAAAAATTCTTAAATTTTGGCACTGACCTGACCACTCTGAAGGTCTTCAACCTTTTAATCGTGTCACTCGAGTCGACTTCCATCATTCTCAAGATTCATCCATTATAAAATGCAAAAAGATGAAAGAAAAATTCATAATTCAATCGTGCTTCCATGTACCAAACCCTGATTTGCAAGGGAATAATCGTGGTTTAACCCAAACCTGATCTACATTTATACATTCAATTATGCCTCGACAGGGGTTTAGTGAAATCAATTCTGCGTTGGCTTAAGAAAAACCAAAAGTCCAATGAAATCCACTAAGGCTCGATTTAAAAAAAAAATCGATCGACTTCGTTAACTATTATACATACTACAAAAAATTCTCAATTCCGTTTCTCATTTGCGATATTCGTTGAATAGTTAAATTGAGTTGCTTAAGGCGAACCAAAAGTCTAATCAAATCCACCGAGGCTCGATTTAAAAAAAAAAAACGATCGACTTCGATAACTATTATAAATACTATAAAAAATTCTAAATTCCGATTCTCACTTGCGATATTCGTTGAATAGTTAAATTGAGTTGCTTAAGGTGAACCAAAAGTCTGATCAAATCCACCGAGGCTCGATATCGAAAAAAAATCGATCGACTTCGATAACTATTATACATACTATAAAAAATTCTAAATTCCGTTTCTCATTTGCAATATTCGTTGAATAGTTAAATTGAGTCGCTTGAGGCGAAACAAAAGTCTAATCAAATCTACCGAGGCTTGATTTCGAAAAAAAATCGATCGACATCGATAACTATTATACATACCATAAAAAATTCTAAATTCCGTTTCTCATTTGCGATATTCGTTAAATAGTTAAATTGAGTTGCTTAAGGCGAACCAAAAGTCTGATCAAATCCACCGAGGCTCAATATCGAAAAAAATCGATCGACTTCGATAACTTTTAAACATCATACAAAAAATTCTAAATTCCGTTTCTCACTTGCGATATTCGTTGAATAGTTAAATTGAGTTGCTTAAGGCGAACCAAAAGTCTGATCAAATCCACGGAGGCTCGATATCGAAAAAAATCGATCAACTTCGATAACTATTATGCATACTACAAAAAATTCTAAATTCCATTCCTCACTTGCGATATTCGTTGAATAGTTAAATTGAGTTGCTTAAGATGAACCAAAAGTCTGATCAAATCCACCGAGGCTCGATATCGAAAAAAAATCGATCGAATCGATAACTATTATACATACTATAAAAAATTTAAATTCCGTTTCTCATTTGCGATATTCGTTGAATAGCTAAATTGAGTTGCTTAAGGCGAACCAAAAGTCCGATCAAATCCACCGAGGCTCGATATCGAAAAAAAATCGATCTGCTAAATATTATAAATACTCTAAAAAATTAGAAATTCCGTTTCTCATTTGCGAAATTCGTTGAATAGTTTAATTGAGTTGCCAGAAGGAAGAAAAATGTGGAGTTGCTCGGTCTCATCTCGCGGTTCGCAGAATCTTTCAGAGATGACTCCCCCACAGAATCATAATCTGATCTCGTATTAAAGATCCACTCTGGTTTCTCCTCTCTCTCTCTCTCTCTCTCTCTCACACACACACAAACACACACAGGCACGCACAGTCGCGCTTTATGGGCAGCCCTATTTTTATGCAGATCGGGAGAACCGAGAGAGCGCCGGAGGTGGGAAGATCCGGCCCCGTAAACGCTTTATAATCTCTGCGTATGGATGTATAATATTAGTATTATACCCCCCCCCCCTCCCCCCGCACACACACACCTTATGACATATGTATATATGGGATATATATATCTATACAGACACCATAACAGTATATAGACGCATTCTCCCTCGCAAGTTCCTCGTTTCGTTCGTAAGGCAGCTGCTGCTGATGCTCCGTTGGATCGCTCTTCGAGTCTTTTCTTTCTCAAATACACACATATAGATATAAGGCAAAACAGGGACTCTTTTGCCGAGAAATCGATACCCGTTTTATGCGAAAATCTCACTCCATCTCGTTTCACCAAAACGAGCTTCTTCCTTCTTTCCTCTCGTTCCTTTTTTTTTCTCATCTTCATCTTCCACTTGTCCCTCCTCCGCTTCTTCCTTCTCTTCTTCTCCATCTTATCTTATACATGTATATATCGCGTATCCTTTCAATATTCAACCATCCTGGAATAAACGACCTCGTTTCTTCCTCGCGTATACAGTATAAATTTCGTTATTATATCCCGATTGTTGGCGAGTTTGCGAGCCTCGTGAACATCGGGATTAGCGTGAAAAAAAAGAGGACAGCTAAATAAACAGAAAGAGGGAGATTGGGAGAACACGTTACTTAACGATGAGTTAAGTGTCTCCGAGGGTCTTCGTGGGTTTTCGAGAAGGGTGGCGAGGAGGGAAAGAAAAAATAAGGAACACAGAGAGATAATTGAGCCAGAAGGAGGAACCGTAGAGCCACGAGGCATGCGAGAATTTTCGCTATTTGCTTCGTATGAGGAACAACGGAGGGTGGAGGCCGCACGGGAAAAGTGACCGTGTTACATATGTGCGGCGTTCCACGCCAAATCGGACGCCATTTAGCTTTGGCATCTCCGATTTTTTTGAAATTTTTTTGTGTTTCAGTATTGGTTGAAAGAGGCTTCCATGATTTTTTTCAATTTTTTATGTCAAACCGTTTTCAAGATATCGATTTTTCAAAAATTACGTTAGTTTTTTGGTTAAATGTCCATAACTTTGGAAAAAATGGGCCAAATGGGAAGTTTTCTTGTTTGAAATTTTTCTTTTAAACGTACATTTGATAAAAAATATCGAAAAAAATGTTCAAACCGTATTTCTATAAATAAATTTCCATAAATATAAATTGCTGATTTACAAAACACACGTAGTGATCGATTTTCTTGAACATTTTTTGTAAAAAACTGTTATTCATTCCACAACTTTTAAGCCTAAGTAGATAATGGGATAACGATGTGATTGCAAAGTTATAGACATTAAAAAAAAAGTAACGTAATTTTTAAAAAATCGATATCTTGAAAACGATTTGACATAAAAAATTGAAAAAAATCATGGAGGTCTCTCTCAACCAATACTAAAACATAGAACATTTTCCGAAAGATCGGAGATGCAAGAGCTAAATGGTGTCCGATTTGGCGTGGAACGCCCTATTTATACGTATATACATGTATGATTCTTGCGATAGTGAACTTCTTACGATGCCTTCGGGATATCGTCCTCGTCAGGACTCTGTCCGAGCTCGCGAGGGTGTTCATTTGTATCCCTCTCCTTTCCCTTTCGCCCCTCTGGCTTTCTCAGTTAAAGAGACAGAGAGAGGGTAGACGAATTATGCCCGTGAAATATTGATGAAAAATACTCGGGCAGGCGATCGTATGTCCCATCATATATATATGGGGCATTCCATCCCAAATCGGACAGTTCGAAAAACTTTTTTTTTATTTCCTCAATTTTTTAATATTTTTTAGTACCCATCAAAAGACCCTTCGTGTTAAATTTTGAAATTTTTTCGATTACCCGTTCAAAAGATATTAAGTTAACAAAAAAACCGCTCTTTTTTTGGTATTTTGGTCATAACTTCTTTAATAATGGTCCATATTAAAAAAATTTTCTTCTAAATTTTTGTTTTTTATGGCCTTTTTAGAAAAAAATGCAACAAAAAAATTCGACGAGTTTTTGAATGAGTTTTTTTAGTTTTAAACTTTAAATCGCGTTTTTAAAAGTGAATGTCATTTTTGATTTTTTTTTAATTTTTCGTTTTAAACATCTATCTATTTAATAATTTTTAAGACTAATCCGATTGAGGGATTTCTATAACTACTATTTTTTTCGATTTTTGAAAATAATTTTTTTTTAATAAATTATTATGAATACCAATTTTTGTCACTGTATAGTATTTTTTTCAATATTTAGAATTTATTTTGACACTTTTTTATTGTTAACAGGTTCTTAAAATTAATAATTAATCGTTAAGTCTTCACGTGTTTTTTTTGAAAACCTCAAATATACGATTATTTCCTGAATTAGAATATTTCTTTGCCAATACGTTTCCGTTGCTCATTGGAATAATTGAATGAAATTTTTGTGTCCCCCTGTGATCGACTTCGCAGTATTTTATCGCAAATAAAATCTTCCTTTTGCATCTGAATAATGTTTCTCCGGTGAAAATTTGGCAGCAATATTCGGTAGACTATTTAGGTTCAATGCCCGGTCATACAATTCTTGAACTGTTGTTATTTGCTCATCGATTAATTACTAATTATTAATATTAAAAAACTGTTAACAATGAAAAAGTGTCAAAATTAATTCAAAATGATTTTAAAAAATACTATACAGTAACAAAAATTGGTATTCATAATAATTTGTAAGAAAAAAATTTCCAAAAATCGAAAAAAAATAGTAGTTATAGAAATCCTACGATCGGACTAGTCTTAAAAATTGTTGAATAGACAGATGTTTAAAACAAAACATCTAAAAAAAAAAAAAAAAAATGACATTCACTTTTAAAAACACGATTTAAAGTTTTTAACTCAAAAAACTCATTCAAAAACACGTCGAATATTTTTGTTGTATTTTTTTCTGAAAAGACCATGATAAAAAAAAATTTCGAAGAAAAAAAATTTCAATTTTGACCATTATTAAAGAAGTTATGACCAAAATACCAAGAAAAGAACGGTTTTGTTGTTAATTTGATATCTTTTGAACGGGTGATCAAAAAAATCTCAAAATTTAACAGGAAGGGTCTTTCGATGGATACTAAAAATTATAAAAAAAATTGAAGAAATAAAAAAAAAGGTTTTCAAATTGTCCGATTTGGGATGGAATGCCCCATATATATATATGGAAACTCGAGGGAAAGGTTTTAGTGCCCCCTGTGCGATATGTATGCATTACAAAAACCGAGACTTTCCCCGAGCTCTCGTTGTAATAGCGTGGACAGAACGAAGTAACGTGCACATGTGTATGTTTATACCTGTATTGGCGAAGTTTCCGTTCTCTCTTGCGAGGCGACCTATCGAGAGGACCGATGTGCTTTAGCACACGCGTGTGCCCTCGGTATATCGACATAAAGTGCATTTTGCCAGCACGAACAAACGCACTTGCACTTGCACCTGTCACTGTGTGAACGGGAGAAAGAGCGTGCGATTCGCGGCAATAGAATATAGGAAGAGAGAGTTTCATCGTGGTATGAATTTTCATAACGGTTGTGTGCAGCCAAGAGTGCAAACGTCGGGGCTTTCAGTCTGTCGAACGCCCTTTAATGATATCATCCCTGTGCACCTACCACCACCCCTCCCATCGTGAATATATCATTTTGTGCAGCAAACACAGAAACACATGTCATAATATCGACGATAAGTTTCATTTTCTATAATGGGGGAAAATGGGGCAAAATGAGGCATTTTGAAGCACTTTGGGTAAACTTTTTGGTTTTCCTGGCTGCTTATAAAAAGAATGATTGAAGAATTGTATCTTTCACTGTTCTGTTTTAGATGCAAAATAATCGATGCTGTGGCATTGATACACTGAGAAAAAAAAATGGCGGAATGAACCAAATTAGGAAACGAATATTTAGTTGGTATAATACAACATTTGTTTGCCTGAATAATGATGGATTGTACCAACTAAATATTCGTTTGAACGTATTTGACTTCCAATTTAATTCATTTCACCATTTTTTTTCTCAGTGTGGAATAAATAGCTTGTAGGATGCCCCAGTGGTGACTTTTTAAAAGGCTCGGAATTTTGGGCCCATAGGGGTAAAACGGATCACCAAGTGGACTTGGACTTGTCGGGGTCTTGTAATTCGGACAGCAATGCATTTTCTAAAATTTGCACTCAAATGAGGAGCAAATTTCTCACCGATTTGGATATAGAGATATTTGTTAGGGGAAAACTTCTTGAAATATTTCTTGTAAGGTTTTTTGCAATTGTTTTTTTAATATTCGGAAAAATCATAAATAACTTAGCATCCTCAAACATTGTTAGTATGTGACTTGAGGAAAAAAAAATCTCGTATTTTTACCCGAAATGCATTTTGATTCACAAAAATGGTTAAACACTGAGAAATTTTTTTTTCAGTAAATAAATATATTCAGTTGGCACTTTTATTTAAATATTTTTCAAATATTCCTTAACTGTTACAAAATTTGTCAGTCGTTAATAAATATTCGTGTTCTCATGACAAAATTTTATTTGTGCCAAAGTAAATTATTAACTCTCAAAAAATATTTATTTCGCCATATCCAACACATTTGTTAACAGTTAACAAATCCTGGTACATAGAAATACATTGTTTTCTCAGTGAAACTGGTGTTCTACATGGAAATGCAACTAAAAACTCGACTTAATCATAAATTTTTAAACATCTTTTTCTATCCTAATGCGATTTTTATATCCATTTTTTAAGTGCTTGAATAAAAAAAAAATTAGCCAAAATGGTCATGGCAAAGGTAAAGGCATTTAAATTTCCATCATCTCACGTTGTCCGAATTGGTCGGTCGAAATTGGACAAAAATAATTGTTCAAGCTTCAAAATCCTTGTTCCATGCACTGACAAAACAATGCACCAGGATTTGTTGACTATTAACAAATGTAAAGTTAAATATGGCGAAATCAATTATTTTTTAACAGTTAATAAATTATTTTGAAATAATTAAAATATTGTTTAACGACTACAAAATTTTTTAACAGTTAAGAAATATTTAAGTCAAAGTGCCAACTCAATATATTCCTTCACTACAAATAAACTGTTGTCTCAGTGTGGAGAAATTCGCACTAATTACTAATCATTTAATTAAAAAAATTAATTAAAAAATATAAAGTTTTTATGCATATACAGTATATTAAATTTCATATAAATTTTCAACCATTTTCAAATTTCATCCCTGTCCCAAAATGCCCCTGTCCCAGTTATAATTTCGTTCCATCGTTGAATAATTGGAGTTTTTGAAGTTTACGCATTTTTTACGTATTCAATATGCTCAATATCCTGGCATTAATTTATTATTTGACCAATTGAAAGCGAAAGCGAACAGTGAGAGAGAGCAAGCGAGGCAGAGGGATGAGGGATGACGGACAAAGGTGAAAGTAGGGAGTTGAAACTTGCAGTGGAAAACTGTCGATATATTATAATAAAGGCGAAGCGAGGGTGAAGAGAGGGGGGATGAGACGAGGTTATTATAGTGCGCATGCATAATAAAATTTAATGCACGTATTATATCGTCTTCGTGTGTGTTTGCGTTACGTAAGAATCTACTTGGCGTATATCCGGAGACGCGTCTACATATATGTATATCGATCTCGCCCTTTTATTTTTCCTTCGTGGCAGCAGATGAGAGTATTTGCCGGCGCGACGACGACGTCGACGCGTGCGCTATCTCTCTCCGAGGGGTAGTTGCGCTCGCGTTGGCCATTAATTCATCTGATCGTTGATTGCCTATGACCCGGCACCCCGCGACTGTTTTCCCCTCTATCTTTTACCTTATACATATAGATATTTGCCCATGTATGTGTGTGTGGGTGAGAGAGAGAGAGAGAGAGAGAGAGAGAGAGAGAGAGAGAGAGAGATTGGACGGTATCTCTGAGCCGAACGGCAAACGGCGCCCCCTGGACTTCCATCCTTGGCTACCGCCACCATCCCCTTAACGACGTCCGCACTTTTCTAATTAATTTCTGACCCGAGGTCAGCTTAGAGAGTCGCTGAGAAGCTTCTTCTGCGGTCTTTCTATCGATATGTACGTACACATACATATACATACACATGTATTGTGATATCTACTTCTTTTAACTCGACACACACACGCGAAGACTATCTATCCAGAATAGAAACGATGAAAGTTTAGCTCTCGCTGAGAGTCTACTTACCACGTAAATAGAATCGTTCTGAATCTTTTACGACTCTCTCTCTCTCTCTCTCTCTCTCTCTCTCTCTCTCTCTCTCTCTCTCTCTCTCTCTCTCTTGGTCCCTCTCCCTTTCTCTCTCACTTGAAAGTACGAAAACACGCATAATCCAAAGGATGACTAGCTCACGCGCCATGTGCATATTCGTGCAAGCGCACTTCCGAAATGCACTTCAATTATGGACTATGAAACTCTTCTGCATGTGTGATTGAGGAGGGTAGTTGAAAAAAAATACGACATATTCTCATTGCGCTTCGCGAGGAAATTGGTGTGCCCTTCCTGTTGAAAATATAGATCTCCCACGAGCGAAGACCTGTACGATTTTTTTTTATTACTTCATTTACTTTGTATGGATGTTGAAATGTGACAGAAACGGCGTTTTTGGGATTCAGGAGATTGGAAATATCATCAGTATTTTTGGTGCAATTGTTTGTGACGATACAAGAGTTTTTGTTGAACTTGAACCTCTTTTGACTCCTTGGCAAAGTCATATACTTGAGTGAATTTCTCCATTCTTATTTTTTTTTCATTCGTAACAGTTTATTTACAAGAATATCCATGGATGAATATCCATGGTATTCATGAATATCCATGGTATCCATTAGATATTTTTTTAATGGGATATTTTTGTAAATAGGTTCTCGCACATCAGGTTAATCTTGTACTTGATTTTTCGTAGTCATTATTTTCGACTCGATATTTAGGACTGTGGCCTATTTCTGATAGAGAACTAATTGATCTCTAACTATGCCGATCAGTTTAGCCCACGAATCGAGAGTCAAATTCAATTTCAATTTTTGTCCACGCTGACGTTCTTGAATGTTTCAACTCAGCATCAACGATTGCATCGAAAATTCAGCATTATAATATCAAAGTGTATCCAGTTTTAATCTCGTTCTGCCTGACGCGCGAATACACTTCGGCGCGAGGACCTCCCCGCCGTGCGATCTTGTTAAACAAAAGAAGAATCCCCGGGGCTAAGAGGCGAATGAATGAAAAAAAAAAATTCAGAGCGAACGAGAGTTGGGCCTCCACGCACATACACGCGAGAGAATATCTTTTTTTTTGTTTTGTTCAATGCGCTAGGCCTGTGTGTATCTGCTTGGGCAGGTTAAGTGCCATTATGTAGGTCGGGACGCACTATGGTAGAGTCGATGGAGTATGCGTTTGTGCGTGTGTGTGTGTGTGTATGGAGTGTCATGGTGGTGCGTGTGGCCTGGTGCTGTTCCCGATGGATGACGGTGGTTGTAATAAAGCTTCAGGGGCCCCCTGGTAAAACGGGAACAGTGGAAGCAGAGAGATCCTCATGTGCGGATGCTGATGACGACGACGACGAGGACGACGAGTCCATGGTGGTGTTGGTCGTGGGCAGACTTTGGCATTGTCATGCAAATGTGTCTAATCGGCCGAGGCAGCCGACCATATGTCCGTTGATTCTCTCTCTCTCTCTCTCTCTCTCTCTCTCTCTCTCTCTCTCTCTCTCTCTCTCTCTCTCTCTCTTTCTACTTTGCGATCCTTTCGTTTGCAATTTCGTGTTCGACGAGACCAACGACTCTTGAAGTTCGTTTTTAACACCACCAAACATGAATTTATAAATCCCTGTTTGGGAATAAAAATTTCAAAAATTCACAATGAAGGGTCATGAAATGTTGTAGGTTGTTTACCGCCAATTAGTCCGACGTTGTTTGAATTGAAATGGATTTTTAGCGTTTTCTACCCAAATCCGAGAAATCTGGAATCCCATCCCTGTATGTTTGGTTGTTCAGACATTTTCTTTAGAAACCGTTTGACATCAAAGTACGACTTTTCGCATAGTTCTGGAAAGTCACTCAGTTATAGGACAGAAAGATGAATTTTGATCTTGAAGGGACAGTTTTGAGGATGGGAAAGGAGAACAAAAAAAGATTTTTCCAAGGTCATCGTGTTGGGTGTCAAATAAAAGCTGGTTAAAGTGCTAGGCCGAAAATATCTAGTTATTTCCTTAACCCTCCGTCTGTACACTTAAATTTTGGGACACCGTTTGTACTCTGGGTCGTTAAAGTTCTGCTAATGTTTTTTCTAAGAAAAAAAACGTCAAAAAAATCTGAAAAGATTCTGAATTACTTTTATAACATTTTTTTCCATGAACCAATAATTTGTTTAACCATTTACAGGAAACAATTTTTTTTTACAATTTTTTCAATTCCAGAGATATTCGATTTGTAAATTTGGCTTGTGCCTTAAAAGACCCAGTGTACTAAGGGGTAAATTGATTCTTTTTGAGGTATTTCTTTTTTTAATATAATGTATTCCGTTTATAAAAGCCGATCAAAGTGCTAGGCCAAAAATATAAAGTTCATTCTTTAAATTGATTCTTTTTTTAGGTATTTTTTAAAATATAGGTTATCTAGCTGTCTTCTACGGTATCAAAATATATCGCTTACCAAAAATATATCAATAATCAAGAATATCGTTGATGATTTCCAGATAGGATGAATATTATGAGTTATAGTTGAGGTATAGTTTGAGTTAATTCAGGTAAATTCATTCAGATTTCAAACACTTGTGCGAAAACAGCAGGACATTCTTAAAAAAAAAAAATTCACCTGTGTATTCAACCAAAATTCACCCATTCGGATGAAGTTTGCATCGAATCTATGAAATTCATTCTCGCGTCGCTAATTTTTGCGGATTTCCATCGATTGGCAGATGGAGTACAAATGTGGGTTACATGTGTGTTAACTCGTTGAATCTCGAGAACGATCATTGATGTGAGCGATATTACGAATTTGCATAGCGGCATCTATACATTCGTGAATGTGAAAAAAAATGTATTTAAACATATATACATGGGGGAGGGTGGGGCACGATGGCCCGCCTAAAAAATTCAGTCAACAAAAATTTTGTTTTTTTTTGTCAAATTATCATTAATTTTTCGTATTAACTCATTTTTAAGCCAATTCGCGATACCTGGGGCAAAATGGATCACGTTAAAAAATGAGGTTTGAATTTTTTTTTTTATTATCATGAATATTATGTTTTCATCCATTTTTATGCTGATGCACTACATGAGGGGTAAAATGGACCATCAAAAAGAAAAACATTTTTAATGTTGACAGCAACTTCTTTGGATGAAAAAAATCATTTTTTCGAGGCGGCCATCGTGCCCCATGATTTTTTTTTTTAGTTTAGGTAAAATGTCGGTGAATTCGTTCAAGATAAAACAAAAGTACACTGATTTGACGGTTGAAAGCCACCAAAAGCATTGAAAGGTTTAGGGAGGCCGTCTTGCCCCAGCCTCCCCCATGCTTGTGTATGTGTACACAGATGATGGTATAGCGCATAATCGCGTGTCGCGTACACGTAGCGTGGAGAGCAAGCAGAACACGCTAACTCAGCCATTAACCATTATTGCGTACTAATGACGAGACCGCGCGCCGGACACGCTTAGTTAACCATTATGTTATTTCGAATTGCGATACATATAAGTATAAACAAACACACGTACACACTTGTGAATATGGTTTTATATTTATTTAAACGTGTATTTGTGTGTGCAGAAAATGAGTGAACATTGCCTGATTATTTCTCGACTGTCGCATCTGTGACTATACTGCTATTCTCGCAATACTTTGACAGTTACAATACACGTAGTAGAGGTACAAACACACTTCTGTGTATAGTTTAACGTGTAACGATTCGAGAGACTCGCAGTTATTACCATTCGTTCGAGCACTGGGAAATAAAATACAGCTACGTATAAACTGACCGATTAAATTTGACGGATGGAATCTCATCTCGGATCTCGTTAGCCTATGAATTCACGAAAATAAAGCGGAACTAAGTAATGGCATGAAAGTTAGCAACGCAGTTCAGATGAGAACGTCGACGGCTTTTTAGAAACTTTAATTTCATTAGGGAGGAGGCCTCTGTTCTACACGTGACATTTTCTACACAAAAGTTTCTACACCCATCATTCTACACGAGAGAAGGTTACAAGGAATAGTATTCTACACATATTCTACACATTATTTTCCTACACATTACAGCTTGTAGCAAAACCCCGCATGCGAGATTTTTTATCAAAATCAAACAAATTGCAGAAACTCTGCAACGTAATTATCTATTCCAGAATTCCAGTAGTAAATTCCTTTATGTTAAATTAAGAATGGTCGTCAAAATTTGTTCTTTTTTTTTTAGGTTGGATAAAAAACGTTGCATGCACTGAGAAAACAATGTACCAGGATTTTTTAACAGTTAATAAATTAAATACATATTTTTTAACAGTTAATAAATTATTTTTACACAAATAAAATATTTCTTAACGACTAACAAATTTTGTAACAGTTAAGGAATATTTAAGTGGAAATACCAACTAAATATATTTCTTTGATGCAAATAAACTGTTTTCTCAGTGTGGAGATTTTTGCTGAAGGCTGTAATGTGTGGGATAATAATGTGTAGGATAATAATGTGTAGACTAATAATATGTAGAATAAAATATTATTTCTCGACATCTTTTCTTGTGTAGAACGATGTATGTAGAAACTTTTGTGTAGAAAGTGCCATGTGTAGAATAATAATTCTACCCGAAATTCTCTGCATAAACAGTACTTAACGAATAGCAAAAAGCCTCATCAGTGAATAAAGAGCAACATTTGTTAAGTAATTTGGAAAAACGTTCAACTATTATGTTTATGGAGTAAACTGCGAATTTAGCGTCAGAATTGTCACAATCAAGGGGATTTTTCGTTACCTATGAGAAATTTTTGATTTCTTAAGTCTTTGTGATTCCGTCAAAGACACATTTTTGGCCAATGTCAGAATTTTTTTTATAGGGACGATAATTCGGATATTGAAATGATTTAATGACTCTTCCTACTGTAAAAACAAAACATTTTTTGCGGAGTTGACGAAATCGGAATTAAGAGAAATTTGTTAGCTTTTCAAGTACAAAATATTTCGTCAAAAATTTCTGCTGCAGAAAATATCTCACATAAAGACAGGAAATAATGAAAAGCCAGCAAGAATTGACAAATTATTTTTTTGCTCCTAAAAGTTAATAAAATTTCCTCTCGAGTGTTGACAAAATATTTTCTTTCAACCCATTATCTTCATCGATAAATAACATATTTAGATAACAGATTATAATTTGGAACATTAAGTGAAACAAAATCTTCGGGATCTTGATGATATTCTTGAGGGTTGAAAATACACTGAAAAAACAATGTAACTGGAATTGTCGACTGTTAACAAATGCAAAGTTGAATGTAGCAAAATCAATTAGTTAATAAATTAAATTAATATTTTTTAACAGTTAATAAATTATTTTGACACAAATAAAATATTTCTTAACGTCTAATACGTTTTGTAAAAGTTAAGGAATATTTAAGTAATAGTGCCAACTAAATATATTTTTTTACTACAAATAAACTGTTTTCTCAGTGTAGATTCAAATGTCGAAAAGTATAGGCTGAAAGAGTTTAAATTGATTTTTGTATCGATTAATTTTTTTTTTTTCGATCTATGAATTAGAATTTCGGACGAACGGCAGTTGGTTACCGAGAGTGCCCATAGCTTTTGTATATTTAGTCATGATTATTTATGATTACGATTATTTCGATCCGCTTATATCCTCCCGAGACGCTTTATTGAATGTTTAGCATGTGCTCTCTCCGCTCCTTTTTTTCTCTCTGTCTCTCGTTCGCTCTCTTTTGCTTCGTCAGCCGCGAAAACGCGCCACACACGCTAATTTAGAACGCTTCCCAGTGGATATCGTCCGAACGGTAGCAGACGCGAAGCGTCGTTCCCTCGGCGCAAAATCTACTCCGGATCTTTTTACGCGCTCTTCTCGTCTTTCTCCAACGTGTATTTACGATCCTACTCGTATGGCTCCTCGGAAACCCCTAATTCGTCCCGACGAAACTGCGGAGACGAATAATCTCGAGTGCGTATTAACTAGTTTCGAGTCACGGCGATATTCATGGCAAATAATTTTTTTACGTTGAAATACGTATTTTACAAAACGGCTCTTGTGAAGCTGGCGAATGAGATGAATCATTAGAATGCAGTATTAACTTGGGTTCGACCTTTTCTGCACTTACATATTCATATAATTACATAAACACACATGCATGAGGGATTTCTGGCTAAACCGGTCGATTTATGACCTCAACCCCTTAAGATTGTAACTATACTTTCTGTAAATCTGCTGTGGGCATCTGTCAAAGGCAATGTAACATTTTTTCCAATTTATTTATGGAACAATTCTTTTTATGCATTTTTTAAAATCTAAAATTCTTGTTCCAGGTATAAAATCGAACATAATTCGAAAATTTGACCAAGATTATTTACTTTTATTTTTCCTCTATATTTTTTATATAATTTAACCGAATGAAGTGACGTAAAAAGGATTGTAGCGTCGTAGAATATTTTGGGCGCTAGACAAAAACTTAAGATTCCTTCTTCTCTTTTCAGTTAGGAAACTAAAAGATAGATTGTTCGCTCATTCTACGGCGTATGATTTGGAAATTTTACTTCCAGAATTTAAGAAATTTTTTGGATACGTATTATTTACTTAAGAAAAAATATTTTTTTATTTGTCGTGTCTGTAATAGATGTAATAACTGTTGGCAAAGCGTGTACGACACTTAATTTAACGTTAGTTTATGTATGTAGTAAATTTTAGCTCAAGTTCTCGAGAATCGCTCATTTTAGAGCATTTATGAATTTTTAAAAAAGAGAGTTATAAGAATGGGAATGAAAGTCGTGGCTCACTCTTTAACGAGTTAGACGCAGTCAGGAGGTCGAAAAAAAGCGATTTTTCAATAATTTTTTCGGGAAAGACAGTTTAATTCTTGAACGTAAAAATTTATATTTATATTTTGGTAATTGTTAACTTTATTTTTGAATTTTTTGTTTTTTTTTTTAATGATGATTCTCGAAGTCGCTGTAGCCGATCTTCGGGAGGTCCTCTACAAATAGGCCTACAACTTCCAAAATATTTATCGGATTAACATGAAGTTTTCTGTGTATATACTTAAGGTTGTTTAGAAGCAAATCACGTTTAATGAAAAAGTTCTGAAAATTTGGTATGTTTCTCAATGAAGTACTTAAGAGGTCGTGTAAGAATTTCACGACGATTTGGAAGCTCGTTATCGAATAATTAAGATTAACAAATTAAATAAAATTAAATGTAGTCTTATGGAAACTGATATATGTAACTTTGCGATAAGTTTTTTTTTGACCTCTCAATTTTTTAATATCCACAATATACTGAAAGCAACGGAAAGAAAACGAAGTTTATTGATAAATATTTTTTTCATTTGTTTAAAAAATTGTTTTTAACAAAACGTTAATTTCTTAATAACGAGCTTCCTAATCGTCGTGAAATTTTTACACGACCTCTTAAATACCTCATACATGAACATACCAAATTTTCAGAATTTTCTATCATTTTTTATTTTAACCCTTAAGGAGGTTGAAGTAATGATGATAGAATTCTGAAAATTTGGTATGTTCTTACATGAAGTATTCAGGAGGTCGATTCACTACGATTAAGAAGCTATTTATTGAACAATTAACATTCGAAGGTTTCATAGCTTCTAAGCAACCTTAAACATATGTACATTACGAAAATGAAAATAAAATAATCGATTTTTTGAAAATTCTGACGGCGTGACTCCTTAAAAACATTTCCAAGTGTTGACTGACCCTGTACTTTTTGGAACTCCTTACATTTATTTAAGTGGGTCAATATTTTCTAAATGAATAAATAATTTAAAAAATTATGGGTGATAACAAAATCTGGAAGATTGAGAATGCTTTCGAATGATAGTCAAATCATATTGAAAAATCAATAAAAAAAAATTGAAAGAGTAGAGCTTGATGATTGGCCGGCTTGATCAGGAATTCATCGTACATTATCTATGTCTCTCTCTCTCTCTCTTTCGCTTTATCTATTTCTCATTCTATTCGTACAGAGAACTCGCGTGAAAGGTATCTCTGCACTTGAGGCGCTTTCCAATTAGTACGTCTCGCTATATAACTTACAATGTCCGACAGACACTGAGAAATCGTACGTAAACGAGAAGAAAATAGAATGAAATAAAATTAAGAGAAATTTGGAGAGAAAACAAAAACACTGAAAAAAATATTCATCAAAACCATCCGAATTCTTAAAATCGCGGGAAACGGCTTCACGTTGCAAAAATCATTGTTATTTTATAATAACAATTTTGCAATAATATAATTGTATTATTGAAATGATAAAAAAAATAAAATCTCATATTATAAATTATTTTCTCATATTCTAAGGAGCTCTCTCTTTCCCTTTCTGGTCCTCAAAACCGGAGAATAAACAAAATGATGAGAAAAAACCCCTCCAACCAGAAAAAACGGTAACAAGAGAATTGCAAAACGACGAAAATGGGATCAGTTTAAAATTAAAGCCTCGGATAATGGGAGAAAAGGAGAGAAACAGATGGAAGAAATAGATAGAATTAAGAAAAAGGAAAAACTGTAGGGCCATTTGAAGATAAATAGCAAAGGAGTGCGCGAGGATAGAGAAACATGAGAGAAAGAGAAAGAAAAATTAAGAGTAGGAAGAGAGAGAGAGAGAAGCCGGAGAAAGAGTGCTACAACGTTGAGAGTGACGAGGGACGGACAGAGAATCGCGAGGAAGAAAGAGATAAACAGGGAGAGAGAGAGAGCGAGAGAGAGAGAGAGAGAGAGAGAGAATAATGCTATATATCGCATAGTAGCTACTACCACTGATACATAGTCATACATTTATGTATATATATAGCGAAAAACAGCGAGAGAGCATCGCAAGGTGGGGGTGGGCATAAGGTGGGAGCGAGATAGCGATAGCGGGAGAGAAGGAGCGAGCGAGAAGGGGAGTGAGGTGGTAGTATCGGGTCGGACGCTGGACGAGGCGCACGCTCCATTGCGAATCTCCGAAAAGCACGCGGTTTTTCCATGCTGGATATATAAATCAAAAGCTCCACGGCGTCGGAAGGAAAACCAAAAAAAAATCACCCCCAACCCAGACAAAAAAAGAGCCGGAGTGATCGCGGATGAATCAAAGGGGGGGGGGGAGAAGGAAAATCGTTTAAACAAGAAATAGCGGGATCGTGATCATTCGAGCGGATAATCGGAATGGGAAAATTCTGCATCTTTGACACGAAGAAAAGTCAAAGAGGAGCGTGGTTGAAGACAAATGGAGAATCAAAGCGGGAAATGAGAAGCCTGTAATAAACAAAAGCCGGTGGAAATTTAAGCCATTAGTTTAAAATTCTCAAAGCTCCAACGAGGAAAAGGTAGACATGAAAATTGGAAAAACTATGAGGAAAATCGCGTTTGATTGAATCCCCAAATGGCGCGATAATGCGAGGAAAGAAATGTGCGCGACGAGCGAATAAAACGCGGGAAACGAAAAATAAATTTAGCCTTCTATGTATACATATCTTTGTGTACACACACACACACAAACATAGAGATACTTCTGTGTGGCAAATTGCCAGTGTTTACACAAAAAACGTGGCAACGAAGCTTGGTTTTTGGGTTTGAGTATTTTTCGAAATTAAAAGCATCTGTTATTCAATCGTACGGAGAACGTTTGTATTTTTCGATAAATTGAAAATTTATTTGGCGACGACAAAAATTTAGACGATATGCGATCCATTAGAGATGAAATTTGGACAAAGTGGCGCGGGAATGAAAGACGAAGTCGTTCGTCGGTACGAGCTGTGAAAATATGAAAAAATTGATAAGAACATTGACGCTATTTTAACACCAAAGTAGCCAAATTTTTTTTCTTCTTTTCTTTATCACCTGCAGTGGAATTTTTTCTCCTCTCGTCTTCTTATTTTTGTGAAGCTCTTACAATTAACCTTGAAGTGCAAACACATCAACTTCTCTAGCGCTGTATGAACAGCAGTTTTTAAATGAAAATGTGATTATTCGTTTTTACGCTCTGGGCGGGAATAGTGGAGTGGGAAAGCGGTGAAATAATGAAAGAGGAAAAAAAAATTAAATAATTTAACACACTTGGAAAAACAGTGAGCATCGAATCGTGTTACAGTGTGTTCCGGCGAACGGTGGTTAGAACCAGAATTTCAATTTCTACGACCAATTTTTAGGATGAAAAATAACGAGTGGGAAAACCAAACGAAAATGCGAACGAGGTTTGTAATGTTCAGGATCGATATTCAACGACTCGCTCTTCGTTCGTTTCACAGGAGTTGATAAAAAAATTGATAACTTTTTTTTTATTTTTTTCAAACATTTTGACGATAGTTTTGGTGGCGATGAAGAGAAAAAGTACACTGAGAAAAAAATTTCAGTTAAAACAACTAAATCCATTTAGTTGAAAAAAATTCAGTTGATTCAATATTAATTTGTTTGAAATAATGAAACTATAATTAATTCAACAAATGAATTTGGTTAACCGTAAGATATGAGGTGAACGAAATTATTTGGTCAATTTCCAGATACAGTTTAGTCCAATTTACACGTTACTGAGTTGCTGTACAGAAATATTTCGTTGATTTCTAGTATATTTTAACTAAATAAATTTAGCTGTAACAAAAAAACAATTCGTATTTTCAATCACACAATTTATTTGGTGCAAAGATATTTATTTGATTAAACTGAAACCTTGCCCATTAAAGCAACGATTTAACCGATTTAACTGAAACTTACACTGTATCTTTGTTGAATTACCAAAATGATCTCGTTGAACGTCCGGAAACAAATATTTGGTTGAGTCAAACAAAGTTTGTATTTTCAACAAACATTTTTTCTCAGTGTAAGAGAGAAAAATCGTTTTGGCGGTATATTGCAAATACGATACGCTCAGATGTCGACCTAGCCTTACCAGTGCTGTCAGTGAATACTTCAGCCACGAGGTCGGACCACGAGGCGATACGAGCATTTTTCTCTCTTTCTTTGCCTCTTTCGCTCCGTTACACACATCAGTATCTGTATGTGCATTTATATACATATATGAGTATTGTGAAAAAAAATCGTTCGTTCTTGGGCTTAAAGAAAAAATTATTTTTATGTGATGAACAAAAATTACTCCTTAAAGATGAACCGTTCAGAAAAATTTTAAAAGATGGCGGATTTGTTTTAGCAATTTTCTTTTCTTTTTTTTTATTTTGCCTAAAAATCGTAGTTTTTCGTGTCTCTAAAAAGAGGAAGCATTGAAGAAGCCTAAAATCTTAATTCTAAAATGTAACGAAAGTATATTGCAAAATTGAAAGAATCCAAAATTGAAAGTAAGAATATTTTTTCACATGTTCACCGCTTGCCAAAGTTAATGTTGTTGTTTAAATTCTAAATTATTAATATTTTGTTTACATTTGAGAACGAGATGATTATTGAATTTTTTTTTTGAGAAGTCACTGGATTCTTTGGTCATTCAATTCCGTTAGAATTGGACTAAAATAAAATTATTCAAATAAAACTTGAGTGGAGACCGTTGTGTGAGACAAGCAGTAATTAAGACTTAATTATTTATTAATTTTTTGTATTAATTAATTATGAATTATTTGCATTATTTGTCTGTTGAAGGTTGAAGTGATATTTCATCTTTATAAAGTCTTTAGCTTCATTGTATTAATTTCCATTCGGTTTCCAACATGCTGAATTCTGAGATCGTAAATAAAGGTTTTAAGAGTGAAGAAAAATTATAAAAGCAAGTTACTTCGAAGGAAGGCTTTAGGGGACCTTCTGTCTCGTTCTCATACGATCCCTATGACTTTCAATTCCTCCTTTTAATTTGATAACCAAAATTGATAATCATTTTAATATAAAATTAATATGCTTAAACGCATTTTTAAGGATTTTTCTATTCAAAATGTAAAAAA